>AP028428.1:5610247-6294191 GCA_036509395.1 Antheraea yamamai
TCTAATAATTTATCAATTGGGTCAGACAGCCTGTCGCCCGACCTAATAGCGATAGTCGAGAAATCGTCTGAAAACATGTTTACTTACAATTAGGAGCCACTATTTTTTAGTTTTTTTTTTTATTTGCAATAACAAAGTAAGCACGTGTTCTAATTAATTTGTTACCATTCTAGTTGTTTCCATTTCAGCATATTTGTTATTGTTATTTTCAATAATTTAAAATGTAACGAGGACAAAAATCACGATTTATCAACAGAAACTATTAAAAGGAACAATAAGCTATTATCAATACTCTGGGAAATAGTTTTTTAGAGAATACAATAAACAAGGTTCAACCCTGATACTAAGTTGTGTTTTGAGTGACATCGCCAGTGCTAATATAACTAAACAAACAGATATACACCTTAAAATGATGTACCTACTGTAATACACAAGGTATATTCGGTCAGTCAGGGAAAAAAATAACACTAACACTGTAGACACTGCGACTATTTATCCGAGCAGAGCTTCGCTTTACAATAACTTCGACATAGAAGTGAGCGTCTGATTAACAACATCTTGCCTTTTATAGGCCGAACTCTCTAATAGGGTGGCTCTACTCTCTAATGTTAATGTTCCGGACGTGTTGTAGCGGCACCGGAAGTAAATGTTTAAATCATTTGATTATCATTTTAGTTTATAAAAATATTATAAAAGCTATATTCAATCATTAAAACTAATTACAAAAATAGAAATCATTACACTATTATATATCAGTAGCTTTACTTTCTTCTTTAAAATCTATTTGTCATAAAATATTAAGCTAAACCAAAGAATTCTTTTACTTCATCCTACAAGCAAAGCCTTAGAAGCAAAACTGTTCATAATAAACGTAAAAAACTTTATCTGGGATTGTTTTTAAAGACATGTTAAAAAAAATTAAAAAGTCTCAGTTACGTATTTTAATACGTATGTATTATACGTATATTATATATTATATTGTACGTATGTACGTACGTATTTTAATCTTTTTAGGCAAATTCTCAAGAGTTGTCGTATGGAGCAGTTTATTTAACAAAAACACTCTTTTAAATACGTCACCAAAAAAACTTTCAAGGTTATTAATATCTATTATATGTGTATAGAAATATCATTTTTTTTGCTTCAATAGTATCGACAAAGCTATCTTCATCATTTCATACTTTTTACCCACTATTGTAAAAAACCGATAGTTATAGTGAATTAAATGATATTGTAACGGTGGTTAAGGGTGACTAGAATGGAACGTGTGTCCGTTCTCATGACGCCACCCACACATCGTGTTCCGTCAACGATTCTAAAAGGATAAGGGTACACTGTTATTATATTACATAATACCGTAATCCTGCGAAAAGACTTTAGTGATAAAAATGGATAAGTACGCAATTTAATTTTACTCGGAAAAAATAAGACGTTATATTTTTCAAGTTATACGCAAATTGTTTACAAAAGCGTATATATAAAAATAAACTAAGTAAGGATATAATATTCATATTTTTCAATAATGTTTATTATATTATTACAAGAAGCGTCTTTACGAGAGATAACAATGATCAAAATGAAAATCAAAAACATTTTATTCAATTTAGGCCCTTAGAAGGCGCTTATGAACGTCAAAACTACCACCGGTTCACAAAACGACCCTCAGTAGTCCGGTGAAGCTGTTAGGATCTTGCTAGATCAATAGCGTAGCCAGTGCGAAAAAAAAAAGGAAATCGACCCAGTCGTCGAAAAAAACCGATAAGAACTCGATCTATTTTATCTACTTAACATATATATATTTAGTACTAGCTTCTGCCCGCGACTTCGTCCGCGTGGAATATTTACAATGGGCTAACGCTAACACGCAGCGGAAGCTCTCAAAAGGAAAAAAAAAACGTTTTGAAACATTCTTCATTCTTCTTAGCGTGATGATATATAGCTTATAGCCTTCCTCGATAAATGAGTTATATAACACTGAAAGAACTTTTGAAATCGGATAAGTAGTTGCTGAGATTAGCGCGTTCAACCAAACAAATAAGTTTTATTATATTAGTATACATTACTACTCTTATCTCGTACTTACCTCGAGCCGTCATTCAAATTACAGTAACTTATGATAGAGTGGACCGATTTTGATGAAACAAAGACTAAGTTACTCCCGAAAATACGCTTCATGATTTGTGATTTAAGGTTTTGTTTTTCAAACTGACTACGCTATTAACCTTGCAAGGTCTTGACAGCTTCATCGGACTACTGGGATTTGAGGTTTTATTGTGAACCCAGTACTTTAGTAGTGCTGCGTGTTCATACAAACAGACAGACAGACTTTTCTAAAGATGTTTGAAATATATTTTATTGCTTATTCCTAGACACCTGCAATAATATTTTCACGAAAGTCGAAAAAAAACAGACACGTTAGATTTACATTCTTATTATATATATATATGTATGTATAGAAGATACATTACACGCCACAATCGTTTTCAGTGGCTCCACAGACAGGAGTCAATTCCAGACATGCTAATTCGCGTAACATAGTCTGAAATGCATTATTCTTTTGTAATTGATGACAAATTATTCTGCTGCTAATAATCAGTTATTTGTTACGCTGTTATAATTATTAACAATAACAATGGTCAATCGATGATGTCGAAATGTGCGTACAATCAAGTATTATGTAATAACTAATAAGTTAGAAATAGAGAACTTTCCGTTGGTAACACTGAAAGTCGGAACTGAACAACAAACATTTTAATATCGTGTCAAAGTCAAATTGCAATACGATATAAAACAGCAAATAAAGCAAGAGGACTATAACTATGGTAATGATATCGTTTTGCGAACGGAAATGACAGCGTCACTACTGAGTCGCTGATTTGTGTTTTTTTGACAGGACAACTTCCGATAACTGAGCTTGGATGACGCTCTGTGCGATTGTCTGGAGTCGTTGATATGTAATAGCAATATTGTCAATGTTCTAGAGAGTGCAAATTATATCTGTAATTATAAAACCATAGAAGTACTATGTGTGGAGGTTCATTTTACTAATGACCGTTTAGAACAACAATCGTGTTTGAATAACACGACAGCGTAATTATTTATTGTTATATAGGCGTTATTACCATATCTAGATAGCTATGTTTGTACACACTACGTACAGTATTCTGAAGACTGTACTTACTATGAGATATTTTCCACATCGTCTAAGATTTCTTAGAATGTTTTCGTAAATCGTCAATCAGTTGTCGTTTCATTGTAGTAACTACCAGCTATTACTCGATGTTTTACTCGTCTTATTGTAGATTTGCTCTATCCTTTGGGAACTGTACATTTTTTTTGATGAAAGGTAACCCATGTCCTTACACCTTGACAATGTGTCTGCAAAGTTTCATGGTCATGGTCGAAGGATGTTAGAGTTTATATGACAGTAATGAGATAAACAAGATATACTAATTACAACATATGTGTCGTTACATTTCAAAGTGAGCTAAATCCAATTTTAATCGTTTATATTCATATCATCAGCCAACCGATGGAGCGTGTATGGCATCACCTTGAGTTATAGGTTAAAAAATACGGATATCCGAAAAAAACACGAAAGTATACGAAAGTAAAAGTAGAGGAATGTACAGGACAGGAAAATAGCGGTGGGCAGGTCACTTGGCCAGATGTGGTGATGGCAGGTGGAGTAGGTACTTGACCGAGTGGTGGCCGGGAGAGGGAAGGTGAAGTGTGGGAAGACCAATGGCAAGATGGATCGACGACATCAGATATGTTGTGAGAAAAACCTGGACAAGACTGGCACAGAATAGAGAGGAATAACGTAAAAGGGGAAAGGCTTATGTCCTGCCCTGGGTTGAAAGAATGATATAACATGGTTATTTTTTTTTAAGATTTGTAATTTTTATACACCGTGTACGAAGTTCAAACTTTGCCGTCCATAAGGTTTTTAGTTGTTTTTTAATGATCTTCATAGTTTATATTTCCAAAATTTCTAGATCTGTAGATTTGTAGATTCTCGTTTTAAAATGTAACGAAACAGTTATGGTTATACACAATCGCCTTAAATATTTAATGTACAAATTAATTAGGTATTTATTCATAAGTACTGGAAATTAAATTGTAATTTATTGGAAAATTAAACGCGTAACCGCGCTGAAGGTTGATTTCAGCTTCTAAAGGAAGATTGAAAGAGCAAGCCGATCAGCTGGGAAGTTCAAGGTTTCCCGGGTCAATGTTGAACAAGGATGGGGTGGGAGCGAGAGGGCGAGGGAGGTTTGGAAACGCGTAGGCGTCGCCATGGCAACCAGCCCACGCCACCCACGACCTACCAGGTACTCAATCAATTACCGACGAGAATATATCTCGGATAATGAAATCTGTAATATAATGCATTCTAAATTATCATTAATTTCCACTTGTAGAAATTATGTTTGACTTACAACCAGTCTTATGTTAAATTACTTTTATAATATATGCTACAGTCATAATTTCCAGCCGAGGTAACAATAAATATTGACGGATTTATATTTTCCTAATATAACAAACTAGTGATAACTGTGCTGACATGGTTCTTTTCGCGGACGACACTTCACTTATATTTAAGGTAAAAAGAATAGATTCAGAGCTTAGTTATCTAAATAACACTTTGAATAAAATTTCCGATTGGCTTGCGTTAAATAATCTATTGTTTAATGCCGACAAAACAAAATGTATAAGGTTTACCTTGCCTAATTTTCCGTTTAATCATAGTAGAATCGAGATCGATGGGAATCTAGTAGGCTTAGTTGGCAATACTGTGTTCTTGGGTATTACATTTGATTCGAATGTAACTATTTATGTTTTGTAAAAATATATAACATGAAAAGATAAACCAGATCGAGTTTCTTGCCGGTTCTTCTCGATGACTGGGTTGTTTTCCTAACCGGTGGTAGCTTTGACTTTCATAAGCGCCTTCTCAGGGCCTAAATTGAATAAAGGATATTTTGATTTTGATTTTGACCTGCTCTGGTTTCCCATGCGTGAAATATACTGATATGGCATTATTATTGTTTAACGATTTAGATCAATATTTAAACGCTTTGACAATTTATTACAGTTGTTCAAAAAATATAAAAACCACGTAAGAATTATCTCACGGAGTTTTTTGTTATTGTTACGCATAATTCAAATTCTGTGATATGTTCTACGATATTCTTGGAATTATATTCTATAAAGAGCGATTTTGTTCTATATTGGATACTCAACGTAATTAAGCTATTTAATTAGATAAGGATTAATACTGGATGTGTCAAAAGAGTGTTGCAAATAAAAATATAAAATAAAAATGTTTATCTTCTAGTCTGCAGTACATTATTTTTTATAACATCTTATAAGGTGTAACCAGCTTTACCAATGTAAATGCCAGAAAACTTCTTGTTACGACTTCACTAGCCGCCAACTTTAATTTACTTATATGAATATAAAATATACATATATTCTATTATATATTACTCATAGTATGCATTGTACATTAGATACATTAGTAGTAATGTAGTACTACAATAATAATGTATAGTACAGTACATTTATTATACATATATTGTAAACCATCCGAAAGAAATTATCTAAACGATAGTGAAGTCCGTTACGTACTTTCGAATAACTAAGGCATAGATTGTGAAGGTGGTCCATATGAAGCCTTGAGGTTCGATTTTCAACTTCAAGGGGTCCACGCTAGCGTAAACTGGGAGTCGGCAAGCTGCAAATGGGGACGACAATAGTGAATTTCATTTAAAAAATTCGTTATGAACATTTTAACTTTCTATAAATATAATAATAAGATATGATTGTGTGTTTGTCAAAGGTAAATGTTTATGAAATTTGATGAAGATATGGAACTTCATAGAATTTCATATTCAGAGAATTTCATGATTACATGCAGCCGGCAATCGGGAGAAAATTCCTGATCGATGATGGGAAGATCTTATAAAATTATTTTTAAGGGGAACTTTTGTTGAAATTTGATTTGAATGAGAGAGGCATTGAATTATTATAAATTCCATAGTAAAAAATATATTTACGATACCTGATTATATATTACATTTCATTTAGCAAACTGAATGGTTTGTGGTTGGATTCAAAAGATAGGCGGTCTGCGAGAGAAAAAAGATTCGGAATCATTGAACTAAGGAAATACATACTTGTACTAAATGAGTCTACACAACCTTTTGTATAATATTTTTAGATATCAAATAACTAAATAAAATTATATAAGTTACTAAAAGCAAAGCCATATTTCTTTCTCGCTTTTAGACTGACACTATCATATAATTGTGAACCACTGGCGAGTAACACGTGGTTATTGCTATTTTTCTGACAGTTGTTCAATACGCACTTCTTCATTGCGGAGTAGTTTAAGTTTAAGTATGCTTTCATTTTCTCGACATTTTCTTACATAACATAATACCTAGGTCCATAAACAAACAATTTCACTAAAATAACTTATGTTGATTATCACTTAAAATCGTTTATATAAAAATATCATACACCGTAAACATTATTTTTCTAGAAAAACAGATCTCGATTCGAGTTAGGTTGAATCATTAACTGAAATTTCACCACTCGACTCGTGTTTTTGCATCCCTGAGTACCAGTAGTACTTATGTTATGACGTCAGACGTTTCTCGAGTTGTCCGCAGACCGTTATATATAGAATTTCATTATAATTGATGTCTTATAAATCAAGTCATACAGCTTCATATTTAATAATATATTTTATCATGTCCAAAAAGCATCGTGAAATAATCGGATGATTTTTTTTGTATCTAAATTAGTTTAGGACAATATGGTGCTAATATTGAATATTAAATGCTTCTTTTGGAAATACGAAAATTATTACAATGGCAGTTTTGTATTGGGCTAGCATTATAAACATTAAAAAAAAGAATGTGTGCGTACTATTAGGAGCCTCGACGGATTTCGATTTAAAAAATAAAATAAAGATGTAATAATAGGATTTAGGACAACCGTCTGGTGTAGATGTTGAAACAAGAGTGACTCGTTGATGTGAAACATCTATAGGTGCGGGTAAACCTGATTGTTGGCTTGGCGACACGTGACGACGCCAAAACACGAACTTTGCACTATTAACGAAATACTCAAAAAATGTGCAACCCTATCTATATAAAAATAAGATTCAAATTGTTTTGACGGCCACTCGTTCTACTAGAGTTACGGGGCACGCGCCGAAGACCTTTTTTTCTTTTACATGGGGAAATCCATACGGATTCCCACCCTAGCCGGGCAGCTGAGGGTGGGGTATTTCCGACTTGCACGGACTAAAACCCCATGATGCCTTCAATCACCTATAGGCCGAGGAGCAGGAGCTGCCGAACTGGCACTGCGTCTATTCTCCGGCAGGAGCGCCGAAGACCTAGCGCCCTGTGATCTGTGGCACCAAAGACATAGCGCCTGCGCCTAGTTGAATTTAACATTGTATTTAACAAAAATGAATATTTATGTAATAAAATAAATAAATAGTCATTATTTTATGGAACAAATTTGTAATGCTTTGTCTTTTCACTATGCCACAGCTGATTCGTGTCGTAATCTGCTCTTGTAGGCATATAACTTATACAAAACGTGTTCTACATCTGCCAGGCGTCTGGCGACGGCTCAATTTTTTTTTATGGATGGGTTGCTGAAGCTACTGGAATGTTGAATGTATTGAAAATAGGTGGGGAATGCAAGGTGAGCAGAAAAGGGTGCATTATCCATCTATAGCTATACGAATACAAGCATAAATAATGCTCATCGAACGCTATTAAATAAATATTAAAGTCGACATTACTTTGCACTTCCGCCTGGAATTGATTGACCACTACTACGTCTGACGCGTTCCTTGGTTGAACCTGACGGCGGTTGGCACTGTTGGTATGTAATTATTATTCACAGGAATTTTGAGTTCGATGAAAATATATACATGTTATATGAAAACAAGCAGATAAGTCCATTAGTTCACGTGACAAATTAGTTTTCATAATAACTAAATGAAAAATAGCAGTGATTGTAAAATGTAATAATTAAAAATCTATTCTAGTACCATCAGCTCGTCTCACTTCAATAGAATCCATCGTATAGCTAGTTAGTTTCACGAGACAATTATACGTACATATATTTAGCGTTCAATTTGGATATCACGATACGACTAGTTTGTAAGAATCGATCGCAATCACCGTATACGGTTAATTGTGTTGCGTTCATTATTTGTGATCGCTATGAAAAATGGTGATTAACTCGTCACAATAACTCTTTACTAGTTTGACGTGATCCAGAATCAAATCTGTTTATATTCATTATCCGAGGAACTTATAAGTCGCCATTAATACGAGACCTTGTAATGAAGTGTCGATCTCTCAGTGTCGTCACCATTGTTCAGGGATTGTGCTGTACTTACATTTAGACACACTATCAGTACAGTATTATGTTACCATCATAAAACCAATCTAAATAAATGTAGGGCTACTTAGTAAAAACGTGGTTTGAATTATTTATATGCAACAAGACTGATAGCAAGCATGCAAACTTCCAAAGTTATATTCCTGTAAAGCCATCGCTATACCAGTCATATATAAGGATTGCTCTTACTGCTGTGGTCCATTCTGAAGTGTATTACTTATAAACGTGCAATATACGAGGAATTCTATTGATTTTTTTTATAATATAGGAGGCAAACGAACAGATGGGTCACGCTGAAGTTAAGTGATCACCACAGTCCATTGACACTAGCAACTCCAGGGGAGTCGCAAGTGCGTTTCCAACCTGTGTTTGGGGGGAGAGGGAGGAGAGGGTGAAGGGGAGGTGGGAGAGGGGGTGGTATGGAGATGGGCCTCCGGCGCTCTGACTGATCGAACGAAACGCAACAATGCAAGCACTTCACGTCGGTTTTCTGTGAGGGGGTGGTACTACCCCGGGCGAGCCGACCCATTCATGCTGAAACCAGTAACAGCTTCAGTATGGCTCTACCTCGATTCTAAGTTCTACCAACCCATCAATAACCGAATTAAAGACAGCATGCCTATGTGTGGCTTTTTAAAACAATATCAATATTTAAATGTCTATCGAACTATTTAACAGAATAGAAGGATAATTAAATTATACATTCGAGTTTAATAATAACAATAAATGAATTCCAATCTAAACTTTGGTTAATTCCCTTATTTTTTACGCCAAGAATAAATGATTAAATATGTAACCTAATCAATTTACAAGTATTTTAAATATTTATTATTGTAATTTTTTTTGTGTAATCAAAAATTAAACATTATATTTTCTTGCAACGGATATAACTAACTTTTTATCTGCATCTGAGTGTAAATATAAGTACATAATATTTCCGCAGAATAATCTATATTTAACTCTTACCAACTATAATATAAACTACTGACCAAATTTCACCGAATGTTTTTAACTTTTATTTTTAAGAGTTAAGTAGTAAGTAATTAATGTCAATTAAAAAAAATCAGTTCACTTTAATCCAAATGAGCAGCGTAGCACGTAGCATTTTCACTCGAACAAAGTCGCGGGCAAAAGATAGTTTCTTTTATAATTATATGTAATAAACATAAGTACCTAACATTGTTTTGATATAGTACCTCATTTTATTTAGCAACAAGATTCAAATAAACCATTTAAGAAGCTTAAATCGATTAATTTTTATACACAAAAATGATTTCATTATTTATTCAATTTTCGAAATTCAAATCATTGATCAATCACTATCTATTAGTCATCTTCATCAAGGAAAACGTTTGGTGATGAACTGATGACGCATACATCATAAGCCCCGTAAAAGTTAACTGATTTTAATAAAACCAAGACTAAATGTTACTCGAAGATATGCTTTATGATTTTCGGAGTGAGGTTATATCGTGGATGCAGTACTTTAGCAGTAATGCGTGTTCAAAGAAACAGCCAGACAGATAGACAGACAAATATTTCTAAAAATGATTGAAATGTATTTTATTAGTTACAGCTGACCCGCGCAACTTCGTTTGCGCCATATCGGTTATTATCGGTTCCAATTTTATTTCCAAACACGAAAAATCTTAAAAATCCTAGAACCCGATTGTAGCGATACTTACCGTGTCCAATTGTGAATCCAAACTATCCTATATATATTGGCAAGAAATATCTTCCCGGTATCCCCTGGGTTGCTCCTGTGGCCCTCACCTCTGCGCCCCATTTACTATCCTCGCAACAACGCAATAATTTTACCGGCTTATAGTTTTTATGTTATTATCTTCTAACCAACTTCATCAATTAACATGCTGTAAAAAGTAAACTTTATCTCCATAAAATACTCAATTTGGTATTTAGGTATTTGTTTTAATAAGAATTTGTAAAGTATACATGAAACCTATATCTATTAATTTTAGTAATTTGTAATTAGTAATTGAAACATTTATGTTCTTTTTCACATAAAAACAATCTTTTCGGCTGGGTTATTGAACTTAGATATATGATATATCGTATTTTTTTGTAAAACTAACAGTAATTAATTTTGCTACGGATCTAAATTCTTTTTTTTCAAAACATTCCAGCAACGTACGCTATGTTATAGAATTTGCTAATTTTAATTACATATGTTGTGATCAAGTATTGAAAATCATTACATAGTATAAAACAAAGTCCTCCACCGCGTCTGTCTGGCTGTCTGTTCGCGATAAACTCAAAAACTACTGAACGGATTTTCATGCGGTTTTCACCAGTGGATACAGTGTTTCACGGGGAAGATTTTAGTATATAATTTGTCAAGGTTTTTTTATAGTCAGGGCGGGGCATCGTCTGCCGGGCCCGCTAGTAGTATATATTTACCAAAATAAAAAGGAATCTAATATACCTTTCTAACAGTGAAATAATTTTCAAAATCGGATCAGTAGTACCAGAGATTACCCCGAACATCCAAACTCACTAACTTCAATTTCAACTTTTTATATTGGAGTTTCATAGATATAAATTCTACCATTGTCTAGTGAGTCATGGGAGAGTCACTTTATAGATAATATTTTTTTTTTATTATATAATTTAGTTCTTCCAGATTAGGCCACTGAAATACATAAAGACAACACAACACTTATAGACATCATGCCTTAAATAAATATATGTTTACATAATAATTACTGTTAGTTATTTATATTATGTTGAAGTTTAATTTTGTTAAAACACATAAAATTAGAGTATTGACAAAAGGAGAAAATACATACCTTTGTGCCTTTATTAAAATCAGACAGACGTAGTATATTGTTAGGTAACATATCATACAATGAAATACTAAATTGGGTTAATGGAAAAAAATGTGTTCTAGAGTGCCTTCATCCGACCCACATTCACTTATTGAGTTGCCCCTGATTCTGAACTTTGCAAGATGCACTGGAGAGCACACATCAACTGATAGATCCTCAGTCTACAGCCGCAGCAAACTTACAACAATCACGAAATTTATAAACCCATGGCTTACCAGGAATGTTATCCTAAATGGAAGCATAAGATTCGCCTTTAATTTGGTGGGATATATTCCAGTTTGAGTTCCATTATACAAAGAAATCAGTGTTTGTTTAGAGAGGATAAATCCTAAACATAGGTTTTATAGTGATCAAAATATCCAGTCTGGTTAGCTTCTTTGGCAAGAAGATCAACAGCTTCATTACCCTGGATCCCACTATGTCCTGTTATCCATGCCAGAACTACATAGATTCCTAAACAATTGATACAAATGGAATTTAATAATTATGATAACTGGGGACTTTACTTTAGAAAAATTCGAACTAAGCGGAATAGTATGTAAGCAACTTAGAGAATCTGTCAATATGATAGTTTGATCTAATTTATGTGATAGTACATATTTGATAGCTTCTAATATAGCAACTACTTCACTTGCGGAGGTGGAGGCGGAGGTGAAGAAGAGTATTTATTACCTCTTTGTAACATTAGTGTAGATAAAACTGATATACATATACAATGTATCACATTGTCATATAAATAAATGTATTATTGCAAGCATACGCGCATATAAATATTATTGCCGAACGTCGAGAAATAAAAAAAATGAATATCTTAGCGTAAGTAATTTTGACCTAATGTGGTTAATTCGGAAGCTGACGGGTTAAATAGCTAATTATATTTAATTGGGGTATGTCAAAATAATATTGAAATGTAGTGTCAAAAGTTCCAATAAGAACGAAAACCCTTTATTCTTTAAGGCAAACAATTCTATTAATATATAAAAAATAAAATTATATATATATAGATTTTTTGATACAGGAACCATCTCGGGCGTCTCCAGAATTACCTACAAAATTATAATCACAATCTGATCAGTAGTTTCGGTGTGCATAAAGGACAAAGATACAAACATTGATTTTATATAATACAAAGACTAGGTGTGCCCGCAACTCCGTCCGCGTGAAACCTAATGTAAAAAAACAGTGACTTATAAAATGATCTGAATATATTAAGTCAATTTACTTATCTAATTTTCTCTCGTACTTAAATCGCGTCGTCATTAAAATTACAATAACTTTTGCTAGATGGAACCGATTTTAATGAAACAAAGACTATATACTCGAAGATATGCTTTATGATTTTTCTTTTCAGAGGTTTTCTCATGAACGCAGTATTTTAGTAGTGATTCGTGTTCCTACAAACCGACTGAGACACAGAAAAATATCTAAATTTAATGTAATTTCTAAAATTGATTGAAATGTATTTTATTACTTATTCCTAGACACCGGCAACATTCTTTTTCCAAAAATCTAAAAAGTACAGACACGTTACATTTATATTCTTATTTCATTTACATTACATTATTCATTATCCTCATAGTAAAAGAAATACCCTTCAGTAAGTATTTAGTATATGCAAAAAGTACTTAGAAATAAGCAACATTAAAGTTGTTTATTGTAGGCGGTTAAGTGGACAAACGTGTCGATTCTGCCGTGAAAAGGTTTTATGGGTCATTGCGTGCGTCCACCAGCGATGTTCAGGTGCGCATGAGATCCCAACCCTTTACCCGATGCGAGTGGGCGTGTTCAGTAAACGCGTCATTCTTTTATACATGAATAACCTGGCTTACGATCCATTGCATCGTTACCGTATCTTATTTCTAGAATATTCTCAACGTACAACAATATAATTTGTTTAGTTTGCTTTTTTTTTCTGTCTTACTGATTTTTTTCGGTTCGCATTAATCTATACTAATACTAGCGGACCGGGCGGACGTTGTCCTGCCTTGAAAACAAAAAAATCCTAAAAGTCGACCGCAGCGCCACCTACCGGGTCCAATTGTGAATCTAAACCATTCTCGGATCCACTCGAACACGCACACAAAATTTCATCAAAATCGGTCCAGTCGTTTAGGAGGAGTTCAGTCACATACACACGCCCACAAGAAATATATATATTAAGATTATAAAGTTGAACGCGCTAATCTCAGGAACTACTGATCCGATCAGTGTTAGATAACTAATTTATTGAGGACGACTATAGGTTACATATCATCATACTAAAACTAATAGGAGCGGAGCTACAATGAAGACTGTTGCAAAATACGGTTTTGTTTTTCCTTTTAATAGCTTCCGCTACGTGTTAGCGTTAGCCCCATGTAACTACACCGCGCGGACGAAGTCGCGGGCATAAACTAGTTTAAAATGTTAGTTACAAAATCATGTTTACTATCGTTTGCTCGCGGCTTCGCTCGTTTTAATATATACTTTTCTAGATGCAGGTACCCACCCTATGTCGTACTTTGTACCCCTCACGACATTTATGCAAAATTTCATGATTCGTTGAATAGTTAAGGGGTGAAAACGTAAAAGACAAACTTACATTCGCATTTATAATATTATTATAAGGATGTTACTCTGTACTTAAAAAAATGTAAATCGAAATCTAATTAAGTAAGTCTGTTGTAACTAGAAAACGAAATAAATAAATTTTGTTATATATATATATATATATATATATATATATATATATATATATACGATATATAATAAAAAGTAAACAGTGAATATATCGTTACATCGAAACCAACCTTAATCTTATCTATTCATTTAGCACTACCTGCCTCCTTATTACCTATTACGCAAGAGCAAATCAATAACAGAATTTACTGAATATCGGCTTCATAATAGCAAATTCTAATTACGTATCATACCATAGTCTATATTAAAATATATGCTTTTCTCTGTAGACTTTCAATAGGAAACTTTAATATTATATACACGTAGACAACCGTGTGATTGCCTTAGTAAGGATTAATTAGGGTTGATAAATAATCCACTGTCAAACCAATATTATGCAATTTCAGCTATCGTTTTGTTCCTGCCGTATATATAATTACAGGGTAGATGTCAATATGTTCTTGTGTTCTACCATATTTTTGTACCTTTTCAGTAAACAATGATTTATTAGGGGCTATAAATTCCCTATAAGTAAGTTTCTCGAATGTCGAATGGAAATATTTAATTGATCTTATTATGGTTTATATAATAGTAGAGTGAAAATATGTTTATTATTCTATGTAGTCCTTTACTTACTTGCATTTTTGAATATCAAAACTACATCCAAATTCTCGACAAGAACAAAAAAAATATAGTTAATATCTACAAGCGATGGGAATTTTTACCTTCCAAAGGCAAAGTCAATTCTATTTGAACAAGTTAAGATCTACGCTTATCCTTGTTACACTGTCATAAGCAACGAAAGAACAAGCATACGTGAATGATATTATAACGTGCATATTCAATTACAGGAAACAAGATAACAACTGTACCCTTGACATTTGAAAAGCCACACTTAAAGTTGAGTACTTATATGGAGTCGAGAGGATCAGGTGCGCTGGCGCCGTCCGTCGACCGCCAGCAGCGCCCTTTTTTGTCGGCAAACGCTCCAGTAGATTACCGAAAGCCGCTTCGTAAACACGAGTGGCTATCTAAAAGTGGAGGTCAATGACCTGACTGGAAAGTACCTGAATATAATCTTTACTTTTAAATATTATAGTGGTCGTTACTTTGCACTTCAGCCTGGAATTGATTGGAAACTTTATTATAATATGGTATAGAGTTACAAACCAACAGTGTCAACCGACATCAGACATCAACTAAGGACGTGGTTTTTAATTATTTTTGTTTCAGTTACTGGTATTTCGCCCTTTCTATTATCAGTTCAAATTTAACTTTTTCAGGTACACCTCGCACAGGTAAAATTAAACGTTTTTTGTTGCAGTGAGATATGATAACAGCTAATCAATTCCAGGCGGAAGTATAATAATAATAACTTGTACCTTTATGATCCTTAGCACTATGAACACTTTCAAATCATAAGTGTCCTTAACGGACAAAGTATAAGCATTATTCCTTCATGCAATGCTGTCTACGATGCCTCACAATAACAGAAACAAAGTATGGGAATACTTTGATATCCGATATATCAAAGCGGCATGTTGTTGCACATATTTTCTTGTCTACTTTATTATGGAAATAGCATGTCATTCGAGGATTAAAGCGGCGATATCGCTTATTGTAAATTTATTGTGACAGATTAGCTTTGTAATTTACCACTACTTACTACGAATGGGGTTCGTACTTGTAGCTTATTCATTAAATAATATCAGATGGAAATTAATAACAGTAGATTTCCTTCATTACTACTTTGGTTATAATGACATTTATTATATTAACTCGTACTTTATTATGAAACTACTTTAGCTATAGCGACTTTAGATTTAACGTCGAATTAGTTTTTAACGAAACATTTGTAACATATTCATAGAAATCCCATGTAGATATTACAGCCGAATCTGTACCTTTGTTATTATTAGTGCAACTGTGCTAACCAGCAATTACTGTAGTCAACTTTATTATATATTATTTATGTAAAACTATGAGTATACATTACATTACATAACAATATATTTCTTAACCGTTGGGTAGGTGTGAATTTGTATTTTGTTTTATACAAGCGTTTGTCTGGGTTTAGTGTATAGAAATATGAGTAGGTATATATATGAATATTCTCCCGTATGCACATATAATGTAATACATATAAGTCAAAGATGTTTCCGTTCCTCCGCGTGTACACACTGATACACCCAAGGTTTTTTTATCACGCTTTTATTAGCTTCACCTGTATGTATGTATGTAACCGACCCCTTTGAGCTCGATTTTGTCCTACTTTGAACGATCAGATTTAATTCAAACTTTGCACACCTGTCAAAGGTCGATGACAATGCAATAATCCGAAAAAAAAGTAAAAAAAATTTTTTAACTAAAAAATGAAAAATAAATAATAGTTTAAAAAAACACGCTTTCATATAACAGTGACGCATCGCATGTTAATATCAGCACCTCCAGATATCAGTATTTTTATCATTTTTTTGTCACTTTTTATAAAAAATATACATTTATTTCTAATTTACACTATTCTTAATCCAAATTTATTAAATTTTATTTTCTGTTTTTTAGTTGGATTTTATATGAAAGCGTGTTTTTTTAGTTTTTTTAAACTATTATTTATTATTTATATCAAGGACTCTCAATTCATGTAATTATATCTAAAAGTCACTATATTTTGAAATACGAGTATTTTCCATCATATTATTAGTTTGAGACAGATACGCAGTTATAAAAGAGATATGTTATCAAATACCACAAAACATGAACGCTCAACGCTTACCCAACTTTCCGGGCTCTCGATCAACAAGTGTCGACCCGGGAGATAGGGGTGTCTGGGTGCCAGTGGTGTGAGATGTACCCCCGCATCCACGCAGCTGTACCGGTGATAACATCCTAGCGCTGTTCAAGGTTATTTACATCGTTAAACTTCTTTACACCGATAGTAAAATAATAGAGTAGAATAGAATTCTATTCACAGAAAAAGAAATGTTACGTTAATGATCGATTTAATTGCGAATTAAATTTAGCGCTCCAAGAAAACGTGTTTCAAACTGTTTCATTTTGTAAGTGGGTTTTGACGTAGTGAAATATAAATAAATTATAGTTCATAAAAATTACGATTGTTCTAATTATTTTTAAATTTCGAAGATATTAACGACCGCCTAATTTGCATGTTTTATTGTCATCACTTAAATGAAGTAATAATGGCTTAGTTAAGAACCAAAAAATAATTTGCATCTATTATACAATACATGTCTTCGAATTTCCAAAAATTGCTCGATTATATTTTTTTTAACTTTTCACGATATTTATATTAGTTTTTATTGCCATATGTTTAGTTTTGTTCTACGACCTCATATGCGAGCAAGTCCAAATACGTCAGTATGAAATAATTTTCGAGATATTAAAAACAAAAAAAGTGTGTATGTTCACGCGTTAGAAGTTATACTTCTTTCGCCTTATTCTACGTTTGTAGAAGAAACGACACTAACAATAGAAAAAAGTTATTTAATACATTGAAAGTTTTAATACAAAGAAACAAAATGTTGACTTTAGCTAACTTCAGGGTGTGCGCAGGTTCGTGACGGTGTGCGCGCTCATCGTAATAACTTCACGGTGTCGGTTTTTCATGACGGTGTGCGCGCGGATCGTAAAAATTTACTCTCATCATTTATCCCTAACGCGCCAAAAGAAGTATAACTTCAAAAATCATGTCCATATTATACATACATTTGTTAGTGACAATCTCTATTCAAAATGACTCTCTGACCACAGTACTAGGAGATGCAAATGTTTGAATTTTATGTATTTATGAACTTAGAACTCTAGAGTCTACTTAAAATGATGTATTTTTAAAGCATATTATACATCCATTTTTATTCTTCTTCAATCCTTTTACATGTGAACTTTAACTGTGACATATTTCACGCCCCTTCCGCTCAATGTACCTTAAAATGTGTACATTTTTTCTTCGCGTATTCATATATAGAAGACATGACAATTTATCTTTCTGTCCTGGATGGCATAACCACTACGGTGGGTTTTAAAAAAACATTCGAAAATATCACTTGATATTACATTTTTTCAGTAGTTATATTTTCTATATAATTATTACTGTGTTATTACAAAAACAGTTGTAGTCCGGTGAAGCTGTTAAAACCTTGCTAGGTCAATAGCGAAGTCAGTTCGAGAAAGTTTAATACGTATTGAATACTTGCTTTAAAAAAGTTTGGGTACTTTCGTATTAAATGTACAGCACTCACCGACGCCTGTCTCGACTCAGCGCGGTGCATTTAATACGAAAGTACCCAAACTTTTTTAAAGCAAATACTCCATATGTATTTAACTTTCTTGCAATAATACAGTCAGTGTTTATCTAAATACATATATAGATATATTGGAAGCATTACATTGTGTTTTGAAACTGCGCTCAGTCTGCAGCGAAACACTGGGCGGGAAGTCTACTGTTTGCTATTGGACGTCGACGTCTAATACTGCCTTATATGGAATGGGCGTACGCATATCACGTTACACGCACACGCAGCTAATGTTGTTATTAAATGCTATATTCATTATAATATAATAATAACATTGCTTAACGTGGTACGTTATTAATATTTGCTCATTCGTTTTAAACAAATTTCATAAACGAAAGGAGAAAATTTACAAAGCGTTTACTAACATCTATTTACGAATAATCGTACTTAGACCTGTGATAAGTTCAAGTATATTTAGAACTATTGATGTACAATTTTTTTAATGGTAGTTATAAATTCACCTTTACTTTTTGTGACGACACAGTAGAATATCGAAAATACACTAGATAAATGTAAAAATGGCGTCGTTAATAACACAAATGCCATTTTTATACTCTTTGTTTGATATTATCATAAATAATTGTGTATAAAAACGTTAAGGACTTGTTACTAATTTAGTATTTTGTTTTATTCTGCGCCCTAATGAAAAATTCTTAACATTCTTCATGTATTTTCACTAGATATTTTATATTTTCTTTATAAGATCAGTAGCTTTTTCTATGACTTTGTCAAGGCGGCTTATCAGTATTTCCAGATGGAATGTAATCTATGTTTAAGATTTTAGGCTACTTTTATGTGAAATATCGTCGCGATTACTCTAGAAGTTTGGCTGTGAAAAGTTATCAAAAAGAAAAACAGAGTTATTTTTGTCTTTCAAATATTACCAAATATGTTTCCGATTTTGCACGCATTTGTTATTACTTATTGTAAGAAATAGTTGATTTACATCAAAATGAACATTCTTTTTACTACTTTTTCTGGCGATACTTTTAAACGGTGCAGAAGTTAAAGTACTGCAGCGCCGTCTAGTATTCTTACTGTTATGTATGTCAACTTTTATAGTTGTCGGTCTTACGGTGTCAGAACTTATTATTTTAAGATAAACAAACATTTATTATCATTATATAGACGATTAGCCTCTGACCGCGACTTCATCCGCGTGGAATACTTACTTCGGGCTAACGCTAACACACAGCGGAAGCTCTCAAGAGGAAAAAAAACCCTGATTTTGAAACATTCTTCATTGGCGCTTCGCTCCTATTAGTCTTAGCGTGATAATATATAGCCTATAACCTTTCTCGATAAATGAGCTATATAAAACTGAAAGAATTTTTCAGATTGGACCAGTAGTTTCAGAGATTACCCCCTAAAACTTCACAAACTTACCTCTTTATATTTTTTTCTCGAACTGATTTTCTCGAACTGACTACGCCATTGACCTGGCAAGGTATTTACAGCTTCACCGGACTACCTCTTTATAATATTAGTATAGATAGTTAGGAATTAAAACATTAATACACATTGCTTGCTTCAGATTAGCGACGATATTTATATTTTGTATTTAGATTGTGTAGCCTATCATATGTTTGATTCATTTATAAACTATATAAAAATGAATAATCATTGTCCGGTGTGCCGATAGGTAAGAAAACTTTATTTGAGTTACATATTGGAATCGCAGTTATATCACACATTTCTCAGTCATAATACAAGCTAAGCTCACTTATACGATATTCCGAGTAATTAATATATGATATTCAATATTCAAGTTCTGGCTTTAATTTATACAAACAAACGAAGTGTTTACGGTAACAGTAAACCAGTGTAAAACAAACGAGTAGACCGGCAGTGCAACGTGCCGGAGTAATAACAAATTGTCGATGCAGTTCAACATCGAGCAAGGAAGTCCTGATCGTTCATTTTCATAAATAATTTCATACTTTTTACAAATAAGCCAAGTTTTAGTCTAAACTGGAAATCCGTGGTTGTATAATTTCGCTTTTGTAACGACTTTTAATATGATTTGGACGATACCACCCTCGGTAATTGGATAGATACTGGCCAATACCAAAACACTACAAACTAATAAAGTTTGTATGGTGATCAGGGATTACGCGGAATACTATCTATTACTAAATGCTACCAAATACCCTGTTGCTAAATAAGATTTATTTTTAAGGACGAGAATTAATAATATTTTCTCTATATTTTTCCGTATTCTAACAAGCTTCAAAGATCCATTAGACATATGCATTGATAGTGTTTTTATATTTCAATGGAAATACGTAATAGATGACGTAGGAGGGAATATAATATTATGAGCAATCGGCGTCGATATTTTCTGCATTCATAGTGGTTTACGCATAAAGATCATTTAATTAAATGGCACGGAAATTAATGTGATGCAGCTTTATATAGTGGCGGAATTTAGGCTAGTAAAATGGATTGCGTAAAATTAATTTCCATGTACAAAAACTTCGCAAATTTTCATAGTGAATAGTTAAATATCGTTGGGATTTATCAATCTCAAACATAAAGGGACTCTTATTAGTACATATATATATCTATCTAAATGAAACAATATACTTCTAATATTGTACACGCATTACGTAATAACTACTGGATAGATTTCGATGAATTGTTTTTTAGTTTTACTCAGACACTAAATTCTTATCTAAAAATACATATTATTACCACGACATCTTCATTTCACATTAACCCTTCGGCTGATTTTTAAGACCGAAGTCTCAAAATGGCGGATCATATTTTTAAATATACATCCATTTATATAAAATTATAATATTACATTACATAATTAGTTAGTGTTCAAGTTTTTCAAATTTTATAATAAATACAGTATATCTTTTACACTTACGCTGCGAACAATATCATGACCAGTGCATAATAAGGTCATTCGTTTGTATGTAACTTAAATCTTTACGGTTTTGGACATTTCAGGGGTTAAGTTAATAAAGTTTTAAGAAAATACGATTTATATAAGGACTGAGCATTGAGCGACATCTTTTCTCTGGAGAAATTCGGCGTATACTCAAAAAAGGGGAAGTAAATGGACAACATTTTGTACAAAGAATTTTTGTAAGCAAATCATATTTTTGCTTTCTATTGTTAAGATAACAAGCAAAGCAGCCACAGCCGCGGGTATAAGTTAAAAAATACAATAAATAGTCTACTATATATTTTGTTATAGAGTGTAACAGTTTTTCTACATGTCGAATGTCCCAAATAAATCAAAGTCTCGACGTACATCATGAGAGCCAAGTCACTAGACCGCACGTTGAGAAAAAACAAATGCATCACGGCTGGCGAGTAAACAAACACGCGCCAGTTCATTGATTGCTTGATGAAAGTAGACGTGGAAGTAGGTATAATTAATTTTCACTTTAAAACAAACCGTGACAGCAATCATTAGAGAAAAGAATAAAGAAGTACTGCAACTAATACGAGCTTTTCTAAATAAAGAAACATTGAAATTGTTTTATTGTTTTTGCAATCTAATCACAGAGTGTTTTTCTTATTGTTACAAGACCTATTATAAGAGATTTACCGGGTAATAATTTCAATTATTATTTTAAGACAGTTTTACTGCTATTATAGAAGAGTGTATCATTTTTTATTTATACTAAGTGCCCAGAAGCGACCCTTTATTTGTTACACTACCAAATAATTACAAAGAAACGGAAGTGGAAACACTGTTTAAAAAATAATTAATAAATACAACCAAGTTTCTTGTTGATTTTTTTAATAACTGAGCTGTTTTCAAATTAAGTGATAGTCGTAGTGGGAATTAAATAAAGTATATTCTATTTGTTTTTTTTTTTTTTTTTACTCATTTTTATAAAGAACACGATTTACAAAAATAAGTGCGGCTTTACGAAACCACGTTACAAGTGAAATAGTGAAATTCTTTTTCATGTGGTAGACATTTAACTGAAAATTATACGATGTAGGGTATTAAAATTGAGTTCTTAATCTTAACTTAATAACTGGAAAATGAGAAATCAATAAATAGTAGACAAGATATCCAACTAACTATAAATTATAATTTCAATCTACGTCTTAGTGTACGGAATGCATAATACATACAATCATTCAGATGATAGACGCATGTTAAAAACAGAGCACAATATTTATTCAAATAATTTTGAATTGAGCCATGGGTACCGCCATATTGGTCTTGGCTGTTCTGCCGACCGCATTTCAATTTACCCTTACTCTCTACGGCCGACTGTAATACGACATGCGATAGATGGACGAAACAAATTTGAGGCGATGGTAAAAAAGTTTCACTTAAAAATAACACATTAATAGTCTCTAAAGTATATATGCATATATTTTTTACGGTTTGAAGCGATTCGCATGTATGATTTTCCGAAATTTCCTGTTTTTTAATACCTATTATTTAACCGAACTAAAAATAGTACATCATTTTAGTTCCGAAAATGATTATTTTCATTTCATTAGGTAAAACTAATCACTGTAGAAAAATTGTTCGATGATTTGAAAAATACGCGTTTCTAACAAAATGTTTTCGACTTAATCTATGACGAAACGTGAGCCAAACACGCGTTGAGGGCGGGCGGCGACGGAGGGGGGGGACGACGCGCCCCGTATATGGCGTGCGCTGCCTCACTAACTATATGCTCGAATACAAAACATTTTAAATTGTAAATATAAATTTGATTCTTTCCAAATAATGTAAACATGCTTTCAATTTTTTTTACCCTTTTGTTTCACCATATTTTATTTATACAAAAGATCGGAAAATCCAGTATATTAATTGTCAATAATTCATCTAAGGTAATTGCCTAAATAGACGTATAATTAGGAAGTTTACAAGTGCTTGACAAAAATTTTCGTGGTGGCACAATACATACATACGAAAATTAAAGGCAATCGATCTTACTGCATTTGAAACAATATGTTATGAGATAGTGTATTTTTTAAATACGCGACTTTCTTTGGCAATACTGCAAGCCTCTAAGTCTGCATAATTTAATTATGAAGAGTTATAGTAACATATTAATTGATAATATGTTCAGTATATATTTTATTTATATGTAATAGCTTGAGTGCTTCGTATTGTATACTTATAAAGTTACGTGTTAATATCAGTTTAAATAACAATTACGTAACTACAATAATTCGAATAAATGATTTTTTTATAATCAAAACTTTATGTTATATGTATAAAACTTATAAATCAAATTTATAATATACAAAAGTTATCAGCGTGTGTCTGTATGTTCCGTTAGTTCTTCTAAAGGATTATTAAATGATAATGGATTATTTGCTAACTGATTTTTACCAATATAGTATTGTTCCTTGTGCAATTAAATACTTTAATGTTATCTCCAAACTTTTTGTCCGCTCTGACTATAATTGCGCAGTACACAAATTTAGGTATAAATACTTACGTATTATAATATGCGTATAACATCAAGACAATTTAAGGACCAAAAAAAATGCCAATTTTATATACCTGTAATAATATATTTACTTTTATACTCAATTCTTGAATATATTACGTGACAAGCCGAACTTACTTATATTCAGAACGACCAAAACGATTGACAAGAACAGTAATTATATTGGCCATTTAATGTGGATCAAAAATGATCTTTATAGTATATCGTTTTAATAAATATCTTAGGAGATATCACATATTTAAAATTAACCACAAGAAAAACCATTGTTGTGATGGCACTTAGAAAGCTTCTTCGACTTTGTTGAACTGTAAATTTCAAAGCCACAACAAATAGATCGCGTGGGTGGTACGTTTGTCTAAATCGCATAGGTACTTGGCCATATTGCTCCCGTGTGAATCCAGGCCGAATCGCTAGTTAATAATATTCGTAGTAATTTCTTTACGTTTAGTTAATTCGGGGATAAAAACATTATAATATTACAGACAAGTTTTAAGGAAACTTGATAGGTTTTATCGGTGACTGTACATTGGGGCGCCGGGCAGTTGTCGGCTGCGCACGCGACGCCCCGCCCACACGGCTTTGTGTGCGTGAACTGTGACGTCATCCAGTCTTTCCACAACACGCACAGTGCCATATAACTGGCCACTTTCAGCTGAAATTCAATAGCAAGCCATTCATAACACATACATTTCAATTGAAACCTTAAATTCAGTGGAAATGAACATTGTTAGATATTACTATTGCCATTGCTATAGTAGAATCGATTTTTATTTACAAATGATTGGAAAACGCAATTGAAACATACATTTTTTTCTTTGATAGAACTACTCCTTAGAACTGACTGGTATTAAAAATATTTAATGTATTCTAAAAATTAAATTCATGGTTAGAAATAAATAAATCTTAATGTTATGACTTAATGTATTTTTCTTAGATTTTTGTAAATTTACGGGTTAAAGAAATATATTTGTCTGGAGAAAGACCTATAATTTTAATAAAAATAATAACAGTGTCTTAGCTCAATATTATTTATTTAGGGGCTTTTAAGAATAGCATTTATAAAGAGTTACCGAAAAACAAGTACGTAATTTACCTGATTTTATTTCAGCGACCTTAAACATGACCGCTGTAATTAACCTCTCCTGAGTCTTAGATTTCTATCACACCTGAAGATGTTTATCTATGTTTTTAAAAAGTAGCAAGTACTAACTTTGTTGACGTGAAAACACTTTTGATGATCCACAGATATTAGATACCTATTCTGAATTAAAAATAGACTATGCATATTTTTTTAGTAGTAATTCTACCATTTGGTACTACTTAGCGTCTATAGATGTTCAGCCTTATATTAATTTGAATACTTAATTTCAATTTGTTCAGTACTTTTTATGTGATACGTTTAGTTACATGGAAAATTTCTGATTTTATTATATAGTAGCTTTTGCCCGCGATTTTGTTTCCGTTATTTTCGGAACAAAGCATCTCGGACACAATTTATTGTAGAGTGGCTGATACTGAAACCTACAAAGACGTTCGCAAAAAAAAATCACCAACGTTTCTTCGATATAGGATTAATAGTACGTACAAGAACGCGTAAGTAAAATCTATTCATATTAATTAATACATTTTCTATTTTAGGAATATGAAGGCATACGTCTACATAAATTCATTCTAAATGACGCCCTTATGAACGATTGGTTGTGAAGGTGAACAATTATTGACGTCAATATTTCATTCGACCTTATTCTCTTTCTAAAAAAATACGACAATGCCACTAAATGTCCATCCACATCATTTACCAGACTTAACCTTTAATGATATCGTCACGCGTTGGCCACACACCCGGTGACTAACTCCTGGCATGAGGCCAGTAGCTCGACCTATATACTGGCACCGTGTCTTCCTATTACAACCGCTTGTTGCGCTTCTATCTAATTAGGTTATGATTTTATTCTATTGCTTTATTTGGTTCGATGGACGCATCTCTTCGGAATCACAGAAGTGGTAATTGAATACTTTTTTAATGTGATATAGTATACCTGAAAATCAATTCGTTAATCTACGTCGCCATTAAAATATTAATGGCCGTAATAAAAAAAACTTAAAAATATCAAACATCGATATTACCTTCTCTGTCTAATGAATGTTGTTAGAAAGGATTGGAGGTAAAGATGTTGTTTACAGAACGCTTATTAGTACAGGCATAAAACGAAATAGAAAACAATATTGTGATAAACTGGAGAACAACCACACGCAATGAACGAAACGAGGTCACCATATCAAACGTCTGTTAGTCGACTATCATCACTTGCCTGAATGCTTTTTGCCACTGGTTTAATAAATATTTTACATGTGGAATTACTACACATCATTACTTGTAGAACTTACATGTACATAAAATGTAATACTTGGGGATGTGTGGTAAAAAACTTTTAAAATGTAGAATATAAGACATATTTACTCTACTTATACGTACGTACGTATATAGTGTGTGCTAACAATTTTCGAAACTATCCACTTACTTTATACTTTATAGGGGGTAGAGCCACGCTGAAGCTGTTACTGGCTTCAACATGAATAGGTCGGCTCCCTTGGGGTAGCACCAACCTCTCACAGAAAAGCGAAGTGAAGTAACAGTTCTTGCATTGTTGCGTTTCGTTCGGTCAGTGAGAGCGCCGGAGGCCTACCTCCTCTCCCTCTCCCCGCCCCCCCGCCCCTCTCCCTCTCCCTCTCCTCATCCCTCCCTTCCTCGAAATAGAGACTGGCAACGCACTTGCGACTCCCCTGGTGTTGCAAGTGGCTATGGACGGTGGTTATCACTTAGCTTCAGGTGACCCACCTGTTCGTATGCCTCCTATAATATAAAAAAAAACTTACATCATGAATGTTTAAAAACTAGTATGACGTTTGAAAATGGATTTCTTTGCTTCAAAATGCAGTTTGTTTCATCTATTTTTATCACTTGTTTTTTTTTTATATTTTGGCGTAATTTTAAATATTGTATGATTAGGTTATTACGGATTTAACTCGTGAAAAAGTTCTAGTATGGTTTACTACGAATTTAAGTATAGTTTGACGCTTTAGCAGTGTCGCTCGCCTTCAAACTGCTTTTTACAATGAAGCACCATACAAATCTTATAGCTGCTTTGCAGAATTTCAACGCGGTCGTGTCCATCTCAGTGACGAATTTGGTGATGGTCATAACATTTGGGTATGAAAAAACTGTGCTTTCGTTGGATACCTCTCAATTTAATGAAGGCTTAAAAAGGGACCACATCCCTTGGTGCAGTGGCATACGAGATTCAACGAAGGTACCTCAAATTTCGTGTGGAACATAGTAACAGGATACGAAACATGGATTTACAGCTACAGTCCCAAATGAAACCAACAATCGACTGTTTGGATCGAGAGACCAACCACAGTGGCGAGTGTGCGATGTGTCGCTAAGTGGATAATTGCTACTTTTTTTAATAAAACTGGACACATAGCCACTTTTGCTTTTGAGGATCGTTATACAGATAACAATGATTGGTACGCGACCATTTGTTTCCTGGATGTTATTGACGAACTCCGTAAAAATAACCGAAAACGCCATATAGTCTTGCCATGCCATGATCATGCCAGCTCTCATACGGCCAGATAAACAAATTAATATTTGAATGGGAGAAGCACATCCTTCACACAATTCCGATCTGGTACTATAGTACTTCTTCTTGTTTTCAAAAGTCTAGAATTATTTATGCGGTCTACTATTTTCAGCACCAAAGGAGGCTGTTAAATAATATAAAAACCATGTTTACAAGGTAACCACGCAGCAGTGGTATAAAAGTTTTCAAAGTTAGTTTATTCGTATTAAAAAGTCTATTGAATCTAAGGAAATACATTTTGAGCAATTATAAATTCATTTTTGACCAATCGCAGCATGTTTTTATTCATACCGGAATTGTTTTGTGCGCCTCACGTACCTTCTTCTCCTTCCTAGCGTTTTCCCGGCCTGGTACCAGGGTCCGCTTTCTTAATAAACTTCCTCCACTTTGCCCGATCTTCGGCATCCTTCTGTGTGAGGTTATTTTCCTTTAAGTCCGCCTTTACCACGTCCAACCAGCGTTTCTTGGGCCTGCCACGAGACCTTGGGCCTTGTACAGTTATGTTGAGGCATCTACTTCCAACGTAGTCAGGAGGCCTGCGACTTATGTGGCCGTACCAGCGGAGTCGATTCTCCTACAGCTTGTCTGCGATGTCACGGACTCCAAGGCTCACGTACCATTATGGTTTTATTTTTGTTGAGACAATCCATATGTATAATTAAATACAGTCTATCCTATAGATATGGATAAGAAACAAAAAATACAGGTAAAAGTTTTTTTATGCCATGAGGTAGTTATCTTATAGTTTTCTATTCTATAAGAGTCTCCAAAAAGACTGCATTCCTGAAGGCAGTTATAATACCAGTGACTCCTGAGCACTGAGTAGGAAAATCTTGTCAACAAATATGTATTGTCAGCCTCACCTTTTGAAGCGTGTGTTGCGAGTGAACGATGCTGCATTGCGTCAGAAATAACTATGGCAATGGTGCTTTCGCAGTCGAATCCTACGCAGATTCTATCACCCTAAAGTTTTAGGAATTTAAGTTAAAACTATCGATCTCCTATCTCCAGGATCACATAGTTCACATTTGTTCCCATTTACTTGCATACTGCTTTCTATGTGAGATTCAGCCGTTTGGACCAATATAAAAAAATTCAAGATCACCCAGCTAATCTTGGTTCAAATAATGAAAGAGTATATATCGACCTTGTGTACGATGGTATAATTTAATCCCTATTAAAACTTCCATGAACTATCAACTGATATTGTTTATGTAATGAACTAGTGCGTAGTAATTATTCAACTTCAGTGATAGACTGGAGATACTTTGTATTCTCAGTACTAAGTAAATAAATTTATACTTCAGTTCAAATTTCAAACAATGTTGAAATAAATAACACATTATGTTACACTGTATATTTTCGGGTAGAGTATATATTATGTGATTTTTAAATTAATCTGTATTCTGTGAATACAGTGAATTTAATAAGTTTAATTTCTCCAAATGTTGTTTATGCTATTTCTATCATACGTGTTTGCTTCCAGCCTAAATCGTAATTGTCAGCGCAGGAACTTTATGATTTTGTTTTACATACACATTCGCAAGCACACGTAGTAATATTCCACCTATTTGCGTAAACGACGCGTATGTATAAGACTCCGTTATTAATGGACATCCCAAATTAAAACTTTTTACGTTTCACTTTCCAATAAGTTAACAGATCCTTAAAATCTCATGGAACTGTTACACACGACAAAACAATGCTTTTTAAACTCAAAGGTCTTGTTTACAATACCAATGTACGGCCAATTCTTATGTTTGGCAGTGAAATATGTAAATAAATGTAATATAAATAATAAAATAAAAATAACATCCACACCATTCAAGCTGCCAAAATAAAGATGTTACAGTGAACGTGTAGTATAACTGGGCTCGATAAAATCGACAACGATTACGTGAGAGGCAGCCTAGCAATGCGCCACGTTGCCTATAAGATTCAGCAAAGTATGCTGCGATGGTATAGCCATATGAAGAGAAAGCCACCAGACTACGTGAGGAATATAGCACTATAATTGTCTCTTCATGGTTAAAGACCCAGAGGTATGCCCGAAACAAATTGGAAGGGTGTAGTGTAGTAGAAAGATATGAAGGAATGCAAAGGAGGTAATGCAAGAAAGGCTGATCCTACCACCATGTGGGATAAATAGTAAGGAAGACTGAGAGGTAAGTCTCAAGGGACTGTGAAGTCTTTGACGTTTTGGTTGCATTTATCTATTGTGTATTATTTTGATTTGTTTGAAATCGAAATGTTTCTATACTTCCAATTATCAAAATATCCCTTGTAAGACTTATTGAGCTATCTATAATGAGTATGTATTTTGTGTTATCAATTATTTTATGAAAACATCGTAAACCCAATCTGTTGTAAAACAATATATTTTATCTTGATATTATTATTGCCCATAAAATGTATCTAAATCAAACAAAGAGGAATAAATGATTCGAAGGAGCCAAAAAAACATTCATTAAAGCATTTGTAAAAACAAATTTCTTTTATCGTTTTAGTACTACAGGTTTTTAAGTCGTTGTTTATACTTCACACACTATTACTACGTATCTCTTTTAAAAATACTTTTATTTGCAATCACTTTGTTTGTGTGGATATCTTCTGTTTGTGTTTTTTTAATCAACTAATAATCGTCTTTATATTACATTCACTTTAAATTTACATTTTCCTAACAACTTCAAAGGAATAAGAATATAATAATTTTAAAATAGTAGTGAGGGGAAATTAATGCTTTTTGTCCTTCTTCTATGAATTTTACTTTTGTGGAGCCGAATACAATTAATAATTCAAACAAATTTTAAAAAAAGTTAAAAAGTCTCCTGTACATCAGCAAATTTATTATAGTAATTATATGCCATTATTTATTGCAGCGTACTGTATATTATTATAATTATATATTACTAGCGGGCCCTGCAGACGTTGTCCCGCCCTGATTATAAAAAAAAATCCTTGACAAATTATATACCAAAACGTTCCTCGTGAAACACTTTATCCACTGGGGAAAGCCGCTTGAAAATCCCTTCAGTAGTTTTTGAGTTTATCGCGAACAGACAGACAGACAGACGCGGTAGGGGACTTTGTTTTATACTATGTAATGATAAAACAAAGTCCTCCGCCGCGTCTGTCTGTCTGTCTTTTCGCGATAATGGTAATAACTACTCGCCGCATTTTCATGTGGTCTTCCTTAATAGATATAGTGAATCACGAAGAAGGTTTAAGTATACAATTTGTCAAGATATTTTTAAATTGGTCGAAATATAACGATCTTTATTGGAATTGTCGGAAAAAGTCAAGCCGACGGGGAGGCTTCGTCGGAAACGCTAATCCCTTTGAGACATAACAAAACAATTGAGATAATAAACGACGCAGACGAAGTCGCGGGAATCAGCTAGTTTATTTATAGATAAGAATCCACAAAACAAATTATATAGTAATACATTACTAGGTGGTCAGTTTAAAAAATAAAATTAAAAAAGTATATTAATACAGTAGAGTCTCACTAACCCGGCACGTTGAAAACCAGGGTGTGTCAGATTATTGGAAAGTTCGGATTATTGGTTTGTATAGAAATGTTTTAATATAAAGTTGTATAAAGATGAAACGCCACATCGAAAGGATTATCGTACATGTCTATCACTGTTCTCATTATCTTATTGGGACTATCGCGAAATCTACACAAGATGGATGCTACTCTTTTACGGATGATAACATAAAAATCATCAACCCTAGTATATGCAAACATCCCAGAAGCGCTACAGAATTGCAGTAGGTCAAATAACATTCTAAAATTATTATTATTTTGGACACGCATTGCGTTGATAGTCCTTTTATTGAATATTATTGGGACTATCGCGAAATCTACACAAGATGGATGCTACTCTTTTACGGATGATAACATAAAAATCATCAACCCTAGTATATGCAAACATCCCAGAAGCGCTACAGAATTGCAGTAGGTCGAATAACATTCTAAAATTATTATTATTTTGGACACGCATTGCGTTGATAGTCCTTTTATTGAATATTATTGGGACTATCGCGAAATCTACACAAGATGGATGCTACTCTTTTACGGATGATAACATAAAAATCATCAACCCTGGTATATGCAAACATCCCAGAAGCGCTACAGAATTGCAGTAGGTCGAATAACATTCTAAAATGATTATTATTTTGGACACGCATTGCGTTGATAGTCCTTTTATTGAATATATAGCATAGTATACTATCAAATATATAGTAGTAAATGAATACCTATTTTAAATTCTTATTTCTAAAATGATCACCAGTTTGGACTACTACTGCTTAGCTGCACAGTATTCTGTACAGATAAACTGTATTAAAACGAATAATACTGATTCTTAATATTTTTAGATAAACTCAATATTTAGTATTTTAATATTGTAAACCATTTTAGGAAATTTATTAAATCATTGGTTTTAGCATAAAGTCTCACTAACTATTTAATTTTTGAAATTTGAAATAATTACCACGTCTGTTTCGTAAGGAACCAAATACGTGACTGTGCCGCGTGGTATGCTACCTCATAGGCATTCACAATTAGGCCTGTCTCGATAATGTCCGGTTCTCCTTGTGCAGGTTCATTATACACTCATCAAAAAAGTCTAAGCAACATGTACTAATTTAAATTTTAGGATGGTTCTTCACATTATAACGTTGTATTTTATTTTTAAAATAATATCTTTAGGGTTCTATGATGTAAAAATAACAGCTGTTGTCTTTATAAGTTCTTTTAATAACAGAAATGAACAATATTAGAATATACTGTAGAAACTAAGATACATAAGAAACTAAACTTTTTTCTTACAAAATGAAATATCTAAAGAAAATGTATTTATTGTGAAAGAATAGAACAATTTAATAGAAAGTATGGGCTCCTCTGCTATTCAGAACTTGTCGGCAACGATATTCATTGAATTAATGAGACTGTTTATGTCATCTTGCGGTATTCGCTCCCAATGGAATTGTAGCAAATCCTTCAGCTGTTGGGTTGTTCTCACTCCGTCCAAGTCCTTCAAAACACGTCTCTGGAGCATGTCCCATGCGTGCTCGATGGGTTTGAGATCTGGCGATTGTGCAGTCCAGGGCAATACCCGGATGTTCTCCGTTGCAAAGTATTCACTGGTTCGCCGAGCTGTATGTGAATGTCATGCATTAACCTAAATCGGAGCCAAAGGTTTGTGCAAATGGGTAGACATAAGGTCTGAGAATATCCTCAATGTAATTTTCAGCATTCATGTTTCCATTTACAAAAACGAGCTCAGTTCGCCTGTACTTCATAATACCCGCCCATAACATAACTGTTGAGCCGCTGTATGGATGAACTTCCTGAACGCACCTGAGCCTTTCAGTATTTCCGAGACGACGATACACTCGCACCCTTCTTGTATCAGGCTTAAACCCGAATCTCGACTCATCGGAAAACATAATTTTATCCAATTGTTCCTGGGTCCATGTTATGCGTTCTCTACACCATTCATATCGACGAGCGCGATTCCCAAATAACACTTCTATGAATACCAAAATGTCGAGATACCTGAGATTGATTACTTCCCGCTTGCAACATCTGTACAGCTCTTTGCATTTCATCTGCCATCAAATGACGTCGCTTCATGACGTAAAGAATTCAATTTTGTCGCTAACTTTATTTAAATGGTTGGTAAAATTATAAAATCAAGACTAAACGTAGCAATTAAAACGCACTTAAATTCAAACAAATTCGCAGTCATTTGAATTTCATGAAAAAACAAAACATAATCAAATTTTTTTTTTTACAACCAGCCAGTATGTCATCAATAACAAAAAAGATTACTTACCTACGCACTTTGTTTGAGTAAATACTTAGAAATTAATTAATATAAATGGTAAAATTTGTAATATCACGCATGTTGCTTAGACTTTTTTGATGTGTGTAGATTCTGATTACTTCATTGAATTTATATTAATTACTGAACTAAAACCCCTTAAATGGAAATTTTCCTTTTGGTATTAGATTATAGCAATTAATAAAAGAACATTCTACCTTTTTAATGATTCTCAGTTGAAATTTATACGCCCTGAACTTTAAAGGTAATGCATACTAGTTGCATCAAACATCTTTTATACGTTTATAATTTAATATTTCCCGGAACAGCGATATTATACTAGGCAGCTAAGCTTCAAGTCTTAATATCTTTATGAAAATACAAATATTTGAACCTGAAGTCTAAAACGGTTTTATTACGCTGAAATAGTATCTCAGTAATATTTAGAAAATAAATTGAAAAGCAAAAAAGCAGTCAATATGAATGATATGAAATTATATTGTGAGAATAATAACATTATTATAAACTAAAAGAAAATTGTTTCAAAAATTCATAATTTATTGGGATAATATTCAAAAACGCCCACTGCGCTCACGCTTGGCAGAGGGAACATAAATATTACCGACAGTCATAGGTGTGTCAGAATTTTGTCATCAATACGATTTTCCGCTGACGAAACATATAAAAATAATCATTTTTCCTAATAATCATATACTTAAAAATGTATTTACTACGTCTGCTGACGCAACGATCACAGTATGCACGCATATCTACGAAAGACATGAAGCAATAACTCCTAAAATTCCAGATGTTGGCACAAACTTTATTGTTACTTTCTTTAACTACACCAGTAACCAAATGATCCTTCGGTAATAATGTATAGTTTTTGCAAGCAACTTACAGAATGCTCCTCTCTTACTTGGTTCTTTATCCGTAATTTAACCCTTTGCTTTATCTCTTCCAACGTTGTTAGTATTAACGTCGACTCAGGTGAAAACAGCACTATAACAATTTGCTGTGTCAATCCCTGAGCTGGGATCCCTATCTGTAGTAAATGTAATAAGCATTTCTGTAAAATTATAATTTATTTCTAATACTTTGTTTTGTTTGTAGTTACTTTTGTGCGCTTAATTCTATTCATGTTTAGTATCAAAAAAATGTTACTTCTCTCTTACAGTACAATGATTAATCTACATTTATTTTTTGTTTACATCACTACTTTAATTGATCATTAATCGAATCTAGAACGCGTTTGTAATTGCTAATTTCGACCTGATTACGCAAACTATGATCACTGTATATATCCTAACATCCATCGATGGTACTGCAGGTGTAACTTTTCTATTATCAAATTCCGTACCATATACAGTTTTAATCCATTCTTCTAATTAAACATTTCCTGTGCCATTACAAAAAAGTTAAATACGTATTGAACTCTTTCTTAAAAATAGTTTGATCACAAAAGAGTGTCTTACCCTTGCTTACAGATGGATATTTAATTTCAATATTCTCTAACACTTGTTTAAGTCGACTGATAGTTTTTATTCTATTGTTGTAATTAACTGCATCTCTATTTGCCGGCAAAAGAAGTTTCATAGTAAAATATGGATTTCGTGGGTATAATTAATTTAGAAGAAGTAAATAAATTAAACAATTTTAGTCATTCGCAAGTAAATCATAACTACTACTATTTGACACTATTGACATCTGACAGTGTATTTAATCTGTCATTACACTATTGTTCCACCTTACGCTATTCGTATTTACGAGATGCCATTATAAAAAAAAGTTGAAGATAACACTTTGCCGTAATATATAAATCCTATAAATTGCTTATTTTATTAATTTACACATCACTTTCTTTTAAATAAAACATCACAATAATGATAACCAATTTAACGTATAATAAGTAAATGAAGATCTGAACAAAAATATTATTCATAAATTGAAATTGTTTGTAAAATATATGTATGTAATGGAATGCTTTTGAATGATTAGATCGAATTGTACGAATGCTATTCAGAGTTGCTTGCATAAAAAAACTTAAATCAGATGTTTAGCTAGAGATCACTTCGACACTCTTTTGTAATAAAGTATTTTAGACATGACTTCAACTAGATTTTAAATTTTAAACACTACATAGTAAAACTCGTGTTATACCCGTGTTCATTTTTGTTTTTGTAATATGACCGTTCGTGTTTATTCATTTCTGTTGCTATTTATTACATCTAATTTCGACAAACACCGAAATAGACAATTGCGTAACATCTCTTGGAAAGGGGTACTAATAATCGGATTGAATTACTTATATGAGCCAAAAGTCCTCGCCACTGTTCTGTTTTAATACTCCTATCTTTTCAGCTTTTATGTTTTTGTGAAACAATTTAGCTAAGATTGTAAAACGCAAAACATACTTTCGCTTCTATCATTATACATCTTGTCTTATTAGAATTAATGAAATGTTGTCCATTAATCTTCATTAATGCGCACCTGTTCCCTATTCTAACAATGCCGTGAATCTATCTGTTCGTGTTATAAAACTTATTAAGATTTAACAATTTGAAACTCTATTACATAATACATAAGTATCTTTTATATATACTTTACAGATTTGACCTAATGTAACCTAAGACGGTAATACACTAAACAACACCGGCCCCGAATATGCTTAAGTGGACCCTGGAAATAATAATCGATAAAGATTATATTTATAAATAAAGAAACAGTACCAACGTCTCAGACAACGTTATAGGATAGATAAATCATAGGTTATAATAAAAAGGTAAACTGCTTAGAATATCTCACATTCAGATTATCTTTTTTCCTAATTTGCACAAGTTTACATATTAATAAAATTAACTGAATCTTCTTTTCTGAAGTCGATTAGAAATGAAAACCAAAATATACCTTGCTTACAAAATATCTTTGGAAACAACATTATTCGTCCACTTCTAGTCTCCTGTGCATTCCCACCGCGGCGAGAAAATACACTGCTAAACGAGTAGTATTTATAAAAATTGTAGTATTTAAGACTCGAATAACGTTATATTAAATAAAGATATTGTGACATTTCTCTTAGATGATGATTTCAGTGTCTGAGAAGTAAAGTTGAAAAAATTGAACGAAATATATTAAGTTTTGTGTGACGCGTGAACAACGGCAGACCAAGAGGCGTAGCTACCACGTTACGTATCATCGTACCGTAGCAGTATCAATAATACGGGGCCTCTGAGCTACAGAGGCCCGAATTTGTATTAAAACTCTTAAATGTTCCCTACAATTTCAACGATATGTTATATTGTGAATAAATAAATAGTAAAAGTAAGAAAGACATATTCTACGTTAAGAATTTAGAAACATCCCGATTAAGATATTCTAAAACGCCGGGGTGCGGATAAGTATTCCACACCTATAAATAATACTCTATATATTACAAATAATAAACAACATAATAGTATCTCATGATTTATTTATAGTCTGTAAAGAAAATTGAATATTTTCTATAATCACAAAAAGAATTATTTCACGTCATGTGTGATAGCTACGTTCGTTATAAAGAATATTTTGTCACCCGTACGATAATTATAAATATATTAACACCTCTATAGACGTTTATGAGACTATAAAATATTCGTTTATAGATATTACTAGCGGGCACGGCAGACGTTGTCCCGCCGTGATTATGAAAAAATCCTTGACAAATTATATACTAAAACGTTCCTCATTAATCACTCTATCCACAGGTGAAAACCGCATGACAATCCGTTTGGTAGTTTCTGAGTTTATCACGAACAGACAGACAGACAGACGCGGTAGGGGACTTTGTTTTATACTATGTAATGATTATGCGAAGATCGTGAAAGCCTATTTACTAAAAGATGTTATGGTGTTCTTTGTTTTATTTCGACGGTGATGTCTTATAAAATATCGAGATTAATTTAGACATTTACAAATTATTTCTATTAAAAATTATACAAAATAAATCCTTCGTTTTAACCTCATTTTTAAATAAATTATTTTAATTTACTCGTGACATTATTTTTAATTTAATAAATAAAATTAAATTATGTATTCATTTTTCTATACAAGACATGAAATGGGTATTCGTAAAATGAATAATCATAATCAACATAATGGTTATAATTAAAAAAATAATACACCGTATATTGGTATACTAAAAATTTATTTATATTCGTCATACAAAAAACAATGCGATGCATATCACAATGATAAATAAACAGGAAAGAAAGACTAGTTATAAGAGAGTGGTAAGTCAAGGATTCACCTTTTAATATGATGATGACGGGGAATAATGGAAAAAAACCGAATAACGGAATCATAAGATCAGGGCTCAAATTATGACACGACGAACTATGGCAGGGAAAGAACGACGGAGGCTCTAATCCTCAAAGACGGTAAATTATAAGATATTTTCAGGTCACGTTCTGAGCCAACAGAGCTCCCATTTCCATGACAATCGGATCGTGTTGATCCGTTCAAGTACTAGTCGGTTGTTTATCTTTTATGTAGGGATGTAACGCAACATCGGCACGCCGACATTTGGCTAGACGTCCATTCGAGGTCATCGTCTCATACTGTACCGGTACTGTTGGAGGAAAAAATAATCATTACATATTAATTCTCAACAAATAATCTTCATTGTTGCAGGCTTCCCCAAATACGAGTTCAGATAGCTACAATTGCATATTTGTCCGTAATTAATTTTTAAACAGTTTACGTACTAGAGTAAGTTTGTGACGTCCAAAGACCAAATCTATAATTATAATAAAGGGGTGAATGAAATGAAATCTGTGCTTAAAGTTATTTGAGAAAAAATAGTCCAGGGGGTTTTAGAGTCGATGTTTAGAAAGTTTTAGGAATTCTTGGCTGTCTGTCCGTTGATATACAGTTCACTGGATCAATTTAAATGAAATTTGGTACAATAATAATTAAAGTGCTGGCATTGGTATACAAAAACCCAAGATGCATACTTAACGTCTCACAGCCGACACACAAAAATGAGTACATAATTTCGGATTATGCACTCATTTCAAATAGACTCACGTCGCTTACGTCCTTGTAAAACAACTTTAAATCATTCAGGTAAGGTTGAATTTGCAAAATCATAAGTTTATCGCTACTACTAACTATAACCCCGTATGTATGTATATTGGAGAGTTTTTGCAGAACGGTTTTGAGCGCTACGTTTCAAATCAAATCAAATCAAAAATACTTTATTCAGTTTAGGCCCTAATAAGGCACTTATGAACGTCAAATACTACCACCGGTTCGGAAAACAACCCAGTCATCGAGAAGAACCGGCAAGAAACTCGATCGGGTACATTTTTTTAACATATATTTCCAATACATCATACAATGCTTTTAGTGGATGCACAGAGATGAGTCAATTCCAGACATCACTATCATTCACATACTGATCCACTCTATAATATCCTTTTGAAACTAAAACCCGTTTGACGTGGCGCTTAAATTTACAGTCCGGCAAATGGGTAACATGCTTTGGGACTTTATTGTAGAACCTAACACTATTACCTAAAAAACTATTACTGGTTTTGCTAAGTCTGAAACATGGGACCACCAGTTTATCACAGTTTCTAGTATTTAGATTATGCCGGTCTTTTACTAAATTCAGATTTTCAAAGTTTTTACGGACATACATTAAATTATCAAGAATGTATTGGGAGGGCAGAGTTAAGATACCGAATTCCTGGAATTTCGTTTTTAATGATTCGCGAGGTCCCATATTATATATTGCCCGAACTGCCCGTTTTTGTAATAAAAATATCGTGTCTACCTCAGCAGCCGTACCCCATAGCAGAATGCCATAAGACATTAAGCTATGGAAGTAAGCGAAGTAGACTAACCTAGCAGTGGCAATATCTGTAAGCTGGCGAATCTTACGCATTACGAATGCAGCGGAACTTAATCTGCTCGCCAGTTTTTTAATGTAAGGGCCCCATTGTAATTTGGAATTTAGTGTAATTCCCAAGAATACAGCATTGTCAACTAACCCTACTAAATTCCTTTCAATCTTGATTGTACTATCAACCTGTCTAACATTGGGTAAAGTAAATCTTATACATTTCGTTTTATCTGCATTTAGCAACAGGTTATTTAACGCAAACCAATGACAAATTTCATTTAAAGTATCATTCAGATGCCCAACCTCTGAATTTATCCTTTTCCCTTTAAATATTAGAGAAGTATCGTCTGCAAAAAGCACCATGTCAGCAGAGTTATTAACCACTAGCGGTAGATCGTTTATATATATTAAGAACAAAAAGCCCTGCGGGACACCAATTCGGGCAAACGATCCCGCAGAGGTTACCCCATGTATATTAACTTTCTGACAGCGATCTTTTAAATAAGAGACTAGAAGGTCGAGAGAAGATCCACAAATACCATAGTGTTTTAATTTAAGAATAAGCGTACTATGGTCAACGCAATCGAAGGCCTTAGACAAATCGCAGAACACACCAATTGCATCCTGCGAATCCTCCCAGGCTCCCAATATATGATTTATGAGCATTGCACCAACGTCAGTAGTAGATTTCGAGTTTGTGAAACCAAACTGTCGACCATCCAGAAACTTTTGCACAGTAAAATATTCTACCAATTGTTTAAGCATAATCTTCAAAAATTTTACTTATCGACGGAAGTACAGAAATAGGTCTATAATTTACAAGACTACTTCTGCAGCCTGATTTAAACAAAGGAACCACTTTGCTTACTTTCATTAGATTAGGGAAAGTTCCTTTTGATATACACTGATTAAATATATTAGCCAAATGTGGTGAAATAGTGACAATTAAGGACTGTATTACTATTACCGACATTCCCCATATATCTTCGGTATGTTTTAAATTTAATTGTTTGAATGTCCTTATTATTTCACCTGCACTAATAAATGTGAACCTAAATTTTGAATTTGTAGGTGCACTCATATTCTTTAAAAGAGCTGCGGCACCCTGGGCTGATGATGTTATACTTATTGTTATTTGTGAAGGTATATTAGTGAAATAGTCTTGGAAAACAGTTGCTACCTCTGAACTGTTCGAAATACGTACTCCGTCGACACTTAGTGGTGACGCCGCGGCGATGACGACGTCACCGTGGGGTGCGCGCGTGTGCGGGGGTTTCTATGCTAAATTTAAGTGGACTGTATATGCGGGGGTGCTATATTTGATATTCAACTATTGCGATCAGCTACGAGGAGGGAGACAAGGGTAGGAAGGAAACTTGGCACATACCTCGCGGCGCTGCAGTCTCCACGTGGCTAGCCGGCTAGGTGATTCTCGTTTCTCTCCACTTAGTTCTCTCTCACACAACACTTATTGTTTATAATATATGTCGGCACGTATGTAACGATGCGTTTATTTCTCACTCGACCATGTGAAAACTCAAAATGTTAGCATGCGGCGCGGCTCGGCGCGGATACAACAACACTGACGATAGCGAACGAACACTGGCAATGGTCGCCGCGCGTCCGTCGCGCGTGGCGCGGCCCACAACAATGACGGCCGCAATCGAACTAGCGGCGCGGGCGTCGCGCTACCGAATCAGCATGTGCCAGGAAAGGATGATTGGGCTAGAAAGGTGGCGTGACCTGATCGCAATTAATTGGTCGGGCTTCCAAATGGCGCGATTTAATCCATAATGCGGGAATTTTCAAATATACATAAAGCGGCGCAACCACTTAGATTAAATGAGTTATCATTTATTTTATTTTTTTCTAATTCTTCATTTAGTATATGCCAGACAGTCTTGGTCTTATTTCTAGACTCGAGAATTTTATTTCCTAAAAATTTTGCTTTGGCAGCTACACAAACACGTTTAAAAACTTTAGAATAATTCCTAACGTAGGCATGAAATGATTCACTATTTGTTAGTGACCTCTTATAATATAGATCATACAAACGATCTCTACTTATTTTAATACCTGTAGTTGCCCATTCACTAATTTTTTTTACTTTCTTTACACTAATAACTTTTCTTGGGCAATGTTTACTAAATTCAGTGCTTATGATATTAAATAAGCTGTCATAATCACTATCTGGATCTTTATTAATAAAAGTCTTGAAAGATAACTTTTGTGCAATATTATGATTTAAAAGACCTAATCTATTTTTGGATATAAGCCTAGTTGTTTTCTTACAGTCACTGCTAGGTTTATCACAATTTATTTTAACAAGGAGTCCTTTGTGGTCAGACCGTATCCCAGTAACAATACTACCGCCAATGGTCTTGAAGTTAGTAAAAACATTATCAATACAAGATGCAGTTTATTCGAGAATGTGTGTCTTGGGTTTTTATTAGTCAATGGGTGCTAGGTTCATTTAGTATATGGGATTTATTATTGTTTTTATAGTTATCAAATTATAAAAAAATGAATCTGTTGTTTAATGATTGCTCACAATATCTCTATGATTCATTGCGTTATGTATTGAATGTAACTGAACTCTTTCGCTAATTAACTATTACTTACTATTTAAGTTTTCTAGAAAATATCGGATAATATCTAAAACTCTATTACTTTGCTATTATTTGGATCGATTTTAATACAAAATAAGTTTTCTTAAATTCTGCTATTGAATTTTGATCTTCGAACTGTTTAGCGAGTTGGTTTTGGGTAAATTGTCTAGTGGTAAATGGATGCTCTCGATACCATGCTTTAATTTTCCAGAGGATGAGAGTACAAGTGATGTTTTAACGTTTCAACAGTAAAGTGAAGTGAAGATAATTTTCAGTACTGTAGTAACATGTATGTATCTAATAAATAGAATAGTACAAAAATTTTTTGTATGTGATTTTTAAAACAAAATACAAATTTTATAGAAACTAATGGTTTTTGCTTACGTTACATTTCTTCAGCACACACAGATAGATTTTCACCACCACGACTTTCAGAGCTGGCATCAAGCCAGACCCACGGTACTTATGTGCGACTCGTCCTCTTGTTGTAAGAATTAAATTTTAATATAAATCATTTTCTTACGTGTTCACTAATTGATGATTTTATAAAAAGAAAGAAAATGAGAGATGATTTATTGTCATAAAGATATAACTTTATTATTATAAGAGTAAAATAATATATATATGAGAATTATAGAAATATTAATTACTTAAAATGAATGTGGTACAAAATCATGCTATTATTCCTTATACTATAATGATGAACTAAATAAAAAAATCAAGGAAATGCCTAAAACACCGCTCAAAAGATGTCACAGAAGAATTTAATCTTATTCTAATATTAAAATGACATCCAGAAATCTTTTATTGTATCTTATATTTTTATAAGAAATTGTTTGGATATTTTGGAAGAAAGCTTAACTAGAAAAATATCTTAATTTTGATATTTACTTGTTATATATCATTGAGAACATATACAAAAATAAATCTGATGTTTAACATACTCTGTTTGTCTTTTTTATTTTGTTTAAGTACTGGATGATTTTTTATCATACACTCACTAATTTAACAAATGTAGATATAGCAACAGTCAACAGTCCGATGAATAATATAATAACAAAAATAAAAAGGAGTAAACTAGACAGTAAACCTACAACGCTTTATCACGTATATACAACTTTCACTATTAATAATAATAAAAAAAATTATATAACAGAAGATATTGCGAAACATTAGACAAGAAAAAAAATAGTTAGATTAGTTCATACAATAATTTCCCGTAGATCAATATAAATGATTATAATGTACCTACACTGATTTATGTATTTTTGTTTTGGGCGAACTATAAAATAATTAAAAATAATAAGAGATTAATTTAATGTAAACTCATATCGTTATCAGCTTTTCGCAGTCAGGTATACTTATTTTAAAAAAGTATCGTATGTTTAACCCAGTTAAAGAATCGTCCAAAACATTGTTTTCCGATGTACCCGCGACACAAGAGGGCAGAGCGACTTGCCTGTTGCTCATTGGCAGGCAGCCAAAACGCCTCTCCGCTTTACTGTGCTCAATTTTTCACGATGCAACCGAGTGCTAGATAATGTCGTTTGTATTTGATCGTATTGTGTTTGTGTAAATAATGGTTATCTGAAAATAAGATAATATATTTTATACTAGCTGTACCCGCAGTTCCGCACGCGTTTTCTTTAATTGTATTAAAGAATTATAAAATTATGAGACCATGTACAATTATAGAAATGCTCTTTAAAAACAATTGTAAGTACGATACGCACGCCACTTACGATAACATGTAACGTATACATTAGATATATAAATGCTATCAGTGTGTTAAATGAGTAGTAGTCATCAGTAACATATTTGGGACCTTAACCCACCATATAACTACCTCAGTGCTCACTTACACTGTATAAGGAACCTATGAAACAATCACTTAAAGATGTTATTATAATAATATAATATCTCCATATTGTCAATAAGTAATACGTTTACGGTCTAATATCTCATTAGAAAGACCCTTTCTACCTTCAAAATTACTATTAATAATTATAATGTTTAATCGGAAATAATTAATGAGCTGACGTCTTCAAAAACTTGCATAAATATAAATCAAGATATAAAGCTTTATATCTGTCTAAGCAGTTTATAATATTTGACAATTTACTATGGTTAATAAGTTATGTAGATGAAACCGCGGTAAATAAAACAAAATGGCCGCCAAAATGACTATATACAAAAATACAATATCATTTAAATTACATGAATAGATACAGATATATGAATTTCAATTGTATTTATTCTTGGAGTCTTACGCACATGTTTACAGTGAACAACATATTTTTGCTAATTTTCATGCGGACGTAGTCGCGGTTAACATCTAATCTAAATTAAAATAGATAGAATTATTGTTTATAAGGTTCGTTATCTGCCGGTAAAAGTCCCGTAATAATCCGTCGAATTGTTTTGGAGATAGTACTGCAGACGAAGTTACGGTGAACAGCTAGTCTAAATTAAAATAGATTAAAGTACTTGTTATGATATCCGCTATCTGCCGGAGAAAGACCCGTGAAAATCGGTTCAACCGTTTTGGAGATAGCATTGCGGACAAAGCCGTGGTTAACAGCTAGTCTAATTTAGAGTAATAAGTAACCCGCCTAAGTAACCCTCTGTAATGTCAGCTATCTACCACTGAAATTTCCGTCAAAATCGGTCCAGCCGTTTCGGCTATTACCCGGAACAAAAAGACAGATAGACAGACAGACAGACCGACAATTTTTTTTTTAAATAGCATTGTCGTTATCACTTGCGTGTATAATTTCATATCCAATCAGTAAAAAAATGTTATTTTGATATTACATACAGACAGTTCATTTTTATTATATGTATAGATTATAGCAATTAATAAATGCAGTCCTTTCGATCGTGGCATACACCAAGTCCTTTGCAACTAAACTTCGATAAAGCCGCAACCATCCCAGCCCGTTATAGTGAACTACAAGCCCATCCCCTCGGCAAAATAACAGCAGTGTACGATTCGTAACCCTCCGACTCTCCAAGCATGCTCGCACATTACGTTTTTAACATAGTAAATGTTACATTGTTCTATTCTTTTAATTAGAAATTGTGATACGTATACATTTTTTATACTTTCCAATACAATTCCATCTGATATATACACTGTGGCCTAAGATTATATGATATTAAGCGTAAACGAGAACTGGCACTGAAGTGCAGCTGCCGAAACATATATTTTGCTGGTAGTTAACAATTTTTTATGTTGAGGGTTAAAGCGAACCAGGCAGAAAATAGAAAATGTGATCTATTACTAACTTACGATGTTTTCCTTCATTGGAAGCTCCAGCTTAGAAAGCTTGCAGCAATATTCAAACAAACTGCCAGTCTGCCACTGAACCATAATAGCTTCCACGGCCTTATTATTAACTATCATCTGCGCGCGACTTCGTCTGCGTGGAATGGTTACTTTGGGCTAACGGTAACTTTAACTCACGACTTCGTTTACGTAGAAAGAGAAAATAATACTTACGTTAAACCCGGTTTTGAAACAATTTTCATTGGTGCTCCGCTCCTATTGGTCTTATCGTGATGATATATGGCCTATAACTTTCCTCGATAAATGCTATGGTAAAGCTATTTAACACTGAAAGAATCGGAATTGGACTCAGTAGTTTCTGCGATTAGCGCGTTCAAGTAAACAAACTCTTCAGCTTTATTAGTATAACCATAGATACACTGTCAGCAGATTTATTTACACCAGATTTACTCACAATGCTACCTCTATTTATTTAACAAAAGTCTAGCAGATATTAAAGAAGTTTTACACGGCCTAAACAAGTAGAATGAAATAAAACTAGAATTAATTATATAGTTAGTCACTTAGTTTTAGTTACCACCCTTCTAAGTAAAAACCTCATTGCAATGCAGCAAAAATACGTGATTAAATTTGACTATAAAAGCCTCTATTGGTGATATGATACATAATTTCCCATTCAATCCATCATCAATCAGTTGTATGAACCGGATATATTAATAACGTTATGCAGGTTAGCAATACTTCACGTCCCACATTTATGTATTTCTAAACATTTCGATTATTTGGATTTCACCATGAATTATGTTGTTTAAACGGAACTTTGTAAACTATTTGATATGCATTTCCGACGTCAATCCATCGACTAGTTTAAATTATTGAAACGAAGTAATCACGAACGTAGCTCTGAGTTTACAAGGTTACGGTTACCTGTAACTCACTGGAATTGAATTTACTTTAAATAAACTCTGCTTGGTCATACGAATGTACAGCAGACATTGATTATTATTTTTAGATAAACTTTTTGAAGAGAAAAGCACAGGATAATATATATACTCACTAAAAGCAAAAAAAATTTCGAAGTGTAATTCTATAATAATGAACGTGACAATTACAGCTATTTTAATATAGTTGTATAACGGTGAAATTTTGATCACTGTTATTTCACAGGTTATTTCTGTAACTGTTCTCAATTCAATCTAACATGTAATATCTAGTACTTATTACATGCAAAATAACAATAGTAAGAACTTCTATAAATCATTTTTAAAATTAAAGTGATATAGAACGACAATTATCACGTGAAATGTTATTTTTATTTCACGTTAATTAACATGGTACATGGTTACTTAATGGCCAGGTTTACGTGGTGCTTTATATTCCCTCTAGTCTAGATCGTTCTCAGAAAAGTTGTTTTGTAAACTTTAACACTAACTTAAGTTTATATACATAACTAGCGGGCCCGGCAGACGTTGTCCCGCACTGATTATGAAAAAATCCTTGACAAATTATACACTAAAACGTTCCGCGTCAATCACTCTATCCACCGGTGAAAACCGCATGAAAATCCGTTCGGTAGTTTTTGAGTTTATCGCGAACAGACAGACAGACAGACGCGGTAGGGGACTTTGTTTTATACTATGTAATGATTCTTATGTCCGTGTATAAGTGACTGACCTCCTCCTAAGCAGGCGGAAGTGCAAAGTAACCCACTATAATATTTAATGATGGACTTCCGCAAAGTAACGCCTTCTTCAATATAATATCCTCCTAAGCAGCTGCACAGATTTTGATGAAATTTTTTGTGACTGTTCAGGTGGATTCAAGTATAGTTTCAATTTACAATTGCATCAGGTAGGTGGTGCTGAGGTTGAATTTATGGATTTTATTTCTTATCAAGACAGGTCAACGTCCGCCAGGTCCCCTAGTAATATTGTAAGTCTAGCGTATTTAAAACGGTATTTCATTAATAAAATATTAAATAAATAATTCTTTTATTATTTCTCATTTCCATGCAATTTTACAAATTGTAACAGTGTCTTCACTACATAGTATAAAACAAAGTCGCTTTGTCTGTCCCTACATCCCTATGTATGCTTAAATCTTTAAAACTACGCAACGGATTTTGATGCAGTTTATTTTAATAGATAGAGTGATTGAAGAGGAAGGTTTATTCTGTAATAACATCCATTAAATAGTGGAGAAATACTGTTATTTTTGAGGTTTCTAATGTGACGTTGTAAATAATTACATTTTTTCCGCGTACATTGCAAGAAACGTAGGCGGGCCACGGGCAGTAATGAATAAATCAAAACTACTGGATCGATTTTAATTATTTTTTCAGTGAATGACATAGGCTATATATTTTATACCCGTGCGAAGCCGGAGCGGGCCGCTAGTATAATATATAATATTAATTTAATACATTTTTTTATTCTTCTATACATTTTTTGTTCTTATTACATTTAATATTTGTAGTTTGTTATTTTATTATTTAATGAAGATAAAAATGTTATAAGCAATCGTTTCTTGTAATATGTGTTAATATAATTTCAGATATGACTAAATGTTACAGAGAGTGGTCGCTACCACAACACCTTGATGTTCAGTTTACATTAAAACGCTACTTACAAAATAACGCATAACGCATAGATTTTCTTATTGAATTTTTCATTACAATCGATTTCGAGTCGCAGGTTAGGTGCGAAAGAAATGAAAGGTTAAGAAATGAAAGGTTATATTTATTATGCATATCGAAATGGTTGATAAATGAAAACTAAACCTACGAGTTCTTGGAAGCATTTTATTAAAAACTTCTTTAGGCGCGTTGAGCGGTATCCTTTGGCAGGAGACATATTTATAATTTCGTTTCATGACATGCTAGTAAGCAACGCATAGTATATCAGCCTGTGTACATATAATACTTATATTTTGTAATGAGATTGTGCGGATAGGTTTGACTAGCTGTACCCGCAGCTCCACACGCGTTTTTTAAATTTGTATTAAAGAAATATAAAATTGTGAGACCATCGACAATTATAGAAATGCTCTTTAAAAACAATTGTAAGTACGACACGCACGTCCCTTATAGTAAAATGTAACGTATACATTAGATATATAAATACTAACGATGTGGCAAATGAGGTTTATCATCAGCAACATATTTGGAACCTTAACCCACCATATCCCCTCAGTGCTCACTTACAATTTGCACAACACAACAAAAAAAAAATAATAATTACATTTTGTTATCAGTTGCGTGTATACTTTCACACCCAATCAGTAAAAAAATGTTATTTTGATATTACATACAGACACTTTATTTTTATTATATGTATAGATTACTTAATAAACTGTACAAAAATGTGTATAATTAATGCTAGGAGTGCCAATAGGTGTTAAAACCAGGCTAATCATTTCAATAGGTATACAAATTATGAAATCTAAATAATTCAGACTATACCTAATTTAGAAATTCAAAAGAGAACACGGTTACTTCATAGTTATGAGTTTTCACTTCTATCGGCAGTCCTTGTGACTGCATCGACCTATGATTTATACCTGTACATAAGTACACAGTAAAACTTGATATAAACATAACTTGTTGAACTTAACAATATTTGGGAGCATTTAATTAAATATTTTCGATGTGCTTCGTAAATCGTTTTACAAACGATTACAAAAACGATTATCAATCATTCGGGATAACAAATATGTTGGCATCGTTCCGACTTGTTCTGATGTTTGTATCTCGTATCGTATGATTGTAGCGTATGCGATCTTTGAAGCAGAAAATGTTGTGTTAAATGACAAACCCCATTTACGCGTCAGGTTCCAGGAAACAACATAAAAGCTTTAAGCTTGCGTCTCTATTGTCATATCATATTTTTGTAAAATTAAGGCACCTATAAATATTCTATGAGTGGGTATCTTACGTTGTGTTCATTAAACCACGTTGATTCGAAATCATTATTTTTTTACTTAATCTGACCTCATTCTATATAAAAATGAATCACTGTTGTATAGTAATCATCATTACATAGTTAGTATAAAGCAAAGTCCCCTACCGCGTCTGTCTGTTTGTTCGCGATAAACTTAAAAACTACTCAACGGATTTTCATGCGGTTTTCACCAGTAGGTAGAGTGATTCACGAGGAAGGTGTATAAGTTGTCTACCTTTTTTATTATCAGAGCGGAACAACGTCCGCCGTGTCCGTTAGTATAGTATAAAATGTAATAAGCTAGCGGGCACGGCAGACGTTGTCTCGCCTTGATAATAAAAAAAATCCTCTACAAATTGTAATTGCGATCACCCCTCTCTCCGTTTATATTGCCAATTGCAAATGATGTCTGTGAAAACAAGTTCGGAAAAAAAAATATTATGGTATAATTAGAATACATGTTGTACATTCTATAGATATGAGATTAATACGTATTTTAATTGATAAATGAAAAATAAAAAGTTGAATTTTTTTTATTATTATTTATTAAAGAATTTTAATTTTCTTCCTCATAATAGTTATTGCCCAGATATTATTTCAAGGAGATTAAAAAGTTCTAAGAAACTATAAACCTCGATATGGTTACAGTCTAAAAATAATAATAATATCCTCATTCCCACTAAATTTCGTTACGAAACCGCAATAAAAGAATACATAATGAAGAAGCGCGTTTGGCCCGTATGCGTGCGCGCTTCACTCTGACGCATATCAAAGATGCGCGACGCCATTTTTTTCACTGTACGCTGCCGATTTGGCTGTAAGCCAAAGACGCCGCCTGGCTTTCAGCCAACACACAAAATCACCCTCTCATGGCTCTTAACCGGTACACTATCGAAGTCGAAACGATAAGGAAAAGGTTTTTATAAACGAATATAGAAATATTATTCAAAATGACAATGAAATTTCTTAAATTTTATATTAATATATTCGTATTAAATGCAGAAAATAATTTCAATCGTCAAATATATATTCATGATAAAATCAAATAATTATATTTATATTACATCACATAAATTGAAGATTTAAATATAGGTACCTAGCGTAGTACATTACTGTTGATAAATGAGTTAAAAACGTTATATAAAATAATAACAATAATAAAATTATAATCAATATTTTGTCAAGTTTTCTCATACAAATTATTCATTTCCCCATTTATAAGTATACTTTATTGATTTTACTTGTTTTTATTTTTTTAATAGACGTATAAATCGCGTAACAATCAATTGTCGATAGTTCGCAAACAAAATTTTCACAACACGCCCGGTTAACCCCCAAAGCTTACGCGATCAACGAACTAAGGACATAGCCGTAACACATTCCTAGCTTATTGGAGTAGACTTTACGACTGAAGCGAGCTCAACAGGCAAAGGTTGGACTCTGGTGTTATCATAATGGATTTAAATCTGTACAATTGTAGTTTATTATGTATACGTGAGTATTATTTCAGTTTGTAACGTGTTATTATGAGACTAAAACCATGGCAACATAATTATGAATATGTATGTAAGATAACAAATTTATACAGAGTTTTTGTATATAATATACATAATTTTACATAATTTAAGTAAACACATATGTAATTTTGATGTTATGAAAAGATAGTCGTCAAAGTTATTCAATAAAAAACTACAAACAGCAGGTTCTATTGAGTGACGTGAGGCGAACTCATATAATATAGATACTGCTGCAACAAGTGTCTCATTGCTGAAGTTATCAATGTCATAATCGCGTCACAAAATATTTATTTATTTATTTACAATTATGAATAACAGAACAGTCAACAATCTGATGAATAATAAAATAAAAATAACAAAAGAAACATACTACACTGAAAACCAAAACGCGTTAACACACTGATAAAACTTTACTACTAATAGTATTAAAAAATTAAATTATAAAACATTAAATATTTAGCATTTGAAGAAGAAAAAAATATAACAAGAAAAAAAGTGTGTGTGTACTTATGTACACGCGTTAGAAGTTATACTTCTTTGGCGTAACAAGATAAAAATCTTTTCAAAAATTTTATCTTTCGCCTTATTCTACGTTTGTAGAAAAAACGACACTAACAATAGAAAAAAGGTATTTAATACATTGAAAGTTTTAATACAAAGAAGTACAAACAACAAATACAAAGAAATAAAATGTTGACTATAGCTAACTTCAGGGTGTCGGTTTTTGGTGACGGTGTGGGCGCGCATCGTAAAAATTTACTCTCATCATTTTTTCCTAACGCGCCAAAAGAAGTATAACTTCAACATATAAAAAGGTGAAAATGAATTTAGTTATAAAAACTAAAATTAAGCAATGGAATAGAAAACAAAGCGGCAAATATAATCTAGAGTATTGGAATATGATTTTATATATATTCACAAACCTGTTTAACTATAAGATGTGTTTAATTGTCCTCTTTGTAAGCGCGATGGTCAAATGTTTCTAATCAGGTATGTATAGATGCGAGCTTAACATACAAACGTGTCATATATACAATAAGATAGAAGTGGGAAGTATTATCCTTAAAAGTTTTAAGAATAAATATCTTAGGAAATCCATACTTAAAATTGGTGCTGAAATTTAGAGACTCTAGCAAGGAGGAGGAAGGTGAGTGTTTATATTTTCTATTTTAATTTTGTTAAGCAATCTTCTAAATTATTACTACCAATGTCGAGTGGGCCATAGTATTACAAGTATCTTATATTATCCAATAGTATCCAATGCTCCAACAAGATGGTGGCACCATTGTTAAAATTTTCCAGGGAGTTTCTGTAGGTGGTAGAGCCACGCTGAAGCTATTACTCGTTTCAGTATGAATGGGTCGGCTCACACGGGGTAGTACCACCCTCTCACAGAAAACCGACGTGAAGTAACAGTGCTTGCATTGTTGCGTTTCGTTCGCTTAGTGAGAGCGCCGGAGGCCCACCTACCCTCCCCTTTCCCCTTCCCTTTACCGCCATATACACAAGGCATATTCATTATGTAAATAGGTTAAAATGAATTTTAAACAAATGAGAGATATTAATTTGTAAGATGCGATGTATGTAATGCAATGAAATTACTACAGTTATATCGAAATTTATTAATGTAACGCATTATTCCTAGGCTACAGGTTCATTATTCTGCTGTTGATTATAAGTTTTCCGTTATAATTATTAACAGTGACAACGACCAGCTGGTGTTGTCGGAACGTGCTTAGATAGTATTACGCAACAATAAATAGATGTGAAAGAGAGAGCACTTGACATGTCTCGTTACGACGTGAACGACACATATTCATCTAATTATCCTGTCGTTGTAAGCTATCGCAATATAATACAAGACATGAAACTACCTAACAGCAAAATAACTGTTAACAGTTTATAACATTAATTATTGTAAAATAACACAACAACATGTTAGATATATTTACTATCCATACTATATTTACATATATCATTACATAGTATAAAACAAAGTCCCCTACCGCGTCTGTCTGTCTGTCTGTTCGCGATAAACTCGAAAACTACTGAACGGATCTTTATGCGGTTTTCACCAGTAGATAGAGTGATTCACGAGGAACGTTATGGTATATAATTTGTCCAGGATTTTTTTATAATCGGGGCGGGACAACGTCTGCCCGGCCCACCAGTAATTTATAAATGGTAAAATGAGTTTGTTTGTTACGCTTTGACGTCTTGACTAATCAACCTATCACCATGAACTTTTGCATATACGTTGCCAGGAGATACAGAAAAGGCTATAGGGTAACTTAGATCTTGAAAAAATATTTTGTTTCAGAGGATGAATGTGGCGAAACCGCGATCAAATACTAGTCTTTAATAATTATTTTAAAAAAACACGTTACAAAAATAATAATTACAATTCTTAACTCATCCTCCTTGATGTTGTAATGTTTTGTTAATTATTAGATTTAATCTCGTCCTCCTCTTTTCGTGTTCATTATATATACATTTTTTAGAAGACTTTTTCGGAATGTGATATAACCGTCTGTCTGATTTTACTTTACGTAAAATGTTTAATTTTACGCCTCGAACAAAAACAAAATGTTAGTTTTCCTTAATTAAAATATAATTGTATCATACTTTTTGATTTTCTTTAAAAAAAACTGCGTAGTCCGCGAGTGCGGTGTAATGAGTCTGTCTTAATTAATTCTGGTTTATTTAATTGTTGACTCAGTTTACTGTTCGGACCTTTTTTCTTAAGAATAAATTTAGTTAGAAATGAGTTCATCAGACTTTTAACTAATTTATATTATATAATATTTTCAAATACCTACATGTCTAATTTCAGTTAGGTACATCATCTAAGCGTACTAGTTGCGATTGAATTAATTTGTACGGTTTGTAGGATAGGCAGTGACTAAACACTTTCGCATGTCATATTCCTAGATCAAACGATTTGGTATGGTGTCTTTACTCGACTCAATCTCTTCTACTATGTATATAATACAAATCAGCCACAGTGACTCAATCTTGGTTAGTCGCATGCCGAGACCCATGGAAGCCGCCAAAACAACGACGACTACAAATGGATTGTAAATATCTTTTTGGTCGCCATGTTTTTAGATTGTGTGCCACTGCCGCCACTGGGTAACAACATCGAGCATGGTGCTGTCACTTTGATGTGATAAAAAAGTAATATTCTGCTTAAAATTTAGAATAAAAAATTGGCCTTGAAGCCGAGTAAAATTTCTTATTGTACTTTTAAGCTATTGCATAGCTTCTTTCGCGGGCCTTGAGCGTGGGGACCGAATCCAGAAATTCCGTAACGAAAAAAACCTAACACCCCCCACTCCGACCGGCACAGCGGTGATACTTTTTAGTTTTTCCATCTAACGATAAATACCAGAACTTTTAATGACTTTTTGAAATATCACGCTTGTCTCTTTAGTTCAGCAACCCGCCTTTAGGTGGCATTGGTTGTATTGGAAAACTACCGTAATCAGCTGTTTGTGAGAAAGTATATAGGTGTATAGGTATTTATCATCTATGTACAACAGTGAATATCTGTACTCGTATAATTTGTGTACAAAGTGTTTTAAATATGAATAAACAAAGTGCATTTATTAATGAAGAAAGTCACGAAAAAATAGTGAAAGAAAATGAGTTAGTACTCTATATACATTCATTTTATTATTATTATCACAAATGCAGTATTATTTTTTGTTTTGTTAATTTATATATAATACTGCTATAAAGATAACCAAAATTTTTGATATTAAAATAAGCGATATTAAAAGTAGCCCTCTTTTATATATACACACACACACACACATATAGTTTAAATTCTCAATTTAGATTCTAATTATTAATATAATAATTAATTATTAATTATAATAATGCTATGCAATAGCTTTACCGCGGCAGTCTCCGAGTGCCACACGTTTTTTTTATTGAAAAAATATTAATGGCATGTAGGTAAGTAATCAGCTATGGATGCGTTGTCAGCATTCAGTTCAATTAGATTTGGGCAAAACTGCAACAAAATAAATCAGGGTCATTCTACGCCATATGCTGATAGGCGCGAGATTTATGTTGTTTTCTATACACTAAAGTTTTACACGTGCGCCGTGCGCAAAGTAAGTGGAGATCCTTTGGCAGCTGCGCCCGTTTGTGACGTTAAGTGACTCATGCGATGGTTTATTCCGTTATTAGTTTCTTTTAAAATTTCAAATATACATGTACAAATATTTTTTGTCTCATTTTATGAAATCGCTCTGTCTTCGTTCTATTTAGAACTAGCGGGCCCGGCAGACGTTGTCCCGCCCTGATTAAAAATAAATCCTTGACAAATTATATACTAAAACGTTCCTCATGAATCACTTTATCCGATGGTGAAAATCCGTTCAGTAGTTTTTGAGTTTATCGCGAACAGACAGACAGACAGACGCGGTAGGGGACTTTATTTTATACTATGTAATGATTATACATTACTTTAAAGTTATTGTCGCAGTGAAATCTTGAAGCTGTTAGATTTTCGCATGAAGATTTGTAATCTATTACCCAGAAGGGATGACTTCTAGAGACAACGGTTGAGGTGGCGCTACGCGAAACGGTTGTCGGACCAAATCACCAAACATCTGAAACTACATGTCAAGATAGCTCTCCATCAAGCTGGAAAGCCAAACTAAAGGGCTGACTGACTGAGACTGAAGCCAGCACACTAGAATGAATGTACAGAGTCTCGATCCTCAACAATGAGGTTCGTAGTATGTAGGTTCATTAGAGACTGATATTAATTATGATGAGCTTCATTGCCCATTAAAAATAATGGAATTCTAAGGTCAGTTTGCTAACACACAAAAGAAAAAACGGGTACTTTTAAGGAACCCCTGTCAGTGACCAAGATTTGTATACTTTTTCTTCACTCCGAATGTGTCTCGATTTGAAGGTCTAGACTATTTATATCTCTATGCGACATTCTCTCTCTTTGAATATTTTACTTTCTTTCATTTTTTCAATGCAAATAACATAAAGTAAGAGGTATCGGATCAAAAAGTTTTAATATTTTAAAGAAAATATTCGTTTATCAAAAATTATTAATGAAATAATGATATAATAATAAACCACACTAAAAATTGCTAAATTTGTAAAATAAAACCAAATAATAAAAAGTTTTAATTAAATTTCGGTTCGGTTTGATTTTTGATATTCGCACGTACACACACTCGTATACATTAGAAAGAGAGAAAAAAAGTCGCATGGAGGGGGTGTAATGTTTTCTCTTACCAATTTCTACCGCAATTTGTGTTAAAGAACCTCATTCCAATAATTCTCATATATTGAGCCAATTTAAAGGGAAAAAATACGCGTCCTTTATCCGCCAATACAAGACAGTTAAATAAAACAACATATGATAACATAATTGAGAGAATATGACGAAGGAATATATTTACGAGTAAATAAAAAAAAAGTACTGACAACCTTATATGGAGCTAAATTAATAAAATACTTTAATCTAATTACTAGTTTGTTAATATATTAAATTCACAGTAGGTGATTGGGTTTTCATACAATGGAGTAACTTATATACATTTTAGAATCGCCCATCGCAACGTGTCACTCTGCAGAGACAAAATTTGCTAGGTATAATATTATGAAATATTTTTTTTTCTTTAAATCACAATGAGGCTAATTTCAAATCGTGTTGACAATGGTGATCTCATTGAATTTCAGTTTTGCAAGAATCTGTATGCATTTCAAGATATATTCTTAGTCGGATTTCTTCAAGCCTACCTGTAATATTAATTCTGGAAATACTACGAGCAATGAAGTGTAATATGTCCATTTTTATATAAGTACACTAGCTTCTACTCACGACTTCGTCCGGGTGGTATAGTTACTTTGGGCTAACTAACACACAAAGGAAGCTCTCAAAAGGAAAAAAAAAACGATTTTGAAACATCTTCATTAGTGCTCCGCTCCTATTGGTCTTAGCACTATGATATATATAGCCTATAGCTTTCCTCGATAAATTAGTTATCTAACACTGAAAGAATATTTCAATTCGGCCCAGTAGTTCCTGAGATTAGCGCGTTCAACCAAACAAACAAATAAACCCTCCAGCTTTATAATATTAGTATAGATTAAATATACGAGTAAATTCATTTCTATCTTGAGGTGTAATATTTACGAGCGGCACGCATTCGCGCAGCTGTCCGCTTCCCTCCCGTTTCCTCTTTACAGCTGCTTCGTCTCCGCTGCGTAATTACACGGAACTGGTAATAGGAGAATACAACGGAAATTATTCTTGGACCACTTGCTGCACAGTAATTTAAGCTGATAAAAAGTCAGTATAATCTAAAATGTATGTGACTTTATGTACTGATCCGTTTTTTCGAGTTTTGAAAGCAATTTTTCTGTGCTGATTTGAAGCGCCGACGTGTGTCCATAGAACTAATTTTGACACAACATAAAACTTGTCAATTCAAGTATTCTGGCTACCTGCTGGTGTTAATGTGTTTTTCTTTTGTTTTTGAAGTTATACTTCCTTTGGCGCGTTAAGGAAAAATGATGAGATTAAATTTTTACGATGCGCGCGCACATTCTCACGAAAAACCGACACCCTGTAGTTAGCTATAGTCATCATTTTGTTTCTTTGTATTTGTTGTTTGTATTTCTTTGTATTAAAACTTTCAATGTATTAAGTACCTTTTTCTATTGTTAGTGTCGTTTTTTCTACAAACGTAGAATAAGGCGAATGATAAAATCTTTGAAAAGATTTTTATCTTGTTACGCCAAATAAGTATAACTTCTAACGCGTGTACATAAGTACACAACCTTTTTTTTAAAGATAGTTTCTACACTTGGTGTATCTCTTGGTGTTCTCTTTATACTTTAAAACATACAAATTGAAGAATGCAAAGTACATAATGTGTGGATCGAATCATGTGTGCTATTCAAAACCACAACATGCAGCTTAAACCACTGCGCTGGCGGTGCAGTCAAATCAATAAAATTATCACTGTTTACATATTATATCAGAACATGTATTTCTTTAGAGTAATTCTGTAAGTTTAAAAAGCATATCCATCAAACAAATCATTAGGAAATGGAAACTTTGTTTTATCTTAGTTTTAGTTATTTTGTTTATTTTAAAATAGATGCAAATTAATTTGACAAATTTGTGATTGAGTATCACCATATTGAATAATCACCATTGTTGAGCGGGGAAGACGCAAGTTCTTCGCGTCGGATAGACATTTGCATCGTGCATGTGATTATGAGTTCTATGTCTAGTTTTTTCCATATAATTATTTTGAACGTCGCAAGTAGTTTTAATTTAAAATATATTGTCTGATTGTCTCCAAAAATTATTATAATTGTTTGTGGGTTTTTTGTCAACAATGTAAACGGACGTGGGGCATTAGTATCCGACGCGATTTCGACTACTATATTTTGAAAATCTATGATTTTAGCGTATTACCGGAATAGCCTTGTGGTAATTAATATTTATAAGGTAAAATTACACCGACAAATGTTGATTTTGGTTTCATACGCTAATTTACTATATTTCTTTTTTGCGATTACGTATATTGGTATGTAAATAACAATAAATATATACATTTTTTTAAATTATTTGTAGGTTGTAGTAAACAAAGTAACACATACAAAAATATATAATTGACCCGATAAATTTTTTAACGTTATTATACCCCGTGTCGACACGTCACGTCTCCCACAAAGCAAATTGCCTTTCATGGCGAAACGTCAAAACTAATAAATCAAATGAAATATTATCAGTGCCGTCGAATAGAAAAACAATAATGAAGGAATCTTGGAAATCTCCAGTTGAGCCAATGCTCGACGGGAGGCGTTGCTAAATATAGACGCGCGCGCCGCGACGCGTGCTCTACGGCGCATGCGCGTCGGCCCTCTTGAGTGGCGTTTATTCCTGAGCTTTCGACATAACTCCTCGTCTTCCATGGATGTTTCAAATCATACATTTTTGAAAAGTATAGTTGAATTGTATTAGAATTTCAAAACCTATAAAAGAAAATAATATAGTTGATAAAACAAGATATTGGAGAAGTATTTACTTTATTTCTTTACGAGTGATTTCTCTTGTAAATGATCAATGTAAGTGCATTATTATAGGTATAAATATTTCTAGGTGTTCCCAAAAATCCTATACAGTCCACATTTTATGTTATGTGAGTATATCCATTAATAGTTATTATTTACAAACTATTTTTAGCGTATTTCATTGCATCCAGTGAATATCTCTACATTTATATGTGACAATATTATAAATCGAAAGACTCAGGATAGAGTCCGGCTGAGAGTGTGTGCATGGTAAAGTATGGACGCCTGGTGCTTCGGAGGTATGTTATGTACCTGAGTGTAGATCACTGAACTTGTGCTTGCTGTTTAATGTTGGGAAGAAAAAGGCTGAAAAGGGTTAATTTCCAACATATTGATAAACTTCGTTAATTTTAAATGTTCTAAGGAAGAAATACAACACTTTTCGGCTTTTTATAAACCTCTTGGTATATAAATGGTTGTATATATTCAACGTATTTATTTAATTCGTAAAAAATGCTGTTTTTTTTTAAATTTATTTCACTAATCTGGCTATAATAGACATTAAATTCTTTTGACATTGAAACAGTAAAGTTGTTACTAATGTAATCTACTAGATGTGAAACTAACATGCATAATATATAAGAGCACAATTTGATAAAGTATTGAAATTTCTGGAGGTACATCAAAGTACGGCTTTTGGAGCAATACCAGAAGAACATTTGTAATCACTGCTCTAATTCGCCTCAACGATGATAATTACAAACAAATTCAATATTATACAGATTGGGTTTGATTTAACAAATGGATTTATACGTGTTTATGACATTTAGTACAGGTAACTCTGAAAATATACGTCGTGTTTATACATCTCTCAAGGACAAAAAATGGCAATATATAATATTAAAAAAATAAATAAAAATCTTAAATATCAGGTTTAATATTGTTTAAGAATACCTAACTGACAGAACATCCAAATTAAGCATGTGGGTTTAGAAGCATGAAATTTTGTATAGAGTTTTTTTTTTAAAGCTGTTCTCCTAAGAAGATTTAACTGAGGAATCAAAGAAGGTCAACTCATGTTACATTATCTGAAATTGTTGTGAATTTTCCAAGTAAACGTGAGAATTTTTAATGAAAAAAATATTTCTTCCAATTTTCTTATGTCACATTGCTATAGCAATTTGGGAGCTAAAATATTATAAGTTAAAAAAGATATTTTTGTTTTAAGAAGCAAGTCATTAAAGATTACATATGTAATTTAAATGTTATTCATATCTATGAATACAAAAATTATCCAAGACAATTGGGGTGGACATAAAATTGGTGTTCGTAAAAAATACTTTAGAATTTATTAAATAAGGACACGTTTTTGTTGAAAAATTCATTAGAATCGAGTACAAGACATAACCGAATTTGAAAGTTTTAGCTGTTGTTTTGAACCTGTGCCGAATTTACTTTATATAACTACTCTTTCTGCTTTTATTTCTTTAACTAGCGGGCCCGGCAGACGTTGTCCTACCCTGATTATAAAAAAAAATCCTTGGCAAATTACATATCAAAACGTTCCTCATGAATCACTTTATCCACTGGTGAAAACTGCATAAAAATCCGTTCAGTAGTTTTTGAGTTTATCGCGAACAGACAGACAGTCAGATGCGGTTGAGGACTTTGTTTTATACTATGTAATGATAAGTTAGTGAAATCGTTTATTGTATCCGTAAGGTCCGTTTACTATATACTAAGATTAGCGATCTATCCATCAGGGACAGTACGTTTTTTTTCTGGATCAAATGTTCGCATTATTATATCAGTAAGGGTGTGAATGTAGTTTGTTTGTTTGTTTATTACGTTTAAACGCCTTAGCTACTGAATCCATTATCATAATACAATTTTGTACACACGTTCTCAGACGTATAAAAAAGGACCTGGGGTACATTTCATCCAGTATAAATATAAAATGCTGTTTCTGAGGAATACGTCAAATTCATCAACGAGCGAAGACGCTACCAAAAGCTAGTAGTAATATAAAATAGTGGTGTCCTGCACAATTATGTATATTGTATACTGTATTGTATATATATTGTATACTAGCTGTGCCGACGGCCCGACAACAACGTCCGCGTGGAACCTTATTTAAAAAACAATCTATACATATAATAAAAATGAAGTGTTTGTATGTAATATCAAAATTAGAAATTTTTACTGATTGGGTACGAAAGTATACATACACGCTACTGATAACAAAAATCTGTCTGTCTGTTTGTTCCGGGTAATCTCCGAAACGGCTGGACCGATTTTGACAGGAATTTCACTGGCAGATAGCTGAAATTACAGCGGGTTACTTATGCTACCCTAAATTAGACTAGATTTTAACCGCGGCTTCGTCTGCAATGCTATCTCCAAAACGGTTGGACCGATTTTGACGAAACTTTCACCAGCAGATAGCGAACATCATAGCAAGTAATTTAGTCTATTTTAATTTAGACTAGCTATTAACCGTGGCTTCGCCCGCAGTACTTTCTCTAAAACGGTTCGACCGATCTCACGAAGTTTTCACTGGCAAATAGTTGACCTTATAAAAAGTAAATTTAGTTTATACTAGCTGTTAACCGTGGCTTCGCCCGCAGTGTTATCTCCAAAACGATTTGACCGGTCATCACGAAACTTTCATTGACAGATATCTGACCTTATTAAAAGTAATTCAAGCAATTTTAGTTTATACTAGCTATTAACTGTGGCTTCGCCCGCAGTGCTATCTCCAAAATGATTAAACCGGTTTTCACGAGACTTTCACTGGCAGATAGCTAACTTTACAAAAAGTAATTTAGGTAATTTTAGTTTATACTAGCTGTTAACTGTGGCTTCGCCCACAGTGCTTTCTCCAAAACGCTTAGACCGATTTTCAGTGGCACTTTCACTGGCAGATAGCGGACTTTATAAAAAGTAATATAATTTATTTTAATTTAGACTAGCTGTTACCCGTGGCTTCGACCGCTGTGATATCAACAAAACGGTTGGACCAATTTTCACGGGACTTTCATTGGTAAATAGCGAACTTTATAAAAAGTAATTGAGGTTATTCTACTTTAGACTAGATGTTACCCACGACTTTGTCTGCATGAAATTTAGCAAGATTTCAACTCATTCTTTATTTTTAATAAGGGAAATAATTATCAGCTTATTGTTTACAATTCGACATTCTAATTATTATTAACTTTAATGATATAGAGGTCTTCCTAATAAGATCTTAGATTATAAACGTATTGCGTAAAGGGTTCCATAATACAATTTCTTGCGGAACAGACAAGCGTTTATTTTTTGTATAGTCACAAAATCTTAATTATAATAATGGCAATGTATATTAAATGTAATGTAAATGTTTATAATAATATTTTAAGTTACTGTTTCATTAGTTCCTTATACAGTGTAAGTGAGCACTGAGGTACTTGTTATATGGTAAGATTCCAAATATGTTGCTGATGACAAACCTCATTTGGCACGCTGTTACTATTTATATATCTAATGTACACGTTACATGTTACTTTTAATGGCGTGCGCATCGTACTTACAATTGTCTTTAAAGAGCATTTCTATAATTGTACATAGTCTCACAATTTTATAATTCTTTAATACGATTTCAAAAAACGCATGCAGAGCTGCGGGTACAGCTAGTAATTAATAAAGTTATCTAAATGTATTAAGTCCAGTTACTTATCTAGTTTTCTCTCATACTTACGCCGCGTCGTCATTAAATTTACAATAACTTTTGACAGAGTAGACCGATATTAATGAAACAAAGAGTAAGTTATTCTCGAAAGTATGCTTTATGATTTTTGGTGTGGTTTTATAGTGAACCCAGTACTTTTGCAGTGATGCGTGTTCATACAAATATACAGACAGATATATAGATAGACAGACAGACAGACAGCCATTTCTGAAAACGATTGAAATGTATTTTATTACGTATTCCTAGACACGTGTAACAATTTTTTTCACGAAAACCAAAGAGTACAGACACGTTAGATTTACATTCTTATTATATGTATAGAAAAGAAGAAGACAGCGTCTAATAATTTCCGTTTTCTCTATGACGCATCACCTCGCGTTGGTCTCATATAAAATGTGTATATTTTGCCGTACCCCGTTAATGATTCACAAAGATTGCAAAATGTCAGTAGAAGCACATGTGAGGGATTAGGTGTACCTACAGGATGCGATGGTTCGATTCATGTCTGTCATTAAATTCAGACGGTTTTTTTTAAGCTGTATGAATAATCTTAAATAATCGACGTACATTTTTTGACATCAATTAATGCCAATGATGCCAGGCAGTGAATCGATTTTCATTTTTAATTCGTATCGAGTTTAATATAATGTTTCTTATATATTAATTTCTGACAAACATGACGGATATTTGATTTGCGGTTAATGGTGTTGACTGGTTCAAGAAGTCTTGATTCTGTTTAAATTGGGTTGTCACAAAATATTTTTCTTTTCCTCTTCTGTCTCTCTCTCACTCTGTCTCACTCTCAGTGTTTATCCTTACAATTGACATATTATAAAAGAAAGTCCTCTGTCACGTCTGTCTGGCTTCGTGTCTGTCTGTTCGCGATAAACTCAAAAACTACTGAACGGATTTTCATGTGGTTTCATCAGTGGACGAAGTGATTCATGAAGAAGGTTTACGTGTGTAATTTGTCAAGTTTTTATTTAATTTTTTATTAGCCGTTTTTTTATTTAGCCATGTTTTATATTTTTTAGCCGGGCCCACTAGTATCGTATATAAATATTACTCCTCACATCCATCTATACCTTCTTTGTTATTTCTTTATACCCATGTACGTAAGTACCTTCTATTTATCACTCGTTTAGTGATATGATATTTTTCCTCATTATATGTCCATATGTCTGCTATTTTTTTTTATCGTAGCTCAGCAAATGTGCTATTTTTTTTATCGTAGCTCAGCAAAGTGACTGTACCGGGCATGATGGTGAGCACAGTATAATCCAAAAGCAACGGTGACTACCCAGAGACACGCTATCCATCATCCCTCACCGGTCGCCGCTGTCATTTTAATACTTTTCAACTTCTCTGTTATTGAATAATGAGTAAGATATGTTTTTTTTGTATTTCATAAGTGTTAACGATTGATAACAATCTCGTCTGATTTTAAATGACGATATGATCTAAGATGGTAAGATCGCTAAGCCTAAAGGAAGAGTGCCTCTCAATTGCAGCTACCGGAACACACCCATACGTGCTTGACGGTAGATTTTCAACTCGAGGGTAGTAACTAGACAGGCGGATTTAGAAGAAAACCCTACTACCTTGCAATCATGTTACTCTGTGTAACGTTATCACTTTACGAATGGCATTTCTTCAAAAGTCTCTCAAAACAGCACTCCGTCAGTTTCAGCGCAAGACACGCAGTTGGATTATTATTTATTTATTAGCTAATCGGGAAATCCAAGACACAGGAACGAGCGGCATTGGAATATCGCCATGAGATCACAACTCGACGATGCACAAACTAGTCTACGGCACTTGTTGATAAAAAACATCGGTTTTATTCCAATAAACTATATCGAATAAAGATTACAAAGTGTTCAAATCAGTGTTTTGAAAATATATTGACGAAAACATCCCAGATATTTACTAAATAGGATAAGCATTGTATTACGACTCTGATATATACAAAGGCGTTGTTACTTACGTTTAAAGAAGGATTGGGTGTATTAGACAAAGTGCATGGATAATTTTATCGTCCGAAATATTTTATTCATACAATAAACGATTCACTAATACCGAAAAATAATAAAACTTTCGTCGTATTATATACAAAGAATGTAGAACGCTATAAGGGACTCAATCGTGTGTACGGGGAGCCAATCGAACGCACACATGCGCACGCGACGTCCGCCATCTTGTCGGCGCGTGGGCAGCCGGCGGCGAGCGGCACGTGCGTGCTATTTTGGGCGGCGCCCGCCTTGCCCCGCGCCTCGCCGGTCGTTCTTGAGCGAGTTTCGTAGATACGACTGTTGATTTCAGTTCCGTTTTAATTAAAAATCAATGAATTTATCTACACCTAAGTCTTAGTATGTTTTTTGTGCCCTCAGTCATATTTTAATAAATGCTTGAATGGAATATTTTCAGTATCGTATATTTACAATTTACGCATTTACGTTCATTAAAAAACGTCATTTTGTATAATATTTGGATAAATTAAGCGTTATAATGTAGTACATATATCCTTGAAGTATTAATAAAAAAAATAGATTAATACGATAATTTAAAAAAAAATCTTCAATTTTAAAAATCATTCCTTGTCTATTTGAATTTATTCAAATAATCGATGATTATAAATTGTATAGAATAGATAAAATGTCAACAATAAAGTGTTCAGTTCAATTTATTGTTATTCAAGGTAACCGGTCTCATTTATTATTATGTTCTTTGACGCCATACCCCGACGTGGTCACCGTCGTCGACGCAACTCCATATTTCCCATCTTGATGGCGGTTTTTAATGATCCGTTCACCGTGAGCATATATTAGTCACGCTGTTATGTGTTTTCTTTTATAAACAACCATAAAATATTGTTCCTTGTTTTTTATTTTTCTTTTTGAAAACTGTGATAGGCATTAAAACATAAACTATGTCTTAAGATCTGTGAAGTCGTTAGACGTGTTTGTTATAAACGTACAGTACAACAGCTAGCTCGACCGCAACAATAATGTCGCAGACTCGATATCGGACAATGATTTATATTATGCGAGTAACTTTACAATACAGTAACTTTACATTTGTTTGGTAGCATTTTAATCGTAGTATTCTAAAATCTTCATCAAAATCAAATCAAAAATACTTTATTCAGTTTAGGCCCTAATAAGGCAATTATGAACGTCAAAACTACCACCGGTTCGGAAAACAACCCAATCATCGAGAAGAACCGGCAAGAAACTCGATTAGGTACATTTTTTAACATATATATTTCCAATACATCATACAACCGTTTTTAATGGGTGTATAGAGAGGAGTCAATTCCAGACATCACCATCGTTCACATATTTATCCATTCTATAATAGCCTTTTGAAACCAAAACCCGCTTGACGTAGCGCTTAAACTTACAGTCCGGCAAATCGGTAACATGATTTGGGACTTTATTGTAAAACCGAACACTATTATTACCTAAAAAACTATTACTGGTTCATTACGTAACCTCGTCAGTTCATTTTGTGATTGTTTCTTCCACGATCACACACCTATAATCTGTCTTCTAGTGTTTTGTCACTATTTGAATACTCTGCACTAGCCATCCGTTCTAAAAAGAATATAACAATTCTGTCTAACAATTCTGAAGGCTGTGTCGGTAGATTTGATTTTATTACGAATCTCCTCACTTTGGATTGAATCACAACCAAGCGAAAGCATGTTCTTCTTTAATGACCTTTTAGTGACCTTGAGACATATTTTATACTTTATAGGGTTTAGCGTTCGATCACAGCCACTCCTGTTGTTAAACAGCGATGTGGTCGAAGGAGATAAGCACGCTAAACCTTACTTACCCTCACTTTTAATTGAATCACAACCAAGCGAAAGCATGTTCTTCTTTAATGCCCTTTTAGTGACCTTGAGACATATTTTATACTTTATAGGGTTTAGCGTTCGATCACAGCCACTCCTGTTGTTAAACAGCGATGTGGTCCAAGGAGATAAGCACGCTAAACCTTCCCCTCACTTTTAATTGAATCACAACCAAGCGAAAGCATGTTCTTCTTTAATGCCCTTTTAGTGACCTTGAGATATATTTTATACTTTATAAGGTTTAGCGTTCGATCACAGCCACTCCTGTTGTTAAATAGCGATGTGGTCCAAGGAGATAAGCACGTTAAACCTTACCCTCACTTTTAATTGAATCACAACCAAGCGAAAGCATGTTCTTCTTTAATGCCCTTTTAGTGACCTTGAGACATATTTTATACTTTATAGGGTTCAGCGTTCGATCACAGTCACTCCCGTTGTTGAATAACGATGTAGTCCAAAGAGATAAGCACACTAAACCTAACCTAACTAACAAACCTATTAATCGAATTTGATCTAATTAAACGCTTGCTACCGAATTTTAAAGGCAACTTAATTATTTTAACGATTTCATTCGATAGCAAGCATCAACTTACCATCGTACCATCACCTAATCTTGTCTTAGAAATATTTACCCACTTCTTTTTTAAGTTTATAAGTTTTAGCTTTTGACTAGAATTTCATTTGATGTTAAATGACGATATCGTCCAAGGTGATAAACACGCTAAGCCTAGAAGATATTGGTTCTCGAGTACAGCTTCCAGAACATATCCATAGGTGCTTAGTGACAGATTCTCAACTTAACGATGGTAGCTAACCAAGATTGCTTAAAAAACCCTACCACTATGCAAAACCTAAAATTGTAAAGCGAAAAAAAAATTTAGAATGAATGCAACTTCTTATTTCTAAGCTTTCTTCTTAACTTTCTTATGCCCTTCTTAATAAAAGTTGTACAAACCATGAATATATTTATTCTAATTCCATACTTACACTATTCAGTACACAAATATGGAAAATGGTTTATTCTTTGTTAACATTTTGACAGGTTCTTATTAGTAAAATAATTGAATTTTGAAATAACGTCAACAATACTTATATAGCCGACGCGCGGAGACATGGAATCTGTTAGTGATTTGTATACTGACAATTAAATTCTGACATTACACTTTCCTTCTAGATCTTTATCGGGTCAAAGAAAAGAAGAGTAGTCATAAAATATGAAGTTATTATAATATATTGTCGAAACATGAAAAATATACTTCATTTGAATTCGAAAAACTTATACTAAACTTAACTTAACTTATGTTATGTTACAAAGAAATTTTACGTTTCTTTTTGTTAAAATCATAAATCTACACGATTTGTGTTCGGCTCTGTCGATTTTTGTGAAATTGCAAAATTTGACAGGGATTACTAAGTCGTTGTTTTTGGATTGCGCTGTGTTTAGAACTGAATATAATACAGTCATTGTGTCAAAAAAATTTGAAAATCGTGAACGAAAATTGAATATCCTCTTTTAATAATATTATTCTAAGAAAATAAAATGTCTAATAGATATGAAATATGTTAATTTGTCTCATAGTCGCTCGTCTCTAATTTAATTAGTTGGCAGGTCTGAATTATAGAAAATGTTTTACAGCAAAGACTCTGTATTCAGTTTTGTAATAATAAAAGTGCTCATAACTGTTCTTGTATTTCTATTATCTACGGCATATTCGAACAAAAATAACCAGTTGATCTAAATAGATCGAAGACAACAACTAAAGCCATAAAGTTCCACAACAACGAAGCAAACGTTCAGACATACTGTGAGTCCGCACACCGACATTCGAACCGGCAAACCGACAGTCTCAACTTCGAAAGTACTGAATAAATAATAAATACTACTGTTCTAGTCGATGCACTACCTAGTGTTTTGTTTTACGACAATGAGCTATGAAAATATAGATATATTTTATACATACTAACAGCCATGTAGGCTTAACTCTTGTATCATGAATGTGACTATAATGTATAACGCTATTTCATCACAATATTTTATTAAATTGGTCACCAAGCACCATAGATACATTCCAGCCCCTACACTTCATAGTTAGCATCCCTCTAGCTTTGGTTTATCACCATCTAAGACTAAATCGATATTTGATGTTATTGAAATGGTATAAATTATTAAAAATGTAAAAAATGAGCATAGGTACACATATGGTACAAGGGTTATATTTTTCCCTTATTTTCGGACAGGATTAGTTAAGAATAGCCTCGTTGTCAGATAAGGAATACACGTCTGAATTCGTGAGGCTCACATATGTGTATCACGAATCCTTATAAATATGAATAGCTAGCTTAGTTTAGCTTAAACAGATTCGCGGTGTTGCATTCAAGGCAACAGCCAAAGCCGAAGTTCGGCCACAATGGCACCCTTGAACTTAAGCGCTCGCATTAGTAGTTCGGTGAAGCTGTGACGGCCCGTCAGGGCAATAGCGTGGTCAGTTCAAAATAACATTGGGAAAGCTCTGTTATATAAAGCCGAGAAAGTATAATACACTATATCCAAATATAATAAATCTTATATCCAAACATTCGTAGCATCACGTCGCGAGTGCAACAATGATTGAAACGTAACCTATCGTGCTCACGCTATTCTTTACCCGTATATATGTTTTCTAATATTCATAAACTAACTGGATAATATTGAGGTACTATTTGTACAAAGGATTGATTCTATTGTCTAGATATTATATAATATATAATATTTTATTTATGATTTTTTATTCACACAATTCTGTTACACATTTCTTGGGAAAATATCATTTATATATATATATATATATATATATATATATCTACATGAAGACACGCGAAGCAGCGCGCAAAAGCTAGTAACTAATATAAACACACACATCTCGTAATCATTCAATCTATAAACTCATTAAAAAGACATGTAACTGCAAGAACGTATGGTTTCAGTTTAGTATTTATAAGGTAATGATACTTCATTTACATTTTTTTCATTCGAACGAAACAAAGTGATAACACTAGATCTGATGATAAGGATGGCGAAAATCAAAAACAACAGTAACTATGACAAGTTAAAAAAGAGTGTCTGGGAGAAATTCGTCACCATGAGGATACAGTACGGGTACAAATTCCTCACGCCATGTGAATACTGAATCCGGCTGGACATTGGCTGACCCCGGAACAGTAATTGACTAAATATGCCACTATTGAGAGTAATACACGTCATGTATAGTGTTTGCAATCCTGTTTTGCGTTCATGTCCTACCGGCCGTGTATCAAACAAAGTCATAAGAGGTACCTGGAGTTTTGTCTATTTTAATCACGATGACTTTGTCCAAATTGAATAAGGAGCTGTGGCACAACCAATGAGCGAGTGTGTGGTGTTACAACTTACCTTGAGTAATTTCTTATGAAAGGAATCCGCCACCATTTCACGCCGCTTCGACTACAGCTCGAACAACATTTTATTGGCGTCATTTCGATTTAGCTGGCGTATTGCCAGCGTTATTTTTAGTTTTCGTTTCAAGGATGTGATACTGGAACGATGCACTTGTTTTAATATTTGGAAGAATATTGATTCAAACATTAGAATAGGCTAAGCATACGGCCTGTATTGGTACGATTGGTGATACATGTTAAGCTAAATATCTCTAATTCAGTCCCCAAGAACAAACTTCTTCATCATTTTTGTTAGATATTATCATTACATAGTATGAAACAAAGTCCCCTAGCACGTCTGTCTGTCTGTCTGTTCGCTATAAACTCAAAAACTACTGAACGGATCTCCATGCGGTTTTCACCAGTGGATAAAGTGGAGTGTCCAGAGAGTCCAGTGGATGAGGAACCTTTTAGTATATAATTTGTCAAGGATTTTTTTTTATAATTAGAGCGGGACAACGTCTGCCGTGCCCGCTAGTTATTTTATACAAAACTGAATGTGCTAAAATGCTGAATCATATATCGCTGTCTTAATTTTTTATCTGTGTTATTCACTCATTATAATATAAAACATTATGTAAATCAAGACTCTAGAACTCTGTGTGTTTATTAATAAAATGTCCTAGCGAAAAGTATGGGTTTGTAGAGATGTTTTATTCGCTAAGTCAAAAAATGTAGCCCATAATTTAATCTATTACATAATTAATTAAAAAATAATCACTATTGCTAATTAATAAATTGTACTATTTTAGCGTCACCCTTTCCTGTATGAAATAAAGTGAAAAACGTTGTAATATGTACAAATTTATGCAAAAAAAAGATTAGATATGCTCTAAGAAATATGGTCCTATTATATTCCTTAAATCCTTACTATATTAGCGACATTGATAATAAAAATATTTCGCTAAAGATTGTTATGTATTATGTTATAACAATGTAGGTACTCGTTACCTGGTATTTAGGACTGTTTCTCGTCCCAATAATATTACTACCAAATGACCAGTAATATTTAAGAACAAAACATTTTCCGTGTATTATTGATTCGTTACGAAGTAGGTATACAAATAGATATAGGGCTTTCACATATGTCCCTAAGATACATGTGAATCGTTGATAGTTCTTAAAGCGCTTTATTTTACTTATAAAAGTCTACGACCTGTGGAACATGTGAAAAAAATATTGTTACAATAATATTACCTTAGTATAATCGTTGAACTATTTCAACACTACAGGCCGTGTATCGTCAAGCCTTGAAAATTAAAAAGCAATTCTTGCTGTAATATGTTAATTATAATAAAAAAACATACAATAAATTATACGATAGTATCTCAACTGTAATAAAGTTTTATCCGCCTTTATTTTAAAATAATTATATGTACAATATGCAGTTTTACAAGCGTTCTAAATTTTTTCTACCTAATAATTTACATTGTTACAAGTAATTTTAATTATTTTAGTACTTCCGTCTGTAAAAATATCTCAAGGAGTTATGTATTATAATTACATATATAAATAGAAAAGATTGCTATCTATTTGTATCATTATTTTAATTCCTCTTTCCAGGCATGCGCGAAGGTCGCTACTGGACATTTCAGATAATTATCCTCTCATTAATGGACCGTTGGGAACAAAAGGGACTGAAAAATCCTTTGATTTGCCGCTCCAACACATTTTCCCGGGTCAAAGCCTCCGAATTCAATAGGGCCTGAAATTTGAGCCACTTGGACTCACTTTCACATAATTATGACGTGGGTTTTTCGCAAATATAAATACGTTATACAAGTTTGACAACAACAATATAATATTTATACTAACAAAATAAAATATACTTGTATTATTTTTTCTAATTTTACGGTCTAGTTCAATGTACTGGATGGTAATTAACTTGATAAAAAACATAAAAACAGCTTCTTTTTTGCATCGTTTTAATCAGTACAGTTGTTACTTAATGTTTCATAACAAAAATAAAAAGGTAAAAAAGAAAACAATTTGTTATATAAAAACCGTCTTGCATGTGATCTTTAAAGAAGCGTGGCCTTCGACATCTGCGATATGAATAACTTCTGTAAATACCTCTTAAATCGGGGCTTTGTCAGCGGTTCCGATGAACGATGTTCGAGCTATAAATCAACGACAGATCTGTCACCTGGCAACATGGCGTCCAATTCGAAAATGGAATGTCGTAAGTTTGGCAATTGCGCCGCAACGCTTGCCGGCGTGAGGTGAGTCCGAGTGAATGGACGGCAGCGGTGGCGTCATGAAGACCACCGTACCAGACGGCGTCTCAACACTAATTTTACCAGCTGGCTCGCACGCACCACTAAGTTTAGCCGCCCCAAGATAGCCCCGGTCCACGACCCATCGCGCATAAACTTTTCACAATTAGACTATTATTTTTGGTAGCAAAGTCAGTCGGTCGATTATTAATAGAGGCTTTTCCGAGTTTATATTCGTTACGTGTGTTGTGGTGTTAACTTTTAGTGAATTTATACATAGACGCTTATAAATAGGATGTGCTGAAGTTACGTCTGACGGACGGGGGAATACCTTCCTGAAATATCGTACTACGGACGATGGTTTGCGTGTTTTCGGACGCATTGGAAAACGATTATTTATACATTGATTCCGAAGATTTGTTCGCGGATGTTAGCGTTGCGCCGTACGTCGCGTGGCGTCACATCGTGCCACCTCTACACGTCGCGTCCACTCATTAGCGCGCTTTCGTAGCTCTATTGTGGGGTCTATGTAGCTCGTAGATGTCGTACGTAACCTTTGAAGAATTCTGAATTGAATTTCTTTTGTAATAATTCAAAAATATGTGCCTTTGTAATTCAAATGTATGTCTATCTTAATGTTTGATTATGACCTCTGTATTCCCGTTTATTGATAGGATTTTTTTATTTTTTGAAATTTAGCGAACCTATTAAAATATCAACATAAATAAATAATCCTTATTCTATGGATTACTAACTGTTGTAACGTTTAATATGTTTGATAAGTTTGGCCAAAATGTTAGGTTGAAATATTTGGGCAAATATTTAATTGCTTACAGATATGAACTAGTTATAGAGAGGGTTATGGCTCACTCACGTCTTATACTAAGCATGATAGTCCGAGGAATGGAAATATAATTATTATAAGGTTGATAAGAGGTTCGTTTATCTTGCTTTCAAATGGAAAATCTACATTTAAGCCAGCCCTCTCTCATTTATCGTGTCCTTATTATTCTCTGACCATTTTAGTTATTGCAACTGCGAATTTCTTAATTATTCGAGAGATCTAACATGGTTTGAATATTCAAATTATGCTTTTAGTCGTTTAGAACAGATTACGTAAGTTACAACTCTATCTATTTTATCATAGTTAGTGCTCGCTTGTATTCTAGACATAAAGAGCCTACCTTAATGATTGTAATAATAAAATTGTAATTCAAAAGTATTTTCTGAAATATTTCTCTACGTAGATGATATACGTAACTATTATTTCATTAGTTTCTCATAGATATATGTCGGAAATAAGGTTTCCTTTCTATCGAACAATATACATGTTGTAGTTATATGAGAACAGAGATTTTCAACATTCTGCAAAGATTGAAAATAACACTACGGCTTGTTTATTGCCCTATCAAACCTCTGAAGATCCAGGCTTCGAAGATCATAAGAGATGAGATGTTTTTCTATGAAAAAGTGCATTTGTTTATCAAAATACCATCCTAACAAACAGAGTGGAACCTATTTCCCAAGCAATATTCGAAAAGAGACAATGGTTCCCAACAGGATTCTGCATCAGCTCATAAGCTCAAATACAAGCAAAACTGGCAGACCGCTCGTGGAATTGATTTCGTCGGGCATGAAGACAGGTCCTCTTCTAGTTCTGGATTATAATATATGACAACTAAACCTCATCAGGATTTGGAGTATCTCCGAGCATCTCTGGTTAAAGCGGCGGCAGAAATAGATATGAATGTGGTGCGTGCTGCAATCGATGACTGGTCGCGTCGATTATGGGCATGTATTCGAAATAAGCGAGGGCATTTTGGATAACGTAAATAAGATTGTATTATACTTTTAATTACCTTTCGTTTCGTATAACATTTTTAAACAATTTTCAAAAAGTGCGTAATGAATTACATTAAAAGATTTTTACAGAATTTATGACTCGATCCGACATTCACCACACTGTTTGTATAATTCACAAATAAATAATATATACTGAATAGTCACATTTATATAGTTTTAAATAAGAACGGAAACAAATAAAATAAGCCCTCATCAAAATTAACTGAAAAGTTGGGGAGGTAGTTTCACACTGTCAAAAACTATTATGACAACAGCGAGTGCATTCGGTAGAAAGCGGGAGAAAGGGGGTGTGAACCCGACCCACACTCCAGAGCCGAGCCAGACGGTCGCGAGGTATTTCCGTCTGGCCTGATGATTTGAATTAGTAAGCGCAGTATTGGAATGGCAAATAATTGAATGTGATATAGCGACATTATTTGGATTAATTTCGATGTGATAGGTGCGATGTACTACTTATTTATTTTTACGTATCTATAACATATATATTTCCGAGCTGAGAATATCAAATCGTTTATTTTATTAAATTTTCCCTGTATTTATAGAAAGGACACTTTTGTTTTACACTAGTGATAAACGATAGTTACTCTGGCGTTTAATTTTTAAAATTTTGTCCAATCTGGATAACAGTATATCTCGCTGACATAGGCATTCACAGTTTGACTCTTTTCGGTAATGTTCAGTTTTTGTCAGGCGATGAACTCGCACTCGGAGGCCCCCAACCCTCTGTGCCGCTCGCAATATCGCCTGCTTCATTGTTGTTTAGCATACTTTCTGGCCTAGAATTTGTATGGTACTCGATCCGCCTCTAAATGTCTTAGCCTGTAACACTCCTTCATGAGCGGACTATAACATGCAAAAAGAACATTTTGAATCTAACAGGCAGTTAGCGCTTTCAACCAAACAAAACAACAAACCAGTACGGTGAGTTTTAAAACATTATTATTATTATAGTCTTTATTGCTAACATTATGTAAGTATACTTTTTTAACAAAAAAATTACACATTAGATTTCCCTGTTTAGTAGTCACTGTATTACTTCAGACGCAGCCCTCATCGAACTATTTCTATTGTCCTATTGTTTACTTTTCGTCGCTAAACTACACTTTTGTCATCTTTTGGATACCATTATGTAATAAATTTTGTCCATTTTATCTTGCTGTCTCTTGTAATGTATGATGTATCCGATCCACGCCACTTTAATCGCTAGTAAAGGTTAAAACAATAACATAAAACAATCTTTAAATGACTATCAAATTTTACCTCAATTTTCTTTTACTTAACTGGCTGGCAATATCGTCCAGACTACCATCGTGTGGCGATCTTTACGATTCAGTAACTGCATTTAAGAGAGATTTTTCTTTCTAGAACTAATCTGTTATGGTAGAATATTTGTATTTTATCTACTGCTAAAACTAAGGTGTCATTTGAAAATGGCGGATATTCTTATCTCTATTTAGGATGACCGAATTTTTATTATAATTAACACATTACAGCAAGAATTGCTTTTTAATTTTCAAGGCTTGACGATACCTGGCCTTTAGTGTTGAAATAGTTTAACGATTATACTAAGGTAATATTATTGTAGCAATATTTTTTTTCACATGTTCCACAGGTCGTAGCCGTTAATTGGAAACCGATGGTGTGGCTGCAATAAGGTTTTAGTTACCTATATTAAAATTTTTCGCGTTTAAAAATACAATTGGCACCTGTGATAACCGATTTGGTGCAGACGAAGTTGCACAGGTCAGCTAGTATGTAAAATAAAGCGCTTTAAGAACTATCAAAGATTCACATATATCTTAGGGATATAATATGTAAAGCCATATATATATCTATTTGTATACTTCGTAATGAATCAATAATACACGGAAAATGTTTTGTTCTTAAACATCACTGGTCATTTGGTAGTATTATTATTGGGGCGAGAAACAGTTCTAAATACTAGGTAACGAGTACCTACAATGTTATAACATAATATATAACAGTGACTTGATCTGATTTAAGATTAGGAATTTATTACTCTTTTTATACGTTATAGATTTTAGCGTTTCACCACAATCGAATCTGATGTTAAATGATGATAGGGTCTAAGATCGTAAACACGCTAAGCCTAAATTGCGCTGGCTCTCAAGTTCAGTTGCCGGAACACACCAATGGATGCTTAAGGACAGATTTTAAGCTTTAGGGTGGTAGCTAGCTAGGTAGACTTAGAAATCTCTACCACTATTTATGATTTCCTCACGATTTTTTCTTTACCGAAAGCACCAACCCAGTTGCCTACGTTCGAACCTACGTCCATCGATGCAGTGTCCAAACTCGTTCACCTGAGCCATCCTTGCTTCGAACATAAAATTCGTATCAAAATCAGTGTGACGTAACGTTTGGGTAAGCGCAACACTGATATCATAGCGAATATCGTGCTCGGCGTGTACCAACGAATCTTTTAGAATTTGCGTAAATTGAATTTTGTTACTAACAACATTGACTGATGCTGAAGGTAAACAAAACTTTAATATCGTATTGTTACGATATTTACCAATATGTTTTACACTCGCGTTGACAATAGCTCGGTTCATTTTTACTCGATAGTGGGAATACACAAGAATTATAAATCGTATCTCGTATTTTACTTTCCCAATTTGGCTTAACTCTCACTCCGAGTATAATGAAGAATATGACGATGATGATGATGATTGTTCCTACCGATTTCGGCTATGGCGACCACTTTGACCCCTAATCTGAGAAATTGCGTTGGTGCGTTCGTAGGTGGCTTATGTAGCGTATCTTCGCAGCGAAACTCCGTGCACATTGAGGGCACGTGAGTACACCATTCTCATAATAATATCTTATGACAGCGACCTTGGTATCAAGGTCAACTTTACGCAGAACCTCGAACTCGCATACTTGGTTGTTCACCATCCTGCCCATATAAGAACGTCGCAAGTCGTCTGTACGAATCATCCCACTGGCAGCTGAGGATGGGTTATGTCCGATTCGCACGGACTAAAACCCCCTTGGTGCCTTACAACTTTTAGCCATTGGAAAAGGGACTGCCTTACCGGCACTATATCTGCTACCCTGACAGGCGTTGGCTCCTCCTAAGAGCCCCGACTACGGTCTGAGGGTTCAAGATGTTAGACCCCTCAAGACCCCTTAATCCCCCCCCCTGCCGAATTGTGGGCGTCGCATCGGCACAATGCGCATCCACCACATGGACCTATGCAGTTTAATCTGCCTTCATACCTTCAGCTCTTCATACCTGCTGCACCTATTTGGCTAATTAATTTTTTGTTGTTTGTAATTGTCAGGAAAAGGAAAAATTTGGGTTAAAGAATGTCGATACAGAATGTGAGTGAGTTTGTTACGCAAAAGACAGTGGGAAGATCTTCAAATATATTGACACAATTGACAGATTGACGTTCAATTGTTCGATTATCATTTTATTTCATTACAAAGACGTAATGAAAAGGAAGGGTGTGGTTTTATTTTCATCGTTAGTACTTTGATGCGAAACCGGGCCGGGAAACTAGTTTTTAATAAACTCGATCAAGATGTAATTAATAAAATAATAGGAACAGTATAATTATTGTCTGTTTTATAACTCATTATTATTATCCAAGATAACTTAAAAATAAAATAAAAAAGTTATTTAACAAAAATGATATTACTGAACATAAAAATAAACTGTAGGCTTATAGAAACACTAAGAAGTAAATCCTGTATCGCGGGTGATCAACTAAAAGTATGTAACAAAATTTATATCGTTTTAGTGCCGTAAGTGGCTTACTTATGGGATTAAGTAAAATAAAACAACATTAAATTATGTATATATAACAAAAAGTAATTTTTATAGATTATTAATAATTAAATACATAGATGTATAAACACAAACAAGAATAGTCATCATATCTAAGATTGTAGCACATAAAACGTATATAGTGAAAAAGCGCATACTTCTAAAATCTCGTTAAAATTGTATTTAAATCCATTTCTTATCTCAATTAGGGGGGATATGAAGAAAATTTTCACTCTCCTCGTATATCAAAGATACTTACTTAAGTGATACTTATCTTTGCTTTTCTTAACTTATCTGGACAATGCTGAAGATAATAATAAGAAATGGTATATATATATATATATATATATATATATATATATATATATATATATATATATATATATATATATATATATATATATATATATACATATATATATATATATACATATATATATATATACCAGCGGTCCCGGCGGACGTTGTCCTGCCTTGATAATAAAAAAAAATCTAAAATTCAACCGCAGCGCCACCTACCAGTTCCAATTGTAAATCTAAACCATTCTCGGATCCACTCGGACACGCACACAAAATTTCATCATAATCGGTCCAGGAGTTTAGGAGGAGTTCAGTGACATACACACATACAGAAGAAATTCATATATAAAGATAATTTATATTCGTCTTATTTCGGTAGTTAATAATTATTTATTTTTTTTTAACTTTATTTTTGGCAACCAATCTTTTAGATTATTACTGCCATTGTCGAGTAGTTAATAGTATTACAAGTTCCTCTTCCATTCCATTTTTAACAACCAATCTTCTAATAGACTATTACTGCCATTGTCAAGTGAGTATCGACATTACAAGTTTCATGATATAATTACAATGAACTAACAAGATGGTGGCCATTTTGTTACAACTTTCCATGGAGTTTTTGTGGCATCTCGGAATTCATGGTCCGTGGTATTATTTTCCATTCACTTCACTTATGCACAATAAACAAACTATATTACATAAAATACCACTAATTGTACACAATATATTGTCAAGTAACACAAGATTATAAATAAAAAATAAAATCCACTACATGAGAGACCAAGATCCCGCCAAAAACTCTAGTTAATTATTTCTCGTCTGTTTGTATCAAAACAAACGGCTTTGTTTGTTTACAATAGGAATATCATATTTCTGCGTTCATTTAATTCTGGAAAGAAAGTTAGTCCGATGAATCTTTAGTTATTTTATTCTTCAAATATGACTGATATAGCTGAAGGGCTTAAGTAATTAATTGGACATTGAACTCACAATCTTTGGTTTTATGATAAACACAAGATCATAATTATTATAACGCCCCTTTGAGTCGTGCAAAAAGTTGGGATAACGGATAATAAAAAATCCCTGTAACGGTGACATGAAAAAAAGTAAACCAACAAATTGTGACAGGAAACTGGCCCTGTTGTTGAACACAAAAAAAAATATATCGCGGTCGTTGACCCCCGGTTGTTTGTGGATGTTTCCCCGCAGTAGCAGCATCCGCTTTGAAATGTTTTAGTCCGTACCCGAATCGAGGACAATCCTTAGCATTTTACGTATTACGAGCTATTCCATTAAATCAGACCTATAAAAATATACCATATTTTTTTAATACTTTGTAGGATTTAGTGTTTTAACCACATGGTACCTAAACACAGACGGGAAGTTGGATCTCAATCTCAGCCCAAAATATACCAACAGGTGCTTGACGTCAGATTTTCAATTTGAGAGTTATAGGTAACAAAGCGAGCTTAGAAAAAGGCCTACTACCTATAACTTCCTATAGAAGTCTATAGCTTCATCACGTTCGTGTTTCTAATTAGGTGATGGCATTTGTATTGGAATTTTATGAAAAATTAGTTAGTAATTAATCTAGTAGAGGAAAGAGCTTGTGCAAGGTACGACTATGAAAGCATAATCGTCGTACGGCAAACCTATACAAGACGCAAATGCTCAGTTTTCGCACTACTGAATTCTGGTCCGAAGAGTGTGCTTGATAAAGCGTGCTCTTATACGAGACCTTCCAACTCTCTCCTCAACCGTCTAATTATTATTTATGGCCTCGGACTGCAGTACTTTTATGCTTGGTTGTACAAATCCATACACTGTAGCTACCACCAAATATATATTTAGGGTCGGCAACGCGCATGTAACACTTCTGATGCTACAAGCGTCCATAGGCTGCGGTGACCGTCTTACATCAGGCGACCCGCATGGTTGTTTGTTACCGTCGTGGTATAAAAAGAAAAAAATATATATCATAGATGAATTCTCTATGATTCTTACATAAATAAAATGATAGAAGTCTGCCGCTATGCGCGTATTACGCAAAAAACCATTTGATTTGTTTTTTGTTTACTTTTTAGACACTTGTCCTATTTAAGAAAATAATTATCACGATCATCATCAACCTGTGAGAGACCCACTGCAGGGCCATAGGCCTCTTCCCGAAGGAAGGTATGGACATAATTACCACGCCAGCCCACGACGTATAGGCGATTTCCAACTCTGAGAAATCCACAGTTCTATGTATTTTCCACATACAGTATTACTACAAGAACATTTCTCAGGTTCAGGTTTTCTCACGATGTTTTCCTTCACCGTCAGCCAATAGTGTTACCAATGTAAATTAGTAAATATACGCGAATTCCGAAAAAAACGTTGGTACATACCGGGGTTCGAACCTGCGGACATCGAAATGATATTTCATAGGTCAAACCACTAGGCCACCAAGACTTTTGCACTTATTTTATTGTCACGATAGTTTTATTTAATATATTTTTTTTAAACTACCTTTTTAACTACTACATATTCAGCAACATATATTATGTTTTGTGAGCAAGCAGTTTAATGCGTATGCGTAGGAGAGGAGAATTAAACGTATTACATTGTTTAGCAAGAAATTTTGTACGTAAAGTATATTTTTGTTAATTGTAAACGTTTTTTTCCTCTGTACATAAAATAACACATTGTTAGAATAATAAACAACGAAGATGAAGTTACTAGTATAAATAAGGTAAAAAAAAAATATGTTTGAATAATTTGTGTTACAGATTATCCTTGACTGTACAATATTATTTTGTTCTTAAAAACAGAAGAGATGGTAGTTTTACGTAATAACAAATAACAAAACAAGGAAGGTTATTAAGAAATTCATAATTTTTTTGTAACAGGAAATTAATTATTCTAATAGACCCGAGAGGATATCCAAATACCTTGGATTATAAAACGTTCTTCATTACAATCTCTTAGGAACTATAAATTATAAATTAACCACAATTCAACTGCCTTCGGTACGATGGAAGTATTGAAATACTACCCAGACGTTATTTCTGATAGCTTTTCATTAAATTATATTTAATATGAATTTTCCAATTTGCTTATTATCAAAGTTGGAATCGTTCAACGGATACCTTACATATTAAATCAGTCAGAGAAAATTGAATTGAATTAAGAGTAACTAGTATTTATATGTCTATTAGCTTTTGCTAGCGGCTTCGTTAATAATATACCCACGGGACACTACTTTATTTCTACTTGAAATATATCCTATGTCCTTTTCTCTACGCCTTATGATGTGTATAAAAATTGTATAATGGTCGATTGAGTAGATTAGATGTAAAAGCGTCTCAAAAACACAAACTCATATCGCTAGTAATATTAGATAGAACTAAATGGAATACAAACCGCATCGCGAGCACAGAAAATAGATATGTCGGAATAAACTAAAACTTTGTTTGTCAATATATTTTCTTTACTTTTACCCTATTTATGTTTCCTGACGTACCGTTCACTTAGTTTATTAAATCGACATTCAAAATTGGTATTAAAAGTAGCAAATAGGATGATGAGATAAAGATTAACACATCATAAACTGTTCAATATATCGCTTTTAAATGATTATAAAAGCCATACGCCATACGAAATCGTTCGACATAGGACACGCAGCGCGCACCCTCTTTCCTCTTGACTCTCCCTCCCACAGTCCCTTCAGCGCCCCTCTTTTCAGCATCCGGCGAAACACCTGCGCATGCGCCGCCGCGTCGCGTCGTACACGCACCCTGACTTATACGTTTTTAATGCTCTCCGCTACGTTAGTATAATGAACTTTTTGTTTTAACTGTTGATGTATTGAAAAATGGCTGTCGAAGGTTATTTAAATGCGAGAATTAAGATACTGTACTTTAGTGTATTATTAAACGATTAATCTTTTGAATTCATAATTATTGTCTTACGTATGATTTTGTTTGCTTGAAGAGAAATAGTTAGTTCATAAACGTCACTTTGAATAGAAATTTCATTTATTTTATTGCTTAATGTTTGTTTACTGTTTATATATACGACATCTTCACGTAAACACTATTTAACAGATTGTGGGGAAACTTTACAGTGATATAGCGTGTGCATCAAAATAAACCAAGGTACAATTTATAAAGAAAAATTTTAAGTTGCCAAAAATATAACTATAAGTATCAAATAAGTTTGAAAAATTCTTACCATCTGATAGTTATCTCGACGTGCGTTGCGTAAACCCTCGAAATTAAATAAATTAATTATAAGGCCATCAATTATAATATAAAAATATATCGAATGCAGCGGAAGTCGCAAGCGATAGCTAGTTAACATATGTACATTTCGTAAAATTCGTGTTTAGAATAATCTTCTGTGATATTTTTGATTTATTTTTAGCGTTAATAGTTTAGTGAAATATAGTGATTTTTTAAGGAGTCCGCGCATACGTTCTCATGTAAGTGGTTTTATTCTTGTTTCATTATTATCTTTGATTTTTAATTATAATTTTGTCACTACCACTTTTACCATTTTTAACTTATCTTTGTTAAATTTAATTATTACTGCTTAGCTCTTATCAAAAAGCGTTATTATTGTAATTTAGATACTCTTTGAAAAGTTCTGTATATGCCAATAATATATCATATTTGAAAATGTGTTTTCTTTTGCTCGCAGCTTAGCTCACGTTAAAGCGTAACAAACAAACTCAAATTCGTATATTTAATATGGAGTAGGAATATGGATGGATTGTAAAATGGCTTTTAAAATTTAAATTGTGATAACTTCGCGAAAAAGAAAACAAAAGCTAATAAATGTATAAATCACTTTATATTCTATATACATATTTTAAAATTTCAACGCTCAACTGCAAGCCTGCAACTAAAGCTATGCAAACAAACGGACAGCTCACTCTATAATGTACATTATTCAGATACCGCTAAGTGGCTCAGCCATCCGGCTCCTCTATATATTATTCAACTCCTGACTTGACACGTCGACGCCCGACAGCCCACCCCCTACTGGGACAAGGGAGGCCCGTCAGTTCCGTCCCCAATTATGCATACGGTGAAATGTCAGAGGCACTTAGCGCAGAATGACCCTTAGACCTATTGGCCTTTTATTTTAGTGTTTCGTGTGGGTTAGGACGATATTGGTTACCGGAGCGGTCGGTTTGGTACTTTAATTAGGCCACTCGTATGTGGTTATTTTGATTCGTTCGAGTTTGGAACTTTTATATTTAAGCGCAAGAGTTTGGCAAGAATCTTATTAAAAGTCTGTTATCTAGTGGTTATTTAGTTTTTGGATATTGTACTACTATCTAGTGGTTATCTAGGTTACTGCAAACGTAACTAAAGAAAATAGCATAAATTAAACATTAATTTTTATTCTGTGACACACTTACCATTTAATGTTAATATGATTATTAAACATTGTATTTGCACGACGTAATATAATTTGGTATTATTATTATACATTCTTCTTTATTGACAACGCAATTTATAAAAAAAATGTTATATTGAAACTATGAAATCTGCCTTGGAGGAAGGCTTTGAAATTCTGATCGCAACTTTTTTGTGTGACAAACAGTTGCGAAGGTTAACACTGTGTCGGGTTGAGTGTTGAAATTATCAGTCCTCGTCCGATCGCCGAAGTTAAGCAACGTCGGGCACATGGGCCGCCTGAGAACACCGCGTGATGTTGGCTTTTTATTGTATTTTTTTTTATTGAAATGTTTCCCTGTAATACAAAAGTTTCTGTAGTCCGGTGAAGCTGTTAAGAACTTGCTTGGTCAATAGCGTAGTCAGTTCGAAAAAAAAAAAAACATAAGTTTCAAATCTATGTGGGTCTTTCCAACACTCTGTGTATTTTTGCCGCAGCAGATTCGCTATACAATAATTATAATTTACACATTGTTTCTTATAATCCAAAATTATAAAAAAAAAACAAGACAGTCATAAAGACTATCGACAGAAGTGAATACTCAAAATAATAAAATAAATGTGTTCTCTTTTGAATTTTCATATTAATCATAACGTATGACAATATTTAAATATTAGAATTTGTTTTATTGAAATTGTTAACATTAGTGAGGCTTTCATATCTATTGGCACGCTGAGCAATAAGTGTATACATTTTTATAAAGTCTATTATGCAATCGAATATATGATGAACTGCAAAATATTAATGTTACATGTACACTGGCGCCTATACTAAGCATCGCTAGTCTGACGAAGCTGAGCAAGCGAAATACGCCGGTAGGCCGGTCATGCTTCCGTAGCATGTTATAACGCGAAATTACAAATTAATCTTATGCCAGAAATACCACTCACGCACCCAAAGAGTACTATCCGTAAAAAGGAAACACGCACCTAAAGAAATTATCACTTCAAAAATCTACAAAAATCTCGCAAGAATTTTTTGATATAAGACTTCTTTGTCGGTTGTACTAATAAATAAAAGATATGAACGATTTTATATAATACTTTATGTGATATAAATATATTGTTATTTATACAATAGATAATTAATACAAAATCATTTAAGCCGAGGTCTACTTTAAATTGATTCTTAATCAAAACTGTATTAATTAAACGTGACGTTTAAAGCTTTTACATGTGAAAATGCATCGGAGCGCAAAAGCCAGTTTATTTTCAGATCACGGAACACAGAAAACCGCTTAACCCGTTACTTTATTAATGAAAATTGAGTGGCATCCATTGCAGCCAGCCGCCTGAATTAGACTAGGCCCTATCTGTAACATCTAGGACAAGTTATTTCCGAGTAAACTGTTACTTAGATTGAATTCAGATCGGGTTCCATTTGCTGGTCAAATTTAAATATTACTATGTCATAAGGGTATTTATAGTGAAAAGGTTTCAAACAAAACAAACGGTACAGAGGGCATTCAAGAGAGCGGGGAGTGTTTTCTCGAGGCTTCTTTCGAAATGACTACGCTATTAACCTTATAGGCCATTACAGCTTCACAGGACTACTAAGGCGAGCGCTTAAAGCACTCAGCCGATTTTATTTTGACAACCAGCTCATGGGTGCACGGCACATCTTGGCTTGGACTGTTACCTTGGTTACGTAACATCGCGAATCTAACCAAGCTAAACTAAGCTAATTTGAAAATCTGAATTTAGTAAAAGACCGGCATAATCTAAATACTAGAAACTGTGATAAACTGGTGGTCCCATGTTTCAGACTTAGCAAAACCAGTAATAGTTTTTTAGATAATAGTGTTAGGTTCTACAATAAAGTCCCAAAGCATGTTACCGATTTGCCGGACTGTAAATTTAAGCGCCACGTCAAACGGGTTTTAGTTTCAAAAGGATATTATAGAGTGGATCAGCATGTGAATGATAGTGATGTCTGGAATTGATTCCCCTCTGTGCATCCACTAAAAGCATTGTATGATGTATTGGAAATATATGTTAAAAAATGTACCCGATCGAGTTTCTTGCCGGTTCTTCTCGATGACTGGGTTGTTTTCCGAACCAGTGGTAGTATTTGACGTTCATAAGTGCCTTATTAGGGCCTAAACTGAATAAAGTATTTTTGATTTGATTTCATTTGATTAACAATTCGTACATATATGAATTAGTGAAATTCACATGTGCACCAGGCATGTGTACCTCAGTAATTCATACATGTATTTCGTATCAGACAACTAAGAGAAAGCAAACTAGAGTTAGTTCATTAAGTGAAAAAATGGGGGTGATCTGTATATGATTTTCCTTCTCGAGATCCAAAACTAAGTCGCTTTATATTTGATTTGGGTCTGGCTTTTCGATCGATTTTCAAATTTTTAAGTTTTAAATTTTGTATACTTTGCAGCATTTATGTATTTGACCACAATCTTACCCGAAATTAAGGGTTGGTATGTTCGAAGCAGGTTCTTACAAACAACGCACCAATTGGTGCTTAGTGACAAATTTTACTACAGAATATTTTTTTTATGGCATAGCAGACAAACGAACAGTGAGTCACCTGATGTTAAGTAATCACCACCGTCCATAGACACTAACAACACCTGGCGAGTCGAAAGTGCATTGCCAACCTGTGTTTGGGGAAAGGGATGAAGGGATAGAGGAGAGGGCAGGTGGGCCTCCGGCGCTCTGATTGACCGTACGAAACGCAATAATGCAAGCACTGTTACTTCACGTCTGTTTTCTATGAGAGGGTGGTAGTACCCCGGGCGAGCCGACCTATTCACGCTGAAACAGTAATAGCTTCAGCGTGGCTCTACTACCTACACCTATGGATATATTTTAACTAGTTACATATAGCAAATATATTTTTTCTTGTTCTTGGAGTCTCAATCGAACCAGTAACTCGTACATACGTATAATATAATATTTAAACATATTAATTTACCCGTTAAGTTTGCAAAGTGTTCAGGAAATTATCACGTGCATTAACCGACATCCAACCGTGGCATGTGACCCGCCCACACTGTTCATAGAAAACGTATATATTCTGTGTATATATTATAACATACCCGGACCCGTTCGTAACGTGTTTTAAAATGACACGTTTGTATAACATGTGCCTACTAAGTATTTGTTTGGTGTTGGGAAACATATCGAAGAACATACTAAGAAATTATAATATTTTAATTAACCACTTATGATCACACAACTTGGAATGCATGCGTAAAATTATACCAAAATTGTCTGTTAAATTGCCTGTAACCTTACCCATCATTGAAATATGTTATATAGTTATTTACTCTGTGCCAAAAAGACAGGATAAGCAAAACTGCCACAGTTTGACAATACAAAAATGTGCCAACTATTCCCCTATTAGATTCATGTAATGGTAAAATCTTAAAAGACATTAAGTATAATCTTATATATTAATACGTGAAGCCAAAACTTTGCACCCCTTTTTAAGCGAATTGCGCGAACGGATGAACTTGAAATTTTGCATAGTTAAAGTTTATATGGAGGAGAAGTGCACAAAGCTATTTTTTTATATAAAATGAATGCATTACAAGCATATTAAATTAATTAAAATATACATTACTCACACTACTACATGAATTTTACACAGCATATACACACATGTAAATGAAAAAGACGTTTTGACATTCTTCTACTTTTACTTTCCAGTTACCTTTTCAATATTTTTAACATGACTGATGTTGCATACCTTACATGCCCTTTGAAATCAACTGGTCAAATTGTAGGTTAATTTTATAATAATATAACATGTAAATTCATAATATACATTAATAATTAATTCGTAAATAATTTAGCTTTAGTAACTTTATGGAATCACTGAAATAATTATTATTCTCTTTAGTCTTATTGGATCTCAAAATTTTTAGGTGAGAGGACTGATTTCACTTTATGTCACTTTGTTTCATGTTCAAGAGTAAAGCGATATTACCAAAGTCATTGTACATATTTTAATGCTTACTATTGTTTTATGGTGAACTTACTTCAAATGATGATTCAATAAAAAAATGAGCCAAAAAATACTTTGTAAAATCAAAATAAGACAATTTGTTTGCTCATGAAACAAATCCATGACATAGACCACCGCGGTTGCAATGATGCAGTTCAACCTGATGTAGCAATTATATTAAGTACAGTTGATGATGAATTTTGTAACAATAACGAATTCATTTTCAAAAGTTAGTGGTAATATTATTATTTTTTTTTTTTTTATATCATAGGAGGCAAACGAACAGGTGGGTCACCTGATGTAAGTGATCACCACCGTCCATAGACACTTGCAACACCAGGGGAGTCGCAAGTGCGTTGCCAGCCTGTGTAGGGAGGGGGGGAGGAAGGGAAGAGGAAAGTGGAAGGGGAGGTGGGTGTCCGGCGCTCTCACTGACCGAACGAAACGCAACAATGCAAGCAGTGTTACTTCACGTCGGTTTAAACACATCTTTGTTTTGGATTCTTCATTTGATTCTATTGTGTATCCATTACTTTTCCAAACGATGATACTTGTCATATCACTATTCCTCATAATATACAGTCTGCATTTAATTCAATATCAATGGTGTCGTATAAAATTAATTGAAAACTCTGTCATGAGTTGCGATAATTTTTTTTTATTTTCATAAAATTATGTTTACTTAGAATTTGAAAGCCTTACCACCTTATGTAACCGCCTGTTTTTTGTTTCAAATTTATAATTAATTTCAATTTTCATTTAGACATCGATTTTTTTTTTTTATGTTTATATTATTTAAAAAAAAAGTGGCAAATAATTGAGTAGCCATGATTAAAACCTTTGATTATAGAAGTACGAGTATAATAAATACCCTTTGACAGAAGAACCCTAATAAAGTTCAAGCTTTAAAAAATCAATGAACTGTGGTTGAATGTCGACCACTGGGCGCCCACTAGTTATCATTACATAGTATAAAATAAAGTCTCCTACCGCGTCTGTCTGTCTGTCTGTCTGTTCGCGATAAACTCAAAAACTACTGAACGGATTTTCTTGCAGTTTTCACCAGTAGATAAAGTGATTCATGAGGAAGGTTTTAGTGTATAATTTGTCAAGGATTTTTTTATAGTAAGGGCGGGACAGCGTCTGCCGGGCCCGCTAGTAATAGATAAGTCATTTGTGTAAGTCCAACAAATCGGACGGTTTGAAATTTTTTTTTTTATTTTCTCAATTTTCTGATATCTTTAATACCCCTCAAAATGGGTTATTTTAAGGTAAATTTTGTGATTTTTTTGATTATTCGCTCAAAAGATATGGAATTAAAAAAAATTAAAACGTTATTTTTATTGTTTTAAAAACTTTCTTAAAAATAGTCCAAATTTGATCTTTTTTATTTTAATTAAATTGCGGCATTTGACGAGATTTATATTGGCAGATAGAGGACTCATTAGAGTATTAATGTAGGCAACATATAATTACGCTATGTCCTAAACGCTAAGCAGTAATGATAACATCTAACAGAAGTTAATTAAAATCGATAACCGGGTTTATAAAACGGACGATAGCTCTTAAGTTATTCAGATAAAACACATAGACAGCGTGAAGTAAGATTTTCATGGAAACTAATTTGCAGGCATCACTTGGTTTGACATATAACTCAAATGTATGAGAATATCGTGCCTCGTAAAATTATTCCGAACATTGGTTATTTCCCGATATAGAATCAATTACTCAAGGTGCAGTCGAAGAGGCAATATCAAACGTTAGAAGTGTCGGACAAACGATCTGTTCATTTCTCTGAAAGCATATCGAACTGAGAGCAACTTTATAATTCAGAAGCCGAACTGCTCGCTGTCTCGTTTTTCTATTAGATAACATTTTACAATGTCATTTTATGGCAGCGAGAAACGGTGAGTGTATGTTTTAGATTCGCTACGCTTTTATTAATGTAACCAAAATACTGTACGTAACTCTAAACCCAGGGTTTCCTCGATATACTAGCTGACCCGTGCATCTTCGTTTGCACCAAATCGGTTATCACTGGTTTCAATTGTATTTTCAGACGCGAAAACTTTTAATAAACCTAAAACCCGATTGCAGCCACACTTACCGTTTCCAATTGTCAATCCAAACTATCAAAGGACTCACTCAAATATATACCCAGACGGTATGTGAGAAACCTTTTAAAAGAAGCCTAGAACCCATTCCTAGCATCATCTACCGGGTTCAATAAAGATAAAAACTAACGTACATATATTGACGGTAATGTGAAAAAAAAGCTTGAGGGGTCTATAGATCCCCGGCTGGAACGAAGTTCCTTTCCCTTTTTTGTAAACGTTTACTAGACAGTCAGTATAGTTTACATTATAAAATATCAATTGATAGAGTTCAATTGTAAATTAAACGATAAAGTATATTTATAAAATAAATAATGATAAATTAAACACTGAATGATCTGGGATAATCAATTTCATAAAAGTTAATACATCAATAGGTTAGTTCTTGAGTTTATTTGCTATTGAATTGACATTTTTTTTATTGTAGCACGACATAATGACTGCACTATGCCTGGTGGTAAGCACAGTACAATCCAAAAACAATGGCGACCATCGAGTGATACACTTTTCATAGCCGGTCACCGCTATCATGCCAGCCTGCGAAAAGCTGAATGTGCCCATGCTGATCCCGAAACGCGGCCCGCAGAAGCGAATCACTATGACGGGCTTTTTCGTCATATACTTGGTGGTTGCAACAGGCTTTAAAACCCTACTACCCCGCTTTCGCCATTGCCATGAGGCAATTAACGAACGATCGTTATCGGTTGTCGAGGAGTTTCAGTCGGTAAAAGTTTCCGAAAGGCACCGTCACCGCTACGTCCCGTACCCAGTGGGCGGTCGACTCAGCTCAGGCCCCCCTGGGCCTGTCAGGCCATGAGGATTTTCTCTCCACGTAAAAATAAAAGGGTGCACCACGTGCAGGTGAAGTTGGCTTGGGTGTCTCAAGTCTTATGATGTTATTTGACACACCTCACACCCCAAAATTTATGTATCTATATATTATACACACTCTCTTTGTCTCTTTTTCTCTGTAACCACACCTAACCTACTGCACATAGACTGTGCAAATGTACAATACGTAAAAATAAAATTAAATAATCCTTTCTACCACTTACTTTATCATAACTATCTTCTACTTGTATTAAAACTTTTTTCACACTCTATTGTATTGAAGAAAAATATAAATATGAAAAGGATATGAGCATTGCGTCGACGCGTCAACTGTCACATACCTGTAACTATTCGTTTAAGAGGCAGCTCCAGTTTCGCGAGCGAATTTTTATAAGCCAGTTTTTTATATATATATCTCTATGTTCTTCCGAACAACGTGCGGGCTACCTAGCTGCCGGTAAACGTTGCGTTTATTTATGCATATCGCACCATTACAGACAAAAATATTGATTTTTAATTAATTTTAGGATGCTTATTTTTTCACAAACTTTGAAAAGCTATTAAAACATTGAATTATTATTGCCAGACATTTTTGTTATTGAAAATAATGTGCCTGATGCTATGTTTTGTAAATAAAAGTAAAAGTAATATCGAACCATGTTGCGATAGCCGTAATTTTATGATTATTTTATTTAGATATAAATAAGTGCTAATTTAATCTTCCAGACATTACATTACAGTTATTCACTCAATAGTCAGACCGATTTATTGTTACTGGCTGTGGTGATAAGTTCATGTTTTTAATAGCGTTTAAAAGTTATTAAAAAAAGAATGTTCATAAAATTATTTATAAATATATTGACCTGTAAAGGTGTGATGCGCATTAAAAAACAAACATTAACCGGCTACCAGGTACCCTGAATCCTGTCTGGATAGGCATAGAGTAAAATATATTAAAGAACCAGCTTTTCTAAAATTCTTTTTCTTGCAACGTTACTGATTCTTGTACTAAGGTGTCGCAAAAAAGTCTAGTTACATTTTTTTCGGTCTATTTCCCATCTTCTCAGAGCGTGTAACCAGAAATGAGGAACTTCGTTCTGAAAAGCAGAAGGAGATGAAATATATCTTAAATCTTGAGCTAATTCGTCTGCTATATATACTTCAAAGAGTATATACCAAAATCCATTAAGAATTTCATTAACTACAAAGTTTTGTCTTTCGTCCGTTATTCTGGAGAAACCCTTGTGTTTTATGGGACAAAAAGTATCCTAGATGTAATCTTGTAATATTACTTAACACTGTGTCAAGTTTCGCCAAAATTGGTTCAGTACTTTCAGAGTGATATGTGTTCACAGAGACAGACAGACAGACAAACAAAAATCGTAAAAGGATTATTAAAAAAAAACCTTGAGAAATTATATACCTAAACCTTTTCCTCATGAATCACTTTATCTACTGGTGATACCGCATGGAAATCCGCACAGTAGTTTTTGAGTTTATCACGAACATATAAACAGACAGATAGACAGAAGTGGCAGAAGTCGTTGTTTTATAATTACATTAAATTAAATGAAGCTATCGTGATATTTTTTCCTAGATAAAAAGTTATAGAATTTTTTTTCCCAGTTTTTTAATAATGCGCGCATAATCGCAAACCTCTATCGTTTTATATGTGAAGGCTGTCCGACAAAAAAAATGTTTTTTTTTTCGGAAAATATAATTTATATGTAAAGACAATTAATTAACCATATACTGATAGTAAAGGTCCATTACTGAAGGGATCGATAGAACGTTTTATTAATAAATAAATTGCAGCTGAACACACAAAGCCATTACGGCTGACAACTTGAATTCGAACAACCAATAAGTGGAGTTGGAAAGTCTAGAAAACTAACAGTGCAATTTACTATTTATACTAAACGTTCATTCTTTATTTATTAGAAATTTACCATATATTTGATGCATGACCATTTATTAAAGATTTATCAAAGACTATAACAACATGAATGTAATAACAATATCATTCTTCTGAGGGTCAGTGACATCAAAATTACTGAACGTATCGGCATAGGAATGTGATATAACCATGCGATACGGAATTTTTCGTAAACGGTTCTAGGCTACTTATTTTTTGGATTCGATTGATACTTTGACATTTTTTAACGCCCAACAAAGCGGGTGGGAATCAGCGAGTTTGTACATATAAATAATTTAAAAAAAGAAATGTATCGTTTATCCAGACTGATTGCCGAAACGTCTGAATCTATTTAGAATTTAATTGGTAGATACGGGACTTGAGAGTTATCTGTTCTTTATTGTGATTATCCATAGAAGTGGTACAGTAATGATAAAATTTGACACAAGTAACTTAAAATCGGTAATAGGGGTAAGGAGTAGTAACAAATTTATAATAACATTTAAATAAAAGACCTTCCGAAATTAATTCAAATAAAACACGTAATTCTAATGTAGTAACAAAGCTATTCTGGCAAGGACAAAGATGTTTGAAAATCCTTATATCTGCAGGACTATGAAGTTATAGAATCGACACCGCACTGACCACGCCAACGAGTTCACTATTCCTTAAGAAATGGTATAGGTAGATAGTATAGAAAATGCTATGCGGCAGTGCCATCTATTAACGAGTTATAATAAAATGGACTCTATAATAACCTTTACCATGTGAAAGAACCATCTTTCCTGGAGCTCGGTAAAACAATGTTACAGTTTATCAATCACATACATATAACCCAACATCCACCCAAAACCTCACTAATATTTTAAACGCAAACGTGAGTATGTCTGTAACGCTTATACTCAATAGACCATCATGAAATACTGCATACACGTTGTTAGAAGTACAGAAAAGGACATGGACTAACTTTCATTCAGAAAAATTTATGTTCTCAAGGGATAGATCAAAACTACATTGAAAAGAGCAAAGCCGCGACAAAAAGATATTATTTATATATGTATAGTCATAAGATTCCAATTGTGTAGTACATTTGTGCGGAACCAAGTGCACAGCTAATCAGATAGATACTCAGATAGTAATCAATCATTCGTCGAAAACGATTATTCAAACAAAATAAAAAACGTCACAAAAAATCCACCTCTAGAATAACGCCCGGCCGATCAATTTTTTTCTATAAACATTCACTAATGTTTCCTTACGACCCGTTAATGAGGACACGGCGAAAGTTAACGATTTGACACTGTAATACAATTTTATGGTAGTTATAAAACCCTCTTTTAAGTTCGGTTGTTTTGAAATGTTGAAAGGCGTGTAAAACCGTAAACGGTAAATCATGTTCCCTTTCAGGTTTTTCATAGGCGCCATCTACCCCATCAGTATTCTAGGAAGGTCGACAGCAAAACATGTCAAATTCTGAAACATGAATGACTCGTAACATTTGATTATTTCAATAGAACGCTGCGATAATACGCCTGTATGGGTTTACAAAATTTGTAATCATTCTGGACATCAGATAATCAGACCAAAATATGGCTTTTAGACTCTTTCTTAGTTTACACTGAAGAAAAATAACGTGATATAATAATAATACCGTTAGAATAAACTGTTATAGCTGACAAATATATCCGCCTAGATCACGAGTACAAGGTGTTATATCCGCATTAGTGGCTTAGGCATGCCATGTTCTGCGCATCCAATAACTAAGTAGAGAAGGTGGTTGTTGGACTGCAAAAGGAGATAAATTCGTTAGAGGTAGCGTTTTAGTGTATATTCAGCTGCTGAGAAGTTTCTACTGATTGCTAATACACTGTAGATCTCTTTAACTGTTTAACTAATTATGTATTAGTTATGCCTTAATATTGGCTATAACTTTTAACCCATTAATTAAATAGTTCACTTAATATGCAAAATGTGCCTACACTTAGTGTGTTAATTTGAACAAGTATTCAACATTCGTCTACGTACAATTCGGACATTATTTTTTACTTCAGACTTTATCATTTTCTTAAGCGTAGATCACTTCCATTTGGGCAGTCTCATCGTCCTTTTCACTTACGTTAATCACTCACTGATGTCGCTTAGATAGCTACTGGAATTTGAAATCTCTCGCGCCTAACCCACTACCGAGTCCAAGTCTATTTAGAGATTCAGCATTGCTTTAGACGGACTAAGCTCTTCCTTATTTCACTCAGCGATAACACCTACAATGCGCATTTGTGATAGAGTTTGTTCCTTCGATTTATGAATGTGAAGCTTGTAAGTTTCTTTGCTTTTTACTCGACTTTTCGAGTATATGTATATCTTTGACTGTAGTCTACACTACTTGATTTTATTATCTTTCTCAACTGTTTGAGTGATTACATAATATTAAAAAATCATATGTATAAAATTAAAAGTAGAGGTTTTGCAATAAGGTTTTATTATTAATAATTTGACTAGTAACCCTATTAGTCTAATTTTGTTTTTCTGCCACAGTAGAGAATGTTTGGAAAATATGGTCAGCGATCATGCTACATAAGTAATAGGAATATAGACATATCTCGATAGATTTATGCATTAATTTTAATAGAAAATGTTCCGTGTAGGTGTGTATGCAACAAAGGTCAGTGTGTGAGATAAAACTAATTCACATGCGCATATTGCGTGACATTGACCCAAATCCGATTACTGCAAACGTGAAATCAATATTGTGGTACCTTCGTAACTCTTGCCATTTCATTGTTAGGATATATCCAATGGTAATTATTTCAACTTAGTAACAAAGAATTGAAGACAGACTTCTGGATTACTGTATGCCATGGATTAAAATACTAAAGCATATAGATTCTTTCACTTTTAGATGTATAAAACAATAGCATTATTGCCATCCTCAATATTCTTTCTAATTTTTGCATTAATTACACTGTTGTGCTAATTTACAATCATTGTTGTCAATTATTCTGCTGTTGAGTTATTTGTTTATTTATATCATACTGCGATTTGTAACAATGACAAAATAAAATACGAGTACGAGTAACGTAACATTTTCTTTCCCTTTCAGATACATTATGAAAAATGGAAAGAGATTTGAAACAACGCAGTTCCTTTTTATACTCTAAAGAATTAAGCGTTTGAATACAACCACATTTGATGTTAAATAGTAATCTGACTTAAGATAGTTACATGTTAAGCCTAGAGAAGTTCTAGCTCTTAAGTGCAGCTGCCGGAACACATCTATAGGTGCGGGTGACAAATTTTTATAGTAGATAGGTACACGGGCATTACAAAAGTTCTACCATCATACTATAGTTCTAACCATAATACATTATCACTAAGCTCTACTATCTTTTTTTTTTGTTTTTTCGAAGTGACTACGCTATTGACCTAGCAAGATCTTAACAGCTTCACCGGACTACGCTCTACTATCGTTTAAAATAGTTCTTCGCCTTTCAAAAGATGCACGAACTTCAACAATGAAGAAAACAACGAATATTATTAAGCCGAAGAAATATCCTCCTATGTTCTCTTCTTAGCGTGAAATATTGATTTTGCTTTTGTCTAAATTTATTTATATACCTATATAAAGTGCATGTAGTCTAAACACGCCTGGTACCTACAAATAACAATTAGTATTTCCTATGTTTTCGCAAGAGCGTGCCGCGTTCTGCTCGTTGTCGTAACCTGAACAAGGTGTGAGGGGTGCGGAGGCAGGATGTGGTGCCACATGGCCCGCAAGAGGCGGCTGCGGCACGGGCGCCTTAGTACGGTGATTGTATAACGTAAGCTTGCTATGGACATGCCATATAATCGTCACATAAAAATATAGCATAAACTAACTGTAACTTCCGTTGATATTCTTTTGAGATGAAGTAATAATATTTTATGTTACTTAGTAGTAATTTTTCAGTTTTATTTTTAATTAAATAAATAATGAATTAATAACCATTTCAGTATATGCTTCTGATTTTATTTAATTAACCTAATTAGTAATTCCCGAAATCTACTTCTTAGTTACTATGATAATTATAAATAGAATGCTTAACTATCCCTACATGTTCACAAATATCAATAGATACATATATTATGTATCTTTTTATACTAGTTTGGCAAAAGGACAGCATAATACGCGATTCGGAAAGTCCAAGTCGGTAGAGTCCAAAATCAACAGCGACTGTCGGTGTTAAATACCAACAAAGACCTTCAAAAGAGCCTTTTTACGCCTCACCTGACGGACCCTACATCGTAAGTAAAAGGGAACACATGGGATGCGATTCTACATCTACACATTAAGACGCAAATAAGAATATTCGAACTTTTTCGTTCTTGCCGGTATGATTGCTACCGTGAATCTGTAGAGATGTGTACCTGGCCGCATCTTTCTGTAGTGGAAAAAAGAAGATGGGATGAAGTCAAACAACTCTTTTATTTATTTTATATATTTTATAAAATACTTATTTCTACCTGTTCTATTATTTTAGCTTCATGTCTTGTTGTTTAGAAAATTCTCAATGTATTAGCTTTACTGCCGAAATAAAATAGTGAACGGCGTTTACATTATAAAGTTTATATCAAAACATTAATAAGATTCGACCAATTGTAATATTTTGCCAATAAATAATTAAAAAGTTGTGTAATTTTTCTATTGAATTTGTAATTAAATATTTATACTACGACTAAGCTTCTGCCAAAATTTATTCCGTGAGAATATCTATACGATTAAACATGTTGATTTTGTTGTTTACAATATTCTAGGCGTATTTATACTTTTAATATAACAAAAACCGTAATCTTACACAATCTATAATTTTGTACAATTTCAGTTTATTTTACGAAATACTTAAAGGTACATTTTACAGTGTATTTTGCATCAACTAGTAATATCACCAATTATGTTAAAAGAAGCTTATACGTTTTAAATTAATTATGTAATGATTTTAATTCACATTTGTGTTCCAAATACTTGACTTGATTGAACTCTGTGAAATTATTTATCACAGAGGAAACAATCTGAAGCCTGATAATTTTACGTGATTTTATAAAGGTGTATCCTCACTAAATATACGTGAAATACTGAGTAGCTTTAAAAATCGACGTGGCTAGCACGTGTGCAGTAATTTCAGGCGAATGTACAAGTACTCAACCTTTAAGCAAAGAAGCAATAAATTTCTTTATTATTTTGCTTGGGATACAGTATGCATACATTATTATTTATTATGATAACAATATTTCTTATTATTCATCCACATGATATCACCATCATCGGATTCTTTTTTTATATCGTTTAACGTTTAATTTTTTTTTCCAATCAACGTTTCGGGTTCAGTATTAAAAGAAGTTCTTTACAAATCCATCAGTTTTTTGATGCATTCAATACGAGTTTCGACTATTCTCTACAGGGGTCCTTTGATCGGTTTCCAGCTTAACATTTTTAACGGATATGCTTTGATTTGTAGTATTTCGAATTAATTTTTACGCTTACCCTGAGTGCTCAAGTTTCCCATGAAATAACTCAATTATAGACCATAAATATGTATGTTCATCTGTGTATATTAGGGAATATGCAGCTCTGTATGTACGTATAATATTATATGTCTGTATGTTCCTCTATAATTCAAAAACAGAATTACTGTTTTTGTACACGGTAAGTATATAAAACCGTAAAAATAACCTATAAGAGTTATTAATAATATTTTCGGTTAAAAAGAAAAATCTAGAGTATATAGTTCTTTTAATGAGAATTTAATTGAAAAACACATAAATTGGCCATAGAAATTATTAATAATACTATTAGATATCATAAAAATATTAAATCATATGAATTACGAATGTGTGTACCGTAGTATATTTTACAATAACTGTTACTGATTTCGTGACTATTTTGTTTATTTATTCCACGTCTGAGTTTCTTCACGCGTTATTACTCTTAGAAAATCTGCACTCACATAGTACTATTATCATTAAAGTTCTATTACTGACACTATAACGGCTTTATAATGACTGTTGGTCGTAGTAAAAAAAGAAGATGAAAAAGGACAAATGGAACACTTTGTAATATGTTTAGACATACTCTATATAAATAAAATGGTATAGGACTGTATACGTTTCGAACAACCTTTTTAGTTTTATTTCACAAGCACTAGGTCCTTATCCAAAAAATATCACGCTATCTTCATTTATTACTACGCATTCAAGGTGTGTTTCATTGCCGTAGAGAAACGAGGCAAGCGGTGTGACGACAACGCAAAGAAGAGAAGTAAAAATATATTTTACACATTAAAGTTGTAAGCAAAGTTTATCTTTAATACATTTTTTATGCTTTTTTCTCTGTAGATACAATACGTTGTTAAGATAATGAACAACGTATACAAAAGCGAGAGTATCAGGTAGTATTTAATAACATTAAGTAACTGAAGCCTCAGAAACAGCTGTAATGAATTCGATGAAATTTAGATAAAACTTAGATAATGTATAACTTTACGAGTTAAGATTCGTTCAGATATTATTTATAATACCTTAAATAATATATGACACTAACTATGCCCGTGACGTCATACGCATATGTTATAATTTGTTGTTATGATACAGACTTTGTATAACAATATATACATATACGGTCTTATTACAAAAACAAAAATAACAAGTTTTACTAAGCAGTGTCTAAAATGTTAAACCTAATTGAACACATATTTAAAATACTTTATTACAAAAGCGTATCTAAGCGAACTCTAGCTGAACATCTGGTTTAAGTTTTTTATGCAAGCAACTCTGAATAGCATTCGTCCAATCCAATCTCATCATTCAAAAACATCACAATACATACAGATATTTTGCGAACTATTTCAACTCATGAATAATATTTTTGTTCAGACATTCTTTACGAAAATTTACTTATTTTAAGTTAAATTGGTTATCAGTGTTGCGACATTCATTAAAAAATATGATGTAATTGTAAAAATAAACAATTTATAATATTAATATATTACGTCAAAGTGCGTAAGGTGAAATAACAGTATAATGTCTGATGAATAAATTGTCAAATGTCGATAGCGTCATATAGTAGTAGTTACGATTTACTTGTGAATCAGAATACGGTGTAGTTTATTTATTTCTTCCAAATTAGTTATAACCAAGAAGTTTATAATTTATTACGAAACGACTTTCGCTGGCAAATAGAAATACAATTAATCACAACAATAAAATAAGAAGACTCTGTCAGCTTAGACAAGCGTTAGTGAATATTTAAATTTTAATAATGCCCATCTGTAAACAAAGGTAAGATACTGTTTTTTAACCAAACTTTTTTAAAACAAGTATTCAACACGTATTTAAAGTTATTTGTAATAATACGGATATTGTCTAAATAGTATCTGGGGTCAAATATCGACACATATCCAGCGTTCATAACAGTTTGTTGAACCATATACCTAGAAGTTTTTTTTAGCTTTATTTTTGGCAAGCAATCTTTTACATTATTACTGCCATTGTGGAGTAGTTAATATTATTACACGGTAGTGTCACGCGATCATTTCAATAGCAATGTTAATGTTCCAACAAGGCGGTGGCTCCCTTGTTACAACTTTCCAGGGAATTTTTGTAGCATATCAGAATTCATGATCCGTGGTATTATTTTCCATTCACTTCACTTATGTACAATAAACATATAACATATAAATATAAAACACCACACAGTTTACACAATATAGAGTCAACACAAGATTATGAATAAAGTATAAAACCCACTACATGAGAGAGTAAAATCCCGCCAAAAACTCTACCTAGAAGTTATGGTGCTGAAGCGCAATCTAGTATCGAATGATATCACAAGATGTACAAAATAAAAAAAAACTTCGCTTAAACCTTGTTGGAGTTAATCGATCTCGGATATATACTTCACAAATTACTTGTAATTAATAAGCTGATTTAAATAAGAGGAAACGCTCTGTAATTATGAGCGAATCTTAATTAATAATCTTTCGGGAAAGTACTTGGTATAGTAGACCTTGATGTTATTGAAATTAATCAAATGCTCAAAAGTGCCATTCTTATATTTTGTTAAGCTTACTTTTAGCAAATCGTAAAAAGCCTAACAGGCTGCTGGAATTCTCTTAAGAAAGTCCGAAACTAATTGTAGTTAATCAATTTCGGATATAGACATATGCCAACATACATTGCATATACATATAGACAAGGTACTCAGAGGCTGTAATTAATATTGTACCGTATTGTAATTAATAAGCTAATTTATACAAGAGAAAACGCTGTAATCTACCTCCTTAATTTTGAGCGAATTTTAAATACTAATCTTTTCAGAAAAGGTCTTAATAATCTTGGTATAGTAGACCTTGCTATTATCGAAAGAAATCAAATACTAAAAAGAAAGTAATAACTCACATCTCAAGTTTTGCTCAGTTTACTGTTGACAAATCTGAAATCAAAGCACAGGCTGCTGGAATTCTCTTAAGAAAGCCCGGTACTAAAAATCCTAACATCATTCGACCTTATAGCCGCCGTGAGCTGATTACCGTTGTCGCGACCCTTCTGAACTAACACGCGTCATCAGTCAACACGCCACCATGTTTCAGCGTTCATCTAAATAACTAAGTGTATCCACACGTCGTTACTCTGTGAGTTTATATGAACTATATATTATTTAGTCTACTGTTTAATATAATAACAAGAAGACTATAATTTCATCTAGATACTAAAATCAAACCTATCAAAGTCTGTTTTGTGTAAATTTGAATACATATCGATATTATATCGAACCATGAGAATATCGACAACACATATATTGACTATCTTATCTTCTCTAAGAACATTTTTAAGATTAAACTAAGGTGAATATGTAACGGCTATTTTCTATTGGCGGGAGTAAAGTAAAGAACATATCGTAATTCAAAGTGTTGTCAAAATTGAAATTAATGAGCAATTCTAAAATATTACTTGATATATTTTTTAACATGAACGACACCGTATCGTCAATTCTATTACGGTGCTATAAATATCGCTGTCCTGACGATATTATCAATTAATTATCCGATATTTCGTTGCAAGTTTAGTTCTGTGTTGAGATTATGCTCTGGTTTATCGATAACTTAAATGCGAAAATGAGTTTGTTTGTTCTTCTTGAAATTTTGCATACATGCTCTTTGAAATATAAAGAAGGATATAAAGTATATTTTATTCAGATAAACGTAGTTTTCAAGGGATAGAACAAAGTTACATTAACGCGGGACAAGGCTAGTTTCCTATATTTTTATCATGTGTCTTTAGTCGGATAATTAAAAGAGGAAGGTTTTAAAAACTTAAAAACTGGATATATCGTCATTTTGTTTATCTGTATATATAATAAGAAAATAAATCAAACGTATCTATAATATTAGATTTTTCTAAAAAAATTGTTTCAGGTGTCTAGGAATAAGTAATAAAATACATTTCCATCATTTTTACAAATGCATGTCTGTATGTTTGGACAAGCATTTTGGACAGAAAAAACGTTTGGACAGTTTTGTAGGTGGTAGAGCCACGCTGAAGCCATTACTGGTTTCAGCATGAATGGGCTCACTCGGGGTAGTACCACCCTCTCACAGAAAACCAATGTGAAGTAACAATGTTTGCATTGTTGCGTTTCGTTCGGTCAGTGAGAGCGCCGGAGGCCCAACTCCCCCTTCCCCTCCCACTCCCGCCCCACCCTCCCCTTCCCCCCAAACACAGACTGACAACGCACTTACGACTCCCTTGATGTTACTAGTGTCTATGGACGGTGGTCATCACTTATTATCAGCTGACCCACCTGTTCGTTCACCTGCTATGATATAAAAAGAAAAAAAAAACACGCATACCTGAAAATCATAAAGCATATCATCGAGTACCATTTGGTCTTTGTTTAATTAAAATCGGTTCGGTCTGTCAAAAGGTATTGTAATTTTAATGACGACGCGACTTAAGTACGTGAGATAAGTAAATGAATTTAATATTATTTATTTATTTATTTACACTTTATGCGTTAAATACGCAATGGCGGACTTAATGCCTAAGGCATTCTCTACCAGTCAACCATTTGGTGGTGCAGAGATAAATGTTGGTAGGTGTAAAAGGTGAGGTTTTTATGAAATTATGTTTAGCCTAAATAGGCATTATATATTACAATATATAAATAAAATATCAACACCAATATACTACATATATAATACATATATACTACACATATACAATACATACACATAACAACATCATACATAAATATCAATACAATAAATAAAAGTATAGTCAGTCAACATCAAGTACTAAATACAGCATTAACCAGATAATTCTGCTAAATGACACTGGTAAAGCCGACGTACCCTGACTTTAAAACTGAAACGGTTAGATGACATCCTGATTTCATAAGGAAGCGCGTTCCATAGGAGAATAGATTGGATATAGAAAGATGAATGTACTAGACCGGAAGTATGGACAGGACAGCAAAGAATAAGATTATTAGAAGAGCGAAGGTTAAGGTCATGATTAGAGCATAAGAACTGAAAATGTGGAGTTAAGTAAGAGGGAGTGTTGGGAGAAAATAGAATAGAACACAGAGTTGTCAGAGCCCGCAAATTCCGACGCTGGCGTATGGGTAACCAATTAAGCTCAGAACGATGGCTCGATACATGGTCGTACTTACGAAGATTAAAAACAAACCGAATGCAATTGTTGAGTAATCTGTCAAGTTTGTTAAGAAGGTCAGCGTTCAGATCGTAAAAGCACACATCACCATAGTCAATTATAGGAAATATTATAGATTGCACTAGCATGGTTTTCGTTTTAACTGGGAGAAAATTTTTCAGGCGATAAAAAGACTTTAGAGTACCGATCACTTTCTGGCTAACCTTGGAAATATGAGTTCTCCAATCCAATTTGGCATCAATATATAAACCAAGGTTCTTTACATCCGTACTAAACGGTGTAACAAGACCACTGAATATAATCTGAGGCAGCGAGTTGAAGTCTATTCTGGAAATCATACGAGAGCTCCCTATTACAATTGCTTGACATTTGGAAGGATTAACTGATAAGCCAAATCTCTCAGACCAATCCCTTAAGGCATTTAGATCCCGGTTAATAGTATAAATTGCAGCTGATAGAGAATCTACTGTGGCCTGAGTGTATAATTGCAGGTCATCAGCATACAGATGATACGTACATCGCAGTTCATGAGTTAAAAGGTTAATAAAGAGGGAAAAAAGAAGAGGTGAAAGTATACCACCCTGAGGGACGCCAGCACCAAGCTCACACCAATTAGACGTAGCCCCATCTATACGAACCGATTGTTGTCGTCCCTTTAGATATGAAGCGAACCATGCCAGTGCCTCTAATGAGATATTATAATGAGAGAGAATAGCCAGGAGAATATCGTGACTAACAGTATTAAAGGCATTGGAAAAATCTACTAGAATCAGCACAGTAATCATTTTATTCTCCACTCCATTTCTCAAATCACCAGTCACTTTAAGCAAAGCTGTAACTGTACTGTGACCTGGCCTGAAACCGGATTGTAGTGGACTCAAGATATTGTTGCAATGTACAAAGGATGATAGTTGATTGTGCACACATGCTTCGAGTACTTTAGAAAGAAATGGAAGTATAGATATAGGTCGAAAGTGACTGGGAAGAGAAGGATTTGCAGTTTTAGGGAGAGGACGGACATAGGCTTTACTCCATATGGATGGAAACTGTCCAAAGGATAGAGAAAAGTTTATGAGATGAGATATAATAGGAAGAATCTGGTCAAGAATAGTAATAATCATTTGCCTACTCAAATTGTCACAACCCGTAGCATTAGATTTTATTGAAAGAACGGATTTTTTAATCTGATCACATGTAACCGTGGAAAACTTGAATGGGACCATGTCCATACGAGGCAATGCGGCTATGTAGTGAGTTGTCTTACTTTTAGTTAGATCACTCAGTTTATCGGAGGTTGTGAAATGGTTATTGATATCATCTAACTTTATTGTATTAGGTAGATCTAGATGTTGAGATTTACCAAAGCCAAGAGTCCCAAGGAACTTCCATATATCAGCCGAGGAAGAACAAACAGAGATATTATTAAGGATATACTGACGTTTGGCATTGCGTATGATCTGGTTACATCGGTTGATCTTTACTTTAGATGACTTTATACATATCTGTTTTTATATAAAGTTCCACGCGGATGAAGTTGCGGTCACAGCTATTATGATATAAAAATTATGTTAAATATTTTTTTTCTAGCTTTTGCTCGCGGCTTTGCTCGCGATATGTAGATTTGACTTATCCCTTAACAGATGAAAAGTACCCTTTTCTGTACCTCTAGCAACGTGTAGCCATGCAGACTCACACTCATATTTGTAATTTATAGGATTTTCACTAGGCTTTCAAATTTTTTGGGTTATAATAATCTCTAAAATTCTCTTCTTCTCTAAAATTAATATTATAAGACAAAATTTTCGAAAACTACATTGTTTTTAGAACAATAGCCATATCATCATATCTGCAACAACAGGAAAATGACAAAGTGGTTTGATAAAATTGACATAGCGGTGACAACTTTATATTGAGATAAGCATAGTGATAAGATCACATTTAAACAAGAAATATTGAAATAATAAATCAAATTTTGAAATAATAAATTTATTTTATAGTTATACTTACTTTCATCGCGAAACATATACAGTGTTATGTTTAATTCTTACCACTTACAAAAAATACATGCAATAAGAAGATTAAGGATGTATAGAAGAAAAACTACCAGCATTTCTTTTATCAACAGATTAATAAATGTAACAAATCTGATTCATAAATGTGGTCTTTGAGGTAAAGCGCAGTCTTTTGAAATTAATATGCAAATTATGTGTGCTCTACCTGATTATTAGAACATGCATATACCTATGAGTTTAGAACATTGATGTCTGATTTTTTATTACCCTGATGACATTGATTATCCGTATGTTTCGTGTGCAGGTCTTCACTTAAAAGTAAGTGAAAATTGTCGCTGCAAATGCTTTATGCTGCGACAAAGACCTATTGCACTCCATTCGACACTTATTTATTACATCTCTCTTGAATCATTCTGTATATATATATATATATATTTGTTAATATGTGTTGCATGTATCAAGTAAACGTTGGTGTTTTTCTATCTTTTTAAAGGCATAAAAATATTTTTCAAACACAAATATACTTAGTAGCATGATGACATATAAAACAAATAACAATTCCAAAAATTAAAACATTCAACAACCATTCACTTAGTCAATTAAATGAGGTAAAACTTAAATAAATCCTTATAATGGATTAAAATACAAAATCCAAATAAGGGAAGGTGAAAAACTAATAAACTAAAACAGTAGAATCGAAATCTACTGAACAGTTTAAGATAACATTTTATCTAAGTGGAATTTATTTAATAATGAAAATAGTATTAAGATTGGCAACGTGTGTCCAATAACCGCCGATGCGGAATCTGGCACATCTTCATCGTCATCCCCATCCTCGTCAATTATTGGTTCTCCTTCTATTCCTCCATCTCCTACGTTATCATCTTCATCACTATCTTCGACAACATTTTCTTCGTCTTCGTCATTTCTATCAGTTAATTCCCATTTACCTTCGGCATCTAAAAAATGTTCATCGTAAATGCTATCCCAAAACGATATTGTTTCTGGTTGTGGGTTTTCCAATTCCAGCTCAATGGTTCCTTCGTCTTCATTTACTTCGACGTTATCGAGAACTCTCAAATAATAAGAATTGTCAGAAGTATATGGTCGCCAAGGAACATGCGAAATCTCACTTAAGGGAATCCTGTAATAAAAACAAATATCTAATATATAAATATCACGTCTCACGGTGTTAGTGTTTGAATTCCTCCGAAACAGCTTTACTGTATTTGATGAAATTTTGTATGCATATCGGGTAGGTCTGAGAATTGGACAACATCTATTTTTTATACCCCTAAAGGTTAAGTGTAACACACCCCAAAAAAATATTTTTTTAATTTTTCGTCAAGAATTTTGTTTTTAATTTTTAATTATGTGGCATTAAAAAATGCATACTACCCTAAACATTGACCTTCCTAACCCTGCCCTCCCATTTCTTAGTTTTTTTGTATGGACTATATCCAAATAATTCAACGGATGGATGTTGTTGAATGACAGAGGCATTATGTCAGCCTAATCGAAATTTCTTCCACATATTTTTGAAACATTTCACTAGGTATGTGTTTGAGCGAGTCCCTGAATTGTTTGCTTTCACAATAGGAAACGGTGGGAGACACTGTAATCGGGTTCTAGGTTTTTTAAGATTTTTCGAGTTTGCAAATACAATTAGAACTGGTAGGTAACCGGTTTCACGCAAACGAAGTTGCGCGCCTGAGCTAGTTTCAATATAAAATAATACGCTAACTTATGCTTTAATGAAATAATATATGTATAAACGAACCCTGTTTTTGCAAAATTGGTCCATCTTTCAACCAGAATATCTCCTACAGTAAGATCCAACAGTGGTGTGTTCTCATTAGGTGTATCGTAAAACAAATAAGCTAATTCTTCGCTATGTGCTGCACTTTCAACATCCAAAGGGCCTGCAAAAGCTTCTCCTAAGGAACCTTTGTAAGAAAATTGATATAGGTACACAGGCAAAGAAGAAGTTAGTGCTCGCATACGAGCTTCTCTTATTGTTGAAACTAACATCATTGTATCACCGTGATACGAGATGTAGTCATCAATGTTAGTCAAACTAACTGTTCCGTCTCTGAAATAAAAAGTTTTAATTTCAGCAGCTACTTCTGCTTCTTGTTCTTCGTTTTCGAATTCTAAGTCTGGTTGGATAAATTCAATGAATGAATTTTCCATTCTTTCAAGCCAACCGTAATGTAAAGCTTCTTCCGCTCTAATTGTTCCTTCATTATCCACATATCCCATGATGAAAGGAATTTGAAGTTGCTCTCCGTCAGCTATTGTGTGATATGGTGATTTTGTTAGAAAAGGTTGTACGCCTTCTATATCATCTCTTTCAAGACATGGAGCAAACGCCAAGGAATTATCGGTTAAGTCTAGCTCGTTTATAACTGCCATCAACGCAGCTACACTCGTCCGAGTAAAAACGTTTGATAACTCTTGAATATTTGTAACAACATGTCCAAGAGCCTCTGCCACTTGCACTGCAAAAGCTAAATTATCTCTAGTAACAGCCCAAGGTGCAAATGCATTACCACTTTGAGCAATGGCTTTCTGCACTAGACCAGTGGCCAACGGTGACATAGTAATTAAATCAACAGCAGCACCACCACTTCCATGTCCAAAAAGAGTTATATCGTCAGGATTACCGCCAAATTGAACTATATTTTCTTGAACCCATCTCAAGCCTGCAATAATATCTTTTAATCCAGCATTACCTGGTGCCGTTTCAGTACCCAAACAAAGGAATCCTAAAATAGATTCACGATAATTTAGAGTGACGACAACAACGTTTTGTTCTATAATATTTTTAAAGGAATATTCATTTTCATAGGCTCTGTCAAACTCTCTTCCTTTTATCCAAACCATGACAGATAGTCGGCTAGAACTGTTAACGGATGGAGTGAACACATTTGCAACAAGACAATCTTCAGTTCCTTCGTAGCCAACACCTAGAGCACGAACACATCTTATATCATTTCGATTCGCTATGAAGGTGTCTTGAAACGTTGGAGGTGGAGATGGTGCCTGCAATCATTTATTAAATTATATGACTAATAGATGATACGAGCAAAATATTTAATTATATTTTAAGTACACCAATAAATTACACCTTATAAATTACATTTAAAATATTTAGTAAAATGTATTATTACAAGACAATAATATTAACTCTGGTAAATTACTAAGTTTACATTTGTGAATTTTGTTATGAAGTATGCACAAGAAAGGTTTCTTATATCTACCTGAAACCTGTGACTTCCGGACGTAGAATCAGCGTATGGTATTCCATGGAATTCATAAAAATTTCCATGAGTAGACACCGAACCAACCACTTCACCTTGGACTATATTCACCACAGGTGTTTCAGGCACCTGGCTTAAAACACTGTTGAATATCAGTGAAAAAATTACAGATATTTGCCACATGATTTTTCGGATGCCAGTATCGGACTAAACAAGAAAATGGTTTTACGAGATTATAATCACGATTAGATAAAAAATTCAATAGCAAAATTAAACTGATCACTAAAGAATTGATAACGTCAGTGATATTTTATCTAAAAACACATTTAACAATAACACGTAGCTCAGAAACTGTACTCGAGACGTAAAAATGTATCTCAGCGTTATCTGTTCACTGATATTTAATATCAGAGTCTTAGACATACTTAATATGACCCTCGACATTTAAATAAACTTAAGATTAATTTAGTGAACATAAATTACGATGTCCTATATATCGAAAATGTGTCTCTACTTTTTAGATTGTTCTTAAAAAAATTGTTGCAAGGATCTTGGAATAAATAAGATTTTCAATCATTTTTAGAAATGTCTGTCTGTCTGTTTGTTTGTATAAACACGCATCACTACTAAAGTACTGCGTTCACGACAAAATCTCTGGAATAAGTCTTGGTTTCATTAATATCGGTTCACTCTATCAAAAGTTATTGTCATTTTCATGACGACGCGACTTAAGTATGAAAGAAAAGTAGATAAGTAAATGGATTTAATATATTATTAGTCACCATTTTTTAACATTAGGTTTCACGCGGACGGAGTCGCGGGCACTGCTAGTAATTAATAAAATACGAATGTGAGTTATTTTGTAGCGCTTTCGAGCCTTAACGTCTCAACCCCATCATGATATTTTGCATACACGCTGTCAGGTGTATAGCAAAGGAGAAGGGTACATATCGTTTAGAAAAAATGTATTGTACCCTAGGTAAAGAAAAAAAACTATATTAACACGACTGAAATTGCGAGCATAATTATTCAATATAATATAGCTTCCAGAAATAATTCTTCAAATTTAATTATTTGCGACTATAAATTTGGAGACATAAAACTTAATATACAAGATACTAAGCTTACACCATTATCTACTAATACTGTGACCGATGATTTACTCTTATATGCGCTAAATTTGTGACCTCCAACAATACAATTGTATAAGGAATGAGTATGCAAGAATTACTATGTAATATATTTATTTAAACTTTATTGTAAACCAATTATATACATTCATTTCAAAAACATTTCAGATTTTGTTATTGGTACAATGGGCGGCCGTATTGTTATTAGCAATTTCTTCCACGCAACCTTTGGATGGATTTGTTCAGTGGAGTAGAGTCAGGGGTATTCTGGATGTACAAGAAAACAACAACTAGTTAATACCACCTGAGTTAGTGGCACGTAACTGTAACATATATAATATAATATATTTAGTTCTTAGTAAATTTAGTATTTCTGGTACTTATATGGTATATCTGTATTATTCATGAAGAAATCCCTGATTCAAATCAATATGCATTATATTGCTATTTACATATACTAAATACTGCATTACATATTGATTTAATCAAATACAGTTACGTATGTACATCTAAACCTTGCCATAGACCAACACGTAATGTTGAACTTGAACATGTGAATTGTTTATTGATTATATAATAATTTTAATTTTTGTTTCTTTGGCCTTATCTAGGAAAAAAGTTGAGTGTTTAATTTATTTAATTTTTTCTTTGTTTTTAAAGCTATGAAATATTTAATCTGATTTTTCATTTTGTGTTCCCATTTAGTAGGGTTCATGTCGATTTTAGATCATCGAATTGAGTTTTGTGAACCTTAAATAAGTAATTAAAATAAGATAATTTATCATATATTTTTAAAATGTCAGTCATGATAATGAAAAATATTTTAATACATAATATTTAATTTAATATAATCTATATAGAAATAAAATATAATCGTGACCTAAAAAATAACAGTAAATCTAATTGCATAATAAAATATTAGATGATCGCCAAAATGTGTGCCAACGGAGGTCAGTAACCTTTTAAAATCGTTTCACAGAAAAAAAATACAGCCTTGTCGTCTTAGGGATCGCATATATACTTTTGACGATTCTCAACAACGTAAACCTTAACCATTCCGATATAAGGGTTAGGTCCGTTAGTATATTTTTTGTTGTTGTTTTTTTTTTCAGCGGTTCCCTTAGCGGGATACGTTACGTGAGAGGTGCGGCGGCGGGTTTAACTAAATGTGCGCAACATATGAGACTTCATTTCATGAGAATTTCTGATTCATTGTCTCAAGCCCGACGTGCTCGATTATTGTTTTTAATTAAAACTTTTTCGCGACGTTTACGATTCACCAAACAATTTGTTTGCCTTGAAGGATTTATATCGGGTATTTAATTATGTATGTACTCCATAAATTTTCGTGTAGACATTTTTACTTTTTTAATTTTAAACTTTAAATGCAGGTAAAGAGAAAAGATCTTGTGGCTCCAAGCAGACAATAAAACTATAAACTACAAGGAGAATTATAGTATTCGTTTATATTTATTTAAAAAATCATAACATAATATATCTTTAAACTTTCCTGAATTGAAGAAAGAGATTTATGCTTTGACCAAAAGCTTATAATTACATCAAATAATATTTAATAAAACTCAAACGCCGAGAAATTTATATCACAGTTACATTGACATATTAATACCCTTTTTGTGTATCAATACACAGTTATAACATAAAAAGCCATCCGGAGAAATTCGTTAACAAAAACTATGAATAGTCCAATCCTGTAATTAACCATTATGAATTTGAAAATAATTAAAAATATATATATACTGAGACTTTATCATGTAGTGCACTCTCGATATAGTTATGTAACCCTAGTACACTAATTTCATATTCTTCTTCTATTTTATTTTTGGCAACCAGTCTTCTAGCAGACTATTACTGCCATTGTCAAGTGAGTAACGATGGTGGCCATCTTGTTAGAACTTTCCTGGGAGTTTTTGTGGCAAGTCAGAATCCATGCTCCGTGGTATTATTTCAGATCCACTTCACTTGTGCATAATAACCAAATTATATTACGTAAAGCACCACCAACATTACACAATATAGAGACAAATAACACAAGATTATGAATAAAATATAAACACCACTACATGGCATTCCAAGATCCCGCCAAAAACTCTAACTTCATATTGCTAAACATACTATCTTAAAAAGAGGTAGGTAATAAGTATTTTTTTAATAGTTGACTTGAAACTTTTGCCACTGTCAATTGAAACAATAGTAAAATTACATTCTTCATATAAACTCATATTTTTACCGTTCAATGCAAGTGTATGAAAATAATAAAATTAATAAGAAGACAAAGTAATTCAATATAACCTACATCCTGATAATATAAATTGAATTAAATTTGTAATCAGGTCCTAGTTTAATTTCAAATTTAAAAAGGATTAAAATATTACTGTATGATATTTGAAATATGTACTAGCAGAGCATTTAGTGGGGACACGCATCTGATAAAAATTAAAGAGTTTGAAAAAAAAAGAAAAAAAATCAATTTAGTAAGTAACCTTCACAAAAAGTTTTGAATTTTTTTCAATAGGTCAAAGTTATCCAAATATAAAATCTAATCCATCTTTATTGAACAGTTATCGCGTCGCACAGTGGCTCGTCTCAGTATTGGTCGTAAAAAAATTATGGACTTATAAAATAATTTTCGAAAATTAGCGTGCCCCTAAAAAAGAAGTGACATAAAAAGGCCTGTGTAACTGAAGAAATTAATAGCTCAGACTGACATTGTACTGTTAACTTTATATTGAATCGTTGCATGAGGTACCTACTCAGATTTCAGTTTCTTATCTACATAATTGACAAAACTGTAACCGCCTCATTTATTTGCAGAATAAAAGTAAAAGAAAATTGTTATTTGCGTTTGTCTAATTACCTCAAGATATTTTATAAGCAAAGATTAAGGATAATTGTAGAAACAAGATATAAAACACTCTCCATCGCTCGTTTAAGAAGATTACCAAGTACAAAACAAGGTATTAAGGGGAGAAGATTTTTATATTCGGATGTTACTTTCAGTATATTTTATTTACGTTTATATTTATTGAAACGTTATTATACACTCTTTATTCATTTATTATCTGTGTAACATACATTTTTCACTGAACACCTGAATCGATTCCATTCGCAAGAAAAGTATAATCTGATAGATGCGGTGTTCACAGTTTGTTTTCCGGCACCGTACTTCTTTGTAAGGAAAATAATTAGTAATGTCGTGTATTTAATGAGTATAACATTTTGAATTACGTATATTTATTCGCATAGTACAATCTACATATGTTTATTGTAACTGTAATATTATGATTTTCTGGAAAGTATCTAAATTTATTATATATATCGGAAAAATAACAACAGTAAAGTGTTATATGTATGACATCACCTTGAATGATGCTATCTTTCTCGTTTAAACGTTTGGTCGACCAAGATTAATCGAATATTAATAACTAGCGGCCCGCTCGGGCTTCGCACGGGTATAAAATATATAGCCTATGTCATTCACTGAAAAAATTATTAAAATCGATCCAGTAGTTTTGATTTATTCATTACTGTCCGTGGCCCGCCTGCGTTTGTTGCAATGTAAGCGGAAAAAATGTAATTATTTACAACATCACATTAGAAACCTCAAAAATAACAGTATTTCTCCACTATTTAATGAACGTTATTATAGATATAAACCTTCCTCTTCAATCACTCTATCTATTAGAAAACACCGCATCAATATCCTTTGCGTAGTTTTAAAGATTTAAGCATACATAGGGATACAGGGACAGAGAAAGCGACTTTGTTTTATACTATGTAGTGATTTAACATACGGTTTTAAACCCTGGTATAATAATAAAAGTCTGAATATATTTCGTCAATATATGTAGATATGTGGTGTCTTTTAAGACGTTAATAATCATATAGGACGAGTCAGTAGCAGTTAGGTATGGTCGCCTAGTGACTAGCATAATTTCAACAATTACACCGATATTGATATATTCTTTAGTATATAGCACCAGCATTGATGTATTCCTTAGTATAACACTTCTTATGCATTTGAAAATAACTTTGAGTTTTAGGGTTTTTCACATTCACGCAATGCGAAAATCAAATCAAAATCTCTCGACCACATTTTGTACTTAAACTAAAATTTAAAAATATTCTGTTGAGTCTGTTGTAATACTAATAATAATTATTTCGATGGAGTAAAATTCTTTAATATTTTGTAAAATTTACGGTGATATCGGAGCGCGGAAAAGAAGACCCTTCAAGTCTTACTATCGCGTATCTCCCGGATTGGTGCAGGATTCTACGGTCGTCACCACATGTGACACCACGTGGGTCCTAAACAGAGTATTATACAGAAACGCCACAACTACTCTCATATCGTCAAATGAAACTGCAATCAAGCCGCTCATGTTTAGAGCTCAAAATTGCTGCTCCGAATTCAGGTAGATAATGTTTTTTGAAATAAAATTATTGTTACCTTGTGGGAGACTCCGAAGAGACAGGCGAAAGGTTAAACGTTATGCGCACCAGATTGTATAAATGGGTGAAAAAAAAACACATTTGTAAAAAACAATGCCCTATATACTTGTTAATGAATAACTCATAATATTTGGAAGTGTTATTATTTTGGAAATAAATTTCATAGTAATTACATTAACTATACGATCGTAAGATTTTGTTTCATTCCAATGTATTTGAGAATCGACATGTAACACGATAAGCCTAGATATAAGACTAATATATGTCGGTATATACCTATAACTTGGTAACCCATTTTCACTTCAATATTAGAGAATAGACAATTCATGCGTAAAGAGTGTGGTGTAATTATCATAAGATATAACCACCATCGTATACATTTTCCAATAACTTCACGTCTTCTACTATCTTTATGATATTTGCGACAATTATTTAAGAATGGTAACAGGAAAGGAGCATACAACCAGCCTGATGTTAAGTACCAGTTTATTCAGTCAAATATTAAACTGCAGTCCCAACTGAATAGTAACAACTGAAGTTGAAATGCCTTATACGTCAGTGTATTTGCTTTGCTAATTACAAACATATAGTCCAATAGCACAAATATTTTAGTTTCTGAGCCGAAATACAGATCCCACTACTCTTAAAATGTTGATGATTATAAGAGAAGAAAGCCAGTTACCGTCGAAATCGACGCTTATTAGCCACCGTTGTGATACATTCATTTCATTAACTCAATACACTGTGATCTCAGAACGACCGAAGGTACGTTTGGTAGTTGTAAAACATCCAAACAACAGCGCGATTAACAATGAAAAGTGTTAAAAAAGGCGTGTAATCAATACGGTATAAATATATTCTAAATTTTTTTAATACATTTATGTAAAAAAAATGTAAATTACTTACGAAAATAACTCAAATAAAAATTGAACTCATCAAAGTGACGATTGCTCTGCAGAATCCTAAAATAGTCTGCGCTTTCTTGGAAAGAAAATTTCTACTCAAAAGCAAATGACGTTGGTAGAGAATTTCTATTATTCGCGTGCCTAATTATCATCCTTAATAACAGAATATATCGAATTTATATATTCTGGCATTTATCCTTAACAGACAATTTTCTTTTTGGGCTTAGCGCTGTATATTTTCGATCGCATAGTCGTTTGACATTACATGTCGTGATGGCTCACTGTATGATTATTCAGTAGTAAATCACTTTGTAATAACCGGCTGGTTACCTACCACCCTTGAGTTAAAATTTGTTTCAAATCTGTTAGAGAGTTCCAATAGCTACACTTGATATCCCATCCGTCTTTAAGTAACTTAATATGTCTAGTAGAATTGTAAAACGATAACGTACATAATACAATAAGATTCTAAATAATTACATGAATACAATAACATAACATAATTAATCATCATTGCCGTTTATACCTTACAGAGTCAATAACAATTTTGTTATATAAAATTTCTTAAAATGTTATGATCTTAAAAATAGCTTAATATTTTTTACGCCGTGCCCTAATTATATTTTTGCATCAATTATCCCGGATTACAAGGTATTTAAATGAACATAGTGAAAAACAAAAGCGAGGGCGAACAATAACGATAAAGGTACACAACAAATTATAATTAATATTTGAATTGTTAATGACTATAAGTTTAATATTTCTAAGCTTACATATAGATTTATTAAGCTTATACTATATGTATAAAGTTGTATTTTATTGTTCGCAAAATACTATTACGGCCTTGAGTAAATTAAACGCTGTTTGCGTCAGAAGCAAAATTTACTCTATACTCGTGCAAACAAAAATCAAATATATTGACTATAATATAATTAACGCTAATAATGCTGTAGTTACAGTCTGCTTAATCCCTTCATATTCGTTCTTCATGTTCAGAATAAGGACTCCGCTCAGACATACCGCAGCTCGCTATATACCTTTTAATAATAGAGGGTAGAAAACCCTGGAAAGGTGACGTCACTACTCTAACAATTTGACAATGTTTGAGACGGGTTATTTTCAAAACCCCGTTGTTTTTTATTTCCTGCGGTTAATAACTCATTCTTTGTTTATTTGTAACGAGTTCGGATACAGTACTTTAATAATTATCAATATTATACGACAATAAGATGTTTTCTGCAAGAATCAGATGTTGATGTTTTGCTGATGTTGAAAGCTGTGCAATGTTGGAACATGATACTACATCAGTATTATCATTTCTGTAGCTATCTATTTAGTATGATGCTTTTTCAGTACCTGCATAACGAAGTTTCGACCACTTGTTCCGAGAAAATTAACGTCAAAAGTGATTCCGGCAAACAAATTAAACGCTCCTACACCTGCGTCATTTCAATAACTGACAATTGGCATCTGAACTCTTTTGATGTATGTAAAAATCGCCGGTCCAGCTACCGTGTTGCATCTATCGTCACGAGGTGCAATGCTTCGTAATCCATTACGATAATGTCTTCCCACACCTGCATTAATTTCGACAACAGACAAAACTTCGTGGTGATACACGCAGGGAGATGCATTAAACACAGTACGTGTTGGCAACAAACACAAGTCTCACCAACTCAGTCCTCAGATAGCTGACATCAAACAGAACTGCTGTTTTATTTGAGAGAGGGTTACAGATATCTATAGGTAGGTAGATATATAGTCTATTTAAAATTTTATTATCTAATGAGCGTTTTAAAAGTTATTAAAAAGTCACTAAATTTATCATCACCATTTAATGAAGCTTTTTTGGTTTGTATTTAAGTTCTTTAAATAATATTTCATTTCACCGGATAATAAGAAACGCTAATGGTTTCAGACTGTTTCCCGGCTATCATACACGAATGTAATACAAGCTATAGAGACGTTAGGCACTGTTCTGTCACTTGTTCGTGTTAAAATAAAACCGTATAAAAAGTGTAATATAATTCGTTGAATTGATGTGAACGAAATAGGCAATAAAATCATATATTATTTATATTTTAATGTATATAGTCTTTCATTAATTCGGTGGCGCCATATTAAATCCAGATACCGTAGCTTCGATGAAAATACATCTCTTAATTGCCGTGTTCCATAATTAGGAACAGATCTTCAATACGTTCCAAACAATTGGCAATCGCTCCAAACTTTAGCAATTAAATTTGATATTCGCTTAACAAAATTGAGATTTATGAACCCTCTGAAGCGACTTCAAAACCGTTGAAGTTCAGATCAATTATCGTTTGAATTTGAACACTAAAGAATCTGAGTCCATTTACCTTTACAGCGAAGATGAATAATACTTTGAAAAGGTAGATAGATATATTTATTGAAATAACAATAGTTTTCAAAGACTGTTAATATTTAATCGTTGTAATCTACACTCTTATATTATGTTCGGTGTAGCATTTAAATGAAAGGAAATCATGATGATACCAGGATAACATGGAAGACGTTTGGTAAAACTTTGGTCACTTAAAGTATCAATTGGTGCAAATTGGAAATGCATGAAACTACGTATTCGTAGATTACAATAACACCATCAGTAGAATTGCCAACGTGCGTTTACTTCAAACGATTTGATCTCTTTTGTTTCACTTTTCCGTTCTATTACTCTATGTACTCTGATATGTGTCTAGTTTGGTATTTTTCCTAATAATGATGATGATATGAACTGAAGAGTTCAGGGTTCTCCATAATGTCAATGTTAAGCGTCAGTCAATAGTATTATTTATTTATTGGTAAAGAAAATAGTTATTGATTGACTTTTCAATAAGATGTAGGTATGCGCACCATCGAAATAGGCTATGGTGGCATTATGCTACTCTGGAGTTCCTAGAGGGTCTTATGAGAACCCTTGATGTTTGCGTTCAGATCCCGCTAACAACAGTAAAGATACAAAGCACGTACTTCAAGATCTTCCACTGTGTTATAGCTAGCCGCTGAGCTTCCGCGAATTATATTGTGATGATTTCGATGATGGAGTTGCTGATTTGTTCCGATGTGCGTGCGTCTCGATCGTTCGATTAAGAAGTGGGGTATCTCATATTCACAGTTCAATATTTTTAATGAGTCGCTGTGGTTCATTTTTTTATCGGCAGAATATCGTAGAATCCGAGGATCGTGTTTTAAATTACAAATGTTTAATAATTGAAATCGGTAATATTATCATATAACGATGAAGTATAAAATATAGTATGTGGTAAAATATACTTATTATGAATTTCTTGGCTTTTGAAATTATCACTACGTTGCGTAGACTGGCGTGATTATTATAAACGTACCTTTCTTTCTTTGATCCAGTAGCGTGACTCTTATAAGCTTTATCATATAATTATCTGAACATTTAGCAATTTATATAAACTGCATGAATAATAATCACAAATATTTCTTAAACCCATATAATCCCGTATTCATCTCCCTCACTTACGGTCTCTTCCAGAAAAATCGGTAGTACATTAAACTCTACCGTGTAAATCTCCGTGTGGATGCGCGTGCGCCGACGTCGAGGGGAACTGTACAAAAATAGACTCACGGATTCCTGTGCATGTTCATATTACTATGGAGCTGGATTGTTAGCCGCACGCGCCTATTAAATCTTGTTTATTCGTTGGTAACATAATCAACGGGCGAGATTTTCTTGTAAATTTTCATCGCTATAAAGTAAGCGCTTTGTAAAATAAAACTGTGTGTTGTTATACTAAAATTGTACGGCGTAATAATATTTCAGTTAATTGCTAGTTTTAGATGTATGATTAATAGATATATATATATATATATATATATATTTACTTTATTTGAAATGTATATTTTCTTAACTAATTTCAACAAACATATCTGAGAGCCACACTTAGAACAATTATAATTAACATATCTAGATAAAGAGCTGGTCAAAAAAAAAAACAACATATATTCGACGTTCGATGTTGTCATTTTGAAAATCAAAGAACATAATAGTCTATTAGTTTTTTGAGTTTTTTTAATCAAAATTAAATAACAAGATTGCTCAGTGTATTTATACTGTTAATTTATAATTCATACATATAAGAAAATGATATTTTTTTGGGTGTATCCTGACTATTATTAAAATGACTAAGCTAAATTAAACGTGATTTTTACCGCCAACTAAAGAACTATTCAGACTTTCTATAGGTTAATTTTATAAAGCTTTGCAATAGGAGTTAATAAGTAATTATAAATTTTATCAAAGTGTCTTAAAAACGGTAAAAGGGCTACAGGCGTTAAGTAGCCAAATTAAAATTAGTAGTCTAAAACTTAATTAATTTTAACTTTTCCAGTTTTTTTATTGATAACATTAAAGTTCTTCAATACAGAAAAATGTTTAAAAAATTCGTTGACAGGAGAAAATTGTATGGAACTGTTACTCATTTCCCTGCTAAAATCATTACATAGTATAAAACAAAGTCCCTACCGCGTCTGTCTGTCTGTCTGTTCGCGATAAACACAAAAACTACTAAACGGATTTTCATGCGGTTTTCACCAGTGGATAAAGTAATTCATGAGGAATATTTTGGTATATAAATTGTCAAAGATTTTTTTATAGTCAGGGCGGGACAACGTCTGCCGGGCCCGCTAGTATAGATAAAAATAAATGCTCACAATTTATCGAAATAAAACAACCGAGTCGTTACATTTCAAAATGTGCTAAATCCAATTTTAATCTCACATAATGTTGTATTTTTTTAAGATTTCCAGTTTTTATAGAACAAGAAATAAGTTCCAATTTTGCCGTCCATATAAAGGTTCTTTTTTATCATTTTTACATACACAAAAGATCTTTAAAAATAGCTTAAAATATTAGGAACGACTAAACTTGGATTTAGCTTATTTTGGAATGTATCAACTCAATTGGTTCCCATACAACAAGAGAACCTATTTTACGAGATTGAAATCACTAAGCTATATAAATGAAAATTATTTTAAAGATGACATTTGTTCCTTTGTTTAACTCTTATTTAAATCTAGCTGTACCCACGGCTCCGCACGCACTTTTTTTTAAATCGTATTAAAGAATTATAGAATTGTGAGACTATGTACAATTATAGAAATGCTTTTTAAAAACAATTGTAAGTACGACATGCACGCCACTTACAGTAACATGTAACGTGTACATTAGATATATAAATATTAACAGCGTACCACATAAGGTTTGTCATCAGCAACATATTTGGAACCTTAACCCACAATATAACTACCTCAGTGCTCACTTACACTGTATAGGGAACTAATGAAACAATAACTTAAAATATTATTATAAAGATTTACAATTTACATTTAATATACATTGCCATTATAATTAAGATTCTGTGACTATACAAAAAATAAACGCTTGTCTGTTCCGCAAGAAATTGAATTATGGAATTATTTACGTAATACGTATATAATCTAAGATCCCATTAGGAAGACCTCTATATCATTAATTAAAGTTATTAATAATTATAATGTCAAATTGTAAACAATAACTGATAATTATTTCTCTTATTAAAAATAAAGAATGATTTGAAATCTTGCTAAATTTATGCAGACAAAGTCGCGGGTAACAGCTAGTCTAAAATAGAATAACCTCAATTACTTTTTATCAGGCTCGCTATCTACCAGTGACAGTCCCGTGAAAATAGGTCTAACCGTTTTGGTGATAGCACAGCGGGCGAAGCCACGGTTAACAGCTAGTATAAACTAAAATTACCTAAATTACTTTTTGTAAAGTCAGCTATCTGCCAGTGAAAGTCTCGTGAAAATTGGTCAAACCGTTTTGGAGATAGCACTGCGAGCAAAGCCACGGTTAACAGCTAGTATAAACTAAAATTGCTTGAATTACTTTTTATAAGGTCAGTTATCTGCCAGTGAAAGTTTAGTGAAGATCCGTCAAACCGTTTTTGAGATGGTACTGCGGGCGCAGCCACGGTTAACAGCTAGTATAAACTAAAATTGCTTGAATTACTTTTTATAAGGTCAGATATCTGTCAATGAAAGTTTCGTGAAGATCAGTCTAACCGTTTTGAAGATAGTACTGCGGGCGAAGCCACGATTAACAGCTAGTCTAAATTAAAATAAATAAATCACTTTTTATAAGGTCAGCTATCTGCCGGTAAAAGTCCCGTGAAAATCGGTTTAACCGTTTTGGAGATAACATTGCAGACAAAGCCGCGGTTAATAGCTAGTTTAATTTAGAGTAGTCTAAGTAACCCGCTGTAACTTCAGCTATATGCGAGTGAAATTCCTATCAAAATCGGTCCAGCTGTTTCGGAGATTAGCCGGAACAAACAGACAGACAGACAGACCGACAAAAATTTTAAAAATTGCATTTTTGTTATCAGTAGCGTGTATACTTTCGTACCCAATCAGTAAAAATAAGTTTATTTTGATATTACATACAGACACTTCATTTTTATTATATGTATAGAATAGAAGATATAGAATAGATATAGAAGGTAATATGTTATCAATATATTTATTTTATGTATTAAGATACTTGAATAATTACTTATACCTAACATATATTGGGCACATGTTATAGTTGACTATAATTTGTGGCTCATTTACAAGTCATATACAAGATACCTACAGTTTTCCATCAATTCTTAATTATTATTTAACTGTTGCCAATTCTTGATAAATAAACTAACTTTTGGATGCGGCTTCGCTCGCGTTAATGTAGATTTGAACTTTTCCTTGGGGACAGTACAATTTTTCTGAATAAAAAGTCCCCATGTCCTTTTATAAACTCCTGACAATGTGTATGCAAAATTTAATGATGAAAACGTAACAGACAAACATATTAACACACTTTACCATGTATAACATAGTTAACATTACTATTTTCTACAAATAATATTAAATTTCATAAGAACAGCGTTTATATTTAGAAATATTAATAAATAATTAGAAACTAGATAACCGAACATGTAAGATCCGTTATACCAACATAAAAAGATCCCTCTCTATTTAATCAACTGGAACAATAATGAGTATTAATTTACTAGTTTCCCGAACTCTGCGCTCATAATAAATCTGTCATGTGTTTTGTATCATCCCCTAAGTAAATAATTCGACTGAAATAAATTATTTTCAGAAAAAAGAAGTGTATGTGTACTTATGTACACGCGTTAGAAGTTATACTCTTTGGCGTAACAAGATAAAAATCTTTTCAAAAATTTTACCTTTCGCCTTATTCTATGTTTGTAGAAAAAACGACAGTAACAATAGAAAAAAGGTATTTAATACATTGAAAGTTTTAATACAAAGAAACAAAATGTTGACTATAGCTATATATATAGCTAACTTCAGGGTGTCGGTTTTTCGTGACAATGTGCGCGCGCATCGTAATAACTTCAGGATGTCGGTTTTTCGTGACAATGTGCACGCGCATCGTATTAACTTCAGGGTGTCGGTTTTTCGTGACGGTATGCGCGCGCATCGTAAAAATTTAGTCTCTGCATTTTTCCCTAACGCGCCAAAAGAAGTATAACTTCAAAAACCGAAACTTTATCTTGTAGTATCAATTTCTGTTATTATTAATAATGTTTTTTCGTTATATTAATAGTTTTTCGTTCCTTATTTTTGGGTGTATCAGTGAAAAAAAAATATGTCAATGCTCTATTTTAATTGGAACTACGTTAACAGCTGTTCGCGTTCAAAGTATTTTTAAGTGTAAATTCGACACCATTAGACACCTTATATTTCGTTCCGAAACAGGTTTTAATATTAGTACTTGATTAAGTTTATTTTATGAAATACCAAAGAGGTTGCAAGTTAATTAGTCACCGTAGCCGAGAGCTATGTATATTCGATCTCAAAAGGACTCTAATACTAGTACCACTTAAGTTATTACTTCTGACTACTGAGCTAGATAGAGATGGATAATTATCCGGGTAAAAGTTACGAATGGGTTGAATTCCAGTTATAACCAATTTTATTCAGTCAACTAAGCGATTTAACCGATTGAAAACTAATTCTTCTACATGTTTAAATATAAAAAAAAGTATAACATTTTCCACCGGTTAAAACCTTCACTGGGTGGAACAAAATGGAGTCTAACTAAGATTTAACCCGTACGGTTACATATCATTAACCGGAACGCCACATATGTCAATACATGCTACCAACCAAACCCTTGTAAATCGGAATCCAGTAGCGCGAGCAGTGATGTTTTCGACAGTGTTATAGCAGCGGTGTTTCCGCATTCGAAACTTGAGCAAACTTTTTTAAATATTATTAATCACTATATACTACATCCTCATTTAATATGTTATACTTATTGATCACCAGATATTATAATAATAAAATCGCATTTTATTTATGTAAGATTGTCACCTAACCATACACAATCGGACACACACACGAGCGCGCTTAAAACGCTGTTAACCGGATATAGAAATCGTCCTTAAGTAGATATCTACAAGACAGGCCTCGAGCCTAGTGTGCAGATAAATGTATAATCTATAGCATACTTAGAAAGACACTTTGGTATATAATCAATATATGTAAGCCTAGGATAAGTTGTTTAACAATAAATATTTTTATTCACTATTATTTGTAGACAGAGACGATAATAAATATGACAATATTCAAAACATAGTTATAGCTATAATTACGTTTCACGCTATAATTTCAATTTAATAGTATTTACAATTTGTCGATAGCTAATGAATAAATAAGTAAGAAATTTCTAATATCTCTTGTTTTTATGCGTATTAAATATATTGAAATATTACAACCAACATACTTGAGAAAATCGTATGTTTTTCTTGGAAAAGCGTTCTTTGTTATGCTCATTCCTGGGATTACTATTCAGGCTTTAACATTTGAATGTCTCAAAATGAACACGAAAAAATAAATATATTAAAAATGCGTCAATCTATTGAAGAAGGGTATCTGTTTTTAATCTCATACTCGTAGATCCTTTTATACTTTTGACTACAAAGATGGCAAATTGATGCCACTGCCGCCGCATTTAATGTGGGTTTGAATCCCAGACAGGACAATTATTTGTATGTCTTCCAAACTATTGTTCGAGGTCTCGGTTTACTTTGTGTCCATTATTTGTAAGTTAGTAAAATCTCCCACGTCACATGCCTTGATGGCTACTCTAGCCACTCTGGAAGATGTCTTTTGGAAATAAACAAAAATATTAGACAAGTTTTTAATATACAATTGTGCTGCAATAATTATTTGTCAGTACATTACAATATCATTTATTTCTTTCTATATACGTCACAATTTTCGTACACTTGTAGTGAATTACGATTTTTAATTTTCTTAGCACTAAAAGAATATCAGTGTTTATTGGATAGATCAGTAGTCAACAAACTCAACATCCGAAATAGTCAAATATAAACAATATAAAACTGAAATTTATTCAAAGGGCCTTTTTTAAATGTAAGTTTTACTTCAGATACGTTTTTAGAATTAATAAAATGTTTACTCGTCGGAGACAAGGCAAGTTAATAGATAATATTCCGTGCCTGCACTAAACACTTTGTGGAAGAGCCGCAACTAAGGAGTGAAAGAGCTGCATGCGGCCCGCGTACCGTTGTTTGTCGATCACTGATGAGCACCACGGATAGACGGATGACATAGTAATACCAGATTCTAAATATCCCATTCATGGGCTTGGTTTTATTTTCGATGGAATACCGAGATTTCAATCACCCAGACATATACAGTTCTTAATTTTTCCCACTACATCGTTTTTTCAGCTGACTAATAATGTTCTTCTGGAGGACCTTGACAGCTTCACAGGGCTTGATGTCCAGCGTTTAAGGCACTCAGCCGAAATTACAACAACTGGCAAGATTTTAAAATGGTTAAAACTCGGCTCGATTTTTTGGCATGGATGCCACGGATATAGTTCCGCAAATTGTATCTTACGATAGGAAGTAATTCGCAGATAATAAACTGCAGTATGTTTACTTACATTTCAGTTTTGGGTTTCATTAATGTATTGATACATAGATAATATCTATTAGATATATGTATTTTAAGTATTTTTTTATGCTTACGTATTTTTTGACCGCGAAATGAGTGATGTACACTTGCATTTATACCGGGAAAATTTTAAGTTTGGCTAAAAACCAGTGCCGTTGTGTAAGCAACGTTACAAGCAGCGCTAACGCCAAGTCCTTGTCATAGGTTTATTTTCTATGTTAAAGGGTTTTTTGTACACTTTTATATTTATGGTAGTAAATAATTTTCTTTCTTTCTTTCATGTATGCGTATTAATGTATTTATTGTACATAAAGGTTCTAAAAGAACATTTATCACAATAATTACATTTCTTCAAAATGTTTTCCATCATTAAAGTAGAAGGCCCATTTACATAGGATATGTTATTATATCGGATGCATATGAACTGTTCTTAATTATTCAACTAACATCACTCGTAATCAGCGTATTAATATTTGAAGCTTGTTTCGTTACAATTAAAAATTAGTTAAATCCCATTTTAGTCGTTTATATAAAATGTTTCATTTTTTTAAGATTTCCAGTTTTTATACACTAAAATCTAAGTTCTAATTTTGCCGTTCATAAGGTTTTCAGTTCTTTTTGTATGGTCTTCGTATTTACATGTACAACATTTGGAGATGTTGAAAATTAATATAAAACATTAGGAATGTCTAAAATTGGATTTAACTCATTTTGGAATGTAACGACCACACACTTGGTATATGTCTGTATATTTGTAATCTTTTCATGGCTAAATTTCTATATAGTCGTAACGAAATTTTGCCATAGAAGTAGGATGGAATCTCGGGAATTATTTGAGTCACGAATATAGCGAAAAATTCGCAGACAAAGTCACTGGAATAAGCTGGTGTTCAATAGGTCATCAATATGTCGCATTCACTTACACTATAATATTACTGAACCACGTTATAATATACCAATCGAGGTATTATATGTAATTTCTGATAAGTGCTTCATAATTTTCAGTAATTTCACACTAACATCAGTAATGTCAGATGGCCCTTTTCCCATGTGCATAATATTTGTATGATTTGAGACAGCGTTTGATTGCTGTTCAATTTTTTTTACTTCATTATTTTAAATTCTATCTTGCATAATACATTTTAGAGTGTATTATCAACTCTATTAACATATTTACTATTAAAAAAGTAGCAAATAGATTGGTTAAAAGAGATAATTGAAAAACAGGACAATAAACACATTGAAACATCTTTACTTAATTTTACCCCTCGGCTGATTTTATAAAACCCAGATAACAAAAAGGCGGGTCATGTTTTTAAATGTCTAGCAATGTTTTTTATTATAATTTTACATTAAATCATTTGTTATTGTTCACTTTCTTTTTTTCGTACTGACTACGCTATTGACCTACCAAAGTCTTAACAGCTTCACAGGACTACAATTATTCTTCACATTTTTCAAATTTTGTATTATATGTATTTTTTTTTAACCTTTGCTGACAATAGTCTGTCTACCGGTGGATCATAAGGTCTACATAATACATACATAATATTAAGAAATGATACGTTATATACGTTTCCGAATTGACTCGCATGTTTATACGATGTGACTTTACAAATTCGACTGAGAGATGCAAGAAGTTTTGGAGATTTTAGAATGAGGTAAAACACTAAAAGACCTAGTGTTAAAAATACGTTAAACCGACACTGAAATTCGTCCTCTCCACGATAACCTGATCACTAACCTTCTGATTCCGAAAAATACCTATACTTTACATTATAAAACACAATAAATTGTTAGTTTTCTTGTTTATTGAAAAACGTTACTCGGAAAGTAACAGACAGAATTGAAAAATTCTTTTTGCTTTTTATAGCATATTTATCGAGAGAGGTTATATGCTCTCTAACACTACGGTACGACTCTTAGAAGTCAAGCAAGTTCCATACAAAGGATAGGTCAGGAATTATTCTAAGTAAAAATAAATTAATATAGTTGGAACGTGCCTGTGATGCCTAACGGGCTATTGGGGACCGAGCGCAGAAAAACGTCAGAAACCACAAAGCATCACTAGTCTAATTCACTTTATTAGGCTGAAGATATAATACATGCTCTTAGTTTGCACACATTATATGAGTAATTAATTTAAACAAGGGAGACACTACGCATGAAGAATTAACAGAATCTGTATTTCACTAACACTTTTTCATGTACTTCAATATCCTATACAATTTCCTGTGATATAAATGTAAGGAATATTCCAATACGAACTTTAAATTCTCGATGATAAAATTGATTATTACAAGTCTATATTTTTTTAGAGGACATCGTTATCTCGTTGAACAAATATGAATTCTAAGTGGAATATACAAAGTTTATTTTAGAACGAACGAACGTTGGCCGTTGTGCAAGTCAACGTGGGTGTTTAATGGTCGAGGACTGAGGCTTGGAGACAGCTGTCATTCCCTGGGGCATCACTAAGGGTTTTGTTTACAGCTCAGTCTAATGACAAATATCTTACTTAGGTACGTATAGCGGCATCCCTTTTTTTTGGATGGATATATTGAACCTTTTCTCGTTAGTCACTTGATTGGTTAAAGTTAAAATAATTAGAGGAATCCTCTTGATTTGACTATCACAATAATGATAATTGAAAATATCAGTTATATAAATTTGTGGTTATCGATGATATCGATGGTAACTACACGGAGTAATAAGAAAGGAAGGATGCAAATTAATAAGAAAGTAAAGTTCGTTTGCAAAAAATCTTCACAATATGCCTGAATAACATAGGTCACGTTCGATTATTAAATATTTAATTATAATTTATTTAACATTTTTATTTAATAACAATATTATGAAATACTGGCATTGCCCGCGAGTTCGTTTGCATGGAACATTATGTAAAAAAGCAGTGATTTATAAAATCATATGAATGCTTATCTACTTATTTCTGGTTCTTAAGTCGCGTAGTCATAAAAATTACAATAACTTTTGATAGAGCGAACCGATTTTAATAAAAGAAAGACTAAATTTTGTTGAGGATATGCTTTATGATTTTCTTGCTTTTATTGTGAACGTGTAGTATTTTAGCGGTGATGCGTGTCCAAACAAAGAGAGGCAGACATTTCTAAAAGTGATTGAAATGTATGTTCTTCACAAAAATCTAAAAAGTACAGATACGCTAGATTTTTTTTTCTCGAACTAACTACGCTATTTGCCTAGCAAGGCCTTAACAGGCCTTAACCTTACCGGACTACTGAGGCGAGCGCTTCAGGCACTCAGCCGATTTTATTCTGACAACTAGCTCAAGGGTGCACGACACACCTCGGCTTGGGCTGTTGCCTAGTTAATGCAATAACTCTTATATGTATTTCGTGTCGGTTAATTTATTCGGAACTAATTCAGTTCGATAAGGGAGCGTCATAAAACCCTTGCACTTTCATGTGTAAGCATGTGTGCGTGCACGTGTGTAGAGGTGATATGTGTAATGTTGTCGCAGTGATGTAAGATTTTGTGTCACTGTATTCGCGCGAGCAGCGTACTCAAGGGCTCCACGCCGAGGGAACGGACCTAGGCTTGAGTTGCTGCCGAGGGGGCCTAGTCTGGTGTGGGCATGAACACGCTCTGTTTAGAGAGACAGGCTGGTAGTGATCGTTTGCTGCCATTAATTATTTCATCGGGAGGATCAGTAAAAATATGTCGCGGACGTCTTTTCTTATATATAGCGCGCAGCGTTTGGTACGGTTTCGTTATACGCGGCGGACTAACGGACTGGGATGACACGCGGCTTTGTCAAAGTAATTGGTAGTGAGTGATTGCACATACACCCAATAGTTGGCATCTCCAGGTCCCTGTGGAGATCGACCCTCCGGACGTACCATGGGGTATCGGTCACTTTACGTAAGACGCGGTTTTGAAGAACCAGTAACTTATGAAAGTTTTTTTTTCGAACTGACTACGCTATTGACCTAGCAAGGTCTTAACAGCTTCACCGGACTACTCTTATGAAAGTTGTTTTTGGAGATGTTTTGCAGGTAAACGCGCATACTTGTGTTTTGTTTGCATTAAACTCGACCAACTTGCTTGCTCCTCATGTTGATATGAGATGCAAGGACCGGTCGAGTTCAATCACAAGTTCCTGTCGTCTCTTTTCTGCGTCTCCCCGAGTACAAGAAGGCTTGCTGTAATAGCACCCATGGATGGTGCTATCATCTGCATAGCAATGAATATGGCCTAAAGGCAACATATCATTAATATGCAGAAGAAACAGAGTAGGTGAAAGTACAGAGCCTTGAGGAACTCCCGCATTTACTGACATGAGCTGCGAATCACATGCATCGACAAGGACATGAATTCTGCGCTCATGTAGAAAGCCCGAGATCCATTTGCATAAATTGTCGGAGAGACCGTATGCCGGAAGCTTGGACATATGTGCGAAAATGGGACAGCTATATGCCATAACGGGACGGATACACGTTTTATACAGCAAAGTGAGCTTGTGTCTGAGGGATATCTTACTCCTATGACGAAGCAACGGATAGATTACTAAGCCTAAGACACTAAGACAAAGACTACTAAGATGAGCGCTTAAGGAACTCAGGCTACATTTTCTTTTTTATACAAAGGGCAGGAAACAGGCAGACAGCCCATTTGATTGTAACTGATCACTATACTAGGGGTATCACTGTTCCGTTGGCAGCCTTGAAAAGCGTGTTTCAATCCCTTTGTGAAGAGACCCGTGTCATATCTCTGGAGGAATACCGTATCGGGTAATCCATTCCATCAGCGTACGCATAATGAAGGTTCTGAAGAATTTTACGGTTGTCAACTCTTTTATTAGGTTCTAACGGTATTTGGATGAACAATTAGTCAGCGTGGTACCGAAACATAATTTGGAACGACGATGAGGGCACTATATTAAAAAGTTCTTCGGAACATTCTCCATTGCGCCAGTAAAGTATACATATAGATTCAATAATTTGCCAAATAGGTGCAGATGTTGTAATTTGAGGCACTTGCATATATTTGGCAGTAGATTTTTACTTATATAAATTACAGGTTTATAAAATGGCGCTTGGAGATCAATTGTTAATTCAATTATAGTAGGTAGCCAGGTGGGTGTTCGAAAAAGCCCTACTGTCGTGCTATTGGTTGATTGCGATATTTTCCCAAATCGAAAGCATGTCACTGCAGGATTGCATCCTACACGACGTCTATACTGCGTGGTAATCGACATCTTTTCAAATGTAACAACAATTACTAAGGGGTAGCGCTCTCATTCACAAAGATGTAAACATTTTACGTCAAAATGAATGATGAGTATGAACTTCCATCGGAAGAAAAGATTATGATAAAAGCATAAATTTATTTTGAAGTCATTTTATAAACCTCACAGACTAGTTAGTACTTTCAAGTTGAAATCTGACGCTAAGCACTCATCAGTGTATCCGCAGAGTAGTGCCTGGGTGCTCATGTAATCGTAGCGTTAAACCATTATACCGAAGTAGCCCGATGAAGCTGTGAAAGCCCGTTAGCCCAATAGCGTCAGTCAGTTCAGAAAAAAAACATACCCATAGTCACAATACATTCATGGAAGTTGTGGTCGAAAACAATAAAAAAATATCTTATACGAAAATTTGAATAGAACAGAGGTAGTTTATTTCAAAATAGGTTCTGCTCGTGCATAAATCATTACATAGTATAAAAAAAAGTCTCCTACCGCTTCTGTCTGTCTGTCTGTTCGCGATAAACTCAAAAATTACTGAACGGATTTTCATGCGGTTTTCACCAGTGGATAGAGTAATTTATGAAGAACGTTTTCGTATATAATGTGTCAAGGATACATTTTTAATCAGGGCGGGACAACGTCTGCCGGGTCCGCGAGTAATTATAGCCCGATAGTAATATATATGTTTGAACTTTCCCTCGCAAAGACATTTTTTTTCTGGATTAACGGAAACTTTTTCCTATTCTGTACCCCAATACACACGTTATTCTTTACAGATAACGTATATACAACATTTTATGATAATTGGTTTAGTATAGTAGTTAAGGCCTGCAACCGTAGCAAACAAACAAACTTTCAAATTTATAATATTAGTTAGGATTATCTAAATATTTCAACCGAAATCAAATCAATCAAATATGTTTGAAAGGAATCTATCAAATCGCCTATCAGAATTTGAGACAGTATTTTTTTATGTTACCCGAATTAGTATTAAATTTATTCAAATACGTCTAACGTTACCCACTTTGCTGTTGAATAATCCGTATTGGCTATTTTGTGACTACCATTCTTAGGAAATCTCTTCCAGAATATAAGAAACATATGTAACAATAACTATTTCATAATACTACATAATAGCGTTATTATGATGAAAAGTTATCAAGAAATATTTTTAAAAAATCAAATATTTTTTATTTGTATATTCCTGTAATAATCGAAATATATGATTTTGGTATAACAAATAATTTTGTTAATAGATATTGAATGGCAAATGATTAATATATGTTATAAGTTTTTTATACAGAGTTTAGAACTGAAGTGTCTAAACTTTTTTGGCATCGTTCCCACAAGTTGATACGGAAGTGTCAATGTGTTCTTATAACGCTCGAGTCAAAAGCTATGAATTATGGAATATAAATTAACTAGCATTTACGGTAATTTCATGGGTAAGAAAATCATTGTACATAATTTATTGTAGATTGCATTCAAATGTTGTTATCCGCCCGTAGAAGCACACGCCCTAGCTGAAGAAAGCTCTGTAGGGCGGGCGAGTTCCTCTACAGCAGCGCCTCTCTCGATAAAAAGCGGGAACTACTCGCTTACTCACAATTGGTGGGATGGCGTGACGTCACTGCGCTTCCGACCAATGGGGGGGAATGCGATCGCTCTCGGCCGCAGTCCTCATCGCCGCGCCTTCGTATGAGCTGTGTGTCGCCGCCGGCCTCCCCCGCACCCCGCGACCCGTTCGTCTCGCCCGCATTCTAGTTGTGGGTGTCGCGCAGTGCAGACCTCGCGTGTGCCGCTGAACTTAGTGCGCCGTTTGTGAGTGCTTTAATATCCCACACGAGTGTCAGTGTGACGGAGATCTCGTAGTCAGCCGCGGAGGATGTTAACAGCCCACGGTGAGTGTCGTCAAGTCGTCGGTCGCTTATCTCGCTCCGGCGCCACATGAACTCGCTCTATTTATAAAATGTAAACATACTACTAATTTGATTTAAGACTATATTGCGTTATTACCACTTAAAAGCAAGAGTGCGCGTCCGGCCAGAGCTGCGGTCGCGTTCGCAAATTAGCAATAAAGAGTCGACGCGCGACGGTCAAGATTGACGAGTTCCTGTAAGAAGGTCCTAGTGAGCTGATGTTAAAGAATTTAGTTCTAGACGAATTGTAGAGCGGTCGGAAAGGGCATATTCGTTGGTTAACCTTGGGCGGTTCAGGGCTGGCGATAGAGCGATAACGTGACCTTGGAACGAAGTCTCGCGAACGCCGGCCGGCGCTTGAAGCGCGCGAACTCATGGAAAATGTCCAGACAAACAACGATAATGGTGCCGTAAACACAATGATAAATCCTTTTAATGAGTTCCCTGGTCACAAAACAATACGAACTTATTCACAGTGTATGTATTATGGAAGAGAGTGGACAAAAGGATTCTTATTTGAATCAAATTAAAGATTATTATGCGTTCGAATGACTTAAACGATTTCTCGTGAAGATAAAGAGTTTGCGCAATTAATAAATTACATTGTTTTAATTATTATACTTGAATATAAAATTAAAATTTATACAAACAACTTTCTTAAAAATATAATGTATAAGATCTTAATAAAATTACCCAGACAACTGTTCTATTTCTAAACGGTTGTAATTTCTATGGCACAGTTTTCCTCTGTATTCAGTTCATTTTTTTTGTAATCGCAGTACCTAAGTCGAGTCTGTCCGGTTGTGATACCTCGATACGGTCAGGTTCGAGCCGTTGGTCCCACGCCTCGTTCCACATACTCGCTTCTTTCGATTTGCAAAGTGGTTAGTCGGCTTGAAACAACTAATTTACGGCTCTACCATGCTGATAATAAATGAAATAAACCTAAAACCAACATATAATTTTGCATATGTTATAGCAATCTAATTATATTATAGGTATGCGATCTTCATGATGAGCTTGATGACATTACATTTAAATATTTACTAAAAACACAATAATTGCTAGTAAAAAAACACATTTGTGTATGAAAACTTGGCATTCACGATTCTTGGCTGACATGCAACTTAACAAAAATTAAGATGGTTTGGGATTCTCATTCGCACTTACGCACATACAACAGCCGAAGTAGCAGTTGCCGTACTATATATTCGTACTTTATCTTTAGTATAAGCGATATGTGGGCGTGAGCGGGATAGAGATAATTCGCATCGAGTGATCGAACCGGCCATGCGAGATGCTCAACCGTATCATAAATATTAATCAGGCGCTGGTGTCAACAGCCACCGCGTAACGTGACACCGCCACGATACACTGCTAGCCTGGTACTCGAAGCAGTCGTTATACATGGTAGCTTCAAACAAACATGATAATTTAAAAAATATATACATATAGTATGTACATAATATGTACTTGCCATTTATTTACTGTGCAAGGAGACGTAATATTGTTTATTTAGTATTTCAATTGGAAGAAACGTATGCATACAATTCTGCGAGATCATATTATGTCAATGTTATAATGATAAAATGAACAATCAAATATTAGTTTTTCTCTTAAATAACTCTTACTGGTACAAACAAACCATGAAATAGTGATAATGTTATCGTTTGCACATCCGTTTATACTTACGCATTGAGCCATGACCTGCCCTACAACTCTCACGCTTTGATTGGCGAATGCACTGTTATTTTATGTTAATTTACTCTATATTTCATAAATTGACCATTGGTATAGTGATACGTATTTATACATTTAAGTTGTAGATACCAGTTGAAGGTTCCCTTAATGATTAGTCTAGTGACTCTAGTCTGTTTCAATTTATTAATGATTATTAATTCAACATTCATCTTTTAATAGAATCACATTTTATTGAAATGTACATTAACTGTATAAATTTAAAGATTAATTCAGAATACAGACAAAACAAAAAAAAATGTTTATATTTTGCATTATTAACATATCTAATATCTGATCATAAAGTATATCCTATAGAGTTTTTCAATATATTTGAATTTAGAACAGACTTACAAGCTAAAATCACGCTGTTTAAAAATGTAAACTTAGAGAGACTCGTTTGTGATCGGTTCTTCGCATTATCGACCTTCGTGTATGACATTTTACGTAAAAATTTGCAAAACTGGTTTCGCGTACGTTTCAGAAGAGTTAATATTATTTCAAATCGAATCAATAACAGGTGTTGTATATAATTACTTGACACAATTTTATTCTGATTAATAAACTATTATTATCTAAAATTAGTTGTATATCTCTTTTACCGATTTATTATTTACCGATAAAAATGTGTTTTCAAAACAATTATAATATTCTCATAAATATAATATTATGCATCAGGCATTCCATTATGTTTATTGTAATGTCGTCAAATTAAAACGATAGCAGACGACGTCGGACTGTTGCTTGAGAGTAATCTAAGTAGATGAGTACTTAAAATGTAATTAAAAACGAGTTACCACTCAGTCGACGTAGCTTAAGGATAATAAAGGCTTAATTGCACAGGTTCTGAGCAGTATGCGACGGTTGGTATGAGCAAAATTATTAGTAGTAAAAGTCATTGCTTTTAAAATTTAATAGAAGGAAAAAATGGATACCTGTAATTGAAAATAGTTGAGAAGTGAAACGATAAATGTAAAAAAAAAAACACATGATTGCGAGTGTTAAAAAAAGTCGAGGTAGTCATAAGGACTGCCGACAGAAGTGAATACTTAAAACAATGGAATAACTGCGTTATATTTTGAAATTTTCATTTAAATATAGTTTGAACTATTTAAATTTTATAATTTGTATATTGAAATTACTAACGTTAGTCTGGTTTTCACATCTATTGGCACTCAGAAAAATAATGATATACATTGTTATACAGTTTTTTTAATGTAATCAAACATATGATAGGCCGTACAACATTAAAGTTATCAAAATTAGATGTATACAGGCCCCTATACTATGCGTCGCTAGTCTGACGCAAGCCGCGCAAGCTCAATGCGGCCCGGTCACGTTTACTAGCATGTCATGACGCAAAATTCTAAAACTAATAATATCGCTGAACCTGCCTAAGGAAATTTTCAATTCAAAAACAACACCTATTGGGACTTGAAAAATTTAATGACAATTAATATTGAAAAATTGTCTTGTAATCGAATCACGAAATACACTCATAAAATGACCTGATAAATTTCTGATCGTTTTAAATCTATACAATTTTTTTTTATATAAAGTGATAGAATTAATAATGAATCCGCTCAAAAGTGAAGCTACATATACGTAAGACAGAACGAGACGCATCTGAGTGTTTTTACTTCACAGCGATGCGTGTGTTCACATCTGCAAAAGTTTTTGCCTCATATACGTGTATGTGTTTATACATATTTTTTTTGCGTGTGTGCTGTTACGAGCAGCGGTCCGCTTGTGGATTCTCAACGTGCGTGTCTGGTGCCGACTTGTTTTTTTTTTTATATCTTATAATTTACCACGACCTCTACCACTAAAGTAAATATGTAAATGTTGGGTTTTATACGATGGAGTTGATATGAATAATATTATTTGAAAGTAATTCATACTATTTAACCGAGTCACGTGGTTTATGAATAAGGTTGCAATATTTTGATTAAGCAAATAAATCTTATTGATTGTTAAACGTAGGAAAAAAGTACATCGTTTCAAAATAAAATATACTCAATTTCATTACAAATGAGTTTTTATTCAATTATAATGTTATAGGCACTTACTAGTAATAATAATAACCTATCATAGTTCAATATACAAATTCAGCGTTATTTGAACTAAACCTTGTACGCGTAATTACGATTGTTTTTGGTGTATTAATAATTTCCGTAAAACTAATAGGTATTACAAAATGTATAGTAAAATATAGTCGCGTACTTTGTTGTTGTTATAAAATAAAATTGCTCGAAATAACATAATAATTAAAAATATGGTACAAATGGCAACCCTATTTACGAATGATAATTGTTCCGAGCGTAACCTGGAATAAGTTGTTACCAACAAGTTCCAACTTTCTGTAACTGTTATTGCAGAATCAAGATTAAAAACTATGTAAATTCTTGTATTATCATAAAATTTATTGACAATAACCCGTTCTCAATCTCATACTATGACTAAAGGAAAGAGATAGCTGATTAGATATATTATCTATATTCGACAATTATTTAGCGGAATCTAACCTTAAATACTGCCGAAAATGCAAATTTTATCAAAAGCAAACCGAAGAAATTCATGTTACTTTAGTCTGTATATTCAACTATTCTTTTTTAATTAAAAGCCATTGTGCATATTAAAAATAATAACAGGGCTGTTCTTTATTACAACGGTCAATGTAATAGTGGAACGGATCAATGAAACGTTTGAGCCTCTAATAAAGTGATAATTTGAGACCAGACTAGGAAAAAGCATGTTAGTATTCACATCGCCGATGATGCGTTTTATTGAACATCTCATATTAACTACGACTTTATTATTATAGGCGGAAGGTTTAAAATTATTAAACGAACGTAATATGATATGTTACGTTTCTTGATCGAGCGATTCATAATAAGAGTCACGAGTTGTTGCGTAATGCGAACAATCTCGTTCAGTTGGTATAGCATACTAAAACAGGATTTTTTTTTTGGTTAATGTTTGCTTAATTTATAGTAATTTTCCATAATTTTTAATAGGTTATTAGTGCTAATGTTATGCCGTACTCCTTTTGTTTTTTTTTTACTATATTTAGTTATGCATTACATGTTACTAATATCGTAATTTACATTTTCTGCTAATAATATGTTACTGAATACGCGTTATACATATATTATAAATTAGTATTATTTCTTATTATCTTGTTTTAAATGATTATTTTGAAGAGAAATTTCTTATTTGAGGGTTTTGATCCGCAACCTTTTTGTTTTATGAAAAGTGGTAGGGGAGAACACTGTGTCGGGTAGAGTGGGTGTAGTGTCTCGCTTGCATTCAGGTAATGGAGGACAGTAAGACATACACTCTTCTCACTTTCTTTCTTTCACGTTTCTGGTTATTCATGTGGCGGTGGCGATCACTGAACAAAATCTATGCTATGCAAAAGAGATTAATGAATAATTAAAAATTTTATTTGTAATACAGAGGTTTCACTTCTATCGTGTGTCTTTACGATACACCCTGTTTTTTTCATTTTATTTACTTGACAAACAATTACTTTCTTAGTTATAAAGTAGCAAATATAGAGTGATCATTGCAAGCTAGGCTAGGGCTGTAGACAACAAATCGCAAAAGTACCGCGATCTCGAGGCCAATCGTAATAAGATTTTTAGGGGTTGAGTTAAAGTGCCTCGTGTCAGTGCCTGTTTGTAAACATACCATTTGTACCAGTATACAACAGCGAGCACTGCTTCTTTGCTACAGAAATTGTTGCGATGGTACTTGTGTGATACTCAGGCTATAAGTACATAATTTTTACTATTATTTTGTATAACTGCAATAACACTATGAACGTAATATAATTAGGTTTAAATCAAACCACATTTAAAACTAAAAATTCCATACAATTTCACATAAATCAACTGAATTGAGGACAAAACTAGATTTAACCTTTTATTGCGAGCTGTTTGCATTATTATTAAATTGTATCAAACACATGAACACTAAGGAATATAGTTAAAAACAGTTGATATTTTATGTAATTTACTTCCGTAACAGCGTTTCCGTAACCATTTTTTCTCTGTACAAAAAAGGTTCATTTAGATAATACTAAATAATATTTTATAGTCGACATATGTAGGGTTCTATTTATTCTATTACCAAATGTTTTCAATTCTTCAAACCTTTCCGTTATACATTTCTTAAGGGATTGTACTCTAATTATTTAAATTGGAGTATTACGATGTAACAGTTCTCAGATTTCAATTAGCAACTACAATTTGTGTCTCGTTCGGTACAAAGCATTTGTAATCATCTCGAATTTTCCTGTAATATACGTAATAGGTTCACAACGGATCAAATTATTTGTAATTATTATTGAAATATATTATTCTCTTTGTATTTCACAAATCTTTGACTAATGCTAGTTAGAGTCATAAATATAGTTTTCTGCTGTATGATGGGCAAATAAATATTTGAAACGATGTCGAATTACTTAGAATTCGCCTGGAAACGTATAGAAATAGGAATGTAATAACTATATCAAGGGATTTAATATCAATATTGCGGATGTGGGTGTTTATTATAGCATTCTGGGGGAATCGATAACGATGGAACTGACATATCGGAAATGGTAGATAGTGTCTAAATAAAATAAAGGGGAAAATAGTAAAGTCTGAATTTGTATAAATGAAAACAGTAATTTCCCATGTTTTGTATCTTTTTTGATGTTCATTATTAAATTTAAATGCGTAAAATATGTATCATTTCCAAATATATGAATACACTAAAATCTCTTTATTCGCGGGATATATGTTCCGTAAATATGCTGCGAATACAGAAACCGTGAATATGGAACGGTAATTTATATGGGATTATAGGGGATCCGTTTCTAGGTGACAAAATATTTATTCTTAAATATGTAAAAAAAAAAAACAAATTAATTGAAATTTTGACCATAATGATTAATTATTATCTTGAGGCTTAGGCAATGGTTTAAAGAATTTTGTAATTTTTTCTTGCTTGGCAGTTTTAAAAGCTCCTTAAATTCAGACTGATAACAGCAGTAGCATTAGCAATTTGTCTCTTAAAAATAACACTTCGTTCCATAGACAGATCAATTTTCATAAAGAAATCACAAAGCTCATTTGCCATTCTTAAACCTTCACTAAGATTTTTCAAATTTAATGTCACGTTTACAGTGTTTGTTGAAGCCTCTTCTTCAATGGGCTGTGAATTTAACATTTTCTCCAAGTCGGTTTCACTCCATTCGCAATTTCGGCAATGTTTGCAGTTATAGTTTGAATTTGCACAGATCTTTCGTCATTTCCAGCAGTCAGAACAGGCCACAGATTTTTCCAGCATGACTACAGTGTGTATGGCTTCAATCCTTCCAACGATTCCTGTATCTTTACGATACATATGTATGTACCGATTGGATCCGCGAATAAAGAAATCTTTAGCCGCGAATATAGAAATTAGGTCGCATTTTTTATATCCGCGAATAGTGAAAACGCGAATGGAGGAAGCACGAATAAAGACCTTTTACTGTATATTTTACCGCTTTATCTTTGTCATTAAATGATAGCATTTTTACATCAGTAAAATTGTAAACAATAAGACGACTTAAAAGTTGTTACTGTCGAGTACTTTTTCATATATATTTGTGTTTTAACAAATTTTATATGTACATTGAAATTATATGATGAATGAATTACACGAATGCGTCTTTGTATGAATATGCATTCGACAACAAAAACCTTTGTATCAAATTTCATTAACATATCTGACTCGTTTTAGTTAAAAATAAAACTAAAATATGGAAGATCGATCTCACTGCTTCTGTATTTCATGTACCACTTTCCACGCTTTCGAATATAAAAAGGAGATATACTCGTATTTCTAGCGTTGCGAAAATCTGCCGTGTATTGGCGCACACAGCACATTCGCGACACGCGTAGGCTGTGATGGATGAGGTGTTATCTTGTTCGATAAATATCCGCAAACTCTCCTCATAGAGACATGGTGAGCGGAAAATGATATTATAGGATGTGGTTATTTAAACCTATTGTAGTTCAACGAAAAGTATTTTACTATCTATACATATAATAACAATGTAAATATAATCTTTTCTTTTTAGATCTTTGTAAATAAAATTACTGCTGGTGTGTAGGAATAAGTAATAATATACATTTCAATCATTTATAGAAATAACTGTCTGTCTATCGGTTTGTACGGACACGCATCACTGCTAACGTACTGCGTTCACGATAAAACTTCACGAAAATCATAAAGCATATATATCCTCGAGTAACATTCAGTCCTTGTTTCATTAAAGTCGGTCCACTCTATCAAAAGTTACTGTGATTTTAATGACGCCGCGACTTAAATACGAGAGAAAAGTAGATAAGCAAATGGACTTATTATATTCAGATGATTTTATTAATCACTGTTATTTAACACTAGGTTCCACGTTCCACGTCGACGAAGTCATCTATACTAATATATAAAGCTGAAAAGTTTGTTTGTTTGTTTGGTTGAACGCGATAATCTCAGGAACTACTGGACCGATTTGAAAAAATCTTTCGATTTGATAGGTCATTTACCGAGCAAGGCTTAGGCTAGGGCCAATAGGAGTGGAGTACCAATGAAGAATGTTTTAAAATCGGGTGTTTTCCCTCTTGAGAGCTACCGCTGTGTTAGCGTTAGGCCAAAGTAACAATTTCACGCGGACGACGTCACGGGCAGAGGCTAGTGTTTCAAGAAAGAGGAACCTAGGTACGAAGGTACCTACGTAGCAAGTTATACTTCTTTAGCTTAAAGCTAAAAACACATAAGATGCAATTAATAACGTTTTAATTAATTAAACTTGTACCGTGTTATTACAAAAAAGTTAAATATGTATTAAATACTTGCTTTAAAAAGGTTACGTAATAAATGCACCGCGCTCGCCCGAGACAAGTTCGTGTTATCCTTTTTCGCAAGTCTAACCTAACGTAACCAAAGCGAGACAAAAGAGCAAGATGGCAAACATTCAACGACCGCGGTGCATTTAATACGAAACCTTTTTAAAGCCAGGATTCAATACGTATTTAACTTTTTTGTTGTAATAACACCGTTAAAGTCTTTAAAATAGATTTTCTATATAACTGTATACAAAATCGAGCAAGATATCAAAGAGAAATAGAATAAAGTATTTATTAAAATAATCACGTGATAACAATAGTTTAGTATAATGTAAACAAATAAAAAGAACAGGCACATACCGATAGTTAACCTCAAATCTATAAACCTACTTAAAAAGTATATAATATTTAAAAAAACACTTATCACGAATAGTCACAATAAATTACATTCACCATCATATAATTTAAATACACACACAAATACCCATATATTTATATGTTTTTTATCTCTACAGATGTAAAACACATGTTGTAGACTCATATATCTTTGAATATAGTTATTAGTTCTCGCGAAAAGAAACCAACTTCACGATGTCGTGTTCAAGTATCGATGTGCGCGCGCATCGTAAAAAAATCACTCTTATCATTTTTTCCAATCACGCCAAACGAAGTATAACCTCGAAAAGAGAAAATAAGTGACGCCATCCATTCCTTTACACGAACGGAAATTGTAATACGTACGTAGATCATTTACAAAAAAGGCAATACATTTCCGGAAGAGTGAATCGGAATAAGCAAATCTCTGTTGTCAGAAACGGGTCCCGTTTGAGACGAAGGTTAATAGTTTAGATAACCTCCTTGATCTTGCAATGTTTTTCGTAATTCTGTCGCTTTTTGATGCGTTCATGTAGTATGTACGTGTAAGTTTGTTTTCCTGTACTTTTGATTTCTTGTTTTTTATTGCTATTCCGAAACTGTAACATCAAATTTATATATGTTTTTTTTACGTTATATTATATCCATTTTTCTAAAAAAAATCCAAAGAATCCACACTTATCTTACAAATGTGAAAGAGAGTTTGTTATGCTTTCACAACTCAACCGATCGTCTTAAAATTTTGCTTACACATTGCCAAGGTTACGGAAAAGGGCATTGGATATCTTTGATGCAACAAAAAAAATAATGTGCCCTAGGAATATAATATACGAAGCCGCGAGCAAAAGATAAAAATCTTGATATTATAAATGATATTACATAATAGCACTGGCTAAATAGAAAGATGACGTTTTTTCTAAGAAAATCATATATTAAATAAATTATATCATTTTATTACTTAACACTATGATAATAGAAAATAAACTAAACTTTTCTCACCTTATAGTTTAACTTATTTATGATAAATTTGATGACGTTTATTATGATGAAAAATACGTGCAGATTAAACTACTTTCTAAAATAACTATTTAAATTGCTTATATTGAAATGTATAAATTGTCTAGACATGTTTAAACGATTTAAATATAAAATATAACTTCTGTATTTTTTAACACTCATTAAAGTTTCAAATTAAAGCATCAAAGCTTATAAAATTTATTATTTTTGTCTGACGACGGTTTGTGTTTAAATTCATGTAAACAATATTTAAATAAATTTTAAAAATGGGCATTATTATTATAAATTCTTAAAATTGAAGGTGATATTATATAAAGCATTCGGCGTGGCAATATTACGTAGAAAACCAGTCTATGGAATTTGCAATAAAAAAATTAATATCTCTCAACAGACAAATTTATGACACCACAAGGAATATCGAATATTTAATCATTTTCTATAACAATACAGTTATGGTTATTCACGTTCTAAAATGCAATAATTACTCTATACATAACTAAATATAGTTCATATTTACTAAGCTAAAACATAATAACACAGAGGTAACGATTGACATGGTTCTTTTTTAGAAATATAGGTATGTTCTATGGTCAGGTATTATGTGGTAGAGCCACGCTGAAGCTATTATTGGTTTCAGCATGAAAGGGTCGGCTCGCCCGGGGTACCACCACCCTCTCATAGAAAACAGACGTGAAGTAACAGTGCTTGCATTGTTGCGTTTCGTTCGGTCAGTGAGAGCGCCGGATAACCCACCTGCCCTCCCCCTCCTACAAACACAGGGTAGCAACGCACTTGCGATTCTTCTGGTGTTGCAAGTGTCTATGGACTGTTGTGATCACTTAACATCAGGTGACCCATCTGTTCGTTTGCCTCCTATGATATAAAAAAAAGTATATGATTTGTTATATTAGATGATACATGAAAGAAGTTATGAGATTAGCGGTGAATTAAATTGATACAAAATAGCTACCAGTGTATTATGCTGTTATATTTTACTTAAACTATGATATATTAATCGATATAGTGCAATAGATGATTGTTTAGAATGGAAACAATTTAAAAAAGGTCACAGGAGTGACATCTCAATACAATGAAAAAAATGTGATCTCTTTTGAATTTTCATGTTAATTATAGCGTGAATGACAATATTTATATTTCAGAATCTGTTTATTGAAATTATTAACATTAGTATGCTTTCCATATCTATTGGCAATCGATGCAATAATTATATATATTTTTATAAAGTCTATCAATCATTCAAACTTATGATAAACTGCAAAATATCAACATTACACGTACACAGGCCCCAATACTATGCATCGCTAGTCTGACGCAAGCATGTCATGACGCGAAATTATAAATTTTATCTTCTGCCAAAAATACCGCACAACGTCTAAGCTAAAAATATTAAAACGGACGCGCATGACATTATTCTTAAACGAATTAAATAATTTCGTCATAAATTGGACCTTTATGACATGTAATTTGATCTCATGGTTTAGGTACTAAATATTGTGTAAAAGCCCTGTAATAAATATTCAAATATAAACCATCTAATGTAAAAAAAAATTGGTTGTCTGTAAAGTCGATGTACTGACGATAATTTTACGTGATAACGCCTCGGGTGCATCGGCCGATGGAGTGGAAGAGAGATAGCTGCGTTACTAGCTGAATGTTTAGGCCGATCGCGCCTCACTATCGCTTGTTCCGCGCTCTCGCTTGCACCGAGCGCTCAGGCGGAACGTGACAATGAGTCACTTTTTCGTGTGTGCAGCAGGCGTTCATCGATTTATAAGACACTAACATGTCAAAAACCTCAGAAGAATAATTTTGTGGAACACGCAAGCGGGGCCATGGGCACAGGTAGTCAAAGTTAAGATAGAAATATTCTTATACTAGCGGACCCGTCGGACGTTGTCCCGCCCTGATAATAAAAAAACCTTGACAAATTATATACTCAGCCCTTCCTCATGAATCACTGTCTCTACTGGTGAAGACCGCATGAAAATCCGTTGAGTAATTTTTGAGTTTTTCGCGAACAGACAGACAGACAGACGTGGCAGAGGACTTTGTTTTATACTATGTAATGATATCAAGAACGTATACTGAATTATTTGCAACGATAGACATTGGTAGACCTCGATAGATGTCACGTTATAGGTACACGGTTTGATTGATCGTTTGAATATTCAATTTCTTGACTATCTATGCCTTGGATATAAGAAAAACGTAGACATTTGTTAGTTACATTTATGTCATTGTTTATATTAGACGGTGGTGGTAAGGTTTTTTTGTGAATCTGCCATCAAGGGGCTTAGGGCTGTTCCAGCAGCTGCACGTGAAATCGAGTCTTCTAGGCTTAGCATATCTACTATTTTAGACCAAATCACCTTTCACATCAGGTAAAGTTGTAATCAAACGCCAAAATCTATTATCATCATCGTCTTACCCTTATCCCACCTAAGTAGGGTCGGCACAACATGTTTTCCTCTTTCACTCTTCTCTGTCAGATGTCATCCCAGTATTCACACATTTTTCACACAATCCATTCACACCTTTTCTCGTCTTCTATACCATCGCCATACTCAAAACTTTTCTAGTTACAGGGCCTGGTTTTTATCTCTCCTCATGACACGCCCATACCATTCTACTATATTACTCCTCAACATCTCCGTCAGTCTTTCTTATCCGTTCTGGTTAAACCACACATCCATCTTAACATCTCTGTCATAGGTATTCTTCTTTCATCTGTCTCTTTCGTAGGCCAGAATTCGGATCCATATAACGCGACTCATCTTACTATATATAGTTTTATACATTTCCTCTTGAGTGTTTATGGTATTCGTGGGTCACAAACTACCCCCGACACTAGAAACGCAAAAATCTACGTAATACAAAAATCATATGTGGACTAAAATTATATTATACCTTAATTATATTATCAACAAAATAATGCCTACCGGTTTTAAATCGTTTTTCATTCTGTTTACTTCAATTCACAATTCATTATTAATGAACTGGAAAAGTACTTTCAAATGACCTCGCTCTGACCTTGTATGTCAATCCATAATTATAACAAAAAGTCGATCAGTAAAGTGAGAGGCTATAATCTATCCAGATGTTTTAATGACTTTACTGTTACATTATTGTTACAAGGGAAACAGAAAAAATAAAACAATTACTTAATCTATTTCCAAACAACTACTATGATAACTGCAATTTACAAAATGGATCTGAAATACTTGCAGAATGTAGGAAATCAACTGACACATTGTAAATTGTCAGCAAGGCTCATATAAAACTGATAATAAATTATATGATATGACTACACGTGCATGCGGTACTTAGTATATCTTAATACTACTTGGCATTGATGTGCTGATTTGTATGATTTTATTACGATGAATTGGAATATTGAAGAAATTTTCATTTGCTAATGCCTCAGTTAGTTAAGAACTATCCTCGAGTTCTTATTAACATAAGTTTAATTTTTTTTAAACAATTGTATATACTAGAGAAACGTATTCTTTTTTTTTTGAGAAGAAAATAATAAATGCAAGTGATGTAGAAATAATGTATATATAAAACGTACAAATACTTGCCTTCTACAGATAGGGTCCTCCTCTAAGTAGGGCGACGCATAAATTATTAACAATAAACATAACACCTACTGGTCTTTTTGGCTTACATTTATGTTGGTCAAATAAACTGAATTTTTTACCTTATTATTACGAGTTAGTTATTTATCATATTACCTCCCACACTACCTACCACAAAATGATAACAATACATACGTTAATTGGCATGAATTTACCTGGACTTGAGGTTTGCCCTCATAACAATATTAAAAAACTGAGTTGTAATTCCCAGTGAAATTACAAAGGTCTAGAGATGCAACATCGAAACTGCTCATTGCTCTATATAAAATTATCTCAAACGTGGAAGGCATATGTTTGAATTTTATAATCGTTTTATTCTATTTTTTATTTGACTTTATGATATACATGTTTCATGTATTCTGTTGTACAAGCCGATACATATGTATCCCTTTATTTCGCTTTACATGTCTCTATGTTTATATTGACTGTATAAAAGTAGTCGTCATATCTTCATAATTTTTTATTTCTATAAAATGTATTATCAATTTGGAAGATAATACAAATATCCGCTGGTGCTCTGCTTTGTTCATTCTGAGAAATGGATAGATGAATCGGCTCATTGGTTATCGGCCTTTGACATTTCAGGCAAAGCAATTATGTTGCTTTAACATTTTTACTCGTCCGTCCAAATTACAGGTTTTTATGGTCATTGTTGTTTTTCTCTTTCATTGAGATTGCTTTGTTTTTTTTTGTCAATGTCAATTTGTATGATTTACTACTGTTTTTTTTTTGTTATGTGATGTTATAATACGGATAAATATTTATGATAAACGCATGATCGTCCAGTAAACTGTGAGACTATCGACAGTATCTTTGTCCCGTTTTCATTAGTGAACTTGTATCATGTTATCACACGTCGCGTCGTGGCTAATGGTCCCATATCAAATATTGACTGTTCTGCTATCGCATTACGTCATTCGGTAGTCGGTGCGCGCGGCGTACACAGTCACTCGAGTTTTGACACTTGCCGATTTAAACATACATTGGATAATCATTGATAAATTAGAATCACGTGGTTCACGTGTAGAGGATGTACGGCTTCAGACTCTATTATTATTATTGAAGTGAAAACTACTTTAGGCGTGTTGTGCGGTATTTTTTTGACGGGAGATAAATTTATGATTTCGCGTCATGACATGCTAGTAAGCGTGGCCGAAAGTATTGCGCTTGCGCGGCTTGCGTCATAATAGCGACGCGTAGTATAGCGGCCTGTGTACATCTAACATTTATAATTTTAGAAAACAAATTCTTAGCATTCCATAGATTCACCGTGCGAATGCCGGGTCCATTACATCGTTGGGTGAGACACTCTGAACAGTATTTACGCTATGCAACCTAAATACAGGTATAAGGGGTAATGTTAATCACATCACTCACCTCCACTGCCCGCACTCCTCTGCCTTCTTTGCTAAGTCTGGTAAGAACCTACCGGAGCCGCTTTCCGGAGCCGGGACTCTCTCGAAATAGGAACTTATAGCTCGTGATGGGGAAAGATCTTTAATTTCAGAACTTAAGTGAAATTAATGTAATTAGAAATATAAAAGACTACTATTTTTACTATATACTAGGAATATATCTTTCAAAAGTCGAATGTTCTGAAAGTAAAATTTGGGGGTATTGAAGTTTAATTATTAATACAAATAAAACACTTCTTCATTAATAGGATAAGGAAGTCACAGACAACATCGAGTATTTGTATATACTTAGGTACAGATAAAACTATACCGATAATATTAATTTCTTAACACAGCGAATATTAATAAAGGAGCTAAAATTATAGCAGATTTGAGATAATTCATTAATGAATAATTATATCCTGAAATCCAATTTAATTACAATAAAAAATACATGATTTTTTAACAAATAGTTTTTAGTTTTTGAAAGCTGGTTTTTCAAGTTTTAAATGATACACTTATTTTTATTTACATGATAATATAAAGGGAGTAAAAACCACATTAAGATTTCTGTGAATGAATATATAATAATGAATGAATATATAATTTAAAGTGTTTCCTGTCTCAACTTCTGTAGTCACACACATTAGAATAAGAGAATAATGTTCATACTAGTGTCATAACTTACACAGTGAATTACTGTATTCTACCAAGCACGTCATTTCCTACTAACAAAATTTTTAATATTGTGCAATACAATTGCTTTAGCTTCAAGTAGTCTTGTCATTACAAGTCATGTTCGCTTTAATAACAAACAGTAATATATTTAAAAAAAAAAACACTAATTTGTTTCTCAATAAAATATAGAAATATTTTTTTTTTCAAATTCTTCAACTAACTGTTTTACTTTATATCTAGCAGTGCCCGCGACACCGTCCGCGTGGAACCTAATATATAAAAACAGTGACTAATAAAATCATCTGAATGTATTAAGTGCATTTACTATACATTTTTCTCGTACTTAAGTCGCGTCTTCATTAAAATTACAATAACTTTTGATAGAGTGAACCGATTTTAATGAAACCAAGACTAAATGTTACTCGAGGATATGCTTTATGATTTCTTGGTGAGCTTTCATCGTGAACGCAGTACTTTAGCAGTGATTCGTGTTCATACAAAGAGACATTTCTAAAAATAATTGAAATGTATTTTGTTATCATCATATATAGGCTCCCATCGAAAATCAGCGCTGCAGTACTACTTACAGTATTGCAGATTTTTGCTGAATGGGTTCGCCAATTGTTGGACATCTATTTTTCATTTTTAAAATGTATTTTTTTTTTCTGTCTAATTAGTGTGTAATCTAATTTAATTGTATGGTTGTTCCAACAATAAAGTATTTCTTTCTTTCTTTCTTTCTTTCTTTCTTATTTATTCCAAGACACCTGCAACAATTTTTTTCACAAAAATCTGAAATGTACAGACACGTTAGATTTACAATTTTCTTATATGCATAGAAGATAGATTTTGCACAAAATAATGTTTGTTGTAAATAAAAGTGTGAAAGAATACCTTAACATACATCTTTAGCAGGTTTCATAAAAATGTAACCCAATTATTTAAATTTCTTAATCAAGAAATATGACATAAAATAAAAATTACTGTGTGTTCAATGGTTTTGAGAGTTTAGGAACTCCTTCACATTCTGCGTTTCAGCCAATCCCTTCAGATTGCTTGCTGTCTTGATGGGTGATAAGACACGGCAATCGTCTCTTTGGATCGCGATCACCATACACCAATTGTAACACCAGCTATAGCAGCTTGCTTTCGTTTATCTCAATTAGGGTCCACCGGTATACGCGTAGTAAACAAGCAGGGTGTTAGAGACTTGTACCTGATTGAGACGCGATAATCATGTATACATGCATACCACAATCTCTCGATGGCCGCCATTTTGTTATTGCACGGTGCTTAGCATGCATTGCCAAAAAACTATGAAAAAAACAAGGTGTGTCGTAAAGTCATGATAGAAGTGAAACTTTTGCATTACAGGGAAACATTTGAAATATTCATCAATCATTTTTGAATAGCATAGACTGTATTCAGTTATCGTCACGACATCTTAACGCAGCACACGCAACCACGGACAACGAGATAGAAGAAAAAGCGAGAAGAGCGTATGTCTCCCTAATTACCAATACCCCAAGTCAAGCGAGATACTGCTCCGATTCTATAATACGTACATTTCAAAGATTGTGATTCATAAGTTTTTTAAAACTAATAAATTGGAAGAGGTGAACGAATCAAAACGGAGAAGATTTGAATAAAAGTTAAATAAAGTAGGTATAATGTGACAAAGTATTGATAAAATTTGATATTTATTGCGAATTAATTTTTAAATAATAATTTGTCCATTATTGGGAATATTGTTGAATCGTTGAGCTGCATATTTTTCTTATCAGGTTTTCTATCGGAGACGATAGTAACGCAATAGCTACTAAATTTCAATTTTTTTTTTTTACTGTATTCAGTAGGTTTGACCGTTATGCGTTTGCTTTTTTCATCACAAAATCTCAAAGCGAGAAAGTTTAGTCTTCGAATTGCTTTTTTTCATTTCGATACGTCCATTTTTAATGAAGATACAGCTATTCGAAATTTTTCTTAAAAAAAAAATATTCCGTAACTTTTTCCACTAATGCATATACATTTATTTTTAAGATTGTATATTTTTCACATATATTAAATCGGCTTACTCATGACCCCAAATTTTTAAAACAATATATATATATATATATATTTTAATTTATTTATAAATTGTCAAAAAAGAACAAATTTTATAATAAAAAAGCACTAAAAATTCCCATCGAAGACATCAAAAACTTTCACAATTTTAAAAAGCTTTTAAATAAGTACATAAATTAAACTAATTAAATTAAACAAGAATTTCAAACAGTCGCAACGTTTATACATTCGACTATGGATAAATACTAATTTCATGACACTTAAGAAGATGCGTTTATTTTATATGTGCTTGGTAAACGTTCAGTATTGAATGCGTCAATAGATTTGGGTCAATTGTCGGGGTTAGTGTTATAATACACGAGTATAACGTCGCGTCGGCGAGTCTGAGAAGGGAATGATAAAAATGTTACTCAAACAATTTGTATTTAAGTTTTTTTGAAGTAAATCTTCTTATGGAAGGGCTCTAAAATTCTGATTGGCAACCTTTTGTGTGACTAATAGTGGTGGGAGTAAACACTGTGTCGGGCAGAGTGTTGAAAACACCGGTTCTCGTTCGATCACCGAAGTGAAGCAACGTCGGGTGCGGTCAGTACTTGGATGGGTGACCGCTTGGGAACACCACGTGACGTTGGATTTTTGTTGTATTTCTTTAATAGAAATGTTTCCCTGTAATACAACAGTTTCAATTCTATCTTGTGTCTGTACGGCACCCTTTTTTTGTTATAATTCTTTGAATAATCACTTGGTTAGTAAGTGTTGGATATCTCGCCACGTGAACGTCCGAAATATCCCATTGCTATTTGCAAGACAAATAAAACATGTATTATTACAATAAAAAATCCATAAGACGAAAGGAATAACTAATCCCCAGTATAGAACACACACGACTTTGTATTGAGGTATCAAGACCAAATTTTTTTCTGTTCGAAATGACTAACTCCCGGCGTCTGTCTTTCCGTCATCTTACAATTCGGGAGTCATCAAAAGTAGAGTGAACAAGCATCCAGTGGGTAAGCGCGATACATCGTCATCCTCGTCATCACATACCATCAGGTGAGATTGTGGCCAAGCGCGTACCTACTGCACATTAAAAAAAATAACGCTGATAAGCTTTCACAGCTTCATCGGCCTAATGATTAGTAATCATTACATAGTATAAAACAAAGTCCCCTACCGCGTCTATCTGTCTGTCTGTCCGCGATAAACTCAAAAACTACTAAACGGATTTTCATGCGGTTTTCACCAATGGATAGAGTGATTCATGAGGAACGTTTTAGTATATAATTTGTCAAGGATTTTTTTCATAATCAGGGCGGGACAACGTCTGCCGTGCCCGCTAGTTATATTATATGTTTATTTTAGTAATTATAACATATGCTTAGTTTCGGTCACATTTAGATATCGAGAAAGTAATTTGCAGATAATAAAGAAAATATTAACATTTTTAAAACCGACACATACATATCACACGTGATATTAGAAAGACAAAAGGAAGTTCTAAGTATCAGGCGGAATCATTTACATCTTCTTAACATTTTTATGTAAAAGCCACTCAAACTAGATTTGAAATTAATCACAGCATTATATTTCACGGTCTTAATTTTATGTCTTAATTTTTATTATAAAAAATGTAGATATATTTTTTCTGAATAATATAAACTATGAAGTACGCCATCTATTCAAATTTTAGTAGACTATTTTATTTTACAAAAACCGCAAACTATAAATTAGGGACATCTGTTAAATCTTTAATGAAAGATTTTTGTAGTCAATATTATTACAATCTTACAAAAATAGTCGTGCTAATAATAAAATAGTACAAATGGAGTTTGTCTATTTTAGATATACTATATTATATAGGTATATATATTAACACAAAAGAAGTTTAAGATTGAAAATACCCACAATCCGTATGTTCACGCCCAGCATTGGCATTCTCGGCAAAAATGCAGAAAAGTCTAACAAGAACTGTAGAATAATAGTTACTAGCGGGCCCGGTAGACGCTGTCCCGCCCTGACCCTAAAAAAAGCCTTTGACAAATTATATACCAAAATCTTCCTCATGAATCACTTTATCCACTGATGAAAACCGCATGACGATCCGTACGGTAGTTTTTGAGTTTATCGCGAACAGACAGACAGACAGACGCGGTAGGGGACTTTGTTTTATACTATGTAATGATAAGTGAAAGCTGAATTAGTCTGACCTCTAGTTTTTGCTTACGTTAAATTATTATTATGTAAATGCTTGCCTATTCGCTTAACTAAGTCGGCTGCATATCACAAGATAAACATCTGGGTCCGTAGATTATATTTTAAAGTGGCCGTGTGGCCCCAATCTTCAATTAAAATTTACGTATATTAATTAGCAATTAAATAGAATAAAGTGTGTGATTATTATTAAAATGTATGAGCATATCAAATCCTTGACAAATACTTTCATAATTATCTGTTTAATAAAATTTACACTGAGAAATTTTCCTAAGGTCATGTGTAAATATTGATAAATATTGATAAGATGACCCTGCATTGTTTTGTTGTCACCTCCTTGTTCAAGATCTTCCGTGCTTGCCATTTATAAATGGAACCCAATGTCGATGTAAAGTATCGAAGGGTTATACTAACAATCACCCATAACTTTATTCGTCTCAAATACTATGTATTAACTAATAACAATAACAAATAGTTTAAATTAATCAACATAAACATAGCTTTCCGTCAGTGATTAATTACGTCTTGCATCCAAATTAATAAAGTGCTTCTTTATAATAATGGTTTCATGTGTCATCCGAGATCAAAATACAGTCTTGTGGAAATAATACAAGTGTGAATTACTATCGGCTCAGTAAGCTTAAACACCATGTAAATCATAATCGTTGCGTCAGCAGACAACAACGCGTGTAAGATGCACGATATATTAGATATAGGCATTCCCAGTTTGATTTTTCTTCGAAGCAGCTTGTCTATAAAATGTACCGGGAGAATACTTCGATGTATGTTTCCTTTAACGTAAGAGGAACTGTGGGAACATTCCCAAAATGACCGTTAATAGAATGACTATTTAAAATATTCGCGTAAATTAGATTGAAAGCGGCAGTGGCAATCTTAGACGTGGTTATAATAAGGTTAATGAAAAATGTTTTAGGTTACTTTATCACTGTACAAGTATCTTATATATAACTAAAAGTGGCAAATACGTTCCCGTGTTACATCGTATATAACTATAGTTTACTTCGAACTTGATACCTGCCAAACTAAATTAATCCCACAGTCGTTATGTAAAACAACAACTAATTTTCTCTTCGATGAATTCTCTGAATTCTGTTCTGAATACTATTAGAGAATAATTTACGACTATGACATACATTTTCATCGCGTAGAAATCATTCAAAGCCCATTAATCTATTATACAGAGGATGTCATGTTGGAAATAATAACATAAGCATTCTTAAGGGACTAAAACTCGCAAAGAAACGAAGTAACTATTCGAAAAATACGTGTTTAGTCTATACTATACTATAATAATAAAGTATGTAAAAGTTTGTTTCCTTGAACGCGCTAATCTCCGGAACTACTGGTCCGATTTGAAAAATTCTTTCAGTGTTAGCTCATTTATCGATAGAATATAAGAGGAGCGGAGCACCAACGAAGAATGTTTCAAAATCGAGGGTAACGTACTTATTATTTAGAAATATGTTGACCTTCTACGCAGACGACGTCGCTGGCAAAAGCTGATCTTCTATAAAATAAACTCTGTGATCCTTTTTTCATAGGTAATTTACTTGTCTGGTATTCTAAATAGTAGGTACGAGGTAGGTGTTTACATAAAAACAAAACCTTTTGTTATTTTCTTCGTTGGTTTAAGAAATTAATATGATTTCTGACTCCAAAATTCAATTATCTATATAGAGGAAAAACTCGCGCTCAATTGCCCTCTAATGAATCTGACCTCTAATGTATGGAGTGATCAAAAGAAGACCAAAAATCTACGAGTTATATTTTATAAAACTAAATTATTATTTTACATATTTATTCCTAAGTTGAATTTTCATAATAAATTGTTCTTGTGATTTTAGGAACAATTCCAGTTATCATCATATACTTATCTAGGCGTTTGTCCGTAGTTTCACTCGGATTAATGTAATTTGACCTATACCTAGGTAACAGTACTTTTTCTAAATTAAATAAATGTACCCTATATCCTGTATCGTTCATTACCTGTATGCATTTTCTTATTTATAATATTAGTTAGGAATACTTGTAGGTGTCTTAAGTCACAAATATGTTACTAAGAGATTGGATTATCTGCAGTAACGTAGCATTTAATATCTTATGTGACAAAACCAAATTTGAAATTTCCCACATTCGTGATTTTGAGCCATATTTAGTAAACTCGTAGGCTATCTGACATCACCTAAAGACTTAGGAGCGCAATAATTACCGTACAAAATAGGTATAGGTCATAAAGTACGTCAAAAGAAAACTAAGAAGTAGTGAGGACTGAACGTGATGCGGGGTATGAGGCGCAGAGGACGGATCGGTCGCTCACAAGAACTGAATATTACCGCAAAAAAAACGAACTGTGAATGCCTATCTCAACCTAATCGTATGGATTACATGCGTTGCTGTCTCCCTACGTAACGACTATGATTTACGTTGATTTTTTAAGTTTTTCATTACCTGTATGCAAATTCATATTTATTATATTAGTTAAGAATACGTGTCTTAGGTCACATATTAATTTAAAAATGTCATATTTAAAACGGTGTCACAGGTTATTGCGTAATTAAATAAAATCTAGTGCTGTGTATAGTGCTATACACTGCTATACTATACTATGGTAGTGGTAAAAATAATAAGAAAATCAGTTGACGAAAAGATGACGAAAACGTACGTAACTGTTTTGTCTAAATTCGTTTAGATATATACGATTCCATTCCTCTATATTTCCGAATATAAAAAGCTCGAAACTAATAATTTAATGCAGTTTAAATCTATTCAGTTAAAACATAAACTTGGACATTTTACATATCCGTTACCTTAACACGAAAGCTTCAAATTTGACATAGTTTTAAGCAATGGCTTTTACACTAAAAAATATTTCAAATTAATGGTTTTGTTGTAAAAAGACTGGTAAACTTTCTAGAAAGAATAAACGTTAATGTATCACTCTAATTCAGATGTCGCCGAGCTATCTCGATGGATGTGGAATTCTCCACTTACACAAACTTTCAATGAACGAAGATAAAATCTTACGACCGTGTGTTTGGTACAGTACTTTATTCTCAATGTTTACAAAATTAAATTTGGTTATAATCATTAATTGTCGATTTTATTAACATGTTAGTCAAATATTTATTCAATATATGGATTGGAATAAAGTTAAACAAAAATAGTATCCATTTTCTGTTCTTTAAAGTTATATTTTGCATATATAGCATATTTCGATACTTTACATGCGTATTTTAACTATTTTCTCTAGTGATAATGTTCAGCGTGCTGAATAGCGTAACCGTATTTCGAAATGAATGAAGTGTTCGGGTGTTTTCGTGTAAACTCGGCCATCTCCGTTAGTCCAAGGTCACTGGAGGGAGAAACCGACCCCATTTCCACGAGGATCGATGGTAACACCGGTGTCACCCCGAAAAGTGTTTGCTTTTCAGCATTTTCAATGTCACGTGATTCATGGTAACTGTGAAATTTATTCGATTATTGTTCTTTTCCGTGATGTGTGACTATTTGTTATGATTTTAATACAATTTCTCTATAACTTTCATGACTTTAACCTTGATTTCAATTATTACATACTTCATTCCAAGAACGTATTATCCTTAAAATTTGAGTTACTCTATGTATTTTGTACTCCCTTAAACCATTTGAAAAAGGAAACGGTCATAATTTAAGTCAGATTTACAATAATAAAAATGAACAGGCTATCTGTTTATATTATACTAGCGGGCCCGGCAGACGTTGTCCCGCCCTGATAATAAAAGTATCTCTGCCAAATTATATACTAAAACGTTCCTCATGAATCACTTTATCCACTGGTGAAAACCGCATGAAGATCCGTTCAGTAGTTTTCGAATTTATCGCGCACAGATAGACAGACAGACGCGGTATGGGACTTTGTTTTATACTATGTAATAATAATGATTAAATGATGTGTTTTGTGATTTCATCCTGCATTCATTTTACATTATACGGGACACTCCTGTCACTGGTATGTGTATTATTACTTCATGTTCTCACTTAACGTTCTTCCTGACCTACATTTTGTATAGTAAATGCACCACTCCTAATGTTCGTAGTGTGGCAATGGATAGCTTATAAACGTGTCTCAAAAAATAGTCTATAAAATGTACATCAAACAAACATTATGAGCTATATATTATTAGTATATATAAAGAAATATATATATTTTTTTATAATATAATTGAATATAACGGAATCTTTGTTCTGAAATAATAATTAGATTTTTTTTCTATCACATTTTATTCATTCCGCAAAATGAAAACAAAAATGTTTATTGTAACTTGTTTCGAATCGATATGCGAGTGGAAAAGTTTTAATGCTCTTTTATGCATAATGATTTAAAAAAAATTTCAAATTTGACGACTTCTTTATGGTTGTAGTCCATTATCTTTATTTTTTTAACAAACCTATTTATTATGTTGTATACATTAATGTATATATATTGCATGCTTTAGCTTAAGATTTTGCATTATTTATTTATATATATGCATATATATATATAAATAATATACATATATATAATATATATATGCATGCACAATATATATATGCATGACCTTTGTCATGCATAAATTATAATGTCAACAAGAAGTTAAAATACTAGAAGATTAGAGAAGATAATCAGCTAAATAACAGATAAACTCATAAATTTTAGCAAAACATCAAGTTCTTAAATAAATTTTAATGGTTTAACGGTGTTTTTATATACCCGATTGCATAGTAGGCTTTTTCTATGATAAAATTTAAATATACGATATTTTAGATATTGGTACTCATTCCAAATGATAACGGTTGTGATAGAAAGTAGTTTAAGCATAGTCATTTAAATAAACCAAAGGTAATTTAAATATGTCGTTTAAATTATTAAAAAATCTACACCGAAGTTAAGATTAGACATTGATTAGTTAAAAGTGTGTCAACAGACGATAAAAAAAAATTGTAATATATAATTAGACAATAATAATCACCACATATTATAAAACAAAGTTCTCCGCCGCATCTGTCTGTCTGTTCGCGATAAACTCAAAAACTGCTTAATGGATTTTCATGCGGTTCATTAATAGATAGAGTGGTACACGAGGAAGGTTTGGTATATAATTTGTCAAAATTTTGTATAAATTGGTAGAAATATAATGATAATTGTTGGAAGTGTCGGAAAAAGTCAAGCCGTCTGAGAGCTTTCGTCGAAAACGCTTCCTAATCTCTTTGAAATATAGCAAAATAATTAAGATAATAAACGACGCAGACGAAGTCTCGGGTATCAGCTATTTTTTTTATATATATCATAGGATGCAAACGAATAGGTGGGTCACCTGATGTTAAGTGATCACCACCGTCCATAGACACTTGCGACACCAGATAAGTCGTAAGTCCACCAGCATATGTTTGGGGGGAGGGGGAAAGGAGGTGCGCCTCCGGCGCTCTCAATGACCGAACGAAACGCAACAATGCAAGCACTGTTACTTCACGTCGATTTTCTGTGGGTCGGGTGGTACTACACCGGGCGAACCGACCCATCCATGCGGAAAGCAGTAATAGCTTCAGCGTGGCTCTACCACCTACCCAAATGGCTACAGTTAGTATAATAGTATAACATTTTTTTGTAATTATGTTATTTATATTTAATCTAACCTCATTGTCATAATCTAATACACATTTAATATATATAGAAGTCGAGTTTACTGTTATGTATGATATAGAATACTTTTACCAATTATTACTAAAGTTTAATTAAGTGAAGGAGACGGTTAACTGCAAAATGATTACATAAAAATACGAATATAATGATGTTTATGATTTACTTTTTAATACAATTGCAAAATGATTGAAGGTTGAATTTTTTAACACTAATTGAAAACAATTTGCGAAGCGGGCGTACACTACTAAAAGGATATTGCAGCAAACAAGCTATATGTAAATCCGTCATCAATAAGATCGTAATCTTGAAGGCAGTTGTATGCTTCTACTCCTAAAGACTGATAACGGTTTGTATGCCATTACGTGTTACCAACGGCAACCTGAGGACCGTAATAAAGCAGTGCTAGAAGATTTGTTTATGGGTATGACGATGACGCTTCCACCGTCGACCAGTCCACTGATTCTGCCAGTATTTCGTGAGCTCCAGCTCTTCGAAGCCAATTCTAGATGTGTTATTTTGCCATCTGTAGCCACATCCCACTATTAAATGCTTCGCTTTCTTTTGACCAACGACGGAGGTTAATGTTTGTCATCAGTAGAACAGTATGAATTCGCGTTCAATTCCCCGAAGCAGATGCTTCAAAAGGAAAGTTAGTAATTGTAACATATTCTGGACAATACCGCAGAGTCATTAGTGACCTTTGCTGTCTGCGAAACTCTGAATTAGAGTTGGGTTACCCTTACAGGGACCAGTCTCAGTAAGGGGATGGTTCAAAAACCACGCATTGCTCAAAAGAATTTTGTCATCTGTTCTACGCGAAGCTACAATTTTTTTGCATAACTCTTACATTAAGCAGTGCGTGTTAAAATGCTAGTTTAGTAAGACTAATCTGAATACAAATCATTGGCATGATAACGGATACTTCCTTCTCAGGTCGAGTTAGTAGATCGTGTTTTGTTCTTGCGAAATCCTTGCGTATTGTCTTGGTACTTCCTATCACGGTAACCTTGGTTATTACGCATTGCCGGCTACACGATTCAATAAAGTACTGTCCGTTTTTCAGCATCTTTCTGCTACATTATCTGGGATCCTTGAAAAATTTTACTACTGTATGGCACATATTATCTATACTAATATTATAAAGCCGGAGCGTTTGTTTATTTAGTTGAACGCGCTAATGTCAGGAACTACTGATCCGATTTCAAAAAGTATTCAGTGTTAGATAGCTCATTTATCGAGGAAGGCTATAAGCTATATCATCACGCTAAGATGTATAGGAGTGGAGCACCAATGAAAAATGTTCCAAAATCAGTTTTTTTTTCCTTTTGAGAGCTTCCGCTGCATGTTAGTGATTGCACGTGGGCGAAATCGCGGGCAGAAGCTAATATATATACTACGACTTGTATTAAGGTTAAACATTACGATAAAAAAAGGTTAATAAGAATATATTTACATAGAGATCATTATCGAATATAGTAATAGATTGCTTAGTATTCTCACGGATTATGCTAACAAAGGTTACCTAAGTTGATGAAATTCATATTTCGCAAAGCGTTTAAGTTGACAACCGCAAACGTATGCGAGGCTTTTGTTATGCGATGCTATATCTATATTTTTAAATTGAATAACGTTATTAGTCTGATGGGCCTTCAGAGTTTCACCTGACGAATAGGGCGAGCGGTTATGACACTCAGCTACTTGGCAACAAACTCAAGGGTGGCAAAGTGGTTGAACTTCGACTTGGGCTGTTGCCTTGGATGCAAGAACGCGAATCTTACTAAGCTAAACTAATCATATATATATATATATATATATATATATATATATATATATATATATATAAGAATTAGTGTGTACCATGAATCCATTGACATATACATATGTGTTATATATTACACAGAATCGAAAAAGTATTCATTTGATTTTAAAATTACGGTATTACTTCACCAGGACGGTAGTTTAAAATATTACGTAAATTAACTTAATACAAGGCATAAAAATAATTTTATTTAAGCCATTAAAAATAAGGTAATACAAAACGATAATTATGAAACATTAATAGGCAAGCATTTAAAATTGTTTCTTTTTTCTACAAGTTAATTATTTCTAGTTACTGGATATTGGCTGATGGTTTTTTATATCTCTTAGACCACGAACAGCTATTTTATAATAGATTACATTCAGTTTGGTTTACTATATGTTTAATAAAATATAATACGTTTTTAATCCGTTTTATACCGCCAACATTTTATTATTACCAGAGCTTCGTCCAATTGGTTTTCATCAAGACCCGATACCTGCAAAATGATAATTAAGCCGAATTAAGTTTTCCCCTTATCCTTAGAAGCATACCGTATAAAGATATTAACAAACTAGCCGATCCCGCAATTTCCTCTGCATCATTTTCTCAACTAAACGAAATCATTTAAAAACAGCGATAGAGACATATCAGTCTGTTCACAAAATACAGTTATAATTGTTTCAGTATTTCTTTTTTTTTTTCTTTCTTTCTGTTTCAATTTCCTTGTTTTTGTGTTATTATGTTAAAGTTTTAAATACGTAAAATAGTTTAATATTTAATTTATTGTTGGAGCACGCCGTGTTTGTCCCTAAATATGACAACATTTATAACGTATCACAATAGTCCTACTTTTTATATACTTACTAGTGTATTGTCATGTTGACAATCCTAAAATAAATAAATCATTTATGATCTAAACAATGTACTATATTTTATATACAGAGGAAATACATAAGCTCCACACCGTTTTTTTTTTAATTGACTACTCTATTGGCTTAGTAAGGCTTTAAGTTTTACCGGACTATTAAGGCGAGCGCTTAAGACACTCAACCGATTTAATTTTGACAACTAGCCCAAGGAAAATCTCCATAGCCCTCGCCCCGCTAATCCAAGGAAAGAAAACCCTCGTCACTGAACGCGTAATGCTTATAAATATTGCAGATTCATAATACTTTGTTGATACTTTTTAAAAGGCCAGCAACGCACTTGCGATTCCCCTGGTGTTGCCAATGTCTATGGACGGTGGTGATCACTTACTATCAGGTGACCCACGTGTTCGTTTGCCCCTAGGATATTAAAAAAAATCATAGTTTTGGCCCACCAGTGACTTTTAGCTTGACATGGCTGAATCCAATGAAAATAACTTACCATGCGTTTTGTTTTGGCTTAATGTAAAATTATAGTAATATATATTAAAATTACCTGATCGCAATTTATCTCTTTAATTGTATCTTCAGAAAATGGTGGTAACGGGGAATCCTTAAAATTATCTTCTTAACTACTCACTGTACCGAATACAGCATCATCGCCACTATTTCAGATTTGTATTTATCATACTTCTGCAACATAATTTTATAGCTAGTTCCTAGTTTTCTAAAAATATTAATCATATTTAATGACTCGGTAAAATAAAAATAACATAAATTAAATTAAGATTATGGGGCACTTAATCTTTCCAAATATGATATCTTTTGCCGATTTAATATGTCTTATAATGGTTTTATTTTCTTTCTGTACTGATAATAGTTTCTTTTTAAAATCAATTATACTGAATGAAGCCATCGAGATATTTTTATAAGGGCCAAGTGTCTAAAATACATCCAATAAATTTAGCCGAAATCTATTCACTAGTTTTTGTGTGATGCGCATCACAACAGCATAATTGTATAATTTTATCTATATAGAAAATAGTGAGTTGTATAACATCATAATAACGTATTTATTAAAATATAATTTGCATAAATATGTATATTGTGTATATAATAATTCTGTAAAGTTCATTCTTTCGAAAATTCCTTAGTATTATAATATAATATTAGCATACGCATAATCAGTAAGTTTTCGAATGAGATTTATTAAATAAAACTAAAAATTATGCACATCTATACTAATATTATAAAGCTAGCGGATTTGTTTGTTTGATCGCGCTAAACTCAGGAACTAGTGGTCCGATTATCACGCTAAGATCAATAGAAGCGGAGCAACAATGAAGAATGTTTCAAAATTTTTTTATTTCCTTTTGAGAGCTTCCATGCTTGTTAGCGTTAGCCCAAAGTAACTACTCCACGCGGACGAAGTCGCGGGCAGAAGTTAGTTAAAATATATAATTTGAAACATCTATTTCCTGTCATGCTTTTACTTAGAAAATATTTTTCCATACCAATTATTCTGGGTAAAACAATCTTGCGAACTGTTGGTTATGTTTGGGTTAACAAGAACTTATTTCAATAAAGTAAAATTAACGCGACTCAATTATCAAATTTATTCCCACATCTTGAATTCGCACCAATCGTGAAATAGAAAGAAGTATAGATTCATATACGTATATTTGTAGCAAGGCATTTAAATAACGGCCCTGTTAACACCGTACGTAAATTAGCTCGTTTGATTCCTCGTGACCTGAATAAAATGGACCTTGAAATAATATTGTATTTCAAATGCCTTGAAAACTTGCAAAGGAATGTTTATATTCATGATAATAAATCACCTAAATGAGCATGAAAGTAAAACATCCTCATCGAAACCTACCATTGTTATGTAGTGCAAATAAAAATATATTAATGAGATACGAATGTTAAAATGTATATGTTGAAAGTAGAATGGATAAGATTAAGAATGAGTATAGTAGAGGAAGTTTGAAAATAGCACCAGTGACAGAGAACTTGAGGAGTAATAGGTTAGTACGCTATGGGCATGTCATGAGCTGAGATGAAAGAGTTTTCAGTATGATGTATGAGGTGTATGGATATAGAAGTAGAGGAAAACCGAAAAAAGTATGGATGGATTGTGGGAAAAACGATGTGTGTATATACTGAGAGGACATCTGTGCAAAACATGTTGTGCCGACCCTATTTATGTAGGATAAGGTTAAAAAGTTGAAGATTATTACTATTTACCATAGTAAAGAGAATCCGTATGTCTAGAAATTGGTTGTTTATCGGGAATCAACTCGCGTTTCATTTTTTGTTGCCATAGGTAGTCACAGTTCGGTCTTTCTCGTTAATGCTCGATACTTGTTTGACGTCCGACCCACCCTCAGCCCCCGACTCTCCGCCTGCACTACTTCGTCCTCGAATAGCGTTTCTGATCTACATTTTTATAGTAATTATTCCACTCCTAAAGATCGTAGCGTGATGTTATATAGTTTCTTCCTAAATAAATTAACTCACTTAATAAGCACTCTTTCATCCGAATTGTTTAGTAGTTTATTTCACATTACAGTATCTCCAAATACTTTGATGGAATCAACACGCATCAAAGCAAGTCATTCAAATATCTCTGTCTGGCGAATAACATAATTTATATTAAATGGTTAAAAAATTCATAACGAAACCCGGTATACTGAATAAAAACAGTCTCATACGAATTAATGTGAATTAATGAATAATTAAATTCGCTTTGAGGTTGGACAACACTCGATAAGGTCAGTTGACCGTGCACGATCAAAGTTAAAGAATAATCCTTGAATTGGTAATCCGAATTAACTGAATCTTTTTAAAAATAGCACAGAGTTATTATAATATTATCTACTAATTGTTAATAATCGCTATACAATTTAATAATATATTAAAGCCGACAAACTCAGTGGGAATTTGTCCTTGAAAATATTTAATTTTTATGTGTACTCTAAGTGTACGGCCAGAGTGGACGCTTAAATCGAGCGTCGAGCGAGGCGTAACGTGCGGCGTTCGAGTCCAAACATAATATGCATTAATGCAAGTGTCCTGAGTGGCGCGCGAGCGGATTTCTCGACGTCCCGCTGGATGCCCCGCTGTACGCCCCGCCGAACGTATATACAATTTAGGGTACGACCTGAGTGAATCTGCGTTCGGCGGGGCGTGCAGCGACCAAGAGCGCCGCTCGTACGCCACTTAGGACACCTACGTGTTAATGCATATGTTTGAAACGAACGCCGCACACCCCGCTAGGCTCGACGCTCGATTCAAGCATACACTCTGGACGTATGTATACTAACGCTTTTACACAACAAAATATGTAGTTATACAATTTATTTGTGGTGTCGTTTGTATGATTTAATAAAAGTATATACAACATCTTTCCGTAAACAAATAGTGTTATGGCGTATTTATCTTCTGTTCTATATATATAAAATTGGATGTTAGTATGTAACATCTAATATCATTTGATCAATCATCATGATACACCTATACGTTTTTCTTATGGAAATGGTTTCATTTTACTCGTTTCACTATATCTAGCCGTTAGGTAGCGCCAGGCTATATTTAATTATTAAGTTTTATATTATAATTTAAAGCGACAGGGAGCGGATACTAGTAATAATACAACAACTATATACTACAACATAATACATCAAGAACACATCGCAACGACATTTGACACAGAAATAGCCAGGGGAATGGAGAAGAGTTTTAGGATAATTTTCATCCCGAATATACAGATGATGTTACAGGAAAAAGCTAGTAAAACGTATAATACATTTGTAAATATTACACTATTTATATATTATATACATTTTCATTTTAAATACTACAAACTGTGACAAATTGGTCATCCATATTTCAAACTCAGTAAAACCAGTAAGAGTTTTTTCGGTGATAGTGATAGGTTTTACAACAAATTCCCAAAGCCCATTATCAATTTGCCGTATTGTAAGTTTAAGCGCTATGTTAAGCGGGTTTTAGTGTGTATATTATATGATATTATAGGGTGGATCAATATGTGAACGATGGTAATGTCTGGAATTGACACCATGCTGTACAATCCACTAAAGATGATTGTGACGTTAATGTAATTTAGATAAACCCGATTGAGTTTCTTGTGCGGTTCTCGAAGAGTGGGTTATTTTCCGAACCGACGCAGTGGTCGTTTTGATATTCATAAAAAGCCTTCTTAGGGTCTTATATCGATTAGAAAATATCCGTAACGGTAACTTTAGACATTTCGATGTTTCTCAATTGTTCCTGTAATAGTCGACATTAATTAGGGTTGTCTCTTCTAATTTCAACATATAGTGCACACTTGTTAGTGGTACGAAAAAAAGGACGTATTATCGAAATAAAGTATGTCGTGAGATTGGAATAGGGCAGTATGTATTAGGTTTTGTGTAATTATCAATCAATTCTTGGTTATTTTTCTATGCTTTGTGGGTTTTAACGCTTGTACAAAATGTCACGTGATAAAAAATGATGTTGTCTAAGATAGTAACCACGCTAAAACTAGAGTAGGATTGGCTTACCGCTGCTGGAACTTGCTTAGAAATGTTAGGCGACAGATTTCTAGTTTGAGGACAGTGGCTTACCAGACGTACTTAGAAAAAGCTCTATATCCGTGCTAAGGTTTTATCATTATGTTTTCCTTCAACGAAAGCAGCCATTTATGTGAAATCAATAGTAGAAAATTCAAACTATGTTATATAAGTACTAGCTGATATTCCGTCTTTGTCTCCGCTGTTTATTATCTTAACAATAATAGGTAAAAACATAAAATTGGAAACAAAAGATAATTTTGCTTATATTTTTTTAGTCTTTTGTACGGCTTATAGAAATAGTAGTTTCTTAAAACTTAAATGACGTATATTAAATGAAGATAGCTTGATATTTTTTTTAATAAAGACCAACCGCCGTATAACAAAAAATTTAAATACACGTTGAATTCTTGTTTAAAAAAAGTTCGATCACAAAAACATTGTCTAAATTTACACTTCTTATTTTGTTGTATTTCTATTTGCCGGCAAAAGATCCTTCATAGTCATTTGTGGATTTCGTGAATATAAATAATTTGTAAGATGTAGAAAACTAAACAATTCAATTTTATTTTTGTAATAAGACCGGAAGTGTCTAAGCCGTTAAAGCCAAAAAAAAATCGAAATCAATAGTTTTTGCGGAATGCACATACAATCACAGAGCTCTATAAATTTATATATATGTATTTTTACTGTTCACATAATGTATAAATAATAATTATTAGCTTTATCTGTAGATGGTAGAGCCACGCTGAAGCTATTACTGGTTTCAGCATGAATGGGTCGACTCGCCCGGGGTAGTACCACCCTCTCACAGAAACACCGACGCTGAAGTAACAGTGCTTGCAATGTTGCGGTTCGTTCGGTCAGTGAGAGCGCCGGAGACCCATCTCCCTTCTCCCCCCTCTCACCCCTCCCAAATCCTTTCCCCACAAACACAGGCTGGCAACGCACTTGCGACCTTCCTGATGTTCCTAGTGTCTATGGACGGCGGTGATCACTTACCATCAGGTGATCAGCCAGTTTGATTGCCTCCTATAATATAAAAAAGCACAAGTGTGTCAGCTCTGAATCCCAATAGTACCGGTAGAGAGAAGGTAAATTGTTACCACGAATGAAAATCTCGATTTGATTTTCAAAACATCTTGTACACCTTCATCGGTTGACGTAAAGCGATATAGTAGAAATGTGACAATGACATGACCTCGTGTGATGCATTGGCGCCAAGTGTGCCAACCAGCGTAGATTAATAATTTTTGTTAATTGAAACAGACTTGAAGACGAGTCTTGTGACCAATTGTCCAGATAAATTTGGATTCTGGAACATTTATTTATAGCCTATCCTCAAGTTAATGACCGTTGACGGAATTTATTACTAAGTTAATAGGCCCCTTATATCGTATAAAGAATTTCCAAAAATTCTGTAAATCACTTTGGAGTTTATGGAAAATTTGGAAGGTTTTCCGGATGGAATTATATTTTACATTGTCCTAACGTGTTATTGGTCTTGATTGTTCCGGGTTATTCTTGTATCCAAAATATTTATATTTTGATAAAAAATGAACAGTCAATTATTAGTTGATTTTTCTTAATTATGTATTGATAAGGTTATCTCATAAGACTTGATATGAATTTAATACTAAGTTACAAATGTAGGACTGGAAACTCAAAGAATTTGGTATAGTCCTGTATTATTATTTCCTATTCTAATATTTATTTATTATCACAGTTAATTGAAACATTCCATTAACAAAGCTATAAATAAACGATAAATTAAAAATAATATTTTTATTTTAAATACACTAAGCAACTCGGATTTGACTAATTTATGTAAATTATCAAATTTTTTTTACAGAAGACTATACAATTTTACTGTCATTCAAACGTAAGACTAATAGGCAACAGATTAAGAACAATTTTTAACTGACGACAAAACACTATATTTGCGTACAAGTCTTTACGAGAATGACGTGGTATGACCTCCAGTTTACTTTTCAACGAGATTTCGATACGAGGCGAAGCAGTCTAGATTTGCGGAAACATATTTTTTTTTATTTCGATGTCGTAACTTCACGGTCAATGTCGACGGACCGGCCTTGCGGCTCGATCGAGCACGTCTTACGCTCGATTGTAGGTACATAGAGTAGTGGACAACTGGTTACGTAACAGCACTATTAGTTTTGATAATCTATCATCGTTTAGGGTATGTATTGCTGATTTGGAGTTGTAATCGCAATGAATCTTCTCGATCAGCAATGTTTTTAGGTCAAAAAACTCTACAACTTTTTCATATTTGAATTTAATAAAATATATATTATTTTTAATTATATCCGTTTATTAATTAACCGTATTTAATTACCATTCAGGTCTGTTACGGCGCTGGACTGACGTCACACTATTTTTTATATTCATACCGATATGCCAAAATGTAAATGTCAGGGTAATGTTTTGGAAGGTGTGACATCACACGTTATGATCGGTGTTCAGTTCTAGTAGGAAATAGAATGTATATTAATGTATATACACGGTATATTATATAAAATTCACTATTTTTTATTATAAATTATATACAAAATGAAATGTCAAGTGTTTCGAGTAGTGTCTACAATTCGATTGTGATAGAGCTGTAAAATACTAAAAAAATCTTTATTTTTGGTTTAAAATACATTCGCGTACGTGCATGAATTCCTATTATTATTTATTGTTACTTGCCTCTTTATCTGTAATGTATAGGATACGAGGTTCAGATATTTACCAAATACCTATGTGAGATTAAAATAGAAGATCAAGTATTCTGATTTTTATTGTAATATAATTAATCTTTAATTATATAAACATACAATACTTTTAAACTACGATTAGCAGCACCTTTGTCTATATTATAATAACAGCCAAGATCACTTTCTTACTATATTGTCCTATCGAAGTAGCGATAACCTCGACAACGAAGTTTATACTTCGATTGCGAACATTAAGTCCAATAAATTGCATACGAGTCAATGACACTGTGTGTTACATGAGTAACATTAGTATTATCAAGTGCGAACGTCATTGCCTCGCCACTACGGCCGCTGTATTTTTAGACTAGCCAACACTAAAAATAGTACAACGGTTATTACTGAATTAATATTTCTAAAAACGGATCGTCTACGCGCGACTGATAACGTTGTGCCGAGACCGATAGCGGTTATGACGTTTCGACGCGACGCCATATTTGATTTGTTTGTTTTTATTGTATCTGTGTGTAGGTTGGAACCATATTTTTTTTTATAAGAATAAACTTGTAATTTAGTAATTTAATTTAAATATATTAACTTTATCTAACCGATCTGGGTTCATAATGGTTAAAAGCAGGTATAAGAGAAATAATGGGTCAACTGTATAATGTCGCGTGATGACTTTTATACTAAGTATTAGTAATTCAATATTTTTCACAGTTTATAACCTAAAACAATTTAAATGTAAAAATTTTAAAGCCTTTTACGCTTTGTCGGATGGAAGCAGGTTTAAGGTCATTACAGATTTGTATAACACATTTCGTCCTTCAAAGGACGAATAAGTAAGTGTAAGCTACACAAAGCAATATCATATTATCTTCGAGGAAGCAAGAATGTTTTACGGGCTAGTAATGTCTTTTTTATGTCATAGGAGGCAAACGAAAGGTGGGTCACCTGATGTTAAGTGATCACCACCGTCCATAGATACTAACAACACCAGGGGAGTCGCAAGTGCGTTGCCAGCCTGTATTTGTGGGGAAGGGGGAAGGAGAAGGGAGGGGAGGTGGGCCTCCGGCGCTGTCACTGACCAAACGAAAGGCAACATTGCAAGCACTGTTACTTCACGTCGGTTTTTTTGGGTCTTATGGTACCCCGGGCGAGCCGACCCATTTAATACTGAAATCAGTAATAGCTTCAGCGTTGCTCTAGCACCTACAAAAAATCTGGTATTAAAAACCGTTTAAACTTGATAGTATTTATTATGAAGAGCGCATACTCCATTTTAATGGTACTAACTGTGGTAACATGATCAATTTGTGATAAAACCACAAGTAGAAATAGAGTTTTTTTTTAATTCTTAATCCTTCTTTGCCACCACTGCTTTCGCGTCATGTATATACGTTTTAACAATCATTAAAACAAATATACGATTTCTTTATACTAAACATTTTTAATTTATATATTTTTTTAAACTAAACGAAAAAGGTTAATAATATACAAATAAATTCAACGATTTCACTCCTAGATTAAAGTAAAAATAATAATATACGTTATGTATTGTATATTCAATTCATATATAATTATGTGATTATATAGTTTTTATTATACATAATTGACTTATAGTTGTTAAATATGTTTATCATTTTTATTACATTATTAGTAGGAAAAAATAGGTGATATTCCGAAGTTTTCACTGGTTCAATACAGATAGAGCAAATATTGAACTTACATGTGTGAAATCATTATATCATTTTTATTATCTAAGGAAGTTCGTCTTTACACGTTATTTCATATTGTTTGTTTGTAACCGTTGTTTTTTATCTAATAAAAAATCTTCGTGACTTCACCTTTTTTACTTACTTCACGTTTATCAAAAGTCTTATAGTTCGTACAAAGGCACACTCAAATTCTTATATATAAAAAATCCACGGTATTGTCACTCAGTTTGTTTATACTTTTTTTTAATAACTCCTACTACTTTCACGTTTTCAAAGTTACGACAATCTTATAGAAACCGCAGCAAAACTTATGCTCTACATCTTTAAAATTAATAGTGAAAATAGGCCACCGTTGTATTTTTAAACACGTTCCACTTATCTCTCATGTTATTTGGCACAAATAATACCAGACGTTCCGTGCACTTTACCCGCTAGATGTGTGTAATATAAGGAATCTTAGGGTCTTCATAATCATTTACTGTATTCATTTTTGTTATTGGTGACGTCACCTGTTTATTTAAAGATTATTCTTAAACTACTTAGTCGTTTCGTTTATACAAATTTTTAGTGCTTAGGTAATTAACATTGTTGTTTAATTTCTTTATAATCTTGTTAGAGGTCTGCCGATATTCGCGCACCACGCAAAAACTACTGGGTAGATTTAGATTAAAAAAATAGTTTTAGTTGGACCTTTGGCCCTTATCTAAAATAATGTAATATAAAAGTATTCAAGTGTTAAGAAATTACGGCTTTTATAAGTACGCCTTCAGTACTATATTTTCTTGCAATGAAGATGTGAAAATGTAGAAGTATATTTTTCCTTTTATTTATTTTGTTTTGTCCTGTGTCTATAAAATATATTTATTGTTAAAATAATAAAAAGTACAGACGATATCGTGGGTTTAACTAGTTTTATATAATTGTGTATAGTTTTGTACTATGTAAATCCTAATTATAAATATTTAAATGTCACTACGCCTACTACTACACCCTACTACCACTGCGTCTTGAGACCTGTATAATTTTGAATTAAGGTAAATTAAATTTAACGTTTTCAAAACTACCAAATTACCCAAACTAATAAATGAAACTAAAACTTCACTAGAGTTAATCTATGAAAAAAAAATCAGTAGTTTTCAAGTTAGAAGCACAATAACACACAAACAGACAGACTATTTATGATAAATTCATACTTGAAAATGAAGGAAGAGTGGTTATTTGTATGAAGAAATATCAATTTTAATTATTAATGTCGATTTGAATACCTCTGGTAACATTTTTATTATCATTTGATTATAAGTATTTTTTTAATTCATTACAAATATTTTTACTTTTTAATAGAAAAAGCCTGCCGGTAGCAGCAGTAAAGCCGTTGTCATATTTATGTTACTGCCAACTACTTTCCATGTTTTCCTTGCTGACGTCAGTCTAGCTTTTCACCTAACTCGTTTACTAGGTCGATGGTATAGGAAACAGCCCTTTCTCACGCACGGCAGTCGTTTTACCTCGACCACTAATATGAAAATATATCTTATATCTACTGCATAAAAGTGAAAATTGAATGATATAATTATTTATGTCAAGTAAAAACTAAAACTAATGTTAATTTTTTTATTATAATTTTGCATTTAAACAAAATAAACAATGTAAAGTTTAATTTTCTCTAAAATTGTCAGTTTTATTTATTTGTAAAAAAGAACTTATTTGAATTCTTTATTTTTCTCTGTCGTGTTATATTCACTAAGTCTTTAGTTATTCACTCTATTTTAGATCTACGTAAAAATGTCTACAGATTAAAATTAATGTTATGTAAATCAATACTAACATTTTAAATCCGACAGTTAATTCTGTTACCTCCTTAAGACTACACCGATCGCGGTGTAACTTCACATAAAGGTAGCATGACACCTCAAGAAAACTTTATGATACTTTTTATAACAAAATATAGAAAAAAAATCACCTAGAGTAGCAGGCGGACACGCTTCATTTATTTAACTATATATATATTATAAATACTTCGTTATTTGTTTCATAGGCCTCTTTACAACTGACATGAAACTTTTGTGAGTTGTTGCGTGGACGCATGGGAAGGGTTATGAATTAGTGCAACTACTTCACAAAAGGTGGCGCGCTAATCTTTTTTCCCTAGTTACACGATATGAGGGTGATACTGCCTGATGGTATGGTAATGTAAATACTGTGCTAGACGTCGCTGATAATATCATCTCATGATTCCTAACAGAAAATACAATTTTGCGCGGTAACACATTTTTTTATATGTATTTAATATTGGAAAGGTTTTTTTTTTCGAACTGACTATGCTATTGACCTGGCAAGGTCTTTACAGCTTCACCGGACTCTTTACAGCTTCACCGGACTATATATTGGAAAGGATAATCTTTTATTTATTTTATTTGTGCGCTATTTGACGTTCCATCGTTCAAAAAGGAGGCGGTTCTCAGTACGGTTGTATTTTTTAACGATACGGGAATGAAGTTGAGGGTTGAAATGGATTTAATAGTTAAATAAATTCAAACCATGTGTAACAAACACATTAACATTTTCTTTCTCATTTCAGGTACGTTATAGTAACATCGATAATACACAGCATATGCACTTCGAAGACCACGGTTGTATCGACAATTTTGTGTTGAATGTGAATTCCTCCGGGTCATCGATACAATTTCGAACGTGATTACGTCACGGTGTCCACGAATTCACTTACGGTGAGTTAACGTTAAAACAGTACGTTGATTCGATGATTTTATTATTTATTAACGATACGATGCTTCAGAAAGCTTATCAGGTTATACATTATCAATCGAACAGGGATTATAACGATTATTCGCTACTAAATTTTCGTGTCTGATTTCGATAATTCTGTGTTTCGTTTTTTGAACAATATACTAATATAAAAATAGGGTATATTTTTATTACTGTGGCTTGTAACTTTTTTCTAGTGAAACATAGCTAATCATTTTGTTGAAGATTTCATTTTTTTTTTTAAATTTCGTAACGTGCACTTATTGACAAAGTGCTTTTAAATGTTTATGAATTATTATTTATTATTAATTATTGTAAATTATTATTAATTATTATTTATTTATTTAATCTTTATTGTACACCATTATACATACATACTATAAAAACATTTCAAATTGTGCGTTTAGTACAAAGGCCCGTTATTGCTAATAGCAATCTCTTCCAGGCAACCTTTGGATGGATATGTTTCATGGGGTGGAGTCGGTGGTATTTAGGGTGTATGAGTAAAACAAACCCCTAGTACATAGATATAAAACATATTATAAAATTTAAATAATATGTAGACCACATAACAATAATAAACATATATGTACACATAAGCGAAATGTTAAATCGACAAATAGTACTTTCTGAGAGAGTTTTCAAAGAGAGATTTTACAATTTGTTTGATTGATAACGGTGACGTCACCACAATACGACAAATAGGCTCAATAGTGATTTCAGATTATTTTAATAAAGATATACACATTATTTATTCATTCATTTTTATGTTACAAGACATGTTAGCAGTTTGTTCATAGTAGTAGTTAGTAGTTCTCTTGTTTAATAAATTCATATTTCGATAATCCCGTTTGTTTGTTTTGTATTTTATATTAAATTGGATTCAAAGAAACTGTACAATTCTTACCATGTACGAAACGTTACGATTGTGTTCATATTTAATGTACAATAAAATATCATACGATGATAAACATTTGTCAAGCCTAACTGACGTGGATAACGATTTGATACCGCTTTATCTCGTTACTTTTTATCATTGATTATAAACAAATCATATGATTTCTTGTGTTCTTAAGATCTATATCTTGTTTTGGATAATGTTACAGTGAATAGAAAGAAAATTCAGTTAATAACGCAACGCAACTTTTTTCAAACGATGATGGGTTAGTTGGTGGCGTGTTCGGACACCGTTTCGATGGGTGTAGGCTTGAATCCTAGCAATTGAGTCGAACCTTTCGTTGAAGGAAAACATCGTGATGGGACCATAGCAAGGTGGTAGGGCTATTTCTAAGTCCACCTGGCTATCTACCACCCTCAGGTTGAGAATCTGTCGCTAAGCACCTGTTGGTGTGTTCCGGCAGCTGCACTTGAGCCTGTCCCGTCTATAGCGTATTTACTATCTTAGACCGCAATGTCGTTTAACATCAGATGACAAAAAAGAACTGCTTTAGCAGATCAAATTAGGTTATATGCGGAGACGCAAAGTCAAGAGAATGGACCGTATTTTTTAAAGTCATTTTCGCACTCCTGTTTAGGTGTTTTTAGGGACTACAAACGCACAATAAACGAACATAAACGACATCTAGGTTCGTAATGATCCTTTGTGAATACTATGAACACTTGTCCTGTGCAGATTCCATTCTATATACTTGACAGCGACGTAATATAAACAGTGCGGCGAAAGCTTAGAACGACTTTACCATTGTGTAAATGATAAGAATTGTAGTATATATCTAGTATAGTATTATCTGAACTGAGTATTATATTTAAAAAAAAATTATAGACCTGTTACATTTTGTTTTAATTATACGTCGGCTTATGTTTTTTTTGAAGATTAGATTTCGATTCTGATTTGAAATATCACTTATATTTATGAAGTAGATTTTGTCGAAATAAATGTAATAGGCTTAACACCTAATGTGTTTAGATAAATGATACAGGTTTAACGACACGAAAGTCGGCACTAACACGCGAGTCAAAATAATTTAAACGTATTTTATTCTTATCACGCTTTCATGTTGCTACGTGTGTAGAGTGAGAGAAGTAATAAATAGATTACGGCAGATTATATAATTGACAAGATAAGGATACTCTTTCATTAAAAGGTGTAATGACTGTATTCAGTTTTTCTTTATAAAATCGTAAGAATGCGCCATATTGTTTGTTTCAAAATCTGTAAATGCTTAAAATACAGTCACATACATTTAGTACAATCCTCGTCAATCTTTTTGGCCGTTCTGAATATAACCGTAAGTTCGGGCTTGCCCGTAATATAATCAAGAGTTAAATACAAGTTAAATATTGTAGAAGTTCGACATTGACATTTACTTTTTCTTGAGTTCTTCTAATTTATTTTTGGCAATCAGTCCTCCAGTAGACTATTCCTGGCATTGTCAAGTGAGTAACGATATTACAAGTTTCTTGATATAATTTCAATGAAGTAACAAGATGGTGGCCATCTTGTTAGAACTTTCCTGGGAATTTTTGTGGCAAGTCAGAATCCATGCTCCGTGGTATTATTTCCGATCCACGTCACTTGTGCACAATAACCAAACTATATTACGTAAAGCACCACCAACATTACACAATATAGAGCCAAATAACACAAGATTATGGATAAAATATAACGACCGCTACATGTACATGGCATTCTAAGATCTCGCAAAAACCCCTTTTCCTTGAGATGTCTTGTGTTCCTTATTTAAATTTGTGTTCTCCGTAATATTCAACGTGGTCAAAAAGATTGGCAAGGGCTGTATATTGTAACATAGATTAGTGAAGTACCTACGTATAAAATCGTTAGATATTTTAAATATATATATATATATTTTAATATTATGTTCAATGACCTATAAAAATGTCAAGATATATAATAATTATGATATAATTTCTTGATAATTATATTACTTAAACAATAATTATTACACAAAATTGCTTATAAAATAATTATTTCATTGTGATAGTTTTGTTTTTATACATCGACATACGATATTTATATCTTGGATAATGTTTATATACTCATAAATTTCTTAAAGATTAATAGTGATATCGTAAATTTATAATGCTGTTAATCCGTTAACCGAAATCTGCAAAGGCACTGAAACGTTTTTGTTAATTCTTGTTTTAATAGTTCCTAGTCACCCACCCCGACTTCGCGTGGGTACAATACACTAATAATATGTGTATTTTAAGTGTCTAAATTATTTAGATAATTTTTTACAATGTAATTTTTACATAAAAACCTTCTTCAGCTCCGTATAATTTGAAATTTGTCATACATTCCAAAATATTCATTGAAATGAGACGCTTGTAAATGGCAGTTTTCATCAACTCTAATTGTCCAATATAACTATAATATTTATAATTCGACAAGAAATATAATTAATACTCTATTGGTGAAAATATCACCACTAATCGCCCATTATTTTTTATCTTGTTACGCCAAAGAAGTATAACTTCTAACGCGTGTACATAAGTACACACACACTTTTAAGATAATATACGTGTTCCAAATTCAAAATAATTAAAAAGTTGAAAAAAAGAAAAGTTTTTAGATAAAAAATGGTTAACTATCTTTATCTTTAGGTGATAGAGATATTTCATCGTGGACGTATCCGTAGGCATTTTTAAGTAATGCAATTCTGTAATATGTACTTTGATATAACTCTGAGGATAGCCAGCGTTAATAATATAATCGCTCGAAAACTCCTTACGACTTCATTCCAATACATCGACGTTTCTTTATTTATATAAATGGAATATATATACTATACATATAAACTTTACTCTATTATCTAGAGGATAGTGGAAACCATATCAAAATCCGTTGTATAGTTTAGAAGAACTAAATGAACACAGAGATATACGAAAAGCTACTTTGTTTTATACCATTTATAAATATATATTTATAGATTCGTTAGTTTTATTTCTCTTTTCGGTTTTGAATCTCGGACGTCATACTTACATATTATACAGCTATGTCACTCCCACAATAAAAACAAATCTAACGACACCTCACATGTTAAAATCCAGTCATCCGTTTACACTACAAAGCATAGAAATGAAATAGACATGCATATTATTTACTATTAAATGTGCCTATTTATACTTGACTAGTGGGGACCCAGTGGTCGACATTCGACCATAGTTCATTGAATTTTTAAAGTTTGAACTTTATTAGGGTTCTTTTATCAATGGCATCGACTTCAAATATATAATTAGATAGTTCAAATATCAATATTTTTTTATTTAATTCGGTTAATTTAATAATTAAGTCATTTTTCGCTTTTTAGTGCCTTATTAGTTTTTCACATCGAAGGCGGTTTATTCTTTTTTGTAAAAAAAAATATTTCCCCATTTTTAGTGTTCATAAATATATCTGGTTTGTAATGGGTATAATAAATCGGCTCCAATTTCACGAAAATACGTAGAGACGAAGTGGGTGAAAATCAAATAAACGATATTTAACCCTCTTAGGGGTTGAATATTTTCTTCAAATTTATATGGGACCACCGCTGAATATAACTAATTCAAATAAAAATCATTAAAATTGGTTCATAATTTGCGGAGATATCGATTAACATACATAAAAAAAATACATACAACTGAACGTCGTAACCTCCTCCTTTATCGAAGTCGGTTAAAAAATACATACAGTCAAGCATAGCAACCTCCTTCGCAACCTTTTTTGAAGTCCGTTATTGACGGATGTCAAAATGTCTTTTTTATTTACATATGTGTATATGTTGTGTAAAATTGAAGCAGTAGTGTGAGTAATGCATATTTTAATTAATTTAATATACTTCTAATGCATTTTATATAAAATAAATAGCTTTCTGCACTTCTCCTCCATATAAACTTTAACTACGCCAAATTTAACGTTCATCCATTCACGCAATTCTTTTAAAAAGCGATACAAAGTTTTGGCTTCACGTATTAATATATATGATACTGTATATTACCTCAAGTACGCTATAAACGAAGTTTAATTTTATTATAGGTTTTACGAAATACTACATTATCAGAGGTGATCATTATTACTACAGTTAATAATGTAATGCATTATTATGCTGTTTACTATCCGTTGTTCGTTATTATTTTATTTTATCGCAATACATGCGAACAGGCAAACTTGATAAAAAAAGTAGTAGGTGTGAAAAGGAGAGTACTTCACGTTGCTCATACTCAAAGTCGTGATATGAACAACGTATTTAATTATAAAGTAATTATTACAAATTGCAATAAATTGTTCAACAGCAGAATAATTGGCAACAATTTATTACATGAAATATAAAATAATACAAATATCTAATTCATTATTGTTATGTGGCTGTTTTTACCATATATACCTAATACTGAATAGTGTTTGGAATACAAACAATAAAGAATTGATAAACACAAAATAAGTCGCATCACTAATAATAGTTAGCTGTCATTTGTCACATGCAAGGTGCGTACCGTTCGTGGAACATTCGTAGTATTCGTTCCTTGTCCTTGTCTCTGGCACCGTTAGGATAATTAGTGTTTATTTTATGGTTTATTTATTATTTTATTTGATATAAAAAATAACTGTACCATAACATCTTTTTTAATATTCAGTTAGCTATAAATTATTTTGATATATGATTATTATCATAATAATGTTTATTATCGATTATTAATTAACGGAATTCATGTGGAAACTTCTGATAGATTCTTAATGACATCATAATTCAAATAGCCCAGTGTGTATTTCAATTTTATACAAGACCACATCAGGATTACGTCATCTGTGCATTGTTTATTATACATTTATTTATGTTGTTGTCGTTTAGTACGAGCGAATAAAGGTTATTCGGGACAGATGACTGAACCGTATGAGATAAAAATTCATCAACCCTACGTTAGTCATTATCATCAGCCTGTAAGAAACCCGCTGCAGAGCTATAGGCATCTTCCCAAAGGAAGATATTGGCGATTTCAAACTCAAATTTACAGTTCATATACGGTGAAACATCAAGAACATTTCTCAGATTCAGGTTTCCTCACAATGTTTTCCATCACCGACAGCCGATAGTGTTACCAATTTAACTTATGTTACAATGTAACAAATTCGTTGGTACATGCCGGGGTACAAAACTGCGAACATTGGATTGATATTCCACCGGTCAAACCACTGATCATGACATCTATGTTTCCTAGTAACAACTCTTTTTTTTTCTCGAACTGACTCCGTGTTGATCTGACAAGGTCTTAACAGCTTCACCGGACTACTAAGGCGAGCGCTTAAGGCACTCAGCCGATTTTATTTGGGCAACTAGCTCAAGGGTGCACGGCACACTTTGGGCTTGGGCTGTTGCCTAATTCATGCAATAGTAACAACTCTTATTATTTTTTATGTTTTTTGGAGAATTCAAATAGATTGTTTTATTTATGTAGTATCGTGGTTCAAAATGTACATTATTTTATAGTGTTCTTCCAAAAATGATTTTTACCACACCAGAGCATGCAAAGCAGCGCGCAATAATTGTTATAATCTCGCAATAAAAGTTTAAACATGTTGCCACCAATAGTAGCAAGCAGTAGCCGCTACTGGATTCTGTATACGCCTTTAGCGTGTAACATTTTTAGATATACATTATATCATTAGGGTTGTCTCGTACTTTTAATATCTTGTTATTATTATTAACGAGAATTTTATGAGGACGGATATATATTTGTTACTCTTTGACCGAAAATATACTGAAATGATTTTGATGACATTTTGCGGTAATATAGCTTATATTGGTATAACAATACATTATTTAAATTTGCCATATATAACGATTAATATCACGTAAATTTGAAAAATGTTGTCATTTGAAAGCTATATCTATGTGCGCTGCATAAATTGATAAGATTTACACGGATATAATATATGATCCTATATATTAGGTCCTTGGTCAACGGCTGTTATATTAACATTTTTAATACTTTTAAAACCTGACTAATAATAAATACAACAAACAAATAAAAAATAGTTTTTATATTTCAATTGCTATCGTATGAGATAACTAATACCGTACTGTGTAAAGTATCTGGTACTGTTTTTTTTATGAAACATATTAAGATCCTTAAATATCTCACTTTTTAATACTCAGTGAATATTACAATTAATTGGCAACCCTAGAATAGAGTAGGCCACCAATCAACCGCGCCGCTGAGTGCGTGAACGCATCGTTTCGCAGTCGGTAATTTTTCGTAGTTGTTACTAGCTCCCGAGCTAGTTCACCGAACCGGTTCTGAGCCATTTACGAGACAGTAAAAGTATGCAAAAATTATATTTAACTGAATTTATAATTATATAATGGGACATTAAACAATTAACAAGACCGTAATAAACATTTGTGTGTTTTAAAACTTTACTTATATGAGTAAAAGCGAATCCGCCCGGACAGGGATAATAGCACGCTATCGAAAGTCATTGACTTCTACAAGGGTACTTGATAATTTTATATACACTTTTTCATCCTTTAACAGTATTAATTGCATACCTATTTCAAAGGGAATATAATTAGCTTTTGTCCGCGGATTCACTCGCGTTAAATCAGTAAAATTTTCCTCGGAAGCAGTATTTTTTTTATAAAACGTTCCCTATGTACTTCTCTGTACCCCTGACAACGTGTATACAAAATGTCTTGGTGATCTGTGAAGTTGTTAAGGTGTGAAAACTTAGCAAACAAATTCACATCCGCATTAATAATATTTCTTTTGATTTATTATGTGTTATGTAGGCCTTTAAAGGTGAAAATAAATAAATAACTATTTACATTACATTTACAATATAGTGTTTTTCAGAATCAGTACAAAATAACAAATCTATTTTCCGATTGATTGATTGATCCGATGTAAAGAATCTTCTTAGAAGTATCGTAATCTAATCTTAGAAGATAATCTAATACTGATCGCCTGCTATATTTTTATTGTTGTCATGTTTAATTTTATATTAATTTTACTGTAATACTTAAGTATTTATTTTTCAATAATATGTACATCTCAATGCTATCTATACACACGTATTTTAAAAATTAACTACTAAGTTCATGATTATTTTTTGCAGTAAGATATCTCAAAAACGATAATTTTGATTTTGCAATAGACTTATTTTATTCCCTTTTTCATGTTTACATCCTTCTTGGTACTTAATATTAATCATACGTGTCAAAAGAAACGAAGGTTGTAAGTCGTAAACAAGCCAATTAATTTTTTATTTATTTAAATACTCGTACGTAGTGTGGGGTTGGTTAGCTAAGAAGGTTTTATGTAAAATATAATGGATATTAATAAATTTGTGCTTATGTCTGTACGTTTGATTATTTTACAATTCTCAGTGAGACTTTTTTTTAATAATTCTCAACCGATTTTGATGAAATTTTGAAGAAGAGAAGTAGACAATACTCAAATTAAATAATCTAAACGATTATTAATAATATTTTTGAGTCACAAAAAAATTTCATCCGATTTGGTTTGCAATTTTTATACATGGGACAATAAATATGATTATGCAGTTGATAAAGTTAAAGATAATAAAAAAAGCGTGTACCTCACATAAACAATATAAATCCTAGTCTTCAGCTTCCATCCAATACTTATTAGCATCAATGACTTATTAAAGTCTGTTAAGAGGTTAAGACCAAATTATTTAATTTTTTATTTAATATTTTCTGAAGTATACGAAATAAATTTATAAATCAGAATAAACGGAAACTTATGTATTTTAGGTTATTATGATGTCTTGAATTCTATAGAAGAAATTTCTGATTAGACAAAAACATTAGGCACGTCGAAATAAACACTTTCATAAGAGTGATAACTACTTAATGGAATTCCATGGAATTTTTATATTATAATCTGAGGCCTAGTAAGCTAAGAGCCTAATTCCTAACTAGAAGAACTAGAAATCTACTGACAGGTGCAACTATCCCGTTTATGGGTAGACAAATATAAATAAGAGACAAACATTTCAAAATGATCACTAAAGACAGGCGTGTAAGGGTTATCGGACGGCAAAGTAAAATTTGTAAGGGCATTGCGCTTACGACGTTCCCATGCGATCAAAGTACTGTTTTTTTTATGTTTTTTTTTTAGTTTTTTTTTTCTTATCTTAAACGGGTCTACAATGAGAATATTCTGGTTTTGCAAGGCAAGTTGCAATGCCGATACTCAGAGTTAGCTTTCGATGTTATCGACGTTCGCTAGTTATTTAAAACTGGGTTTTAACTATTTTTTCTTAGCCACTTTATAATGTAACTCTAAATCTAATTATATGTACAATTATTATGTGACAACGTTATGTTTTGTGTAGTATTTTATGCAATAAATCGATCACTTATCTGAAATATCTTATAAATCATCGATTTTTTTGTAAAGCCTTAATATAAAAGCAGAATATAAGTTAAATATTAATTTATCTTTTAATTTATTATTACGCCGAAAGGTTGAAATGTTGGAGATGTTGGTTCTTAAATGTTAGTTTTTCGAACAGTGGAATTAGATTCTTTAAAGAACATACTAGAAAATACGAGATTCTAGTTACAACTATCAATACACGAAAATTGTGGCTTATAGAAAATACGGAACAGGTGTTTTCCTTTGCGTATTAACGTTTGTGAATATTTAGTACGATTTCAGGAGTCTGCTCCCGTCAATGCTCCGGAAATATATTGAACTACCTGTTGAAATTTTTCCAGAGCACTGACGTAACGGTTGTTTCGAGAGGACTGGGAAGTAGTTTTTAAGCGATCAACAACGTTAATTTTCAGTAATTTCGAATTGTAACTGGTTAACTAGGCGGACATTAGAAAAAATGTTATCACTATGCTTAGTGATGGTGCGTTACTTTCTCTTTCTTTTTGGTTTCGTGTCCCATATGAAGGTCAGCTTCTTCGTCGTCTTTTCTCATCCAGTTTCGCCTTCCATCTGCCTTTAATGCCGTACTCGAGACTTTTCATATTGCTTCTTACCTCCTAGCATTACGCCTCTTCAGTTTGATTTGGACCGCAAAAAGTTATAGTGGTCAATTTATTCTCTTCTCTAGTGACCTCGTCTTAACGTGTCCATACCATCGCAGTTCTTGCAGCTTTTCGAAGACATCGCGTATGCCCAGCATGTATTATGCTGCAGCATACAAGTAGATACTCATTGCGAATTTTCATCTAAGTGACTTGAATGATTCTTTTGGATAACGGCTCACGTGTTACTGCCTTACATCAGGACTGGTCTTATAATAGTCTAATGAATAAGAACCTTTCTATTGAACAGACATGTTTCTATCGCACATAATACCCATAATTTATTGCTAATTAACCTACGCTGCGTCTATTCGGTAATGAATGCTACCTTCAATGTCCCTAACGTTGTCTATAATACTCTGTAAATTCTTGTATTGACCACACGAACTACCATTTGTCTGTCCATAGAGATTGGTGTGTTTTCGTTGGTATCTGGTACAATATATAAGAATATATTCCAAAAAAAAAATAGGTTTTTATTGGTATGCCTAGTTATCCATACTGTAATGAATTCTGAATATGCCAGAAGCAAGAAAGTAAAATGAATTGAATAGATATGCGATCTCCCCGTTCCATTCGTGGAGTTACATAAACAGATCGTATAATGAAAGAAAAGATACAGTGAATGGCTGGTCTGAAGGAGAATGTAACATAATGTTCAAAATTATGGTTCCTTGGTATAAACAAATGAAGTATAAGAATTAAAAAAGGGATATAACAAAGCCAAGGAGATTTATGCAGATAGTTAAAAATCGTGCTACGTATACGTGCGTAAACAGGGATATAACCTAATGATTTATAAATAGGTGTTTATAGCAATAATGTAAGTCAAGCAGCTAACAGCTCTGTTTCTCTATTCGAAAGAACATTACAACTTGTAATACCGATCTAGTCTTCGTTTACCATAAAAGTAATATTAGCACAAATTAACGATTTTCGCTACATTGCTCGGTCATGGTCTTTTTTCGTTGCGAAAGAAAACCGCTAATAATAATCAATTTATGAATTAGAATCGTTATTTAAAAACATAATATTTAAATTCGAACCAGTGGAGCCCTGTAATGTAAAAAATGTAAATGCCCTCCGTGACTAGGACAGCTTCTTATGACCTTGGCGGCGGCCATTACTTTTTTGCGCGTTCAATGTTGCCAACATGTCGGCGTGCTGCGCGTTTTTTTTTTTCATATAAGGCAACTCGTTATGCAACCTTTTTATTTGAAAACAGAATCTGCAATTATTAAGTATGTCTCTTTAATTACGAGTCGCAAATATCTACTTACATAACTGAAGGGGAATGGTTATAGATTCACTTTTTATTTTAACTTATACAATATTATGTAAATTGTATAGTTGAGTAGAATAATAATTGTAGACGATTTTGTCTTTGGTAAAATTTAAATAAACATAGAGATTATTTTATAAATTTATTTGAAATAATAAAATGATATAAGTTATGAATATTAGACTAAATATTATTATGTAACGTATGCATGCTCCATAATATCTTCTATTTGTTTTGCATCGACATTGTCCAATTATCTTATCGCGGTAACAATTTTATCAAAATGTTCGCAAGTGAACAAATATTGCGAGTTTGTGAGTGATAGAGGATCGCGTCGTTAGGGTTGTCGGATATTATATATAAAATATTAGAAAACAAATCTAATATATTGAAAAATCAGTGCATATCATATATATATTCTTATGCATTTTATATGCGAATGATATGAAAACATTTCATTCGAAATATAATATTAAAAGTACTATAGCTATTTACTTATTACTTTACCATCATTATCCTGATATAAATATTTTTATTTCAATATGCAAAACAGCCAACGAAGATATTACGTAACTTTAGTTTGTTGTTTTATTTTAGCCTTTAGCGAGAAATATAAACAATTTATAGCTATAATTTAATTAGAAGCTTTATATTCTTTGGGGTATTCCATGGAAGCAAATTAAGTAAATATGTTCTTATAAAATCTTCTGGAATTTTCTTATACAATTTCATATCTACAAAAATGTTTTCATGGTAATTATAACGTTAAATATATGTTAGTCTTATTATAAAAAGACCGTCTATGTAAATCATCCCCTTTTTAAAAATCAAAAAGTGTAGTTCACCTGATCCTAAGCGTCATTGTAACCTATAACTATGCACAACAAATCTCAATAAAACCGCAGTTCTGAACTCTGAAGCAAGTTACAATAGGTAGCTAGTTCTAAGAAATCAGCTGGAAAAGTTATTCTATTGCTAATTCCACCTTCCAAACCGGAAATAAGCAGCACGTACACTGTCCCTTTGCAGCAGAAATAGATGTGGCATATACCTTGCATAGGTTTTCTAATTTTGAGTCATCCTGGTAAAATTATATAGGTTAGGAGAGATCTTAATGTAATATATCTAGAGTTTGAAATTTAATTTATTAATGTTATGGGTACAAGATAATCGATGGTAGCTTAGTTGAAAGGGTGTTCGGACACCGCGTCGAAACCTTACGACCGAGTCGTAGCTTTCGGTGAAGGAAATATCGTGTTTATTTCTAAATTGCTTAGCTACTTAAGTTGAAAATCTGTCGTAAATCGTCTGTTGGTATGTTCCGGCACTTGCACTTGAGATCTATTCCCCTTTACTTTTAACGTGTTTACTATCTTAGACCACATGGTCATTTAACGTCAGATGGCTAAATAAAGTATTAAAGTATAGAATTCAATTCACATTTTCGCATAGTTAATAGCAACGTAGCAACTGAAATGAGTATTGGCTACTTTTTACCACATCGCCTACTAACGACTATTGTTACAGCACCTACTAATTATAGCATAGTCGAATCAACCTCTTTCCACTTATGCATGCTATTATATTGTGAGGTGTAGTATTGTTTGATGATAGATAAGAATCCGAACCGAAGTTTTAGCCAAATACAAGTATCCTAGTTACTTGTCACATCATTCCAAAACTAAATGCTAAGTTAGTGCTGCTCAGATTGTTTTTTACGTACCTATATTATTTATATAAAATGACAATATCATAATTAGTTGAACATAATATCACTAAATTCTACACTTTACTATTTCATTATTTGCCTTTCGTATCCGGGTTAAAGTAACTGCTTTTGATAACATTTTTGTATTAGTTGCATTTAAATCGTTATTTATATCAGTATTATTGAGTTTGTTTTTCCATATATTGTATATTAATAGACGCAAGGAGCATGACGAATAGAGATTTACTGTATAATGGTTTCAACTTGTCGATGGCATGAAGAAAACTAACTGATTCCTTTTTTTAACTTATTAATAATACCGCAACTCGTCAATAGCCACTAAATAAAAGTAATAAAGAAAATCGGTTGACAAAGATAGGTAAAAAAGTACCTAACTGTTTTGTTTTTGTCTATGTATATGAATTAATGGTCGAAATTCGACCAAATTCAATATTTTTTCAAGTTTCAATATTTAGGAAAAAAACGAACATTTCACAAAAAAAATTTGATAACAATAAGGCTCATTAAAAGCTACAACACAAAAAAAAATCGAAGCAGTTATCAGGATTGCAAGTAGAAGTGAAAAACTCAAAACAATGGAATAACTGTGTTGTTTTTGTAATATTTAAATGAATTAGTGTGAATTATTTAATTTTCATATTATATAAATTGAAATTATTAACATTAATCTCGATTTTCACATCTATTGGTACTACGAGCAATAATTATATACATTTTTAGTCAGTTTAATAATTTATCAAACATATGGTGGGTTACACGAGCTCAATGCAATGTATCAATATTACATTTACACAGGCGGCTGTACTACGCGTCACTAGTGTGGTGCTAGCTCAAATCATCATTTCGAACTCATCGGTGACGTATTACGAGAATGTCGAAATCATCGATGAAGCGAACCTATAAGCTTATCCCCTAGCAAAAAATCTTTCCAAAAATCGCTCAACGCGGCTAAATAAATTTTCATTCCAATAAGAAAAGCGGTTGATAAACAGTGGAGGAAGAATTACGTAACTGTTTTGTCTCCCTACTTATACATATATAGCAGGTGTACATAGTATTGTATATCACCTATAGAATTTACAAAGTCATCGTATACTTTCTTCATAAGTATCATCATATTTTTAAATAACGAAGTTTGCGTCAATCACTATCGAACGTGTAGTGAAAACTGAAAGCGTATTAATCAATTCTGGCAACCCTTCGCGAAATACACGCGCTACATGTTATCTGTTCCGCTTGACAAGGCTCCGTAATCCGCTTCCTAATGGAGATAGCACGTTCGCGGGATTTGGTGACGAAGTTCGCTAATCGAGTGTTAAGATTAGTCTTACGGAAAGGTTGTTTATTGGTGAATCGGGTGTGAGACCATCACCTTGATACACCGCAGACGCAATTGATTCTACGCCAGTAAACATGCATTTGTTTACGCCTCCAACATTAACCCGGTTTGGGGATATTATACAGAGCTGTGTTTGTACATTTACCTACAACACCTTAAGATACACTTGTGTATATATACAATGTTCTAACTGATATCGCCCAATCTAAAGTAATAAGTATAATAATTTAAATTTTGAGGAGATGCTTGACGCTATAGTCGGACAAAAGTTAACTAATTCCATTACAAATGACAAACGATAGTATAATCAAACACGACAGCAGCTACCTTTAGCAAGTCATTGATGCATTTAGTGCTACCCGTCGTTTATATATGCAAGGAATATATATAGAATTACTTTAAAAACAGCACATATCTTCGAGACATATATAGGTATAGATAAAAAGTTTTGATGAAGTTAATTCTTCCTATCTTACTCACATTAGCCGATCTTACGGCGTAGGATTTAGTTAACTTGTTCAAATAAGAGTTCATAGTTACATAAATACGATTGTCCGGACGTAAACGTAAATTGAGATCACAATATTACAACCAGTCGCTATTTAAAAAAAAGGATAAGCTACTTTTACTGAAATATCAAATACTAGACTCTGCCCACGACTTCGTTCGCGTGGAATAGTTACTTTGTGCTAACGCTAACACACAGCGGAAGTTCTCAAGAGGAAAATAAAAACCGATTTTGAAACATTCTTCATTGGTGCTCCGCTCCTATTGGTCTTAGCGCGATAATATATAGCCTATAACCTTCCTCGATAAATGAGCTATATAACACTGAAAAAATTTTTCAAATCAGACTAGTAGTTCCTGAGTTTACCCCCTACAACGTCACAAATTCACAAACTTTAGCTCTTTATAATATTAGTATAGATGTATTTTCATTTACACAGAATATAAGACAATTTCCATGGACCAATGAAAAATTTACTAAGTAGATCTGACCTAATAATAGCTCTCTGACTTCGTTCAGGATACATTACATTAAATAGGTTTTTACACCTAATACGAAAACGATTATCATCTAATTGCACGGTCTGTGCTGTGGTTGAGGGTGTACCATATTTTGGATGGAATGTGTTAAATACCAATGTTGTACCAATGTTTAATATTACTCGGTCCATGGATGTAGGCATTTGTAATCCGATGCTGTCAGACCCTATGTCTCAGAATACGAAAATATTGTACAGAATAGCAAGTTTAGCTTTTAAGGTTTGAGGAAAAAGCCCATATTAAAGAGAGAAAAACATTATACAGAATATTTACTTTCTCTAATCAGTTATCTTATAATAGAGAGTAGGTGATAGATATAAAGCTTATTCCGTATTTTGTAGTCAAACAACATTGAGGAAACCGACCTGATATCATTCCACTTTCTTCACTCCAAAGTCCGCATCACATCGTTAGCGCAACATTCAAGGACAAACGGCATACACACCTACAAGGGTGCTGGGCTCCTCATACCGAAACAGCAACTGTATATCCGACTCTAATACTCGGGAAATAGGTTTTATATTCGCATGAGACACTTCTTGGAGAGTCTCAGGCAGTAGATTGAATAAACTGCTTGACACAGATTCACGTTTCGGGTCAAACGGGCCCGGCCAGTAAACAAAATGTTTCGCAGCGACATGCTCGCGTTTGGAAAAGGAATAACCACATATGTTTCTTTTCAATTGTTTCTATATAATTTCGTACAAATGTATGTATATTCATAAGTGTTACTTGTAAATATAAAAAATACATAACATTATAGTTAAAAAGGTTTACTCTTACCTTAATCTATTTTTAATTATTAATTAGCATTAATTTTTGATTAATTGAAGATTTGGCTTGATCTTCCAATGCCTATTAAATAATTAATACTGAATTATTTTATCAATATAGCAACAATAAAAGCCCGGAATTTGAGGAAACGTGATTTTTGGATCTTCCTTTTAAAAATTCTCTGTTTTATTAGTATACTAGCCGACCCGTGCCCACTTCGTTGGGCGGTAATAGGCATTATCAAGCTACAACTTTTCTCTAGAACTCAATCATATATATCTCATAATTAAGGCAGTGTTCGTAAGAAACGTTTTCGTTCGACCATTTTTCTCCGACTCCCCAGATATTACCCCTTACAACCTCACAAACTTTACCTCTTTATAATATTAGTATAGATTATAGATAATATAATTAGTTAATAGCTTCTGCCCGCGACTTCGCACGCGTGGAATAGTTATTTTGGGCTAAGACGCAGCAGAAGCTCTCAAAAGGAAAAAATACCCCGATTTTAAAACATTTTTCATTGTTGCTCCACTCCTATTGGTCTTAACGTGATGATATGTAGCCTATGACACTCATAAATAACGTGGCTTTATATTGGTAAAATAATTTTCAAAATCGGTTTAGTAGTACCTGAGATTACCCCCTACAATGTCACAAACTCACAAACTTTACCTCTTTATAATATTAATATAGATTTGTACGTGCGCGGCTTTTTCAGAAACTACACCACCGATTGTTACGGTACTTTTACTGGACTAATGTATAAGAAGTAAATGAATAATAGGGAGGTTTTGATATAAAACGTTAAGGTACAATAAGGTACAAGACTTATGTTCACACTTATAAATATATAATAATTGTGTTTATTATTGAACTTTAAGCAAGATAGTCTATTTAAATAACTTTTTTTAAATTACATTACATACCTATAATTAAAAATGTACTGTTCATAAGGGTTAAATCAAATCTGCATTAACGTGAGCGTAGCCGCGGCAGAAGCTAGTTGATCTTAAATAATTAATATCTCCAATATTTCTTTTCCACTTGGTCATGTTTTTTAATAGAAGTGGTCGCCTCCAAATGAAAATATATTCATTTGTGACATAATAAATCAGAAACACCGGTATACAGTTGCAACGCATATGTTTTGACAACGTTGATAAGATATCAGTGACATCTTGAATCTGTAAATTTCCCGAAAAGTAGAATAAACCGACAATAATTTAAGTGTATTCTTTCACTAAAATTGAATTGAATGAAAAACATTGAATACAACGTTCATTTACAGTAAACCCCCGGTAATCCGGCAAACGTTTAGCAAGGCAGTTTTTTTTTTATATCATAGGGGGCAAACGAACAGGCGGGTCACGTGATGGTAAGTGATCACCGCCGTCCATAGACACTAGCAACACCAGGGGAGTCGCAAATGCGTTGCCGGCCTGTGTTTGGGGGAAGGGGGCGTTGAAGTGGGTATCCGGCGCTCGTACTAACCGAACGAATCACAACAGTGCAACTACCCCGGGCGAGCCGACCCATTCATGCTGAAATCAATAATAGCTTCAGCATGTCTCTACCACCTAAAGAGTGCCGAACTACCCAATTTGTCGGATTATAGAGTACTGCCTAAGACCCCCTATAGTCCGGATTTTTTGACAAAAGAGTACCTTATAATCCGACAAATTACAGATCCAATGATAAGATTCTATAAAGTATGTCGAATTTAGGAAATTAAACAACACAATAGAGAACTTATGTGTTATCATAAAATTAAGGTCAATGCTATAAAACTTACAAAAATGAATAACTTTATATTAGAAAATAATTGTGTCATGTACAATGTACTTAAATAATCAAAAGTATGATTAAAAATCATAATATGAATCAATCAAATTGTAACCTGTTCAATCATGCATTATCTTATAATCAAAAAAATATTGAATATGTAATAAAAGACATGTTGGATTACAGAGGGTGCTGGATTACCGGGTGTCCACTATACTTAGTAATTGAATTTTAAGACCTATAATTTATAATTGCCAATTTCTTCCGGTAATCAAACGTCGAAGATATGATAATAAACTTCTAGTAACAGAACATTAGTTTTAACTAAACAAGGAAAAATAAATAATTCCACTTTCAAACGAAAGCCGATCGCCAGATTAATATTACTATCACGCGTAACACATCTAGATATTAACCATAAAATAAAGTTAAAAAACCATAAAAATACTTAGAAAGAAATTGCTACATTTACGTAAAAATCATTCAGTCTTAAATATTTTTTCCTTTGCCGTTCTACGGTGAAAGTGTAAGTTGGAAGGAATATATCGAAGTCGCTCGTAAACGAGTCTCCGATGCTGATCGCCGCAGATAACATCGACAGCGGCGCCTCACAACCTATTAGCATCTGAAGAGACATCTATTGTACAATTAGTCATTGTGGTTTCATACAAAGGAATGACCTGACACTTCTTATCTCGGTTTCGCAAACTTAAACCAACAATCGGGTAAAACGATTGTATAAGAACGCACAGTGTTGTCATTAAGGTGATAAATATTTCAAACGGCAGATATAAATTTGTATTTCCTATCGTTCGAACTGCATCTATTCGAATGTAAAAATGATTGTTGGAAAACTTGTGCGTGTGTACTTTGTAACGTTTAGATTTTCAACGTATTACATACCTATAAATTTTTTTTCGGCATCTTTCTGTGTGCCAGTATTATAAAAATCACATTTGTTTTCTGTTATCTTGGTTGCGATAATCTTTGTAACTACTAGTTATATTGGTTTTTTTTGCATACTTATTGAGAAAAGTTATTAGGTATTTCACATCACGCTGCTAAACTTAGTGGGAGAGCAATTTATCATACAAACTGAAAGTGCTAAGATACATTGAGCGAGAACGGAGTAATAGAGCGGGCAGGTTGTATTGTGCGGTGCGGGATGTCAGGAACCAAGGGCGGATTTCCGGCTACCGAGAACCGAGAGTTACCGAGAAGAGCCGAACTGTGAAAGCCTATGTCAACCAGGTATTATGCTGTGAATCCCAGCCACGCTGTCGACTTTCTACGTAATAGTCGTATTCTATAGGTTTTGTTTAAGCTTACTTAAATACGTTGACAGTAATTCAAAGTTCTAAAAGTTAAATTCAAGTGAAACCGGTGCTCGTTATATAAATTTAATGGACTTTCTGTCTAAGCACAACTATATAAAATTACAGGTGGAGGCCGCATTTAGGCAGTACCTACTGTGAAATTTCTTTAACTAGATGTGCTATAAACACCTGGAAGCGATTGAATATGTATTACACAGACTTATAACAGTGACATATTCTGGAAGAGATAGATATATGTTCAGCGCGGGATAAGATTAACTGTATACACACTAGTATACAGCTTATTGTAGTTAATTACAATGATGAGATTAATCTGACAGCCGTCAGCTTAGAATCCTAATTACTGCCATAAATTTTAAGTAGGTATACTGTAACGTAAGGTACATCTGTTTTAGATTTGTAAACATTTAGTATTATCACTATAAGAGTTCAAAAAACTTTGTCATCTCATCGATGTGCAATCACATTAGAATATTTCTGGTGACAGTTATCCGTTTGTAGAAATCATATTTGTAACTAACCTATTTGAAAGAAACTTGAAAGTTTATTTGTGTCGTAAAGTGAATGGCGTAAACTCGTTTTTTATTTTGAATCCCATGTCTACTTAATTCTAATGTTTAATCAATTGATATAAAAAGTGAATAACGAAATTGATTAACATATTACAGGTCGTAATGCAATATATCAATGCTGAAATATATCAGACATAAATTGGAACGTATCTAAAAACGTAGTAACAAGTAATTGCAATCTTTATTAACTCAATTGTAAATTCAAGATACACATTATTGCTGCTTAGTAATTTTAAAAAACCATCATAATTATATCATAAAAGCTAGACTCTCCAATTGAAAGCATTCGCCAAACACCTATAGGAAACTTTACGTTCTGGTAACTGCACCCGAAAGATAGTTCTTTTAAGGTTTAGGGTACTTACTTCTACATGTATACTTTCGCCTACATCTTCGTTTAACATTAGGTGCGATTGCAGTCATAGGTAAAACTTAAAGCAGAAAAAAATTACGTCTATGTACTTTTTTCGTTGTTAGCTTTCCATAGATTTACCGTAAGGTTGCTTGGTTCATTATATTCCAGGACGAGGAGTCCAGGGTAGTTGGTACTTGAGACTTGCGACCCGAGAGTAAATTTAAGATACCATTCATCATCATCAGCCTGTAAGAGGCCCAGTGTAGGGCGTTAGGCCTCTTCCCGAAGGTAGGTATGGGCATAATCACCACGCCAATCCACAACGTAGTAACGATTTTAAAACTACAAGAGCATTTCTCAGGTATTCAGGTTTCCTCACAATTTTTTACTTCTCCATCAGCCGATAGAGCTACCAATTTAAATTAGTAAATGCACGCGAATTCTGAATATTTTGTTGGTACATGCCGAGGTTCGAACTTTTTTTTTCATAGGGAGATCCCTAATGAATATCACCGCCGGGCAGCTGAGGATGGGTTATGTTTGATTCGCACGGACCGGGGGAGCAGGGACTGCCTTATCGACACTACGTCTGCTCTCCCGTCAGGTGGTCGCCCCTCGGAGGGAGCCCGACTGCGGTCTGACGCATCAAAATGGTATATCCTTCAAGAGGGAGTGGGTACAAGGGTTCAAGAGGGTAAACCCCCCTGACGAACTGTGTGAGTCACATCCGAAGTTCAAATCTGCGGACATCGGAATGATATTCCACCGGTCAAACTATTAGACTAGACCATCACTCTTACTGGACTTCCACTGCCCACACTCATCCGCCTACTTTGTCAAATTTACTAAGGTACGCCTTAGTTATTTTCTTCAATAAGGAGTTTTTGGTGGCTCTTGAAAGAAACATTGTTGATTGCTATAGATATTCTACTGATATATCCCTTACTCCAACTTCTACTCTACATAAATGAACCACATAGCTATTTCTGGCTAACTATATTTGTTACATCATAATATGCTTTTATTTGTTATATGGTGTTTGAGGAATTTTGATTCCCATGGTAAAGAGATTGTAGAGTAAAACATGTAGACTATTCCATTTATATATTATCTGTTTTGTTTTAATCGTTCCATTAAATTGTATCCAGAAATCAAGTTTATGATGTAAATTAGCGTTGTTTTCTATGTCACAAATGTATACGGGTTTTAGAATGTCACCGGACGAATAAAGTAACTAATGACATGACAAACTATGAGTTTAATGTTTTTGATACTCACTGGTCTTCAGTATTCGTAAGAAAGTGGTTCTCGCTCGTTAGTTTTAAATTGCAAAAATATGCAATGCAATTTTTGTTTTATTTTATTTTATTAGTCTCCTTTTCAAGAATACCGGATTTTTAGACATCAATAATATCGACATGGAATTGAAAGATTGTTAATTTTATTTATAGATAAACAATATTGTGTAAATATTCAGTACGTTTATATATCTACGTACGAATACCAATTTTTAAAACGATTTGCTACAGCGACATCTATTAGTGATTTAGTGTAAATTAGACAGTATAAAATTTTTTTCGTGAAAGAAAAATATAGGTGTGCCAACGTAAACGATGATTGGTCAGGTGTTGAATATCAACTTCTTATTTCTATATACGTTTTTGCTTCTATAAACCTGATTATTTAAATATAAACTGTGGTGGTCAATGAAGAATTTCAAATAACACGCAACGCGTCGTGTCATGCATTGTGCATATTTCATTTCCCTACTCATAAGTCGTTCTATATGATAGCTTCGACAAAAGTGATTCCATAAAAATGATTTAGTTCATATTTCAATACGAACACGTGAATGTGAGTTTGTCTTATTCATTTACCCTGTAATTTAATAAATATCAGTGTCAAAACTGTCACTTCACGTACGAAGAACGTTTATTAATAACGATTCGATATTTCCTTTTCACAAAGTTTTACCGTTTAATTATACATGGATTAATTAAACACGGTTTCGTGTTCCTTCGATCGATATTGTATGAGTGTGCCACATAAATCTTAGAATTTCTGTAGTGATTCCATATCTCAGTTATTTCAAGCGTGTTCAATTGTGTTTATAGCATAAATATTACTTAAATGACATATTTGCATTTTGTATAATTGTTAAAATGTTCAATTTAACTTTGAATGACTTTTTATTGTAACCTAATAAAGTACTAATATACCTAATAAAAATAATGATTGAAGTTTAAAAGTCTGTATATTATAGATTCCCATAATATTGCCATGCAAATTCCAATATTGTTAATATTCTAAATACAACTATATATTGATTGATAGTCAATATCGTACGCTCTACCATCAACTCTTTCTGGAAAACTAACATTTTTAATAACTAAAAATAATGATATTAAAAATGTTTTGTTTACTTTTCAATATTTTATTCAACGTTTACAGTTAGGTTTTAAACTTCGAAATAATGACATCAAATTGACTTCATTAAAATGTATATTGTAAACTTTAATTTATAATCGCTCATTCAACTTTGAGTCACCTTAATTCCTTTGTTATTACATGTGCTGAATTATTCTTACCCAATACGACATCACTCGTTTCCTTATTACAATAATAAATTCCATATGTGCAGATCGTTTTAAGTCCATTAATTGCCGCAATTTTTAATTTCCATTCTGCGCTCATTTATTCCACTCATGATATTGTAACGAATATTTCCACTGCTAGTTTAATCTGCATACTTTCATACCTTAATGTTAATAGGGTATTTTACCGCGAGGGACAGCAACTTAGGTATACTTATATTACAAAAATGGATTATATCATGTAACCAAGTTTCACTTTGACCTCTCAATATGTCCTAGATAATTAGATGAATGTTCGCAAAAACTTAGATATAAACAGCCGGTATAATTTGAATACTAGAAATTAATGCATATTAGCCATACCGTGTGTTGTGCTCAATAAGACAAACGAAAAACGAAGATAATAGTGTTAGATTTTGCGATTAGGTACCGTGCATTACCGATTTATCGAGTATAGGTTATGATATTGAGTTTCTGGTCGGCTTTTCTCGGTGACTTGAAATTTTAACGTTCATAAATGATGGTAGATGGATATACGAGTAGAGAAAGACCAGAAAGGTATGGATGAATTGTGTGAAAAATTATATATGTGTAAAAGGTGTGAATGCTGAGATGACATCTGATAGACGAGAGTGGAAGAGGAAAACATGTTTTTCCGACATTACTTAGGTAGGATAAGGGTAAGAAGACGATGAAATGTCTTGTCATGGTCTAAATAGAATAATATATTTCTCATATAATTTCACTTAAATTGATTTTACCTTCCTTTTTCATAGTCATGTTGTCTGAAATATCTACTCATTTATCTTCTTAAACATATTAAGCGGGAGAAAATATCAGCATATTTGTGTTAGATGACATTTGTCAACTTGTTTTCAAAGTAATAACGGTACTCTAGTTGAGCGGTTTTAGATATTTTTTCTTGAGTAGTCTGGTGAACTTGTTAAAGTCTTGCTAGGCGGATAGCGTGGTCAGTCCGGAAAAAAACATTTTTTTTTACAGTTTTAATATTATTAAAAGTTGTAGCTTCATTAATCTCTTTCTCAAATACATGACATTCAATTTAAAACATTTTCTTTTTATTTTATATTATTTGTAAACTATACAAACGTACAAGCTATAACTGATATTAGGAATTCTGCGTAAAAGGTCAGCTTTACGGCTTCAGTGAAGGTACGCCCACGTGTTCGTTCATGCAATGCCAAAACTATATTATAATTGTTTATTGCTCTTAACCATACAAAAGCATATAACGTTATATTATCCGATATTCGGCAAACATGGCAGCACAATAATTACAGATCTACAAACCGAGTAGCAAACATTACAAATATAATCTCCGGCGCGGCCGTCCGCCGACACCCACACTTGTTTGTATCGATACACGCACACTTGTGGTTTTATTTATCGACAAATACGAACCTTTGTATGTGTGCGTTGGATGACGTCATGCAATTGTCATCGTTGTCACGGCTAACTAGTGGCACTTGGTCTCTACTGCCTCTGTTCTTTATAATCTGTTATAGTATCATTAATTAAGAGATGCAGAAATGTTTACAAAACATGCGTACGAGTATTAATTTTTGTTCGTTACGTATTATTAAGAATATTAATAATTTTCGTTTTACAAATAAGACGAAAAATTGGTAACATGTTTTGGTAAGGTAATCCTTTAATGTAGTCACACTGTCACGGAATAATATATAAGTCCAAATTAAACTACTTTCTGTTCGCTTTTATGGTCAAAATTTTTACTTGCTCCATATTTGTCGAAACTCGCAATACGTTTCATTAAATCCCAGAACAAGGTCGGCTCACAGGCTAATTAATGTATTGGCAATGATACAATCCGATCACGGTGTTGTCAGTTATAACGACGATCATATTAGCAGCATTTAATACATTTGTTTATAAGAAAAATAGTTCACTACATCAACTTTACCAATTCAATTCAATTTTACAAATACAAACATCTCTATTTTCTAGAATCTTTTACATAATATTGCCTTAACTATGGCCCCAAAATAGGCAAATCTTGTTTCATGGATACCCAATGCCTGATTACAAAAGTGCCTTTAATTGATGGCGGCGCGTATTCAGATTTAACGGAAATTAGGATTTTGTTTTGATAGTTATGCTTGAAAATATTTTGTCTAAATACAAAAATATACTTAATGTGACAAAAATCCTCTGTAAATGAGGCACTCATATCTATAATTAAATCTCTAATCTTCAATGAATTCCCTTGATTCATAAGTTTGGATATATAGATTGTTTCTACCTCCAAAATCAGTCTTTCAAATACCGAACAAATTAGACTATATTAGCCACTACTTTATCGCTGTAAAATTCACACCGCTCGTTTAATGTAAGATAATTTCAATCAATAGTATTGAAATAATTTTCAACCGTAAGTTGGATCTACACCTATATGACATTGTTGATACAGTTGTTACGTCGGTGACAGCTGGCGGCGCTTATGTCTGAAAGCAGTAACTGTCAGATGGTGAAACGAAGGCCACAGGTGATTTAAGGACAGGAATAGCGATCAATTTTCTGAGTTTGAATTCAATCGCAGCTGGTTCATAATTAATATGTAATGTTGATAACTCAAGGTTTTTGCGGAGCAAGAAATAATTGTTTTAACGTAAAGCAATCTTCATAACTTCAGAAATTCTGAAGCGCTGAAACGTAAAGAGCTGAGTTGGTAAGTTAATAAAATGCGACAGCCTAGAATGACTACCTAACTAAGAGAAATATATAAAACATAATTTTTGACGAATTTTATAGCTTTTTTTTCTGTAGCGTGTAACAATTTATTACGACGGAATTTTTGGTGGGACCTTACTATGTAGCAGTAGCTTTTACATTTTATTCATAATCTTGTGTCATTTGGCTTTATATTTCGTAATACTGTTGGCATTTTACGTAATATAGTTTGGTTATTGTGCACAGTTAAAGTGGATGGAAAATAATAACACGGACCATGAGTTATGAGATGCCACAAAAACTCCCTGAAAAGTTCTAATAGAGAAGCCACTATCTTGTCAGAACATTAAAATTATCGCAAGACGCTTGTACTTACCTATTTGACAATGGCAGTAATAATCGAGAAGATTGGTTGCGAAATAAAAAAAAAACTTATAACGACAATTTGGTAATGAACTAACTGAAACGACTCATTCCAAAAGAAATTTCATGATGTGCATCACTTGACGATGGGATGTGCCAAGAACAACATCAAAAGAGAGTCGTTAATGGGTACTATGAGAAATAGTTGCTAGAACATAGGTATTTGTCACAGCATCGTGTCACAACCCTGTTCCAAAGAAGCTAAGATGCTGTATGACTTGTTAATGATACCTCATCAGCGACTCTCTAATGAACCTGGAAAGAATGGGGAATAATGGGGCTGATATGTTCATTGGAATAAATGCCCCTAAAAATAAAAAATGGTGCATTTAATTTAAGTAATTATCTTTAAAATATTAAGCCATACTGATCCTTTTTTTTTTCGAACTGACTATACTATTGGCCTTGTAAGGCCTTTACAGCTTCACCGGACTATCATACTGATACTAATTTTATCTTTAAAATATTAAGCCATACTGATCCTTTTTTTTTTTTCGAACTGACTATACTATTGGCCTTGTAAGGCCTTTACAGCTTCACCGGACTATCATACTGATACTAATTTTATCTTTAAAATATTAAGCCATACTGATCCTTTTTTTTTTCGAACTGACTATACTATTGGCCTTGTAAGGCCTTTACAGCTTCACCGGACTATCATACTGATACTAATTTTATCTTTAAAATATTAAGCCATACTGATCCTTTTTTTTTCGAACTGACTATACTATTGGCCTTGTAAGGCCTTTACAGCTTCACCGGACTATCATACTGATACAAATTTTATCTTTAAAATATTAAGCCATACTGATCCTTTTTTTTTTCGAACTGACTATACTATTGGCCTTGTAAGGCCTTTACAGCTTCACCGGACTATCATACTGATACTAATTTTCTTAGAGTATTGAGTTCAATAATTTTATATTGAGAAATGTGAACGTTATTATCCTTTAAAACCTTTTTGTGATGTTTAACTTCACTGCCAATTACATTAACAACCGGTGGTATCTTTGAAAGTTGCACAGGCCGACCTTATAATACACTGTTAAGTTAAGTAGCACATACCCCTGTACATATGTCCAATTGGCATTGACGTTAATTCACTTTCGTTTGAGTGAAAATTAATATGATTTACTTTGAGATATCATTGTATGTAAAGGCAACAAGGCAAAGTGATATACAATGTAATTTGACATAATTCTGCCGTGACATTACTTTGTACCTTCCGCGCGTAATTTCAAGGACAATAGAGTTCGTCGAGACTCAAGTATCTTTTTCATTGGGAAGTGACACGGTCGACGGCGAGACCTTGCCCCCTCCCTACTCCCTCCGTCGGGGCTCAGTTGACGTCACCGTCGCCATCTTGCTGTGACACGTTGCCTAGCAACGGGAAACACTACTCCACTCAGGCAGGATTTGCAACATATTTTTCATGTACCACGTGAAATATGAGGACTCACTCGTTTATTTCATCTTATTTATGAAATATACATTATTTATTATACATTATTGAATATTTTAATAAAATCAACTATATTCAACTAAGTGAAAAAAAGGCACCAGGTAATATTGTTATGAACATAATATATATTGAAATAATAACGTTATTCGAAATATTGATTACGTTTTCCTCAAATAGCTGTACTCTTTCCATGACAAGAGTAAAAGTAATTGTTGTTTTTGTACTATCGCTAGATAAAAGGGTATCTGGGACCTAACTTAATCCCTATTATTATATATGCCGTAACAAAACTATATCTGTAGGCACATATCTCGATGGTCGTGTTGTTTTTGTATTGTACTTTACTTTCCATTAACTACAGCGCATTTACTTTTTACATTATTCATTATATCCATGATGGCTCAATGGTTAGCATATTAGCACTCGAATTCGAATCGTAGCAAATAAGCGGGAGCTTTCGATGAAGGACAACATCGTGAAGAGACAATAACATGGTGGCAGCGTTTTTTCAGATCGCCTGGCTAGCAATCATTCTCATGCTGAAAATTTGTCTTCTAGCATCTATATGTGTATTCCGGTACCTACACTTGAGACTCAATCCCTTAGCGTAGGTTTAGCGTGTTTACCATCTTTACATCAGGTAAAATTGTGGTAAAACGCTTGTCCTATAAGGTAAAAAAACTGCAAATAATTAGTATAGAAATATAGATTGAAATACAACTTTGTGCAAATATGGAATGACACAATCAAATGACAGTTCGTTTTCAGGGAACATTTACGCCTGAGCGTAATATTAAATTACACAATATTTACATTTTACTATGCACCTGTGTAGGTTTTCAATAAAAATGCACAGTTGGTTGTTACTTCTATTTGTCTTTTTGAATACTTAATAGCTGCTTGTCGTTTTCCAAAGGCACAACAAACACCGAGTTAATATAACTGGGTAGAAATCTAAAACTATTATTATTATTAATCTGCCATAATTATTATAGGATACATTAACTGCGATTTAAGGTTTTCTAAAGGATTTATCGTTACTTATTCGAATAATGGTTGATAAAGCTATAAACAAAGGTTATTGTTATTTAAGAGCCGCTATGTTATGAGGGTAATCTAAAATATTACTATGTTTTGTTGACACCCGCCGCGACACCTCGGGTAATATTTCGAGTTTAGATACATTCCCTCGGATTAGAAATCTTAAGCATGCTGTTAGTGCGATATAATTACACAGCACTTACTAGCTCGTAAGTACACATATTATAGTAGAAGGACTTTTCTTTTTTTTTCCAAATTTTTTCGTATTTGGTTAGTTACTTTAACCAATTGGCAGATTCAAAATACACGTAACGTTCACGTTGGTCAGGCACACGTGTACAGATATGTGTCTCACTAACGTATACATGTATATATAGCTAGGTTATCAATTCGCGATGTTACATGTAAGGCAACAGGCCAAGCCGTGGTTCTGTTACTTTGGCATCCTTTAGCTTGTTGCCATGTAGCTGAGTGCTTTGAGTACTCACCCACTAGGGAGATGAACAGCGTCAACCCTGTTAGGCCAACAGCGTTCATCAGTTGAATAAACAGAACATTGTTAATAACGTTTCGAGTTCAGCCAGCGTATATCCAGCTGTTGGGAAGACTGCTGTTTAGCATGAAAAAGAGGACTGGTGATAGTTTCTCTCTCGATTATCTTTCTATCTTTCAATCTTCGTCATTGTTTTTAAATTACTTTATACTTAACATCAAGGAAAGCGCGGTTACTTTGTCGATCTTTAATAAAAAAATACACTTAGTTCTTCAGTCAAGCAATAACAATCCAGGCTCGTGTTGCGTTCCATTTAGTGTAGTCAAGAGCATGTACTTGCATAGGATGTTTTATTTTCTAGTTCCAACTTAGTCCTCAATGGTTCTGATCCCGCATATTACTGGAATCTAGTTTGAAGTTGATTATAGGTAGTTATCAGCTGCAGTGACAACTTAATACCAGGTGGAATGCGTGCTTGTTTACTAATATTATTGCATAAATAAATAACGCCTACTAACCTTAGCGTTAGTGCGTCACATTCCTGTCATACCTTCCTACACAAGGATTTCGACTTTAGTACCAGAAGTATGAATAGTTCCATAGCATATTTAGGAAATAGCTCCTCTTGATAATGTGATATTCTATACTCTGCTACAACCGCCAGATACGCTTTTTGTTACTTTAAGGATTTGTTGTACATCGTTTAAAACAGCTAAATTCGGATTTTATATGATTCCTATATATTATTAACAGGCTGATATCCGCCTGCTTCGTTTGAATGTTAAAAAAATGGCAAAGAATCACTCGAATCCAAAGAAATAAGTAGCCTAGAACCATCTACGAAATAATCCGCATTGAATGATTATAGTTTAATTTAAGATTATAGTTCAATATCGTTATCGTTCCTTTGAACCTCAAAAGGACTGTATTTTCATTATATATATAGATTCGTTTGAAACAAATAAAGTACATAGCATAAATAGGTAAGATTGCCGATCGGTTAATATACGGAAACGATAACATTAAATTCCTGGAACATAAACTGGAGAAAATAAATGAAAATTGAACAAATTGGTACTGCAACTGTAAGGAGGGAATATTGAAGAATGTGTATTATACTTAAATGACAGCTACAGTCCGATTACACGTATTCGTCAATCCAATCTAGGCGTAAAGAAAAGATATGACTTCTACTCCAATAATACTGACCATCCGGTTAAAGCCAATACCTTACTCATTACATAGTATAAAACAAAGTCCCCTACCGCGTCTGTCTGTCTGTCTGTTCGCGATAAACTCAAAAACTACTAAACGGATCTTTATGCGGTTTTCACCGGTGGATAAAGTGATTCACGAGGAACGTTTTGGTATATAATTTGTCCACGATTTTTCTATAACCAGGGCGGAACAACGTCTGTAGGGTCCGCTAGTGAAGTTATAAGATTTTATTATTGTCGCAGCTTCTGGAGCTCGGTTGACTGATCGAAAGTCTATGCATTTATGATTTTCCGATTGTCGCATTTAAGGAGATCTAGCATTATTTTTGATTTTAACATATTACTCTTTTCGGTTCTAGTTCACATAATTATGGAATGAGTTATAGGACTTATTATTATGGCAAACGTCGCACTAAGAAAAGTCCAGAAAGTAACCAATTCTGTTCATCATTGTGAGCTTTCGAGATATGCACGGTCTTTCGCAAGAAAAATTGTAATCCAGTTATTTACCTATTGAATACAAGCAGTTGAAGTAGGTTTTATTATGTGACGCGCATATACGCGCAAGTGTTTCGAAAATTATATATTACTTTAAAATTAAAGTTTAATGCCGTATGTGCATTAGATACAATTCTTGTAGAATATCAGCGCTGCAACTCTTGCAATTGTATATCTGTAGCCTAAGACAAAAGCTATGAAACAATTATGTATTATATCTCTCTTACATATTTTACGTTATGTGTATGCCAAATAAATCTTTAAATTTTTGTGCCAATTCTTTCTATACTAGCTCGTATATTGACTTCTATTTCTTCGTTTTCTACAATAAAACATGTTTATCGGCATGTCGTAATAATACTAGTTTATTGTCTTCTACACGATCTAGAACTAAAGTTACGCATAAACAAATATTTGCATATGGCATGAAAAATATTGCTTCAGTTGTGTTAATAACAAAGTCTAGATTCTTAATTACATAGTCATGTCATATTATATCGATCAATATTTACAGGCATTTATTAATGTTATTTATCCACGTATAGAGAGTTGAAGGCGCCTTTTATTTTCGACGCTATATTACTTACATTATTAGAAAACGTTATATCTTCCTGTAATTAAACCAGATTGTATGAGATAATGTAGCAAGCAGGATGTGGACAAAAAGAAATGTTTGACAAACCAGAAATCGCCACAGATCAATTAGATACGTGTTTGAATAAACATATATTTAAAGTTAGCAAACGTCTGCAAATTTATTCTCGTGAAAGTATTATGTAGAGCGGAGTTTCTCAAACTTTTGACTTCAAGAATACTTGTAAAAGTTTTCAGATGACAACGAACCCCTTAACTAATTAATTAACCCCCTCTCTAAAGAAAATGATAAAATTCACTATTGAAGTAAATAAGGTTTTTATTTCCATAAAAGATTACAAATACAGTGTCAAAAGATATATCTTTTTAATGTTAATGTGATGGATGTTTGTGTTTCTTGTCGCAAATTGAGTCTGTTTAGGAGTAATTTTGTACAATTTTAACCTTAATTTTGACTCTGTATGAAGTCGATTTCTGTACTTCGTTTAACCCCAGGGTTTCTCGTACGCCACTTTGAGAAACCCTGCTCTAGATGAGTTGTGGGTAATCTTTAATGTTTTATTGTCAATATTATCATTCTTACTAGACCTCTATAAACCCTTTTATTGACTTTATTCACCAATGTAATAATTACTGCTTAGCCCCTATGTAAAAACTGAATGACATATAATTTAGATAATATTCTAAAATAGTAAAAGAAAATAGTCCTTTATGTGCCAACAGAAGTAACGTCAAAATTGATTCAACCATTTCAGAGAATAGCCGGGATAAAAAAAGAACACATCGGTGATATTTATATGTATGTATACATTAAAAAACTTAGTTAAACTTGTTTCTATAATTAACATATCATTCAAATGTTGTTAGTGTTATCACTATATACATAGTATATATAGTATACATAGTAATATACATTTATAATGTATATTCATTAGGCATATTAAAGAAACGCGACGACAGAAACCTACCGGCACCGATAACTAGGTGCCATAACATTGTCCTTCTTGTTATGTCATTATCTTGGAATTTCATAAAGCAAATGGAATAAATAACAAGAGCTTTCCAAACGCCATATTTATATAATTTCGTTTGAGACTTCGGAATAATAAAGCAATGGTTTCTAGATAAAACTATCTTGTTATTAATATTTGAAAACGTTATAATCAGTATGAATGAGAAGCCGTGGTGGCCTAGCCATAGGTAGCAATGGAATGTAATTTCGATGTCCGCAGGTTCCATCCCCGGCATGTACCAACGAATTTCCCGGAATTCGCGTACATTTACTAATTTATATTGGTAACACTATCGGTTGGCGGTGAAGGAAAACATCGTGAGGAATCCTGAACCTGAGAAATGTTCTTATAGTACTACTGTATGTGGAAAAATATAGAACTGTGGATTTCTCAGAGTTTGAAATAACCAATACGTCGTGGGCTGGCGTGGTGATTATGCCCAAACCTTCCTTCAGGAAGAGGCCTATGGCCCTGCAGTGGGTCTCTTACAGGCTAATGATGATGAGTATGATGGTGAAATTGGACATGACCGTTCTCAAGATAACTGGGCATCTATGCCATTATTGGGCAAAAAAATCTTCTTGTTGCAAAAGGCACCAGCTTGCTAGTAAATACTAGTTAGTATCTTTATGGCAATATGGTATACGTTTATTAGTAACTAGCTGACCCGTGCAACTTCGTCTGCACCAAATCGGTTATTACCGGTTTCAATTGTATTTTTAAACGCAAATAGTCTTAAAAAACCTAAAACCCTATTGTAGCGTTATCCAGCACTTCCAATCGTAAATCCAAACTATCCAGGGACTCACTCAAACATATACCCAGTTGGTATGTGAGAAATCTTTTAAAATAAGCCTAGAATCTGTTCGCAGCATTACCTAAAGTAGTGTCATCAAAGTGAAGATCAAAACTAACTTACATATATTGCCGATAAATGTCTTCCCAGTACCCCTTATGACTTCATCACGTAACATACTGTAAAAGTTGAACTTTATCTACATTAAATTTCATTTTGTTTTAGTTGTTTGTTTTATAAGAATTTGTAAAGTATACGTGAAATCTGCATTCAATTTTAATTTGGTCACATTTATTTTACTTTTGACGTACAAACCACCTTTTTTACTGAGATACTGAACTTGGGATAATATACCTTTCTAACAGTGAAAGAATTTTTGAAATCGGACCAGTAGTAGGTACCAAGCATTCCTCGAAAACAAAAATTTTACCACTCATTATAATATTAGTATAAATACAACATAGTAACTGCAAACAGTAGTCCGGTGAAGCCGTTAAGACCTTGCTAGGTCAATAGCGTGGTCAGTTCAAGAAAAAAAAAATAACTGCATACACCTCAACTGATTTATTTTACTCTTAGATTCACAAACCTGAACCCAACTACTTCAAGACTCAAAAACATTTAGAAAACTAATTTTATCAAATATAGAAACAACACACGTACTGATAGAACTCTAGTTGAGATTCATCTTCTACAATGCAATATAACTATTATCTAGGTTTATGTTTTAGGAAAAAAATCTTGTCACCTTTGTTTAGCAAACATTTTTTATACAATAAAATAAATGTAACAACATATAAGTGACAGTTTCGTTTATACGTATTTGTTTCATATGAGGTCGATAATTACGTATAGAAATGTCATATAGCCGTAGCTCAGTTATAACGTATTGGGCATTATATCGTCCGCCGGAGCCGACGGTTCGAATCTCGGCGATTTTTTTTTTTGGTATTTTTTTTAAAGTAGCTTAGGGAAATATAGCTTATCTTTTTAGCTAATCTGTCTGTTATATATAGCACAATGAAAATTTACCAAAATCCGTGAAAAATTTCATTAACTACAAATTTTTGACTTTCGTCCGTTATCCTGGAGAATCCCTTGCGTTTTATGAGATAAAAAGTATTCTAGATGTAACCTTGTAATATTAGTTATCACTGTGCCAAATTTCGTCAAAATTGGTTCAGTACTTTCAGAGTGGTACGTGTTCAAAGGGACAGACAAACAGGCAGATCCTGGAGAATCCCTTGCGTTTTATGAGATAAAAACTATCCTAGATGTAATCTCGTAATATTAGTTATCACTGTGCCAAGTTTCGTCAAAATCGGTTCAGTACTTTCAGAGTGATGCGTGTTCACAGGGACAGACAGACAGACAGACAGACAGACAGACAGACAGACAGACAAAAATTGTAAAAAGATTATTTTTGGCTTCTATATCGATAATAAAGTCTACCCCGATAAAAATTTTCAAAAAATATTTAATGTACAGATTTGACCTTGCTACAGTTTTATTATAGTATAGATTAAGTTGTAATTATTAAGCGTGCACAAACTCTTACAGCCTCTCCAGATGAGGCGTTTTACGCGCGAGTCGACTCGCGCGTACCCGAGATACTAGAGCTACATATATCCCGTCCAGATGGTGCGGCGTGTTTCGAGATACTCGGGCCCCATTGCTGCGTCCAGTACTACGCGCGAGTCAGTGGCGAGTCGACATAGTCATCAGTCGTCTATCCGTACGACGTATGCGACGTTTCCAAGGGTAGAAACGAGCGTAAAACGCGGTATCTGGACGCAATACATTTTGAAGCGCGCGAGTCGACTCGCGCGTAAAACGCCTCATGTGGAGAGGCTCTTAAACTCAACTCTTAAAACCTTCATATTTTATTTATTATCATAAGTATAATTAGTACAGGTCTAGAACATGTCTTCACTTACTTTTACACTTACTCTGATCAAAAGATAACAAATCTATTTGATTGGTATACTTCGAGGTTTTCATTAGCGAGCATAATTTCTAGTAACTGATTTACTAGTAGAGATGTTCCGACAATGTATATACACTTAAAACCCATCAATCGATAGATCGGTCTTATGTTTGTGTTTAACTAGCTATCCGTCCCGACTTCAAATGGGAATATTAACAAAAAATTAAAAATGAGGCCAAGTCTTTCCTTTACAGTACACGACTAAAATTAATAAAATTAAAATAGAACCCTACACAAATCGGTCAATATTTTATACTATTATTAGTGGGCCTGGCGAACCTTGATAGCAAAAAACATCCCAAAATTCAACCGCAGCGCCATCTACCGGGTCCAATTGTGAATCTAAACCACTGTCAAATCCACTTGAACACTCACAAAAAATTTCAGTAAAATGTGTGCAACTGAGTGAGTTCAAAATGATTAAAATCATTAAAAAAATATTATTGTAATAAGTTATAGAGTATAATAACAGTAAAAACAATTCATTTTTTTATTTAGTCGAATAAAAAATATTGGTCCAGGAATTTACTTACAAAATACGTTCATATTCGTGCTATATTAATAAGGAAAATTGATTTACTAAATAAAATAATGTAATATCTAAGAGGATAAAAAATATATTACCTGAAATGACAAATCAAAGACCTCAGTAACTTAATATTAATTGTGTATAATTTTCATCTATTTTGAACTTTTTATGTAGTTTGTTAACTTTTGACACACTCGTTCATCAAACATAAATAACTTATAAAGTTAATAACCAAAATTTTGCTCAGTTATAATCAGTTAAAATTCTCATAATTACAGTTAAGCCACTGCTGATTAATATGTATACATGTCAATAGTACAGTAACATTAGTACATTAACATACCAATTCAGGAATCATAAAAACGTATTACATTTTATAATGTCATAAATTTAAAGATAATAAATATAAATATTCTAAGAGTCTAAGGCCATTTAGTTAATTCGTCGTCTTCACTCTTCTAGTTTTAGTAGTTCAATTTCAAATTTTTACACTACAATAAAATTGTACAACCAGTGTTTGTACATTTCTCATATTTGCCCGATTTCCAGGTGATATACAGAGTGTAACAAAATACTATAAATTTATTAGGCAAATTTCATGGGGTTTCCACAAGTAACTTCAGCGTAGCTTTGGGCCACATATCAGTTCACGAAAAAAAGTATAATATAAATTAAAGTTTTCGAAGTATGCTCATAGTAAACTTCGTAAAACAAAAGTGTAATGCTGCATTCTGCGGGCATGGAACTTAGTGCTAGTTGCTTTTTGTATAGCCAGCTACCGCGCTGGTTCTCCGTCGGGATAGATAAGCAACGAAAGTCCTTGTTCATATCCAGTTATTAAAATGATTTAGTGCTGTTTGTTTTACCTACCTACAAGATTTGTCGAATTTCAAAGAGTAATAATAACTTGAATAGACATATATGTGCATTGAATATAAATATAACTATTCTGTTTTACTTTAAATAAATAAAAATCATACCAATGCATGAATTTACGATGTTTTTCATTTTACAATATTAAAAACTTATGTTTACCCATGATTTGCGGATATTCGAATCATAATATCACCATCCATCACACCGTTAATACCCTGGTTTTAAACATTCACATATTTCCTTATAATAAACTCACCAGACATACAGTTAACCCATAAAACATTCAAACAGAAACTGCTACGACGTGCACAAATAAATACCGGTTGCACTTGCAAATTACGCCCTTACGTTCGACAAATACCTAATTACGTTTTTGCATATTTACCGACACCCTTTATTTCCTAACGTTCCGTATTTATTTGTCATCATTGTCTAACACTGTTATGAAAATACAACACGAACGGTAATTACTCTTGATACCTTCTATTAAACATTTCACAGTTTAGCTATAACTAGCTGAACTGAACTTCGTGCCGCCTTAGAATCAATAGATGTTGTGTTAACTTATTAGCTGAATTAAATACAGTTTTTTATTAAGATAGAATTAATACCCAAACTAAATTAAGTTCAATAGATGTACAAAAACCGAAATAAGAAATCCTTTAATCACTTTGAAGTGAATGTAATTCCCGTGGTATTTGCTATATTGAAAAGGTTTGCGTAGTAGTGTGACACTACTTTTTGTTAAAGTATTTGTTGCATGTGTTGCACTCAAAGCGATGCCCTATGATCAATCTTATGATACACAAACAAAAAAATCATTGAAATCAGCCAATCCCTTCTCGAGGTACAATCAAATGCTTTTCCCTACCAAATGTATGAGATGATGAATTTTCGTCAGAATTTTTCTAATATTTTAATAGTTATTCTGCTATAAGTTATAAATGTTATAATTAAATCAACTTTGTTATATATATATAAATATATAAATAATATATAATAATATATATAGATAATACGTTGGAATAGAAAATATAAGCGGCTTTGTTACTTGTCATTGCTTTCTCCGAAAACTCTAATAGTGAGGATACACGGGATTTTTGAACGCGTTAATCACTGGTATTACAGGTTACATTTGGAAAATCAGGCTGCAAAAAAAAAACTGCAAGGCACAAGTGTATTATTCTATAAACTCAATTAGGTAGAATTGTTTTAAATATGAATTTGGACGGACATAGCAGTAGAAGAAGACTAAATCTATACATTATGTGAGGAATTAGCTGTGTATAAAACTTCAATATCCAAATGATCGTTGAGAGATGAGAGTGGAAAAGGAGAAACATGTGGTACGGACACTACTTGGGTCTAGTAAACAAGAAGTAAGTTCTTAGTTGATCTTTATATCTCAGTTGCAAACTTTGATACGTAAAAGTAATGCAATAATTGGGGGAAAAACCAAGGCGTTGTAGAATGAAGGTTGAAAATAAAAAATAACGTAAAAAATAAGCGTTTTTTTTAAATTAATGATACAGCTAATTACAGTTTCTATGTGTGTCGAGTCGATGTGGAGTCGATGCAGAAAAATGAAATAGAATACATCAGAATGATAACAATATAGAATCAACACGGTTTGTAACCCTATTTGTACCGCATCTGCAACGTACTTGAAGTGCGCGTGGGAAGCCATTTCACCCACCTGTTAATAACGCAAAAAGTGAGGATAAAAGTTGTGATACTGACAATGTATTTCATCGGAAAAGTTACTAATAATATATATTTATTTTCATCTACGTGTAACAAAAACAGACATCTGTTATATTTATAGATATGTTAGTACTTATGTATATATGACGCTCACTATAATTGATATTCTATTGTTAGATATTATGTTATATATTAATACGTGAAGCCAACACTTTGTACCCCTTTTTAAGCGAATTGCGCGAACGGATGAACTTGAAATTTAGCATAGTTAAAGTTTATATGGAGGAAAAATGCACAGAACTATTTTTTTTATATAAAACGCATTAAAAACATATTAAATTAATTAAAATATACATTACTCACACTACTGCTTGAATAACACACATGTAAACGAAAAAGACGTTTTGACATCCTTCATTTTATTCTTGCGTTCCAATTACCATTTTATATCCTACATTCAATATTTTTAACATGACTTATTTAATCATAGTATATAATCGCAATACATTTTGTCACTATTAAAAAAAACTATTAGAGATATAATAATCTAACTTCTTCTATACATATAATAAGAATGTAAATGTAACGTGTCTATACTTTATAGATTTTTGTGAAAAAAAAATTGTTGCAGGTGTCTAGGAATAATTAATAAAATATATTTATTAATTATAATATCTGTTTGTCTGTTTGTTTAAATACGCATCACTGCTAAAGTACTGTATTCACAATAAAACCTCACTAAGAAAATCATAAAGCATATCCTCGAGTAACATAAATGATAGATTTTGTTTCATTAAAATCGGCCCACTCTATCAAAAGTTATTGTAATTTTAATGACGACGCGACTTAAGTACGAGAGAAAGTACATAAGTAAATAGAGTTAATACATTCAGATGATTATTTTTGTCCGTGTTTTTTATATTTGGTTCCACGCAAACGAAGTCGCGGGCACAGCTAGTTAATAATATTATAATAATATACTATAATCTAGATATATATCGTAATAAGCTTATTATATGAACGCATTTTCGAAGGATCTGCTTTAACATTTATTCTTTTATTTTTTTTAACTTTATTTTTGGCAACCAATCTTTTAGATTATTACTACCATTGTCGAGTAGTTAATGGTATTACAAGTTCTTCTTCTATTTTATTTTTGGCAACCAGTCTTCTAGTAGACTATTACTGCCATTGTCAAGTGAGTATCGATATTACAAATTTCTTCATATAATTTCAACGAACTAACAAGATGGTGGCCATCTTGTTAGAACTTTCCTGGGAGTTTTTGTGGCAAGTCAGAATCCATGCTCCGTGGTATTATTTCCGATCCACGTCACTTGTGCACAATAACCAAACTATATAACGTAAAGCACCACCAACATTACACAATATAGAGCCAAATAACACAAGATTATGGATAAAATATGAAGACCACTACATTGCATTCCAAGATCCCCCCAAAAACTCCACATTTATTCTTGTTGATGGTTGAAAACAAAAACAAACTCCTAAACCAATTTGGTATATTAACATCAACGGGATTTCCATTCCACCAACTGAATCCCGATGTAACCCTAGTTAATTTAAAGCTATGAACTGTAGGAATCTGTATTAATTAATAATGTAATCATTCTACGCATTAAAACTTGTGAAGTGTGCGTCATACAATAATATTCCGTGTAAAATGTGTTGTGTATGAAATGTATACGTCATTTTGTTTTTAGAAGAATTCCCCTCCAGGAAAATGTTCAAATGAACTTTATAGAAACATGGATAGTGTAATATATAATATAATACGGTATGTTGTTTAATATCTGTATATATTAGGTAAGTGTCATTTAGTGATTTTTGAAGGGAAGGCTTCTTTAGGCACGTTGAACAATATTTGTTGGCAGGAGATAAACTTATAATTTCGCGTCATGACATGTTGGTAAGTGTGACCGACTGTATTGCTCTTACGTGGCGTGTTTACCATCCTAGACTAAGTCATCGTTTAACATTAGATGAAATTGTGTTCAAAGGCTAAAACCTATACGGTGTTAAATGTTAAATGTGTATTGAATACTTGGTTTAAAAAGGTTTCGAATTAAATACACTGCGCTCGCCCGAGGCAAGTTCGCGTTATCCTTTTTCGCAAGTCTAACCTAACGTACCCAAAGCGAAACAAAAGAGCAAGATGGCGAACATTCAGCGACCGCGGTGCATTTACTTTGAAACCTTTTTAAAGCAAGTACTCAATACGTATTTAACTTTTTTGTAATAACACCGATAAAGAAAATGCCTGCGGAACCCCAACAAATGGCGGCTATACCCGCAGAGAGCCTCGGGGCGCCACCTGCGCCTACACCTACGCAGTCGCAACGATCTTACGCTGCGATGGCGGCGCGCCCGCTAACACCGACGGCCCAGAAAAATAATCTACCGCGAAAACCTGCACCGGAGGGAAGCGCCGCGGAGACATCAAGCCCCACGCTTCGACAACGCTGCCCGCCGATCGTCGTGGAGAGCCTGCCCGACTGGCCAGAGCACTTCAGGCGACTGGCGGACCTGCTGGGACGGACACCGGACGCGCGCGCACATGGGCGCGGGGTCCGCTTCCTTCCGAGCAATGTAGAAGAACACAATACCTACATTGAATACTTGAAGCAAGTGGAAGGGGTGAGTTGGTTTACCTACTCGCCCCCCACGGAGAGAAGTCTTAAGGTCGCGATCCGCGGCCTTCCTGTGGACACAGAGCCCGGCAAGATTACCGAAGCTCTTCGTGAGAAAGGCTTCAGCCCGGAATATACCCGACTCATTCAGGGAAGAGGTGGAAGACCTGGGTGTATCTTTCACTGCTCCCTACAGAGAACACCAGGCCTCATACCGGCCATATACAACGTCGAAGAAATCCTCTTAATGAAGACGTCTATAGAAGCCTGGCGGGGGAGGAGGGGCCCGGCACAATGCCATCGGTGCCAACTCTTCAGGCACTCCTCCCATCACTGTCACCGCCCGATAGCCTGCGTGAGGTGCGGTGGTCCGCACTTCGCGACCAACTGTGACCGCCCACGTGAAGAGCCTGCGTCTTGCGCGAACTGCGGAGGGGCGCATACCTCGAATAACGCCCGCCTGTGCCCCGTGTTCCGCCGCGAGGCGCGTAATCGTCGAGCGGGGACCGTCGCCCGGACGGGTGACACCAGGCGACGAGAGGAGCACCGGAACGCAGCGCCTAAAACGGTAGAAGAGTCGGCGGCGGGAAGCCTGATGGCCCCCGCCAACGACCCCGGCCACAGATCTCCCAGAAGAAGAGCGCCAAAACGCAACGGAGGAGTCCACGACGCGAAGGAGGCTACCCAGCAGCCGAAATCGACAGAGGACCCCACCCAGATAATCCGCAACGCCTTCATGAAAGCCCTGGCAGCCGCAAACACTCCCGAAACGGTCGAAAAATGCCTGAGAGCCCTGCAAGTACTGCATCAAATCGATGGCCAGGACTCTCAGCTGACAGCCACTAAGAAATAGAAGCCATGTCACCCAAACCTACCGCCAGATGGCGCGGCGAAGCCTTATCGCTCACCGGAGGAGGGGCGAGAAATAAATCCACAGACGCTCCCGTTTAGGCGGGAGGCGAGAGAAGCCACCGTTAGAGGGTTACCCTGGTACGGTCTCCCCGCACGCCCCTGCCGGGGCGCGCGAGAAGAACCCGACGAGACGAGAGACCGATAAAGAATAAATAAACAAATGTTTATACTTTTTTATATTTTTATTTTGTTTATATTATTGTTTTCTTCAGAAGATGTTCCTAGAAACTATAATTAATAAAAAAATCACATTGGTCGGGCTTTAGAGTCACTGATAGTACACTTTATAGTAAACCTCGCACAAACAAGTATATTCAACATACTGTCATATCTATGTCATATAGTAAAGCTATAGACCTATCTGCCGTTCAGTATACCGTCCTTCTTACCTCATCAGATCCTTTAAATATAGTATGATTTGAGCAGACAGGCTATAGTACGGTGAAGCTGTGAAAGATCTTCAGGCCATTGCGTTACTTCGACAAAAAAGCATGCGCGCTATAACTATGACTGGCGATGTATGGTATACCTCAGTGGTTAACATTGTTTCTGGATTACGCAGTGATTACTTATTAGTATAGAATTTAATATGACGCAATATATGTATTAAAAAAAAGTCGAGACGGTCATAAGGACTGCCACCAAAAATGAAAATTACAAACCAATGAAATAACTGTTCTCTTTTGACTTTTTTAAATTAATTATAGTTTGAATGATAATATTTCAATTTTAAAAGTTTGTTTATTGAAATTATTAACATTAATGTGGTTTTCATATCTATTGGCACCCGGAGCAATAATTAGATACATTTTTGTAAAGTCTATTAATCAATTCACACTTATGAGCTGCAAAATAACAATATTACATGTACACAGGCCCCTATACTACGCGTCACTAGCCAGACGCTAGCTGCGCAAGCGCAATACGGGCGGTCATGCTTACTATCATGTAATGACGCGAAATTATAAATTTATCTCCTGCTAAATAAGTTAAACAAGTTTTCACTCCGCCAATCCCAATTCATTTCATCTTGGAAATATAATGAATTCTAGTTTTTTTTTTACATAATTCAAAATATTATGAGCTTCGTATTGAATAACTTTGAGTATTCGTATAACTCAATACCATACGATACTGTTCAGTTTTCAAGAGAGTCGAAGATATTTTCCTGCACCGAAATCCTTTGTTCACACTCGAGTATCAGATAGGGGCAAGCACACAAGGCCACAGATAACTCTACCGCAAACGTGTTATTATCTCACATCTGCACTCTAGTTGGTATGCAGAGCGCGTTGTATACTATACTTTGTTTTGTTTAAACTTCCACCAAAATGTATAAACAAATCGACGTATTAGTTAGACAGGGCCGTAGCTGGCTATGCGTGGGCACTTAGCTCACACATTGAGAAACTCCTCAGAAGTTGAATAAAGGTAAATATTTTAATACTTTTATTAGCTTTATGTTATGCATTTTTCTAAATTTTCCATACTAGCAGTGCCCGCGACTTCGTCTGCGTGGAAGCTTATGTAAAAACTGATTAAAAAGTTATTTTAATGTATTAAGTCCATTTACTTGTCTACTTTTCTCTCATACATACGCCGCGTCGTCATTAAATCTACAATAACTATTATAGAGGTGGTAGAGCCACGCTGAAGTTATTATTGGTTTCAGCATGAATGGGTCGGCTCGCCCGTGGTAGCACCACCCTCTCGCAGAAAATCGACATAAAGTAACAGTGCTTGCATTGTTGCGTTTCGTTCGGTCAGTGAAAGCGCCGGATAACCCGTCTCCCCTCCCCCTCGCCCCTTCCTCAATCCTCCTCCCCGAAACACAGGGTGGCAACGCACTTGCGGCTCTTCTGGTGTTGCAAGTGTCTACGGACGGTGATGATCACTTAACATCAGGTGACCCACCTTTTCGTTTGCATCCTATGGTATAAAAAAAAAGACTTTTGATAGAGTAGACCGATATTAATGAAAAAACACTACGTTACTCCTGAGGATATGCTTTATGATTCTCGTGGTGAAGTTTTATTGTGAACCCAGTACTTTAGCAGTGATGCGTGTTCGTACAAACCGACAGACAGACAGACATTTCTAAAAATGATTGTAATGTATTTGATTACTTACTCCTAGACACCTGCGACAATATTTTTAACGAAAATCGAAAAAGTACAGACACGTTTTTACATTCTTATTATATGTATAGAAGATCTAAGCAGATCTGTTATTTAGAAATGTTACCATTATTTGAAGCGATGATGGGTTAGTTAATATAGTATGGACACAGCGTCTATGGACGATGGTTCGAATCCTTGCAACCGAGTCGGAACTTCCAGTGAAGGAAAATGTCGTGATGAGTCCATAGCATGGTGGTAGAGTTTGTTCTGAGTCGGCCTGACCAGCCATCACCCTCAAATTGAAAATCTGTCGCTGGGCACCAATGGGTGTATTCCGGCAGCTGCTCTTGAGAGCCAGTCCGAATCGAAAAGGCTTTCGATTATTAAATGTAGAAAGCCACTTTTACCATATACTAAAAATTATTACTCCCTTTTTCGATGGTAATGACTAGTATTTTGGAACAGCACCAAGCGGAGACTCTGGTCTCTTGCCCCAGGTGATCGTATGGAAAATACCGAAATGGGGTTTTTTTAAATGTAATCTAAAAGAAATTGTTTAAATAATAAAGTGTTATTTGTTTCCTCTGTCAAGTACAGAACATAAGTGTTAGCGTAAAATTATAAAGGACAAAAGATATAAAAGAAAAAAGCCTCTGCCCAAGGGAAAAACGGCCTTCATCGATTTATAAAATTTTGTGGTATCTCGTCGTATTCAAAGGAAAATATTCAAAACATTCAGGTATTTTTTTATAACCAGCTCGTACCACGCCTTATGCCATACATCGAGGTGGAACTTATAAAGAAATAAACAATAAAAAAGCTTATTTATCCACTAACTTTTTTATTTTTTTATAAACAAATGTAAAATAGGTGAGCTTCTATTCCTCTTCGAGTAAGGACCCCTTCTAGAGAATGACAAGCCTGTTATTTCTATATTCTAATTCGTCTTGCCACTGTGCCTTTGACTTGCCTCTACGCCTATATTCGTGAGGACTTTACAAGCTTACAATTAACAGGCACTAAGTACACCCAAACTCGAAACAATCATTTGTGAATGACACAAATTGTCCTGTACAGGATTCAACCCACAACACTCGGCGCATCGAGAACTGAGACGACCTCTTGGTTATGCATGCAGTACATCGATATGACTATTTGACTAACTTAAGCGAATTTGTAAAAAAAAAATCTGATTATATTCCGAAGCTCAAATTTGCGAACATTAGGTATAAACTAGTGTAGACCAATCTAATTAGGAAACAATGATTTTGCGAAACTATGTTAAAATCCATAACGAGTACCGTAATAAAGGGCTTCAATTATTAAAAGCTTCATTCTTTTGAAAGTAATATTATGCCGATGTCACATGAAATTTTAACATCGTTGTATCAATTTATTGCGTAAAACAAATTCTAAATCACAATTTTATTCTAATTTTATAACTGATCAAATATTTCGGTTTTATAGGTCTATTATCATTCTATACATATAAATGATTTAGTTAAACTTCGGCCTTAAATTACTCGAAGATTATTAACATAGTTTTGTATTTAACTCGACCATTTAGAATTTATAGAAAATACTTCAAAACCATTTCATGTTTATTAAAATCGTATTAAGTATTCAGTACGCGGATTAATATCTCGAATAAACCAGATTCATAATAAAAAGCATTACCATCTCATCAAATTCAGCCATTTATTCAAGCGTGAAGGTTTGATTCTGGCGTAGGCGTCGTTACCGGGAAACGCCTACACGCACTTCCTGACTACTGCCTCTTTCAGTTCTCATTAGATTCTACCGTAATTAGAAAAATCCGCTCCACGATTATGTATTTCATGAGAACAAAGCTTTGGGGAATAACGATTACCACAACAACATAGTACAACAATATATTTCCTTATCTTATATATAAATCCGCGGGACGTCTGGCTGATATGAAATATCGAAATTATTTTGTACAGGTAATAGGCATAAGACGATAGGTTACAATAGGAAATAAATATGGCATAATCAAAAATAAAATATTTCAAATTTTGTCAAGATAAAGATGACTGTTTATTCAATATACATTTAATTTAATTAAATACAAAAATTCAAAATCATTTAGCTTAACGAAGCAAGCCGTCGACATGCCGTTATCATTAAATTACGCGAGACTACCCAAAAAAACGTAGGGTACTTGTTATCCAAAAAGTTACAAAAGATAAATCAAACTCGATTAACGCGAGCGAAGCGAAAGGCAACAGCTAGTAAAGGATAATTTCGTAGGGCGATATATATTTTTTTTAAGCAGAGCGAAATAATTCTCCGCTTAACTATAAATTTCGATCGGCGTATTGTTTCACAGCTTTACGCCTTCGTAAGCCTTTTAAGAAAAAATCTTAATGAACCGTGTGGGGAGTAGAGTGGAATGTACGCTGGAGTACACATTATATAAAATATTATTAAACTTTCAAGCACACATTATTTTCAGTTCACTTAATATTTATCACAGAGGTCTTGACTAAGTGAATACACAATAATTAAATTTATACTATTACTAGTTTCTGCCCGCGATTTCGTCAGCGTGTAATAGTTACTTTGAGCTAACACTAACACGCAGCGTACGGTCTCAAAAGACCTCGAAAAAAGACGATTTTGAATCATTCTTCATTGGTGTTCCACTCTTATTGGTCTTAGCGTGATAATGTTTAGCTTATAGCCTTCCTCGATAAATGAGCTATCTAACACTAAAAGAATTTCAAATCAGTAAAAAACCAGTAGTTTCTTTTTTTTCTTTTTTTTTTTAACGTGGGGAAATCCCTTATGGATACCCACCCTCTCGGGGAAGAGAGTGGGTTATGTCCGACTCGCACGGACTAAAACCCCACGGTGTACCGTCAGACCGTTTTGTGGGGGCGGCAAGGGATCGTGCAAGCTAATCAACCTTGTAGAGCCGCCCCCACGGTCCGCCCGGCGGAAGGTGACCGCTGGGCTCCTACCTATAGAGGGACAGACCGGGTACACACCGGCTGCCCCCCCTCGTCCGCCGGACCTGTGCAATGAGGAGATGGGCCCCCCGGCCTATCCCCTCAGGTCCGGCTACGGTGGCAGGAGGAGTTGGGCAAAGCGCCGCCTCCTCCTGCCGATCCTCCGTTGGCGGAGACGGCCACTTAGCGGGTCTGCCTCGCAGGCCCTCTCCGCCGCCTCCTTCTGCGAGATGACCTCCTCGCAGAAGGAGGACATCACTCGCCACGCCTGTTCGCTGCCGAGCATGGCCGAAACCACGCTCGGCAGCGATAAGTCCGCTCCTACCGCCGCCGCCAGAATGCGGCGCTGCTCTCCCCACGCAGCACACTCAGACAGAGTGTGCTGTGCGGTATCTTCGTCAGCGCCGCACTCGTGGCAGGCGGCAGTCGGCTCCCTGCGTGCGATCCGGTGCAGATACCACCCGAAACAACGGTGTACGGTGAGTATCTGCACCAGTCGGAACGTCAGGGAGCCCCACTCCCTCTCCCTCCACTCCCGCAGGACCGGGCGGACGGCGTCTACGGTAAACCGCCCGAACCACTCGTCCTGCTTCCATCTTTCGACGGCGTCTCTCCCGAGACGCCGTCTTTCTGCCTCTACCTCCCTGGGAGCCGGAGGCTCTCCCCTTCGTTTCCTCGCCGCCGTGAACTCGTACACGGCGGCGAGAACTCCTGCCTCCAGCTCCCAGGGTAGGGAGCCGGCGAGCGTGAAGGCTGCCGCCGAGGACACCGTTCGGTACGCCCGGATCGCCATCAGTACCACCGTGCGCTGCGCATTACGAAGCGCGCGCACGTTGGCGTACCGAGGGCGTCGGCCCAAACCGGTGCCCCGTAGGCGGCCATTGCCCGCACGACTCCCATGTAGAGTCGGCGGCACCCGGCGCCCGGCCCCCCTATATTGGGGAGCAACCGGCCGAGTGCCGCCGCCGCTCCAGCAATTCGCGGTCCGAGCCCCGCACAATGGGACTCGAACCGCCAGCGCCCGTCCAGAGTGAGGCCCAGATATTTCATCTGGGTCCCCACCCTGATCCGGGCGCCCTCCACCACGGTTTTTGAGATTAGTGCATTCAACCAAACAGACGAATACCCCCCAGCTTTATAATATTAGTATAGATATAAAATATATATACAGATACAGAAATTAAGATAGTAAAAAATAATCGGACTCGCTTTTGCCCGCGGCTTCGGTCGCATTAAAGTAGGTTACATTTTTTTTGGAAGAAAAATACTTTATATCCGTGACATTACCTCTGTAGATGTGTATGCAAAAGTTTCTGAAAATGTAGAGTTATTAAAGTTGTATAAAAGATGTTAAAAGCACTACTTCTTCACCAATGATTGTTTTCTTGCCTTGGAAAAGTCGGGCAATCGGTGTAATGTGTATGCATAGGAGAGGGAATGTAAGTATGTTTGGCGTTCTATTTATGTTTTTTCTTCTCTACATAAGATGTATTGTTAAGATTGTAAATAACGCAGACAAAATCTTGAGTCCACATCTTTCTTAAATATACCTATTGGAAATTACATCCCTTGGCTACTGGTATGTTATTATAATAATGAGCGAACAATATTAAAACTACTTCGTAATACCGAGTCATTTATATGCGCTTTAAATGTTAATACTAGTATCAAACAAAATATAATCGTTTTTATAATTCAGGAAGTCCAAACAGCTACATATAATAACATTTGCTATCAGGGCACGTACATATAAGAATAAATTATTACTTTGGATTATATTTCGAATTCATATATTCGCCTATATCTATATTGCTGTTACGAAGAGAAAAGATTTGACTTTATGTTTGTAATGGACAAACTAAATAATACTTAATCGATTTAAAAAAATCTTTCATCTATATAAAACTCAATTAACGCGACCGGAGCCGCGAGCAAAATCTACTATTTAATATATCCATTTATATAGGCACATATGTAATATGTACAAAAAATCATACAAAAATTGAATATTTTTTAAACAACTACGATAAAGTGACCACACTTTTTTTGATAGTAAGCTAGCTCATTGCAATCCGAAAAGAACGACCACCGAAAAATCTACAATCTGCCGACAGTAACCGTTGTCACAGAGACTTGCCTTTTACCAGCTAAATATCTACTGGCTGATTACGAAACCTGACAAGTCATTATGACGGGTTACGTGCAAGAAGGTAGGGATACTGGACTCGGTCAGGTACCGATACTTATACCACTTCGCATGAATGCTGTATAATGCACCGGCAGTTTATAACACTAAGTATGCCACTATAAGTCTTACTTCTGATGTATGTTAGCCACGATCCAGTCAAATACAAACGTTCCATCAAATAAAGTTAATAAAACCTGGCAAAATAACCACAACCATTAGGTTTTCTAACACTTTCATTATGCGTACGCCAGCGTTGTGAAATGGATTGCACGATACGATTTTCCTCCAGGATTATGACATAGGGCTCTTCAAAAAGGGGTTGAAACACGCTCTTCAAGGTCGGTAGCGCAACTGTGATGCCTCTGATCTAATTGTCTATAGGCGACGGTAACTATTTGCAACCAGATGGGCCGTCAGTTTGTTTAGCATAAACAAAATTATGGCGTAGGTTTTTTTTTATTTTACCTAAATTGTCCTCTTAGGTCATATGATTTTTGTACTTGATTTTCCTTTTATTATCAAAATTAATGTGTTTTTGCTTAATTAATTTAATGCTTTGGATCTATATTTAATCTATCAGCACGTTTAGTTTTACTTATCAAAATAGCTTTAAAGTTAACTTTCTGTGTAATTAAAAAACACAAGTATATTTATATTTTGAAGTAACAATTTCTTTAGGCGCATCGAGCGGTATTTTTTTGGCAGGAGATAAATTTATGATTTTGCGTCATGACATGCTAGTATGTGTGACCAAACGTGTTGCGCTTGTTCGGCTTGCGTCAGACGAACGACGCCTGTGTACATCTGACATTGATATTGTGCAGCTCATCATATATTTGATGAATAAAAAAACTGTCTAAAAAAGTATATATATAATTATTATTCAGAGTGTCAATAGATGTGAAAGAGAGACTAATGATAATAATTTCGGTTTACAAGCACACTATAATTAATTTAAAAATTAAAAAGAGAACACAGTTATTCCATTATTTTCAGTTTTCACTTAAGTTGGCAGTCCTTATGACTGCCTCGACTTTTTTTTTTCCTTATACAAATACTAATATCGCTTAAATCTTAGTTCACACTAATTTCTCAATTTTATATATCGCATAAGACAATCAATTCCAAATCACACTTCATAATGCGACAATGCACATTATTAGATTCGAAAGCCGCGTAACAAGTAACCTACAAACACAGTGACCCGACACCCGGCAACCCCACGCTCATGAACACCCCTTGACCTACACTACGTTATTGCTGAAACACACAAACTCACAATGTACGCTTTAGTCCTACGAGAGGAGGCGATGCGTTTACTTCATAAGTATCTTAAAATGTGTAATAACATATTTGGTCGTTTGCTATATCGGCTATAAGATACATGATTTTGTTTAATAGTGTTTTTCTAAGTGATACGTGTTATGGGAGAGTTTTGAAATTATGATCGGCAACCTTTTTGTGTAACGTAAATTGGTAGGGGTAAACACTGTTGGGTGGAGTGTTGAAACCACCGGTTCTCGTCCAATCGCCGAAGTTAAACAACGTCGGGCGCGGTCAGTACTCGAGTAGGCATACGCCTAGGAACACCGCGTAAAGTTGGCTTCTTGTTGTATTTTATTAATTAAAAAGTTCCACTTTTATTATGTGTCTTTACGACACTCCCTATTTTTGTTCACATTCGCGTTGTTTTACAAATTTTAATTGGTATCACCATGCGCTGATGGTAAAAAAAAATATTGTAAGGAAATCTGAATCTGAAAAATATTCTTGTAGTAACTATGTACATATATAGGAGAAATAAAGAACTATAGATATCTAGGCATTTGAAATCGTTAATATGTAATAATTCATGTGGTGATTAATTAGGCTTGTACTTTCTTTCGGGTCCCTTCCCGAGCCTTGCCCCAGCATTGGGCATATTACAGACTGGCATTTCCATTATATTCTATAAATATAGCATTCAAGGTTAAATATCACCCACAGCAACTTTTTGAGTACAACACGTATTCAATAGTCTCTACAACAATTTCCACTTCCATAAAAAATATTAAACGCAAATCCAAAACGTTTATTTTACATAATTAATCAGCAATACACATACTGAAAGAAATGTAGCTCCAGGAAACGCACACATCCGTTATAATAAATAAATACGTATAACATTAAGCTCATTCACACTGAACGCTTCACCTTACGCACACATGGAAGAAAAGGGGGAAAAGTTAACAAACATGACACCGTGAACCATTTACATGGACGCACACAACTTTACAACAATATCGGTGCACCGGCGCGGCCGCGGCCGCTGCAAAGCCACGCTAAAAGCGAGAACTGATATTATTGCAAAGTGCGACGAAATTAAATCCTTATATTTACTCGAAGTCACGGTTTACAGATGGTATTATTTACCCGTGGATATTTTAAATCACTTTCCTCATATTTGTGTCGTGAAATATCCGAAAATATTTTACGCTATTACGTTTTAATTAAGGAAAAATAATTGTTTTTGTTATGTGTTTATTTTGTTAAATACATATAAGTATATCGAAATTACAAAAAAAAACTAATTTCATATTATTTGTAATTAACAATTGTTTACAAAATCATAACAAGATTATTCATAAAATTCTTCACTCGTTTTGTTGTCCACTTATTAAAAGACTGTATGGCATTTAATGCTAAACAAAAACTATGCTATGAATTGAGTATATATTAATATTCATTTATTTTTATTCTTTAGTGTACTAATAAATAGTTATGTATTTATTTCCTTTATTTATATACATTTATTAGTAGCTAATTTTTCGCTTATTTAAATTATAGCTGGTTAAGGATTTTCGTTTTAAAAAAAAAACTCGCTTACAAACGTGTTTGTATTGGACTATTAAATTACTTAATCGTCGGTTTTATTGACTAACTTTGTAAATTAACATTTAAACAGAGTTACTACATAATAAAACAAATATCTAAATAATATTCTCTGTTTTATGCATTGACCACTTCAAAACCTTTCTATAGAAATATTACGTGACCTTTACGTCTATACTCGTTCATAAAGAACACCATTAAGTTATTGACGACGTACAGATCCAGATTGAGGACAATCATTTCAATTATCTTACACAATTTGCAATTACAGAATGATTACTATTTATCTTCAATCAAGTTTGTTTTGACGAAGATTATAGGGCATATTGATTATCTGCTAATAAGTTGTTTTCTCGTATGCCAATCGCAGATATTAACTTTTTGGGGTCGAATGATATAAGAGCCAGAACAGTGGCAAAAAACGTGAGACGTTTATATTCCACAGTGAATGTGTTAAATTACGTCTCGAGTGATGTTATTATTGCTTAAAAAATAAATAATCAACTGACTAAATATAATTTATCTAGTTTAAGCCGTGCTTTCTCCGTACGTGTTTATTTTTATTATATTGACTATTTTTAAATATTATTTTAATTATTTACTAATAGTTTTTTTTATGTTTAATTTCAAGTTGATTTCACATATACATACAGACAAAAAAATGATATTGTGATTAGTGCATTAATTTAGTCATTACATAGTATAAAATAAAGTCACCTGCCACGTCTGTCTGTCTGTTTGCAATAACCTCAAAAACTACTAAACGGATTTTCATGCGGTTTTACCAGTAGATACAGTGATTCACGAGGAAGGTTTTGGTATAAAATTTGTCAAGGTTTTTTTTTATTATCAAGGCGGGATAACGTCCGCCGGGCCCGCTAGTAGTCTATAAAAGAACGACAATTAAGAATTGTGCAGATAGAACTATAGCTATATATTCGGATTATTTGATTAATGTCATGAAGGAATATTCCGTTCGAAAAAACATGTGCTTTATCTTATAATTACAATATTATACTTTTATTTACTTATAAAACTAATAGTCCCAATAACCGGTACAAAACAAGTTTACCAATAAATAATAGATATATGAAATGCCAGTAAAGCCTTGGTGAATTGTCTTAAAACGTTTATTGCAAACAAATTATGTATATTCTTCTTCCTTGTTCAAATAATACATTTATTTGCATAGAACATACCTCACTACATTCTAACGCGAGATTAAATCGAATAATGGTCTGTATATATCAGGTATTAAGGCTTTATATTACACGATACATTCTTTTATGTTGTTTTTATTAAATTATGATAATTGTTATTTTTATAATTTAATATATCATTACATAGTAAAAAACAAAGTCCCCGACCGCGTCTGTCTGTCTGTCTGTTCGCGATAAACTCAAAAACTGCTGAACAGATTTCCAAGCGGTTTTCGCCAGTAGATAAAGTGATTCGTGAGGAACATTTCAGTATATAATTTGTCAAGGATTTTTTTATAATCAGGGTGGGACAACGTCTTCCGGGCCCACTAGTAAGTATATAAGAGTTGAAATCAAAGTGACCGTGCACTTAAGATACTTGAATTATATTAATACAATTTGATCTTATTCGCAAAACGGTTTAATTTACATTTTGCACACAAATATTTTCAAAAGAACAATTTTAAACGCAACGAAGAATGTTCGTTACATAGCTGATATTTCCATAACGAGTGACAAGATAGCAAATCGAAGAGATTTACATAATAATCCTTCAATGAGCCCACATGACCCTGTCTTTTTTTTATTTACTATTTGTAGCTTTATTATACTATTTGTTTTTCCTCTTAGGAACTGTACTTGTTTCCTACATCTAGCCTTTGTTGAGTGTCCTTAGAGTTATTATTTCTATTCTGACAATATTTTGAAATATGTAATAATTAATATATACTAGCGGGAATGGCGGACGTTATCTCGCCCTAATAATAAAAAAAAACTTGACACATCACATATGGAAACCTTTCTAATAAATCACTTTATCTACTGGTGAAACTTGAATGACAATCCGTTCAGTAGTTTTCGAGTTTAACACGAACAAACAGATAGACAGACGCGGCGGACGACTTTATTTTCTGTATGTTATGTAATTATATATATATATATATATATATATATATATATAATTATAATATATATATATATAATGAATACTACGAATTTGTATATATTTGAAGTGACACCAACGTACAACAACATGAGCGTATTATTTGTTAAAATGACAATAATAATTTGAATATATAATTAAAAAAATTCCATTAATAAAAATTGTTGTCACAAAAACATCAACAACTTAATGGAGATTATATCTCAATTATAACAGTGCCGTTTTATTACTGACAAATTTGTCGATCTTGTGAGTTGATACCGAATACACGCTTTATGTTAAATGATTACGTCATCGTTAAGTATTACGTAATCGTGGTAAACATTATTCTGTTAGACTTATACCTATATGGTATGTACGATGTCCGGTCTTTATACATAGACTGTTTTATCGCAGCAACCATTTAATTTCTTCTTCGTTCTAACTTTCAAATTATATATATGACTTTACATTTCAAGGTGATATACGTCCAACGCTCGTTCACTGTAAATACACATACAAAAATTGTATTGTTAATAAATTTAATCAGAATTGTTTATTGTTCCACAGATAACAGCTGTTGACGTCCGTAGAAGCAGACAGCCAATCGGCAACTTTTATTTCACCCCCCGCTCCCCGCACCCTCTCCAAGATTGCTGCCACCATGGGTCGGAAGAAAATACAAATATCCCGGATTACGGATGAACGGAATCGGCAGGTCGGCATGCTTGTTGAACTTTCTTACTGTATACACTAATATTGATTAAGAAATCTTAAAACTTTAAATTAACTTTTACAATGAACTTACTTGAAAGTTAATTAATTTACGTGTCTTATTTTCTTAGGTGTTAAATAATTAATTTAATAATAAATTAGTAATTCCGTATATGTTGGAATGGACAAACCCAATACAAATTATAATTAAAAAATATCGCTTCACTAAACTATTAAATCAATGCCAGCTTAAAGGACTTGTATCCAGTTGTCATAATAAATAAATTGCATGATAGTGATAATGATATTTTAAAGAGATCGTTATGACATTTTAAGACTGTTATAACGTAAAACAAATGATTAAAAAGCGTGAAAAATTAATTAAAACGCATGACGTATGTAAGTAGTATGGAGATAGGTATGCAGAATTAATGGCATTAAATTGTTTGAACTTTCCGTGGAGATTATTTAATTTATTTACTCAAATATATATAACAATTTTAACTACATGCATTGTTAAACACCATTAGCTATTTGTACCTACTAAGAAAGAAACTTCAAAGTTTAAGGAACCCAATATTATGTGAATAAGTTTTTATATTAAGATTTTATTAAGATATTAATAAACATAGGATAGATATTAATCTTATAATCTATCCTATGTTGTTACTAAAAATATTCTTCAAGAAATTCAAATCGACTACTAGTAAATATTCAATCTATTATTTCACAAAACATAAAACAAATTGAAATTTTAGCGTCTATGTTTCTTTATTATCAGAATTAAGACCAAGTATACTGGGTCGGTACTTAGAATTGTTATCGCAATTTCGCGTAATATTATAATTACCCTATTTGAAAACATCTTTAGAAAAGTAACAAAATAAACCCTATAATATTGATTATCATTCTTTCTTACATATTAATAAACTAACGTCTCTCTGTCTGTTTATGTACTTATATATAATAAGAAAACTAACGAACTGAATGAACTACCATGTTTTTTTTAATAAAGGTATTTATTCTCATCCGGTTTTAGAACATAATTTATTTGTTAGATTAGGCAATTAAATGAATTGAGCCTAAAAGTAAATAATGTCGACATAAAATGATTTTGCACACTTTGTTGTAATATTTTAACAAAGTGTGGACACAGCTAGAGGTAATTATTGGCTCTATGCATGTTTTAATCATATGAAATGTAAGTTATTATAAGTATAAAGTGCGTTTCTAATGAAATTTGTTAAAGAGAAATGACCTTAGAATACGATCTGACCCAGCACATGTGGCATATCAATACTCCCACTGCAAAATATTATCGCAACGGTACAATGACCGCAGTCGCTTGTAATTTATTAATTATACGATTACTCAGTATATCATCGTTGTCCAGTTTACTGTGATCTCGTAAAGCTTTACACATTTCGTCCTTTCGCCCTTCATCGATGTAATGCAGGGGAAGATCTTCTAATAATGGTCATTTAATAGAAGAGACAGACTACTGAAATGAAAGTTGCGAAGGTCAATTTGTATTTTGAATTTGGTCTAATTCTTTGTAACGGTTTATATTATTAAAAAATAATAAAAAAAAACTATATTAAATATTCACGTCTGCTTATTTTTTTTTTCTTTTTTTTTATGTCATAGGAGGCAAACGAATCACGATCACCTGATGTTACGTGATCACCACCGTCCATAGACGCTAACAATATCAGGCGAGTCGCAAGTGCGTTGCTAACCTGTATTTGGTGGAAGGGTGGAGAGGAGAGGGGAAGTGGGGCTCCGGCGCTCTCACTGACCAAACGAAACGCAACAATGCAAGCACTATTACTTCACGTCGGTTTTCTGTGGGTCGGGTGGTACTACCCCAGGCGACCCGTTCATGCTGAAATCAGTAATAGCTTCAGCGTTGCTCTACCACCTACATCTAATAATATGAATAATACTATTAAATTGATAAATGTAACTGTTGGCAATTGGTTCTGACATATGTATTTAATCTTCCATATTATACTCTTATATAGTTTGTATCATTACGGTTTGGTTACTTAATTTTACCTAAACCTATTTGATTGAATTAAACCCTTTTAACGTTTATTTGAATTTCTCAATACACTTTGAGTTTATTAATACTGTGGAAAAGATAAATTTGTATGATTTTTTACATTTTCAATCAAAATAGATTACTGTACTTTATGATATTCAAAACAAACTGAAGCATTATAAAAGAAAATACATTTGTATCAGATCGAATTTGAGATAAGTACCACGAATAAATTAATTGAAACAATCGAAATGCGTATATACGTGCACTCTACAACTCTGTTCTTGAACCAGAAATGGAAGCATGTAATTCATGTATCATATTATTCACTCTACTAATGAAATGGCATATCGGCTCTTATGATCACGATATTTGTATGTCCTTATTACATTTGAAGTAATGTATTCTTAAAATAAATTTGAAGTTCGTAGGATAAACTCTTTTTACTTTAACACAAAATGCACCTGCACCTGATGGAAAGCTTAGGGTAGTCCATAAAACGATAACCACTCAAAGAATCAAAGACGTACAATCCATCAATAGTTGCCTCAGTCATATTAACCTGAAACTAAAAGAGACAGGTTTATGAGCATGTGTATTGTGGTACCGACCTTGTCAAATACAGATTTCTAGCACTCCTGTTAGTTATTGGATCTACACTAGTTGATCCACGCTATGCTAGAATGCCAGGTCTTTACGCTTATTATATGATGATCGCTATACAGTCGAAAATGCCAAGACGTGTACCTTATTTAACTTTTTAACATTTAATGTGACTTTGTGATGTTACATATTTCATGCCTGCACTAAATAGTAGGGTTTGATTCCACTCTCAAAATGAACCATCCATCTACACTTTGCTACATTTTTCAATGCTGTTATCCTCTCATTTCAAATCTAATAAGGTGCACATTAACCCAGGTAATATTCTTCTACTTCATTTACAGTAATTAGAATACCGCGTTTCGAAATATGAGCTGAAATTATTTCTAAATATCTCATTACTATCTTCTACTCGCTTCGTCTTCTTCGTGCGCGTGGAATAGTTACTTTGAGCTAACGCTAACACGGAGTGGGAAGTTCTCAAAAAGAAAAAAAACCCTGTTTTTGAAACATTTTTCTTTGGTGCTCCGCTCCTATTTGTCTTAGCGTTATGATATATAGCCCATAGCCTTCAGCGATAAATGAGCTATCTCACACTGAAATCGTATTTTTAAATCGGATTAGTAGTTCCTGAAATTAGCGCGTTCAACCAACCAAACAAACCCTCCAGCTTTGTAATATTAATATAGATTTTTTTGGGAAAAAGCTCACTTTTAAATGGTTATCTATTTTGTCTTCAATTATAGATTCAATTCAATAATTAATATATTTTTTGTAAAATTCTTTTTCACCTTTATATTTATGTAAAAATATGACTCTGTCATTCATTATATCTATTACTACACTGGTTATATTTTTTTTTTGCAATAACATTAACACCAATGTCGTCAAATCCTGTATTACGAAACCACCCCGGTTTCGCACGAGTGTAATGTATTAATGTGGTGTCATAAGTCATTATCTACTACGTGATGCATTTTCGGCACTTTAGCATTATCAATTTATTAAATCCAAAGGAACTTTGTAAGTATAGTCGTACAATCATATTTTTTGTTGCGCGTTATTGTAAATATATGATTCTAAGGTATTCATCAAAATTAAGAAACTACGTTAAATCTCCATGGAAACTAAAATATTTTATTTGATAAGTTAACTAGTCGAAATAGCGCCACAAGCGATCTATTATTTGTTAATAATATATGAAAGATAAGAAGGGTTACTGTGATTTACCCTTAGAAGATAGACGCACGATGTCATTTCGTTTGCATTTTCGAGATGTACAATTCCGTAGTACATTATTTTGATATTTATCTTAAGGTTTAGACATCGTTAACAATATAAGCATCCGAAGAATATCTTTGATGACTCGATTATAGCGCATCGACTTATCTTTCAAAAATTAAAATCAAAATACTCTTTATTCAATTTAGGTCCTGAGAAGGCACTTACGAACGTCAAAACTACCACCGGTTCGGAAAACAACCCAGCCATCGAGAAGAACCGGCAAGAAACTCGATCTGGTTTATCTTTTCATAATAACTAACATATTTTTTGATTATTACAACATAATAGACACATAAAGCTACATTCGTTTTTAGTGGTTGCACAGAGAGAGACGTCACTTCCAGACGTCGCTATCGTTCACATTCTTTACTTCTATATATACATATACATTTCCAGAAGAAATTCTGTAAATGATAGTGGAAACTGTATCAAAGTACGCACTTTAGAAGAACTGAGATTAAGAGAACAAACATACAGATAGGAATTCAGACTTTGTTTTATACTATTCATTTATTAAAAAACCTTGCAGGTTTATATATCACTAAACGAGTTTCTTGTATAAAAAAATTGATTTATTAAGATACTTTATTTTTACATGAATTTAGTTTTAATCGATTGATTTATTATCTCAACTATTTTATATACGGAGTTAGTCCTTTATTGTACAGTGGCACTAAAATAGCATTTATAACAAATCACTTCAACCCGCCACTTTTTATAGTCGAGTATTGCTTATTTGCTTATCTATAAACCCGTATTTGCAAATCAACATGGCGTCGGTAATTATCTATGGAACCTCGTGTCTTAGCAATTACTGTTCTGAGATCTTGATAAAAGCGTTGGAATTTGCAGACGGTGGAAAGTATTTTAGATGTACAGCTTCATCTAATAATTTTGTGTTAATTTCCAGGTGACATTCAACAAACGTAAATTTGGAGTGATGAAAAAAGCTTACGAATTGAGCGTGCTCTGCGATTGTGAGATCGCTCTCATCATCTTCAGCTCCAACAACAAACTCTACCAATACGCCAGCACGGACATGGACAAGGTTGGTGTTGAATTCTCTATATTCTTTGTGATCAATTTAATAAGGATAAAAACCTCTCGGATCTCGGAGTGGGATAACAATTACTAGGTAAACCACCAGACTAATAGGCGGACGATATAGTAGAGATGTTAAGTACTTTATGTAGAGCACTGAATATTTAATATGCGATTAGCACAAAACCATGAAGGTTGTTATGAGTAAGAGCCAGCCTTTACTCAGCAGATTGCAGTAACGGCTATCGATAATAAACTATGTTATTGCTATTTTACAACAACCGTTATTATAAATTGTTCTCGGTTATACTGCTGTTAGATAATTATAATATAATATAAATCCTACTTAGAATTGTAATAAAACTTATACGATGTTATTACAAAGAAATTAAATACGTATTGAACCCTGACTTTAAAAAGGTTTCATATTAAATGCACCGCGGTCGCTGAATGTTCGCCATCTTGCTCTTTTATCTCGCTTTGGTTACGTTAGGTTAGACTTGCGAAAAAGGATAACGCGAACTTGCCTCGGGCGAGCGCGGTGCATTTATTAGGAAACTTTTAAACCAAGTATTTAATACGTATTTAACTTTTTTGTAATAACACGGATAATGGATAAAATAAATATTAGCTGATCCTATCGTAACTTTTGAATGTGAGCAATTTGAAATGTTGGTCTGCCTTTTACTCCTATCGGTGGTTGCAATTTGCATACTGATGTGTTAGTCACACGTAGCAATAACAGCGGTTGATCATTATCATTGTCAGTAATAATAATGGACAACAGATATTCAGTAGCAAAATAATTATGTCTTACTAATAATACATTACATTATTAGTTGTGACCACCCCTACTCAGCGTTGGATAAATGTAGGTCGAGTGAATGTGTGGTAGATGAACTTGAATGTTAGTAAAAATGACTTACAATACTCGTATCAAATACTAGTAATAATGATTTTAATATGAATAAATAGACATATGTTATAATAACTCTACAATGTACTGCTTTTATTTACAATTCCTTGTTTTACTGTATACGCTTCTTAACTTTTGCTCGCATTAATGTAGATTTGACACATCCCTCGGGGACAGTATTTACGTTCTCTACTATGGAAGCCTTTTTTTGTATCTCTCACGTATATGCAAAATTTGATAATGATCGGTTGAGGAGTTAAAGTGTAAAAGTGTAACAAAAAATAAAGTCGTATGTATAATATTAGTAATGATTGTCTTACTTGTACGAAAGACTGCACAACACAAAATTGTTGCAACAATTAATAATATTTTTTTTTGGAAATTATGTGCTTAATGACTTTACTACTTTGGTCTGACAATGTCTGCCAGCTCTGTTACGTCTTTCTGAAATAAATGACAAACCGAAGTATTAACAAATGAAACTTATATAACGAAAAATATATACATAATCTGCCGAATAAATTATTTTATAAAGTAAAGGTTTATATTCATTCATTGTTATATGTTATTAATTATTCCTAAGTTCTTCTGGCGTGTGTCTTACCAAAGCCTTGACTCTTTGGAGTGCTTCATATTCAAGGCAGAGTGGAAAATATAAAAATGTACGGGTAGAGGCATCCTTTAAAAGAAGTGATCAAATTAAACTGTTTTGAGCGGTCCATTGCACGAGCGTATTGAGGTGACAACCGATCGTGACGGATAGTTAAATATCGTGAGACAAATATGATTAAATCTAACCACACTATCACTTTGTCAAGGGTTAAATGACTAAGAAACAATATAAGCGAGGTAACAGTCGATCAAGACAAATATTCCTATCGTGAGACAAATATGATTAATTTTGACCATACTATCACTTTGTCAAAAGTGAAATGACTAAGAACAATAAACGTTAGCTTATTTCTTTTTTTTTCATTTTAAACACGATTAGGAGAATAATCCAAATAACCAATTTGTTAGATGTAAAATTACTCTAACTTCAACCATACGTCTGAAGTAGTTTAGTGCTTCATAAATCGCGAGGAGTAATCTGAAGGAAAGCGTTTGTGAAACCAATTCTTGCATTGCTGTAAGGTAGCGCTAATCGTGCTATGTGGTGCATCTATAGCAGATCTTAGTTTGATTCAGAAATCAGGATGCTCAACAAGTGCAGTATTTTGATCGATGTAAAAATTCTCTAGCTTCAACTATACGTTTGAAGTATTTCAACGCATCGTAAATCGCGAGGAGTAATCTGAAGGAAAGCGTTTGTGAAACCAATTCTTGCATTGCGGTAAGGTAGCGCTAATCGTGCTATGTGATGCATCTATAGCAGAGCTTATGTTTGATTCAGAAATCAGGATGCTCAATAAGTGCAGTATTTTGATCGATATAAAAATTCTCTAGCTTCAATTATATGTTTGAAGTATTTCAACGCATCGTACATCGCGAGGAGTTCTTTGAAGGATAGCGTTTGTAAAACCAATTCTTGCATTGCTGTAAGGTAGGGCTAATTGTGATATTTGATGCATTGCAAACCAGGATGCGCAATAATTGAAGTACTGCAGAAACTTTCTTCAGTTTTAGCTTTAAAAAGACGTAAGAACTGTAAACTAATTACGGATCAAAGTAGAGAAAGTTATAACAATTTTTTATATTTGATTTCAGCAAAGCAATAACGACTGTAAATTTTATAATTAATTTACGTTCAAAACTGACCCGCTCAACACTCCGCAATTCTACTCCAGTACACCTACTACACACCTTCCGAAACTCGTTCTTTGTAGGCTCATTAATTTATTTAATTTCTACAGCTTTCTAATTTAGGCATTTTTAAATTAGGCTGTTTTGTCAGATAAAACCTCTAGACATACTGTTTTTTTTAACGCCGATTGGACATAAATTGTTAATTTAGTTACATTAGCATTTTATTAAAATATATATCAATTATGCAAATAATATAACATAGGCAAAAAAAAAAAATTATGTATATTTACATAGCGGTAAATCTGTTATCTACCGGAAGTCTGACCGAAATCCACTCGAAATACTTTGAGATATTTAGTAAAATCTTTACTGTGGATTAGTAAACACTTTTATATCTATTTTTTAACGAGCCCGTTATAAAGACACATATATAAATCATGATAAGGCTGGCAATTATAATATATTTATGTGTTAAACCACTGCTTATTTAAGCGACTGATTGACTTACACTGTTAACGGAAGTTTTTGGTACAGTAAAGAAGATCTCCCGAATGACCCGAACGCACTGCATACTTTAACAACAAAGATATAAGTATAAATATACAATCTAGTCCTCGGGTTTGTTCCACACAATGTCGAGACACAAAACTATAAATCTATCACATTGCATACCATTCCCATCCGTCTAAGGTAATCCTTTTCTGGTGATGATAACTAAGTGACCACGTGTCCTAACACTGTATCGACAATCGACGTAGGTCCAAATCCCTGCTTAGGAACTTTCAGTGAAGGAAAATATCATGATGAAACTATTGTGGTTTGACCTCACCAACAACCTCAAGTTGATAATCTGTTTAGTTGAAGAAGGCGTTACTTTGCGGAAATCCATAATTAAATATCATATGGACGTTACTTTACACTTCCGCCTGCAATCGATCGACCACTTACTGCAACAAAAAGCCTTTTTTCATTAAAACAATAAAGAGAATGAAAACCGCGTTCTTTGGTTGGACCTGATGACGGTTGGCAATTCACAATTTGTTGCCCAGCACCTGTTGAATAGGGGCATATGATACGCATATGTGTCTCTCAAATTAATACACGAAATGATTGGAGCTAGCCTGAATGAACAGTATAGCTCAATATGCGATGATGGAAGCAAGGCATGCGATGCATGCAAGGCTACAAGCCCAACCCTATCACGCCGGAACGCCCTTCCCTTAAGCGATTGCCCAATATGACCGATGAATACGCCCATCAGGGAAAGAGCGGACAGTTAGGTCAAACAGAAACCTATAAATAACAACTAAAGAATATGATTCTGTGTCAGATTTTTTTATATATGTCTATTTTTTATTATTTATAATTGAACGTTTTCGCTCATTGAAAACAAATAATGAATCTTGTGATTTAAAAACCTATTCTTAACAAGTAACAATTCAATTCGTAACCTTTGTCTACATTTTTACAGTAAAACGCCCTTTTCGTCCCGCTTTGGTTTAATGGTTTCAAACAGCGTAGCGTAGTTGAACATTTGCATATCTTTATCGTTCAAACAAAGCGTAACATCGACGGAATTGCTTGTTTTAAACGTTCACGACCGAGGACAAAGATTTTAATGTTTGTATTCAATTTTAGACACGTGGATTGTATCATAATGTGCCAAAAAAAGATATAATTAAAAAAAAAACAAATAAATAAATAAATAATAGGTCTTTACCTATGAAATTACCGTTCTGCAGTACTGGCCATTTCAAATCAAAATATTTTTTGTTTGGCTAAGAATTCTAATTTCAAATTAATTTTATTTTAAAAACATGGAATTCTTTTTCCAAAAGTAGTCATTTGTTTATTGATTAGTGTTACATTTTCATCGCATTTCAATCTTTTTTGTCATCATGGATACGTTAAAAATTCGAGTAGTTATGGAATAGGAGTACCGTCGTGGCAGCAACGCGGCACAAGCGGCACGCAACATCAACGACGTTTACGGAGCTAACACTACAAACCAACGCACCACCTGTTATTGGTTTGCTCGCTTCTGTTCTGGGAATTTCGACCTGAAAAATGAACCTCGCGGTCGTCCGAAGACTTTGGTCGAAATGACGAATTAAAGGCGATTGTGGAAGCTGATGATACACAATCTACGGCTGAATTAGCAGCAGCTTTCGACGTTAGCGTCAAAACAATATTGGTCCATTTGCGTCAAACTGGTAAGGTAAAAAAGTTTGACAAATGGGTGCCCTACGAACTCAATGATCGCCAGCGCGAAGTACGCGTCGAGACGTGCCTTGCACTGCTCAACAGACACACAAATGAATGAATTTTGAACCGCATTGTTACCTGCGATGAAAAATGGATTCTGTTTGATAACCGCAAGCGCTCAGCAAGTTAGTTGGATCCTGGTTCAGCACCTAAACAATGCCCTAAACGAAAACTTACCCCTAGAAAAGTGATGGCCACTGTTTGGTGGTCTAGCGCCGGTTTGATTCATCACAGCTTCTTACCAAACGGGGTGAGCATTACTGCAGATGTTTACTGTGAAGAACTGAACACAATGATGGAGAAGCTGGCACATCTCCAACCAGCATTGGTCAATCGCTCGTCTCCGCTGCTCCTGCACGACCACGCGCGACCTCATACTGCACAGCAGACGGTCTCCAAGTTGCAAGAACTGGGGTTGGAAGTTCTCCGTCATCCACCCTACTCACCAGACCTTGCGCATACAGACTACTACTTTTTTTAGAATTTGGATAACTCCTTGACAGGAAAACAATTCAATACCCGAGAGGCAGTACAAAATGCCTTTGAAGAATTTGTTGCCTCCCGTCCAGCTGATTTCTTTAAGAAGGGCATCAATAAACTGCCACTGCATTGGCAAAGATGCATTGATTGCATGGGTGATTACTTCGATTAATACAAATAAAAAATACCTGAAAAAAATTCATTTAAATTTTTTCATACAAAACGGCAATTTCATAGGTAAAGACCTAATATTAATATAGCAATGACGTATATTTCTAAAGTGAATCTCTAACATTATCTTAAACTTCTAAATCATTACATAGTATAAAACAAAGACTCTTACCGCGTCCGTCTGTCTGTCTGTTCGCGATAAACTCAAAAACTACTCAACGGATTTTCATGCAGTTTTTACCATTGGATAAAGTGATTCATGAGGAAAGTTTTAGTATATAATTTGTCAAGAATTTTTTTTTATAATCAGGGCGGGATAACGTCTGCCGGGCCTGCTAGTTAATAATAAAATACAAAGACTAATACTTCAATGTCACAAATTATTAATTACAAAATGCATAAATACAAGATAGGTGACAAGGACTTTAAAGAGAAATATATTTTTTTTTTCATTAAAATTATCTCCTTAAAATCCTTAACAGTTTGTACCAGAATTAATCGCCAGTTTCTTTTACACGCTGGGGTTGTCATTCAAACAGTGTGTATAGATATTAAAAGTGTCACTTTTGTTTAAAGATATAAATATAAAATTACTATTTGGTAGTTATAATTTATAGTTACTAAGTACATACCAAATGTTCATATACTTTGCCTCTACTAAAATTACTAGGTGTCCCACGCGATTGCGCTCGCGTTTAACATTTCTCGACCTCACGAACGCAGACCCCTGACAAACGTACTCTCTGACCTACACTCTGTATTAATTGATCCGTCCTTAAGGTTCATATTGGGATGTTAGATAACCTGTTATCTTCCTTGATAAACAAATCAAACAGTTAGTTTCTGAGAATAACGCATTTAAACAGTTTCTTGTGCTTTATTCATATTCGTTTTTTTATAGACATATTGAATTCTACTACAAAGTAATTATCCGTAACTGTTAAATATAAATATATAATTCTTGCATGTCTAATATAAGAGAAATTAAGTCCAAAAGTATGCAATAAAATGCAGATAAGAGAGAAATCTTTTTATGTAATGTTTTCTTGAAGGATATGATGTAACTGGATGCACTTTCGAATGATAGAAAACTTGTTTTATTTCATAACCCTATCATATTTTATAAGTTGAGCACACCAATGCCTAGTGACATCAATTATTTATATTTAATTGAGAACAAATGCATGTATTAAAACCTGTTTATTCCATTAAAAAAACTTTCATTATTTCGTTCGTCACTGACTGATCTTATCTAAGGATATTAATGTTTTTTGCTAACATTGATTGCACTTGCTGAAGATAAATTTTGCTCTATAAAATTGTAGATGGCTTTAAAGATATAAACTTTGTATTCCGTTATAATTTGAACATCGCAAATAATCTCGACCGTTGGAGAGATTTTTACTAGGGGGAGCTCAAATCTATAGGAACTATAACAAAAAATTAAGACATCAAATGATTAACTGCCAATCTTGCTATTAGTGGATGATAATTTTAAATGGCCATAAAGGATCAAAATGCAAACGCCATTACATTTTTTATTAACCTTATTAAAAATCTGTCCTAATGCTATGTAGCTAATATAAAGGTAGCTAATAGTTAAGAAAAAAAATCCGTAAAGTTGCTCACAGATACAACGATTTTTAACGTTTATAATAAATTAAACGAAAGCATAAAAAGCGCAGACTGCAGAATAAATTAATAAAAAAATATAAAACATAAACCTTGCTATTAAGAAACAAATCTTTGTTTATAAGACAGTTTCTATTACACTTTAAAACGGTGATGCAATTAATGATGATACGAAGCGACGATGACTTAGTGACTTCGAATGTATCGGAACTTTTGGTGAAGCAAAACATTTTGAAGAAGCCGTAGCATGATGTAGGCCTTTTTCCATTGCACACCCTGTCTACGACTCTCAATTTGATAATCTTTCGCCCAACCTCTATAAGTGTATTTTTGCAGCTACACTTGAAAGTTAATCTCCCTTTAAGCTTAGCATGTTATAATTTTAAACAACACCGTCATTTTTATAGCAAATGTGATTGTAGTTGAGCCCTAAAACCTATGAAATATAATTTAATATGTAGGTCCAAATAAAGGTACTAAATCATGGCTTGCAAATTTTCTCTAAATGTTGATGCAGGACAATGCATATCATCCTTGTAGTTTACAAGATTAGATGAGAATGTATGTCTGATATTTGCTAACTAGCTTAAGTCCTGATATGTTTTGTAACAAAATCAATATATAATTAAATTCTTATATTAATTTTAAATGCTACACAACCGAAGACAATCTAATACATAATTCTGAATAAAACCAATACAATAATTTGTCATTATATTTCAATGGATCGGTTTGATAGAAACATTCGATGTACGTAGGTTTGTTGTTCGTGTATCGCATTGTAAATAACACCTACCGCTTTAATGCATGTATCGTACATTATTCGCATGCATAATTATAACGATTCTTGTGCTGTTTGCGTACATCATTTTATCTACACTAGCAGTCATCTATATTCTCTTCTTTATCTTCGCTTCCTTTGCGAGTACCTACAGTTTTTCTGTGTGTTAACAGCTCATTCATTTCACTACAGTTCCATCTTTAGTTAACCTTTATCAATTCTTAGTAGAACCATGCGAAAGATAATCATCAAATTATATTTTTTATTTAAAGTAAGTTAAAACAACTTTTTTTATTACATCGGTATCAATAGTAAAAGTACATGCAATGATTTCTTCATTCGCCAAAAAAACATAAACTAAACTAATAAACAAAGTGTGTAATAAAGTTTTAATGACTCCAGATAGTATCAATGTGATTAGAAACTGTCGATAAAAGTCCCGCTGATCTTAAGAAAGTTACTATTTTTGAGCTCTTAAAATTATGAAAATTTACGAGATCATTCATGAAGTATTATTTATCACTATAACATGGGTTATAAATTATGTCATTTAAGTTTATATATAGTTCAGTTATAAACATGTGTTAAGCAAAAAACTTAATGATATTATTGACATTGTTAAGTTTTACAATAAGATCCCAAAAAACATCGTCGATTTGCCGGATAGTAAGTTCAGGTATCATGTCAAGGGATTTTTGGTGTCTAAAGAGTTATAGAGTGGAAATTTCTGTGGACGATGATAATGTCTAGAAATAACACTTCTCTTTATGCATCCCCGAAAACGAATGTAACTATCATGTATTTTTATAAGAATACTAGCGAACCGGGCGGACGTTGTCCTGCCTTGAAAACAAAAAAAATCCTAAAAGTCGATCGCAGCGCCACCTGCCGGGTCCAATTGTGAATCTAAACCATTCTCGAATCTCCACGAACACACACAAAAAATTTCATCAAAATCGGTCCAGTCGTTTAGGAGGAGTTCAGTCACATACACACGCACACAAGAAATATATATATTAAGATGTACGGTGAAAAGATGAACCAGATAGTTTCTTGTTAGTCCTTCTCAATGACTGGGTTTGTTCCGAACCGGTGGTACTTTTGACGTTCGTAAGAGTCTTCTCAGGGCTAAATTGAATAAAGTATTTTTGGATTTTAATTTGTAACGTTTTTTGATTATTCTTATTTTAACTGTTACAATTCCGTTCTCTTCGTGTAAATAAATCACAAGTTCTATATTCTTAATCGTTCGAAATATCGCATGCCAGTGATGAACCTAGAAGAATTAAGTGTTTATTTAAATTCTTCTATTAACAACGTAACAGCAAACCCATATGATAGATTTATAATTATATTAGAAACTAGCTCGTCTAACTACTCGTCCACGTAGAACCCTGATGTACAGAACAATAACTAAGAAAGTCAACTGAACGTATTTAGTCCATTTGCTTATCTACTTTTCTCTCATACTTAAGTCGCGGCGCCATTAAAATTACAATAACTTTTGATAGAATGGACCGATTTTAATGAAACAAAGATTAAGTTACTCCCGAGGATATGCTTTATGATTTTTTATGGGTTTTTATTGTGAACCCAGTATTTTAGCAGTGATGTGTGTTCATACAGACAGACAGACAGACAGACATTTCTAAAAATGATTGAAATGTATTCTATTACTTATTCCTAGACACCTGCAATTTTTTTCACGAAAATCGAATAATTATAGACACGTTAGATTTACATTCTTATTATATGTATAGATACCACCAGCGATAGGAATACGTTTTGCTAATGTTCGGATGATTTATATTTCCACGTGCGTTATTATAAATTAAAACACAAATTTAATAGACAGTATAAAGCTTTAGCCGTTTGATGTTCTTTGTACAAGTAAAAAAATAGCAACTGTTAATACAAACTCCAATGGAAATTATGGCTCTTATTAATTTCACGTATGGTTTGCCGTAATAGATATTATAGATAGACCCTATGTTAAACGAACAGTTATTCAAATCATACAAAATAGTGACCGTTCTGACGATGAATTATTTTCTTCTATTGCAGGTTCTTCTCAAGTACACAGAGTACAACGAGCCCCACGAATCGCTGACCAACCGTAATATCATCGAGGTACATTAAGTACGGCGGCATCTGTGTGCTCGTGATCGCAATGCAATGTCTATGCAAAGTTGACTTATCCCATTAACCGCGTGCTTTGTACTTACACATACCTAATTTGTTGTTACTAAAACCGTCCGAAATGTTATCGCAATAGAACGTGGACAAATAAAAACAGTAGACGTAGAACTTTATAAAGCTTAAACAGATATATATCACACTATAGATACGAGAATAGATAAACACGTGTAATAAAGAAGCATGTTTATTTCCTGTTAAAGAGAGAAAAAAAAGGATGAAGTACAAAAAACACCAGACACCCCGTTTTATACTAACAGTTTATTACTAGACACCTCAAATATTTATGTTATTTTTTCCTTGTACAGCATGGGTTTTGTAAATATTTTTGTGTTTATTTGAATTAACCGCGCCTATCTGACTATAAAGATTGATACTTGGGCGAAGTCAGAGTTGCATCATTGCGTTCGATACAACACACAAATGTACGCTAAAAAGTTTCACATTTTATTATTTATAATCCGCTTAAAAATTTACAAATGCACTTTTTATTTTTACCCTCCACTTACAAACTTATTCGAATTGAGATTAAATCATATATACCATCGTAATGATGAAGTAACGCTAAGGTGTGTAGTGGAGTGTCTTAAATTAATTCAAAATTAAAAAATGCATGCCAAATTAATAACGTAGATGTTATGGTTTTGGCTTGTCAAGCCACCTGAGCTGTTTTCGCTGACACTTCCAGGCACTAACGAAGAAAGAGCATAAGAACGGAGTGATGTCGCCCGACAGCCCCGAAGCCGAACCGGAATATAACTTAACACCAAGGACTGAAGCTAAATATTCGAAGATCGATGAGGAATTTCAAATGATGATGCAACGGAACCAACTGAACGGGAGTCGCGTCGGTGTTGGAGGAAGCAACTACAACCTGCCAGTTAGCGTGCCCGTCGGCAGTTATGATCAGTCATTGTTGCAAGCCAGTCCACAAATGCACACCTCTATCAGTCCCCGGCCATCTTCTTCGGAAACCGATTCAGGTAAATTTTATAAAAAAGCTTCGTTAATTAAACACTCATATCATGTGACAATTTCAAGATCTAATCTTTATTTTCTCACATGTTTTATAAAAAAAATTACTGCTGAAACGTTTGGTCAAAAATGTTTTTGTTTTGCTCCAATATTTGGAGTCCTTTTTTCCTATAAATACTCGTTTCATCTATAACAAAAATCACAATAATCCGATTCAATTACAATTTATTTGATATACTCTTCTTCCTATTCAATATTTATTAAAATTGGTACATCAGACCAAAACCAACAATGATAAACGTTGTTTTGGGTCAACCGCAAGGTTTCATTCTTGGAATGTACGAGTCAAGACATTAGTTGGCAACAAGTTCCTGCGGTTTCTCTACAAAATAATATAAGCACAATTAAAACAATAATTCACCTTTCATAATTGTTTTTATTTCACCTATTTTCCTTTTTATTTCTTATGTTTTTATTCGAATTGTTTTTGATTGCCAATTTTATTGTATAAATTAGGTACTGCATACATATTGACATTAAGGTTTCTTTTCCAACAACGCTAAATACATATTTCTTTATTTGTACAGGAAGTCTTCATACTATTCCCATTTCTTTGTTTTACATAAGTTTACATAAATTCTTTGTTTTTGTAACTTTATAGTCAGTTTTCATACATTCTTTGTTTTTGTAAGTGTATAAAAATTTTCATACTAATATTGAAGTGTAACTTCTAATGCGACTTGCAACAAGGTTGCGTTAAAGGTTGAACGCTCATGGGGAGGGGGAATAGAAAGAGACAGATGGAGAAAAATAATCAAACATTTCGTATCTTACTTTAGTTATCATAATCCCATTGTAAATGTTATAGATTTGGATATTTCTCCACTCGAAAATGATAATTACAAGACGCGATCAATTGTGAATTGTAAAGCAATGTTACTAAAGTTTGTCTTAAAGAAACAATATGATTTCACTAAAAATCAATTTCTACCCCTTCCTATTTTCATTTCCACATTACGAAGTTAAACTTCTTCCGCGCGGAGGGACTCCACGCACTATTTTTTTTTATATTTCACTTTAAATCATTATTTTTCCTTTTCCTTATAGTCAGTTTTTAAAAATTCATTATTTTTGTAACTTTATAAAAATTGTTTATACCATTATTTTTATATATAACTTTAAATAATTACTTATCCCTTTCTTTATAGGTAGTCTGTTTTCATAAATTCTTTATTAGCCGGTTGTGCGTCAAAAAAGAACCTGCTTGTTCAAATATCGTGATCAAAGCTGAATTTAAAAAATTTCTGACTTTATTGTATTTGTTATATGTCCTATTTTATATACCAGATTTTCTGTTAGTGATCTCTAGATTTCTCTTTTCCAGTATACCCAAGCGGCGGAATGCTCGAGATGTCTAACGGATATCCGGGCTCAGGATCTCCACTAGGCGGGGGATGCACTCCTTCCCCGTCTCCCGGACCAGCACCGTCACCTCACCGGCACCCACATAAAACCCACGGGCATGCCCCACCACCGCACCACTCGCCCCGACATAACAACCTCCGCGTCGTCATTCCCAGTTCAATGCCACCACCGCAAGACGATCTATCTTACACCGGAGAGGTAAATAACTTTACAGCTAAATCTTAAGACCTTTACGACCTTTACCTTTACTTTATTTTTAGACTACCGGGTCCGGCAGACGATGTCCTGCCCTGATTATAAAAAATCCGGGACAAATTATATACCAAAACGTTCCTCGTGAACCACTTTATCCAATGGTGAAAACCGCATAAAGATCCGTTCAGTAGTTTTTGATTTTATCGCGAACAGACAGACAGACAGACGCGGTAGGGGACTTTGTTTTATACTATGTAATGATATACAAAGAAATAAATTGAAGATTCTAAACTTTCTCAAGTATATTTTTTTTACGTCAACAAATCCTGCATTGATACCCACTTTCGTCCGAGCAGCGTAACTGAGTTAAACCGGACTTTTGTCAGCTAAACCTTTCTTCATAACATTATTTTATGTGTTAAATAACTATAATATACCATTTTTTGGCGGGAATCTCAGTCTCTCACGTAGTGGCTATTATATTTTATTCATAATCTTGTAATATTTGACTCTATATTTTGTAATATTGGTGGCATTTTACCTAATATAGTTCGGTTACTTTGCACAAGTGAAGCGGATGAAAAATAATACCACAGACCATGAATTCTGAGATGTCAGATAACTCTCTGAGAAGTTCTAATAAGGAGGGTCGCCATCTTGTTAAAACATTGAAACTATCCCAAGGCACTTGTAACATACTCGAAAATGTCAGTAATAATCGGGAATTTTGAAGATTGGTTGCTATAAAAAAAACTGATGTTGATTTTATATAATTTCAAACAATGGTTAGTTCATTAGCTTATTATTTATAGCTACAATTATTTTGAATTAAATATTTCTATGCTCTCCCAAATCGAATGTCTAATTATAAAATATATTTCATTCTATTACAGACACCACTAGGCTACTCAGGACTCAGTAACTTTGGACCACAGGACTTCAGCATGACCTCAGATATGGGAATCGGACTGACATGGGGCGCGCACCAGCTGCAGACCTTACAGCACAACAGGTACATGTCTGTGCCCAATTTTGATTTTTTTATTCTTCTTATTCTTAACTTTAACATAGTATTTTTTATTATAACAAATATCTTTTAAGTTAGCCTTTAACACGCCAACATTATTAACTTTTTTTAATATTAAAAAATCTATTACCAGATAAATCTGTATAACATACATATGAGTACATATGCATCGTTGCTTTACCTCGTTATTATATCATTACGTATTGATAATTGTTGTTGATAATATGACCAATAAACATCACTTAACGATTTAAATTAATTTTTTAATGTAAAAAAACTGCTTTTTGTGACTTAAATGTAAAAGTTAAACATATGCTGTCTGTGACTTTTTTGTAGGCATTATCAAGCTCTACAACTTTTCTCTAAAACTCAATCATATATCTCTCATCGTTAAGCCAGCGTTCGTAAGAAACGTTTTCGCTCGACCGTTTTTTCTCCGACTTTGCAAATTGGACGACCACAAAAAAAAGTTTTCCATTTTTCGGGTTAATATATAGCCTATGACACTTACAAATAACGTGGTTTTCTATTAGTAAACGAATTTTAAAAATCGGTTTAGTAGATACAGATATTACCCCCAACAACCTCACAAACTCTACCTCTTTATAATGTTAGTATAGATATATTAGTATAGGATTTTTCGGAATACGCGTACATTTACTAACTTAAATGGGTAACACCATCGACTGACGGTGAAGGAAAACATCGTAAGGAAATCTGAAATTGGGAGATATTCTTGTAGTACCACCGTATGTGGGAATATATAGAACTATTAATTTCTTAGTGTTTGAAATCGCCAAAATGTCGTGGGCTGGCGTAATGATTATGTCTATACCTTCCTTTGAGAAGAGGCCTTTGGCCTAGCAATGGATCACTTACAGGCTGATGTGATGGTGATAAAAATATTACGACTACTTTGCTGAATCCATACTACACTAAAGAATGACGTCACTAACGTAATAAAACACTGCAATTTAATTTATCAGTGAGATGTATAAACTTCAATATAGGCTTTTGTATATTCAGTAGTTTAATGTTTCCGTTCTTATATTTCATCTGAAACAGATTGGTTGTTGCTATTCATGGGCATAAATAAATTATGCAAGTATATACATTTATACATTTTCTATTCTAACAGTGTCTAGTCTGCTTCAGATAAATCTGGTTACGTTCAAATTAATTAAAAACAACTCTATTGTATAATATAAATTGAAGTGATCTGGACTGAACCGGTTTTCAAATGTGACTTAAGACAACATATGAAACCTGTACAATTAACAACATGTATTAATGTGTATATATATAAATTTATCGTAAGATAATTTAGTAGTCTCAAATGAGCATGAAATAATTATTACAAATAAATTAGTTTTTTTTTTATATGGCGTTTATTAATTATTGTTCACTGGTAATGCTCAAATGCTGTATTGAAATACATAAGTTTGCAATTGAAGAAATTTGCAGTAAAGGAAAACATAGTGATATGGGTGATTATAATATGATTGTCGAGTATGCTACTCAGCGGGCTAATATACCATAATTTACCACCTTCAAACTACATATTTGCTGCCATACTCTTGTCTGAATATTCTAAGAGTGAGACTGAACAACTTAGTTAATTTATGAAAAAAAAAACATAATTTGCTTTATTGTTTTTACTTCAACTTTTTACTATCATTACATTTAGTTATATTTCGTTATATTACGTTTCGAAATATAAATATTAAACAACTTTACATCTATTCATGGATTTTGATATACAAAAGAATTGTGTCACTTTTCGGCATATTTTAGTCTAGAAATATGTTTTACTTTAGATTTATTTGATTTTCTAACATTCTTACACTATCTTTTACTCGAAACAAAAAAAAATATCGTATATTTGTTGAAACTCCATCTCCCACGTGAGATTTAGTGAGACACGGCCGGTGTTATTACAAAAAAGTTAAATACGTATTGAACCCTGGCCTTAAAAAGGTCTCATATTAAACGCACCGCGGTCGCTGAATGTTCGCCATCATGCTCTTTTGTCTCGCTTTGGTTACGTTAGGTTAGACTTGCGAGAAAGGATAACGCGAACTTGCCTCGGGCGAGCGCGGTGCATTTATTAGGAAACTTTTTTAAACCAAGTATTTAATACATATTTAACTTTTTTGTAATAACATGGGGCTTGTCCACCCCCAAAACCCGACACGTAATTAATGGATGAGCATCCTAACCTAATAGGTTGAGGTGTTCAATAAAATCAAACATGTGATATTTTGGACCACATCGTGGAATGTACGATTGCTGTACAGATGTAAATAATGTATGTTTTTGTTAACAGTAACAGCTTGCCAGTGCTCGGAGGGGGAGGGACGCCTCCGCCTGCTGCGTCGCCGAGTAATGTGAAGATAAAAGCAGAACCGGTGTCTCCGCCGCGCGCTCCCGACCACATGCACCGCGGCCCCGCGCCCGCGCCCGCGCCCCAACCCGCACACCAGCTGTCTGGAGTCATTGATGGTAAACGATTACCTCACATACAAACATTCTCATTAATCGAACATATTTCAGTAGGTGGTAGAGCCACATTGAAACTATTACTGGTTTCAGCATGAATGGGTCGGCTCGTCCGGGGTAGTACCACCCTCTCACAGAAAACCGACGTGAAGTAACAGTGCTTGCATTGTTGCGTTTCGTTTGGTCAGTGAGAGCGCCGGATACCCACCTCCTCTCCCCTTCCCCGTTCTTCCCCTCCCCATCCCCCACTTCCCCACTCCCCTCTCCCCCAAACACAGGTTGGCAACGCACTTGCGACTCCCTTGGTGTTGCAAGTGTCTATGGACGGTGGTGATCACTTACCATCAGGTGACCCACATGTTCGTTTGCCTCCTATAACATAAAAAAAAAAAAAAAAAAAAAACATTATACCTTAGTCCAGTGAAGCTGTTAAGACCCGTCAGGCCAATCCGTAGAGTTAAAAAAAAGTGACAAAACTTATGCAAAATATCATTGGTTGTATTTAAAGCGGCGTAACATACAAACAAACTCACATTCGCAGTTTAGTAAAGGATTTCGAGGTATCTAGAGTTGAGTGAAAACTGATTTAGGCGTGTTGTGCGGTATTTCGTGGCAGGAGATAAACTTATGATTCACGTCCTGCTAATAAGTGTGACCGACCGTATTACCCTTGTCCTGCTTGTGTCGGTCTAGGCACGCATAATATAGCAGCCTGTGTACATATAGTATTTATATTTTATACTAGCGGGCCCGACGGATGTTGTCCCGCCCTGATAATAAAAAACCTTGATAATTATGTACCTAAACCTTCCTCATCAGTCATTTTATCTACTAATGAAAACTTCATGAAAATCCGCCAAGTAGTTTTTAAGCTTATCGCGAACAAACAGATGTAGCAGAAGATTTTGTTTTATCATATGTAGTGATTGAGATTGTGCATCCCATCATATGTTTCATTAATTAATCTATATATATATAAGAGATTCCCACCTATATATTGACTCATCACGATATCTCTGGAACCATAAGGCGTAGCGACTTGAAATATGGTAGGAATATTCCTTTCGCCGAGTAGAGGTCAGCTAAGAACGGATTTTACGAAATTCCCCCCACAAGGGGGGTTGCGAGGGGGTAATCAGGGCGCGACAACGTCAGCCGGGCCCGCTAGTAATCTATATAGAAATGTACATATATTTAATTATCGTTAGGAGTGACAATAGATCTGAAAAGCAAACTAATGATAATAATTGCAATTTAGAAATCTAAATAATTCATACTTCGGTTTAAGAATTCAAAAGAGTACACAGTTATTCCATTGTTTAGAGTTATCACTTCTGTCGGTAATCCTTACGATTGCCTCGACTATTCTTGTTTACTGTGATTATACTGGGGAATAAAGTAAACACAATGTTCGCCAGGTTCAGTATCCTCGAGTAACATGGGCTCGCCGGCCGGGCAGGACATGAGACACAGCAACACCGTCCCGATAGACTACGAGCAGCCCCATACGAAGCGGCCGCGGGTCGAGGGCTGGACCACATAGCTAGGCTACGAGGCCTACGGGTCCTACCCGAGGCCGCTCCACCCGCACTGCTAGACTCTGCTCGTCCCACTACCAAAACACCCCTATAATCAACAAAGTCTGCAATGGAAAGGTGCATCTCAATTCACGGTGCTTTCTATATGGCATGGTCAGAATTACTCAACGGTATCAGAATGAGGAGTTTTTCCCCCACCGGAACCTTCTAAAATTGACGAATAATTTGTTTGACGAAACCTGTTAAACTAAATAACATGGTAAATTAGATAACCTATTTATCTAAATAACCTGTTAAGCTAAATAACATAATAAATTAAATAGCCGGAACCTTCTAGATAAAAGTCCGGTGATATCGAAAATCTCTGGTATCTTTAATATTGTTCATGTTTACAATAATGTCGTTTAATTAATACGTAAATATAATATAATGCACACGCGAGTACACTATTAATATTAAATGTTTAATGTACGATACATGTTAGTTGCAGTCCTTCCGAATAATCTTGATACTATGTCCCATGTAAATAGTCGACGTTATATGTGCAATCCGTGCCATTGTCTATTTAGCTTAAACGTTAGTCAATTTAAACTTAGTGATTATTGAGGAACGAGTTATAGAACACGACTACAGACTTACTGTGCTACAGAGAGGGAGCGGTACTGAGTTGTGTGGTGCGTTTAAAATCACAGACCGTTATGATGTGTGTGAATTGACACTTGAACAATACGACTGTTGGATTTTGTGTTAGTGTTAAAAAAAAAAGTTTTTTGTGCCATTTTAAAAATATATATATACATATATATATATTAAATAGTGTGACATCCGAACTTGGATTTTTTGTAAATTTAGTGAGCGTAGTGTCATCACAGAAGATAATAAATTATGTATTGTAAAGTCTACTCTATTGTCATGAATTTATACATGGAAATTATAATGATATTTACATATGTATACACGTCCCGTTAGGAACGAATGTTATGTAAGTAGGTAATGTTAGAGATGAGTATAATTATTGTACCACACGAAGCTTTAAAATTTCTTATGATAAACACGTCTTGCACTCTAAGCAGATTTGTATGTTAAACAGAATTTTTATATTGTAATAAATTTAAAAGTCCCGATTATAAATACGTTTCGTTTCTATAAATATTACTTATACAATTGATTTCAATAGCCACGATTCGTTTTAATAATAATTAATAATTTATATCTGATTATTATGACGTCACTTCATTTAATTGATATCCAAATAGTTGATTTGGATGTATTTTCGGTCGTTTCTCGTTTAAAGACCATTATATGAAGTCAATTTTTAATACCTATCATAAAATTATTATTGTACATTGTTAAGTATTTTTAGATTAAGTTAGTGGCTATATTCAGTTACTAAGTGTGAACAAATTTGTTGATATTACAATTTTATATTTTGTTAGTGTGATCTGAAGGTTTTTTCTGTTTGTTTTCAAATATCATTAGTTTGAATTAATATAAACAGCTTTAACGCACACTGAAAAGTACACTTACGAAGATATTAAATATTTTGGTATAGCACTATTTAAATAACGGAACAGCATATTTTTAGGTAATATTAAATACAAAAATAATATTCAATGTAATTGTTAACATCGTCCTCTATTAAAGATTTCTTTCTACTGTCGTTATTTAGTAGTTCTCTTTCGTTGCTGTCTCTAAGACTTGGTCACATACGAATATTATAGTAAAGTCAATATTTAGTCCAAATTCCACATGCTGTTTAATTGTCATCATATCTGATTAGATAAATATTGATGTATACTGGCTTTTGTGTATACATAAAAGTCAATAAACCTATTATTTTAATCAATATAAAGCTATGACAACAATGTGTAAAACCACGACGATTAACTAGTTGATGACATTATATGTTTATTCACTCATGTTTTGATCGTGAGATCAAAACCAGCATAGACTATGTGGTGAATAATGAGGAATAATCTGTTTGACTGAATAACCTGTTAAACTAAATAACACGGTAAATTAGATAACCTGTTTATGTAAATATCCTGTTAAACTAAATAACATGGTAAATTAAATAACCTGTTAATCTAAATATCCTGTTAAACTGATGTGTTCCTAGATTCGTCAGTGTGTAACAACCTACCTGTTGACATTCAGTGTTGTATTATAAGTTCGTTTTTACAACGGTGACTGTCGCTCGATATTACACCTACGTACAATCAAAACATACATTTTGCCAGAAGTATAAATGAATATTATTACAAAATTCACTTAGTGTAATAAAATTATTGATCGATATCTAACAAAGATTGATTTTACATTACCCTATCCACCCATATCGTCTCACTGTAGATGCCTTACTCACAGTGCCTAAATGTACCATATTATACCAAATTTTTACGATACGATAGCGTTTTTGCTTTTTTAAAATATAATATTTTCACATCCTGCTAATATAAGTCTTATATATACACGACCATAGTAGAATTATATATGTCTATTGTATTCAATACTAGTAAGTAGGTACTTATTTGTGTCTCAAATAATGTCTGCGGTCGTTAATATTAAAATTAATATAGTCGTAATACACTTACAGTAAAACAGTCAAACTGTTTGTAAAATAAAATAAAATCGAAGATGGTGTTAGAATAAAAAAAAATGTATATAAATTATATTGTGTAACACATAAATCGTAGTTTGTAATATCACTTCTTCAAATCACAGTAACAAAATGTTAAAATGTATGTTTGTTAAATTTGTACAGGGAATTAATCACTTTCGATGTTCATAAGTCTGAACGCGTTAGGAAAAAAAAATGTATTTTCGCATTGTAATATAAGTACACTCGATAGTTATTTAATAGAAACAATATTTTAATACCGATGCATAATGAACGTTGAACTGTTTTAGGAACGATGAAGTCGTGTATTATTAATTACACTCTATTATTGTTAGAAATAAATTGTTGATGTGATAAAAAAAAGTATCCTACACTGTTACAGCCAACGGGCCCTGAATTCGCTTACTATCCCTATAAAAATATATATTTATTATCTTTTGAATTAAAATTGAACTAGGGGTCCTATGTTATCGAGAATTTAAAATGATGTTAACCAATTGGTCGTTCGTTCCTAAGTAGTACTTTCATTTGAGCTAATGTGCTTTTTATTAATAAAATTTGCTCAATCGTGTTTGTTTGACGTCGATCCCACATAACCTTAGAATTGAGTCTCTTTTAAAATAAATAATAAACGTTCTCTTCCTGAAAAGGATAAATTAGTCTCGTATTAGGACACAAGTCGGGCATAATATCAAATAATATTATTCTCTCATCTAAGTTTACTAAGTAACATACTTATAAAATAAATTCTTATAAATAAAAGCACTTCTCAAAGAAATGATATAGTACACCGAATTAAACCCAAATATAGATTAATGTAGATCGATTTGCACAGAACAGGTTATTGGAAATTATTGTAGGACGGAAAAACGCGTACTGTATTCATTGTACATTGTCTATGGAATAGACCAGAACTATTTTAATGTTTGCACAGATTAAATAATCTATATCTACATACGTTGTATAATAAACAAGCTGGTATTGGGAGCATAATTTCCGAGGTTGTGAGCTTTGCTATCGGGAATCATTTCAACTTTATTATAATGTATAAATATAATTATATTCATTTTTTTTATTAAATGAAAACGCACAACGTCGTTGTGTGTCGAATGTAAAAAGAGTTTGCTTTGTTTGTTTTGTAGTTTTAATCCCGTCGTGTACCCGTATTTATCAAGCTGTGTGACAGTAGCAATACTCTGCTTTATTTATATACTAGTTCGTTGCATTTAATAAAGAAATAGCAATAAGTTTAGACAAGTACTATCAATCAGTCGGGTGATTCAAGTCACAGTAGATCTATCACAACTATTATTATGTACGTCCGTAGTATTGCTATTGTAGCACAGTGAAGAACAATTTAAATAGAGTATAGAATTATATACATATCCTTTATGAATACTCAAGTTGATTCACTTATTCTTTTTGTGTTTAACGTAAACATCAGTTGTGCAATACGTACATAACAGAATGCTTAGTTAAGTAGGTGTTTAGGTATGTATTTGTTTGAATTTACAAAGAATGCGAAATCTGTTGTATTTTAACGATATTTTTACTGATAACGCGAGGGATGATCCCTGTGTACGCGGTGCACTCCCTCGGGTCATAAGTCATATTGTATAATTATTTTTAAGATAAGGCCGGGCCAAATATTGCATTATTGTAGGTCTTACGGCGTCTGTATTTCCGTGTTGAGGCAGCCCTCACCTGCCCTGTGTATAAATAAGTTGTATGTTGATTAAACATCTCAGTGGCTGAATGGAATATCAATGTTTATGGACAGTGTTAGAAAAATTGTTATAAATTATTTTGATGACTGTTCGAAGGTTAATAAAGAGTTGGATGTCAAAAGTGTGATTTATTTTTGAAAAGATTGACATATCACGCATAGTCAGTTGTTTTTTTTAACCGACTTCAAAAAAAGGAGGAGGTTATCAATTCGACTGTATTTTTTTTTTTTTTTTATGTTTGTTACCTCATAACTTTGGACCGGGTGAACCGATTTTGATTATTCTTTTTTTATTTGAAAGCTGGTACTTCCCGTGTGTCCCATTTTAATATATATCTCTAGGAGCACACAATCATATGTTTTATTTAATTTGTAATTTAAAACTATTTATTTTCCGCTTTTTAGCCATGAATTATATTACGGAAACTTTTTTTAAAATTTACTTTATTCTGGCAACCACTCTTCCAGATTGTTTCTGACTTTGTCGAGTAAGTAATAGTATTACAAGTGTCTTGTGATTCTTTCAATGTTCTAACAAGATAGTTGGCCCCTTGTTAGAATTTTCCAGTGAATTTTTGTGGCATTTCAGAATTAATGCTCCGTGGTATTATTTTCCTTCCGCTTCACTTGTGCACAATAAACGAACTATATTTAATATGACAAAATCTAGAGTCAACAAACACAAGATTATAAATATAAAAAAAAAAATAGTGTGCGGAGTCCCTCCGCGCGGAAGAAGTGAAACATCGTAATGTGGAAATGAAAATAGGAAGGGGTAGAAATTGATTTTTAGTAAAATCATACTGTTTCTTTAAAACAAACTTTATTAACATTGCTTACAATTCACAATTGATCGCATCTTTTAATTATCATTTTCGAGTGGAGAAATATCCAAATCTATAACATTTACAATGAGATTATGATAACTAAAGTAAGATACGAAATGTTTGATCTGTTTTCTCACTCTGCCTCTTTCTATTCCGCCTCCCCAGGAGCGTTAAACGTTTAACGCAACAGTGCTTTCATACCCCCTCCATGGTAGCGTTAAGCATTTAACGCAACCTTGTTGGAAGTCGCATTAGAAGTTTCACTTCAATATAAACACCACTACGTGACAGACTAAGATCCCGCTAAAACTCCAATCAAACATCTATAGGCACGAGTAAAACTGATTCTTGGCTTGGCGACGTAAAACACAAACATTTGCAACCCTATCTGTATAAACATAAGATTCAAATTGTTTCGTCGGCCACTCGCTATACTTTGATAAATACCGCGCTTGCGCCTGATTGAATTTTTGTATTTCGTATTTAATAATAATGAATATTTATGTAATAAGTAGTAATTATTTTATGGAATAAATTTGTAATGCTTTATCTTTTCATTATGCCATAGCTGATGCCTGTCGTAATGTTCTTTTAGGCATATAACTTATACAAAACAATTTCGATGTTTCACATCTGCCAGGCGTTCCGTGACGGCTCAATTTTTTTAAATAAGTAGGTCTGGTTGAAATTGTTGTTCTCAAATGTATATTTCTGTGTTTAATCAGTCCTCTTTTTTAAGTTTTAATTTTGTTTTGGCGAGTTATGGAAATCTTTAGGAGTGAACCTCAGGCTTGACAAGGAAGTTGCGCACGTCAATGTTACACACAATGGAGTTGGTTAACAAACAGTTTCTTTTAAATTTGAACAGTTTCGATTAAATATAAATATTATTTTATTTTACACGATCTGTTTAAGTTAAAAGTTGCAATTTGTAAGATTAATTAAAAAATAATACGCCAGTAGTTTTTGTAACTTGAGAATGAGAATTTATCTTCTCATGTGTGCACATAAATACACTTTGATTTCGAATGTTTCATTTTAATTTAGAACCATTTAAAACTTGCTCATGTTTGTACATGCTGTGCTCGCCTATAAAAGGGTTCCATTAATACCACAAATAGTATATGTTTAGTTTTTTTTTATTATCATACTCAGTTTTGTGAACCTTACATAAATACTATTCTAGTTATCAGATAGTGAGTTGTGGTCAATTATGAAAGAAAAAACAAATACACCAACAATCAAACACGATAAAAAGCTGATATAAGGCAGACTTTGAGATTTTTTTTTCTCGAACTGACTATGCTATTAGCAAGGTCTTTACAGCTTCACCGGGCTACGGCAGACTTGACAGTATAAGTTAACTGTAACCAAAAGATAAGTATGTCTGAATGCTACACAACTGCAAAAAGAGTACTACACAGTACATGGAATGTAGACACATTATTATACTATTGCTATTAAAATTCCATTAAGCATTTTTATTAATATGAGTACCAAAAGCTCCATTAGATGCAGTACTTTTTGGTGTCTCATAGTTCTCTGACGCCTCGTCAAAATCAGTTATAATTCCTCGTCTCTTGAGATCTTTTTCAAATATTTCATTTACTTCCCTATCTAAATCGAAAGAACTTGACCTCCGCGAACTCCACGTTTCAGTGTCCAAATTATTGTGAATTTCAATATTTTCTTCAGAAACGCTTATGATTTGTCCGTCTAAAGTGTCTCTTGAGCCAGCACTAGTAGATCTCGTACTGTAATGTATAACACTGTTAGTTTCTTCGGTTGTCGTTATGATTTCACTATCGACATCTGGAGTATTATCACGCTCATCCCTTGAATTAACATTATTTGGAATATTGACTTTCCTTCTGCAACATTTTTTAGAAAAACCACCCATCCATTCTGATAAAAGAGCAGTCGCTCCTATAAGAAATCCAGCGGCTAATAGAAGAAACATTCCTTGTGTATCTTCCAAAGTTAACCCTTTTTCCTGAGCTGATGCTATTTTAATTGCTACCGGTGCTACCTGCGAACATAAACGAAACTATCTAAACCCTTTAAATTTGATGGTTCTCAAGTTAAAACAACGTATTTTAATTATATCATGTATTCTGCAATTACTAGTATAATTATGAATTCGATATGTTTCCGATATTTCAATTTTAAGAGAATACGCGCTTAAAATATTGGAAATAAAAATAAAGACGCTGCCGTTTATCCGATTACGGTAAGGTTTTTTTTGAGTAAGTGTGAACGTGTGTCATAATTTAAGGCTTCGACTCGTCGATGGTAAGAAAAAAACGGTTTTCAATGTTTCAATCTCATCAATAGGTATAAAACAAACAAAAGAAAAATAGCTTGACAAACTGGAGGAAAACCAGTACTGTACTGTTTTATCTTCGCCTATATTTATACAGATGGGACACTGGCAGATGTAGTCCGGTGACTGTAGTAGTCCGGTGAAGCAGCTAAGACCTTGCTAGGTCAATAGCGTAGTCAGTTCGAAAAAAAAGACACTGGCAGATGCGTCAGGCACGCTTTCCCAAAAACCAAGGAAAAAATCTAAGGTAAAATGTTTTTTTTTTTAAATAGAAACTTATGAATTGAATAAACACAAAATAAACTTTGCAAAATATTCATGACAGAAACTTATCACGTTACCATGGCAACGTTTTCATATTAATAGTTACTATAGCTACAGTTATCGTATCAACAGTTTTTGTTTGTGGATGTTGGTGACTGGGAGAATACGTGATTATAACTAAAAAAATCATTTTGGGTATAATTGAACTAAAACCCCTTCTTAATGAGTGTCTACATCGCAAAAGGACTGACTATGGTGAATGGGAAGTCAATCAGACATATAGTTTCGGAGATCTCGTGATGAATCAGTAGCATTCCGCTCATACACATAAAAAAGGAAGACTTAGGTTCATCCTAATATTGGAATTGACATAAATAATTTAATAAAATATTGCATATACATAGACTTATCACGCAGATATACTGTAGCGTGCTGGCCACTTAAAACGTCACTGGCCTTTTTGTCGTTTACATATTCGATGTCACATATATACATATATATAATTTTTCTTCGACACAAGACGGTCGATATTAATGTTTACGTTGCGATTGATATGTTTTAATTTATCACACATATTATATACTTACGTATAATAATAATAACGCGCCCCAAAATACCATTACATTTTAGTTTTGCTTTCTTTTGTAATTATACTTAGTTACGTAAAGTTTTAATTGTCGCGTTCCTAGATCGTGTCCACTCGACACATACATCGTCTCGAAAATTGACACTGGAGCGACTGTTCCAGAATAAAACTGAATTTAGTTGACTAGGATGAACTACAGTTATAATTGAAGAAAAACCTTAAGTACAATCTCAGAAATTAAGATTATATTTACTCACAGAAAGCAACTGCCCCGTGCTACTCCGCTGCATTTCCCAACGTACTTCGTCGACTATTTTATCCATAATGCCACTCTGTATAATTCTTCTCACGTCTCCGCTCAACTTCGCCGTGTAAAGAGAATTAGTCGGAAACCCGATAGTTACTCCGAAAGGAACAAAACATTCATTAGATATGTGGAGTACTGTACGTTTAGATCTAAAATTAAAAATTCTTATTTACTTTACACAAAACGGCTCAGTTGTAATAAGCAGAGTGTTTGCGGGTTGCACCCCCGCACATAATTCTTGTGTTATGAGCGTAACTATTTATATATCAGCTATTTATCTATATTATATTTATCAGTTTTTGCCCGCGGCTTTGCTCGTGTTAACATAGTGTTGTCCTATTCCTCGAGAAGAGTACTCTTTCTAGATAAGAGGTATCGTATGTCCTTTTCTGTACCCTTGTCATCTTATGATGACCGATTGAGATGTTAAGATGTAAAAGTGTAACAAACAAACTAACTCACATTCGCATTTATTGGTTAAGATAGTACAAGCTATGCTCAATATAGAATGAAGTGGTCATTTGTTAAATGATTATTTTATTTATTATACAATTTTTTCTCAAAGTATCAAATTGTGTACGTCTTACTTCGTTACTGTAAAGTTAGCTTGAACTATATATTCTAGTTCAGCCTGCGATCCTAAAAAAGCGTAAGGTCGGAAGAAAGCTGTCGTCATGTTTCTAATTCCAGCGTGAACGTCCGACACGAGTTCTAGTTTTTTCATAAGCTTCTTCGTCTTGGGTTCTGATGAGTTGAGGAACCACCTTTCCCATCCACCTCGGTCTGTTCAATTTAACGTATATGGTCAATATTATTTCTATACGCAAAAGAAATTTCATTTTATTTTATTGAAATTAATTGTAAGCGGCTTTTTTTGAATTACTACTTAACTGTTTCACCGATTTTAAGTTACCAATATAATCATCATAAATATCATGAATACATAGCTCCTAAAAGAAAGCGTAATAATATGTAAATTAGATAACAGTTCGAAAAATCCTCTATCTGTTCGTAAAAATCTGGACAAAATCGATCTAGTCGTTTCAGAAATTGACCCCGAACAAATCACAAATACTATAATTTTATTTATTTGTGAGAATTATAAAATTACTAGCGGGCCCGGCAGACGCTGTCCCGCCCTGACTATAAATAAAATCTTGACAAATTATATACTAAAACCTTCCCCATGAATCACTGTATCCACTGGTGAAAACCGCATGAAAATCCGTTCAGTACTTTTTGAGTTTATCGCGAACAGACAGACAGACAAACGCGTTGGGGGACTTTGATTTATACTATGATATGATATGATAACATATGATAACAGCCGTTACTACAATAAAACAAACGACAAATATAAAGTAAAAAATTAAACTTCACATGACGTTTCGATAAATAAATACATTATAATTAAATAGTTCATTGAAATAAAATAAATGGCAATAACTTACCCAATGTACCAATTCTATAAAACCCTGATAATAACTGTTCAATGCTATCTACAGTCTCAGGAAACACTGGCAACGTTACAAAAGCTATAATAGATCCAGTGTAACAACTTGTAATTATTATTGTAAATATCCAATACCAGCCTGAAATTTATTATGAAACTTGAAAGTTCGGCAAAATTAAATTCAAGTAATAAATGTGTAATACGTTACAATAGAAGACCTCCGTATAAAAAATCAAAGCACTAACTCAATTCAGTACAAAAAAGACAGAATCTAAACCTAGAATACGATTACATTCTGTAATAAATCTTACCTATTAACAACCTCGTTGTAATTTTGTTCGTTTTACTCCAAGAATTTTTCCCAAGGAAAGTGAAACAATTCGTAAATGTACCGAAGACATACCAAAACATATTCTCTATTTCCCCACTGTTATTTACAAGATGTCTTAGCGTATGTTTGTCGGAAAAAGCCAAAGGAAACATCGCAAAGAGATATGTCAATGTTAGGGCGACCCAAACGTGCCAATGAAAGGGACCGAGAATTGCACGGTATCTGGAAAATTGTTTTATAAATACGTAATTATTAGAATGGCAGTCAAGTGGCTACATTTTACCTTATCATTAAGTATTGGTTTTTTTTATAATTATGCGATATAAATGTTAAAAGACGACTTATAATATAAATTTTTCTTTCACTCGTTCGGCCTTCGAAAACCTTTGTCAGTACCATATTTATACCACTGAAACCCATGGCAGATTTATCGTATGGCCCCCCTCAATGTAAAGAAGCTTAATGTTATGTTATCTATCATAGGTGGTAGAGCCACGCTGAAGCTATTATTGGTTTCATCACGAATGGGTCGGCTCGCCCGGGGTAGTACCACCCTCTTATAGAAAACCGACGTGAAGTAACAATGCTTGCATTGTTGCGTTTCGTTAGGTCAGTGAGGTCGCCGGAGGCCCACCTCTCCTCGTCTCTCTCCCCTCCCTCCCTTTCCCTCAAACACAGGCTGGCAACGCACTTTCGACTCCCCTGGTGTTGTTAGTGTCTATGGACGGTGGTGATCACTTAACATCAGGTGACCCACCTGTTCGTTTGCCAAGATTGTGATAAAATCAAAAAATAGTGGTAGGGCTATTTCTAAGTCCGTCACCCTCAAGCTGAAAGTCGGTGGATAAGCATCTGTTGGTGGTTCCGACAATTGCACTTGAGAACGAGTCTAGCTAGGTCTAGCGTGTTTACCCACTTACACCACATTGTCACTTAACATCATACGAGATTATGGTGCAACATTAATAAAACTTATAAAGTACTAGCGGGCCCGGAAGACGTTGTCCCGCCCTGATTATGAAAAAATCCTTGACAAATCATTACATAGTATAAAACAAAGTCCCCTATCGCGTCTGTCTGTCTATCTGTTCGCGATAAACTCAAAAACTACCGAACGGATTTTCATGCGGTTTTCACCAATGGTAGAGTGATTCATGAGGAACGTTTTAGTATATAATTTGTCAAGGATTTTTTAATAATCAGGGCGGGACAACGTCTGCCCGGCCCGCTAGTTATATACTAAAAAGTTCCTCATGAATCACCCTGTCACTGGTGAAAACCGCATGAAAATCCGTTCGGTAGTTTTTGAGTTTATCGCGAACAGACAGACACAGACGCAGTAGGGGACTTTGTTTTATACTATGTAATGATTAAAAAAATGTAAACAAGACGCAACGCGATGCTACAGTATCTTTTTACCAATTTTTGTGGGTTTTTTGCATTGTTTTTCTTGTACCTTTTTACTTAAGTATCATATTATAAATAACAATTTTATAAGTAGTTACAATTATAGTCATTAAAATTCCGTTTTTCAGAGTTTCTGATCAGCAAAAATGTTAATAACATCAAAGTATGATTTTCGGTCCGTAGAATATTCGCTATATATAATAACTAAGTTGCGTAACCTTCTTTGTCTCTTCGATTGGGTAAAAAAGGTTTTTGGAAAAGCAATATTTTTTTATTAAATGTTAGAGTCTTCTTGGTGTTCTCGGGCTACGAAGACCCTTTTGCTAGAGAGCCTTGGCATTTATGTCACCCTACTCGTACGGCACTGACCTTGAAGCTAGTTTTCGGATAATGTATATTAAGACAAGTTGGAAACTGTATTATTGATATAAGTTAATTTTTTTTCATTATGGACTACATAAGAATTATAATTACCGTGGCAAAGCAGTAGACGTAAGTGTGATAAACACAGCACAATCTTGTGAATGTGGGAACGTGACATCCATGTCCTGAGTTCTTTCTATAGTGAGATACATGCCAGCAACACCCATATCAGCTCTTCCCATTGTTATTTCTTTAACAACCGCATCACCAGGTCTAATAATATAGAGAGTTTATTATATGGTTTAATTCTGTTTCAGGACTTGTAATCGATTACCTTCGTTTAATTTTTTATAAAATAAAGCATTATCAATAATCGCAAGTTTTATTACCAGTTGAGGTGACTACATCGGTACCTAGAATGGTTCACAAAATACCGGAATAAAAGAAACTTTGGACCAATTATCAGAATGGAAATATCAATTGGACAAAAAATATATATCCATTTAATATTTGATCAGTTAAATGATTTAAATTATAACTTACCCTAAATGGAGTTCCCGTGGTTCCATTACTTCGATAGAAAAATTATTCCTTTTCCCCAACAATTTCAATAACCTTATTTCAATTCCATCCCATATCACTCTAGGATTACCACCATCAGAATCCGTTATTACTCTAAAATTATTGTCGGTATATAAATAAATAAAAACTGTTTTAGAATTATTTTACTATATGTTTGTTACCCACCGTCTAAAAATGAAAGGAGGTTGATGAGCAGCTGCTACGATAAACCTATGGCCAGCGTAACCCTCAGTCATTTTTGGAGGAAACAAATTAACATCCCTAGAATACTTTCCGTGACTCCATGACGAAACGACTACAGGCTGACTAGCTCCCAAACCATCAGTATACAATTTATGGGTATATAAGATGTATGGTGCTTCCTTATTGGAAAAGAAATTCATAAATCAATTGTTATTATGTAACTAAATCGAATCACATTTAAGTAATACTAACAATACTAATGTCATCGTCTTCTTTAAAACTTTGAGCAATGACAAGCAAATTTATGAAACTTCTAGATTGTGGTCCTGACAGAAACTCTTGAACAGCCCATTGAGAGGACCTTGCTATGAGTACGACTTTCCTTTCAGATTGTTTACCCAGTACATTCGCGCTCACTGAGACATCAGTAAGAAAAATAATATAGTTCAAACACTCTTTAACAGGATGTAAGAGTTTTGGCTCTTGTAGTTGATTTTTATCACTTATATATCCATGTATAAAGGTTATGGGAAAGTCCTTTAACAGATTTTGAAACAAATAACTCTCTTTAGATTTCACTTGACTATCATAAAGTATAACTGGAGTACAGTCCTTTAAATACGTCAACGTAATGTTATGAATTAATTTGATTAGTGAAATTGTCTGGTCGAACGCTGAACTTTCGTTTAAAAAATGTTCATTCCACAATTCTTCTCGTGTCTTTGGGTATCCGTAAAATACCGGGTCAGTAGCTCGTTTTTTTGTTTTTGTATTTTTAACAATATTATTTACTTCTTCATTATTATTGGATTTTCTTAATATATTTCGTTTTATATGGTTTTCTTTAACCAGATTTACATTTTTCATATAATCGCCTTGCGAAGAATCTATAAAAGATTGCGAAGGATAATATTCAATATACTGACTAAAAGTGTGTGTAGTTAGTAATAGTAAAAGTCCATAGAGACTACTTTGCAACAAAGTATTCAACATTTTCAGAATTGAATTACTCAAGATTACCAGCCTACATGCTTTTATATGTTTCATTTTCATTGTCCTTGATCTATGAAAAAGTAGACAGCCAGCTGTTATGATTGAAATTTAATTTTTTATGAAGACAGAGTATACTTACGATCACGGTCAGTTGCGGCCTGGTTTATGACGGTCTCATAAAAATTAATTACTTTCTCTGGAATTTTTTACATGTCTGCTTTAATTCAATTTTCAGGAATAGGTACGATACGATCGAAATAAATAAACAATCGCTTTATATTATTTTATTATTCAGCACTGGTTACAATTTTCTTTACAATCCTCGTACATAAATAATTATCAATAGAAAATATAAATCTTACTATATTCACTTTCATATAGTGATCACAGTGCTAATTAGTTACGACCAATTATTATAGCCAAGTATTTAATTAAAAAAGTGAAACTACCAAATTTAAATACTAAACCTATATTTACAATAATAGTACTTATAAATAATGAATATCATTTAAATAGGTGTGTAGCAAGCGTTTCTTAGCTTTAGTTGCAATAGCTGACCAAAACTTTAGCCTTATTTTATGAGAATTGAACGCAATATAATAGGTTGATAATCATGAAAAAGTTATGAGGAAAACTATAAAAATGTATATCATATCTTATCCAGTATATATATACATTGTAAATCAATCGATTAATATTGTAAACAATCGTACAGACATGTGTTACATCACAGTTACATGCGATGTAGACAGACATCAGCACAATGATTTTTTGAATAATATATATCGTCATATAGATTCGATTTTTATTTGAAAGAATTTACAATAAAACCAGAGTATGAGAATAATAAATATTACATAATAAAAATGACAGATGCAGGAGAATACAGACAACACAAAGAATTAAAAAAAAACTTTACATCTATATTTACAAATGACAAAAAGGCAGTGACGACCACAAAGCTGGCAAGATCAGAAAATGTAACTTCTAAATTATAATATGGCTTTTCTTCACAACTATGGGAAAAAACGTTTCTATTCCATACAAAATAATGAGAATACAAAATCCAAACTATCAATTATATACTCTATTTTAACTACGTTTGGGTAAAATATTGTTTCTACTAGCAGAGAGTATTTTAGAAGCTATAACGAACACATAGTAGGAAACTAATGCAGTAAGAATTGCACAAAAAATCGTATATATTGTAATCTACATTCTAAAAAGCATAATTGACACAATCTCGTTCACACTAGATGATTGAAAACACTTAATATCACAGTTTCCAATACATTACGACATAAAAAAGGTCAAACTGAACTGGACATTTCAATAAAATAATCTATTTAAATTGTTTATTTAATTTGAAACTAAATAACTTTGTGACCATCGTTATTTAAATGGCACTATCTAAGTGTCAGAATTATATCTACTGTATTATGATATTTGAACAAAACTATCCTTCTTTTATACGTTTCGATATGTATTTATTAATTTTTACTTTGACATCATCTAATATAGATGTTATAATTACACATTATAATTTCTACTACATTTATGTTGTGTTTATTCTCCGTTATCGTTGTCAATGCGTGAAGATCTGATGCCAGATTTACCGGTCCAAGGATATATTTCGGGGCAGGGTTGACACGTCCTCATGTATCTGACTCCAGATTTGTGCCAGAGATTGCAAACCTTCGCATTGTTGCATTTCTTGGGTCGGTCCTGAAATCAAGAATAGTTTCTATAGAAATATTTGTTTTCTATTTTGAACGTAAGTTTTCTGTCATTCAGAGTGTAAACATTTTTTTGGTTGCTTAAAATTTTGCGAATGTATAGGAGTGTCGAACTTCAAAGAGGAGATAAAAGACGTTTCATGATACAATTTTGGTAATAATTAAAACAATGTTCACGAGATATTACATAATAAAAATAACAGGTTGTGTCGTAAAGACACACGATAGAAGTGAAACTTTTTTATTAAAAGGAAGTATTTTAATAAGAAGTTTCACTTATAATAACTTTACATATGAACAATAATTATGTTATTTACTATCGCCTTTGAAATATTCCCCATAATCGTTTCCACCTGTGGGTATTCAAACATTTTTTTTTTTGGTTCTGATAGTTTCGGTGATCTTGTGACGTCCATAAGTGCAAGGCCTGAATTTGATTAACATATTTTTTATTGCTCAGCGTATCTATCGGTCCAATAAATTATTACGCTGACAATCATTTCATAAATTTGCATTGCATTAAATTTCTCAACTTCTACACTTGACCAAACCATTAGTAGACTGTGTGCTTTGTGAGAAAAATAAAATCTAATATACTAAACAATTTAAACTTATAAATAGACATATACTTGTTTTAGTTTTTGATTATTATTAATCTATTTATAAATCGACAGTATGCAAGCAGTTAAGTACATCTCCCTCCTCTGTTTCTCACCCCATTTTCTTTATTATTTTTTGTTTAGTAGCTATTGACGAGCTTTAGTGTTATAATTGGAACGTTTTCTATGGTTGAAATTCAACAACTGGATGAGCATTCGAAATAATAATTCTCGGTTCTATAGATATGGTACACCTTGTAAAATTTTAAAACAAGTAATGTATTTTACAATAAATGCTCTGACTTATAGTGTCATTTTCTCACCTGATAATTACACTGGAATGGTTGGAAATTGTTTAGCCTTGAAATTGGCGTGGGATCTCGCACCCACTGCAAAGCTTGCCAGTTTGTGACAATCCATACATCAGGCATCTGATTAATGAAGTCCAAGAACATTATGAAGCCTTCCTTATGATGAGGCTGCGTAAACCATGCCGCATGGTAGAAGAGGCCAAACGGTGCTCTGAAAGGTATTCGAATACTCCAGTATATTAAGAGAAAATTAAGATTAGCATCGCGTACGAACCGGACAATATGTTACCTGTTCGTTGTATAGTGTCTGTCGAAATTTTTCAGTATCATTTTGTATACGTTTTCGGCTTCAGGAGGATTAGCGCAAGCATCACCCATCGAGCAACGGCCTCCATTCAAGTCTTGCCACATCACCATGGGTACTTCCCATACACCTAAAATAATTGAATACATTATTGATTGAAAATTTATTTTATTTCCTGGATCTCCCAAAATATAGTTCTGTTATAAAGGTCTGTCAATGGTTGCGAGTCACTTTAAATTTACACAATATTTAAAATGAAATATTTCATACTAGCTGGGCCCGCGACTAGAGCCGCGTAAAACCTTATTAAAAAAAACAGTTATTATAAAATCATATGAATGTATTAAGTCCATTTACTTATCTAACTTTCTCCTGTACTTAAATCGCGTAGTCATTAACTATACAATAACTTTTGATAGAGTGAACCGATTTTAATGAAGCAAAAGTAAGGTTTCATCATGAACGCAGTACTTTAGCAGTGATGCGTTTTCAAACAAACAGGCAGACAGACCGACAGACAGACATTTCTTTAAATGTATTTTATCACTTATTCCTAGACCCCTGCAACATTTTTTTCACAAAAATCTAAAAAGTACAGACATGTTAGATTTACATAGTTATTATATAAGGAGAAGATAAATAACTCACCAGGATAAGATTTCGTTGGACAAGGTGGGATCATACAATCGTGGAAAAGTTTGTAATCAAGGGTATACGGCCAACTAGGTGGTTTATTCTCGTAGACGGGTAATGATGAATCGTAAGTGAAGTTGGAATCATATAACATTTTGAACATTTTGTTTCCACCGACAGAGAGGAAGGGTGCTCTCATACCTCTAACATCTTCAAGTTTCACACCTCCATAAGCTGCTAATAATTCTCTTTGACCAGCTACCTCTCTATTCCATTTCTTTTGGGAAAATTGTTCTCCAAAACTATGTCTAAAATGTTCATTGATTTGGTTAACATTTTCAATTCACATAAGCGCAATTATTATTAATGGTATTTATACAATTTATTTCAATTATTTACAGCATACATTAGAATAACTACAAACTACAATAATAGAAAATTTTAATATTGATTAATTTACTGAAAAGCGATAAAATTTAGATTAGGAAGAATTAGAACCAGAAATTTTCTTCTAAGTTAGAATAAAAAAAGAAATTAAGAAAGGTATAATTTATCAAAAAGAGTTTGGTATGTAATATGTGGCAGTGCTGTAATAACTAAAATGTGCTGTGATACTCTTAATTAACTTACGAAATAGTGTGCGACGCCATCTCATGTCCAGCTGAGTAGAGATTTTGAACTTGACTGTAATCAGTCCATTCGTGTGATACGTAAAATGTTGCTGAGATAGGACAACCGTTGGGGTTCACGCGACCTTTCTCGAATAGGTCAGAATAGAGCCCCTTATTTAAATCATTGACGGAATCGTCGAATGTCAGAAGTACAATTTGCGGTACGGACTCCACGGGTAAATCTCCTGTTCGGTTGTCGGTAGTTGATCGTGCATGTAGTTGTGTAATTTGTGCCAGGAAAAGGAAGAAAGAGAGAAGAGGTTTTAAAAGGATGGAAGAAGTAAGGAAGAGAAACAAAACAAACATAATTAGTAATCGTAAAAATTAAAATAAAACACCTCTGAAAGAAATACGCAGATGGGTATAAATATTGCATAATGTTAGTTGTAGAAGTATTGATAGATTTCAAACATCCCAGGTAGAAGATTTGTTTCCTTTGTAACTTACGAAATCGTGTGCGAACCAAATTCGTGGCCATCTGCATAAAGATTTTGAACTTGACTATAGTCTGTCCATTCATGTGACACATAAAAAGTGCCGGTTATTGGACAGCCGTTAGGATTAATTCGCTCTTTCTGGAAGATCTCCTCATAATACATTTTGTTCAGATCGTTTATAGCATCGTCGAATGTGATCAGAACTATTTGTGGTACTTCGTTCACAGGTATGCTTCCTATATCATAAATGGATGATTTACAATAGTACTTATAATATCATACCTCCTTACAAGTAAACTCATGAATTAGATAATTTATTCTTCTGTTCGTAGTTGGTTAAGGTAAAATTCTTATAGAATTCATGAATACTTACAAATTTTACCAACTTACGAATTTAATTATATATGAGTATTTATTTTTTATACTTCAGATCATATGAGATTACTATTATTATCGGCTTGGTTATAATACTTTTTATTAGCTACAAAATCATTATTAGTAGTATCGCATCGTAGTGTGTTCTTAGTTCTTTATATTAATCTAACTGTCAATACCTAGATATGCTAATTCTTCCAAATAAAAACTAAAGGAAAATCAATCCTTGTATAAGTAATTACCATAATCATTTATATTTCGCATGTGAGCCCGCGAAGATTATAAAGTTTGTCGGGTTACAGGTCGTAGAATTATATTTTAAGAATGTTTGGTCCTACATGGAAGCTTATCTTTCAAATCTATTGAAATCTTAATTACGTAAGAATTTAAAAACTTACCAGGTATATCCTTTCCACCACAGTAGCAATCAGGTAGTAAACAAACATCCTTTCTACATTTAGCTGCTGTTTTATCAAGAGTCGGTTGCGGGTAAACTGGAGCTGGCCTACTTGGAGGATGAGCGTAGATGTCAATAAACTCCGTAGTCTTAGATACAATGGCCGTAGAGGGCTTCAGTGTAGGTCGGCTTCGACTGCTCAAGTAGGAAATTAAATATTATTATACATACGTCTTTAAAACCTGTATATATAGGCAGGCATCTATATGTGTAGCGATGTACCGGTAAATGTTATGGAAATTGCAAAATAAAGCAAGTTTTATAACTTATTTAAGGTAAAGTTTCTAACGTTGGTGGTGTCCCTCGGTTCGGTGCTGGCTGTTGTGCATCAGATCCGCCTGATTTTGAGTAATGTGCTGAACCACGACCTCGAGTGGTTGTAGGCCTGAAAAGTACAATGTATTATAATTAATATAAGATCTAATGAAATACCCCAGTTAGTAAGTGTGATTTTAAATTTGAAGCATAATAATTTACGACAATCGAAATTGACATCGTAAATAGATATTATTGAAAACTGATATTATTAATATAGACATTAATGAATATTATGAACTTATCATAAATAATGTATTATTTATTAATATATTCTAGTTCAAAATAACAAGTATAAATAAAATAGCAACACATGCAAAAAGCATAATAACACAGAAAAGAAAATACACTTTTATACAGTTTATATTATGGTGAAATTATATTTATGTGCACTTAAGTTCTATATGATTGCAATGTGGTGCGTAGAATTAAAATCACTTAGCTACCTTTAAAAATCTTACAACTATTATTAGTAACCATTGAAATATTTTACAATATCTAAAATCTACCGATAGTGTGCCGGAAATGGAAAAGGTCGGGTCAGGAGTTAACAATTCAGAAACTCAATGTAACCGTCATGAAATCCCCAATGAGAGTCGTATGTTAAGCGAAGGAGTTTAGCTTATGGTGCTATTAAACGATTGGGTAAGATTTTGGCTTCCATGCTAGTTACTTCGTGAGGCAGAAAATGAGGACCTGAGAATAGACGGAGCCTCCACCTTCGATAAGTAATGTGAACGAGATGCTTAAACTACTGGGCGGCGATTATTGTACCTCTGGTATTTGATTTCGTTGCATTTAGGGTTCGCTTGCAGACTGTTGTCTGTTGAACAATTGTACGACGATTGATAACTCCTGCGCCCACCTCCAAGGTTTGCCGCAGCTAACTTTATGGCAGGATTAACGCGTGAGGGTCGCGTTGGAAAGGATATGCTTTTAGAAGTAGTAGTCGATGTCTTAGTCGTCGGTTCAAACCTTTCAGTTGATGTCGATTTAGTGGTGCTTGTTGTTGAAGCAATATCAGTGGATTCACTTATACTCATTTTCTGTGTATCTAATGATAATGGAGTAACAGCTTCAACATTTTTTTTAGTTGAAGTGAGTATATCACTGCTATTTATATCTTCATTAATGTTGAATTCACTTGATGGATCTTCATCAAACAAATTTTGAAACTTACTCTCTTCATTCTTTTCAACGTTTACATTATCGACTATTCCTTCTGATACGTCCTTTGCGAAATCGCTAAATTTAGATGTAGATAAATGTGCTGTGTGTAAATTATGAGTTCCCCCTTTAGAGCTATCAGTGGTTGTGGGTGTACCACTTGTAGTTGCAGTTAACGTAGAAGTAGGAATATTAGTCACGAGCATTGCCAAAGTGGACGATGGAAATTTTTTGTTGATATTACTTTCTGTTGTGGGCGTATCAGATGTGTCAACATTGTAGTTTTTTAAACGGTTAATACTGGATTTTTTTATTTCTTTTAAATGTTTCTTCTGATCTTGTGCAGGTTCATCCGTATCCTTAAAATATTGTCTTTCAAAACCTATTTTTACAGTTTTTTCATTTTCTTGGATTGACGTAGATATAGGAGTTGTACTTGAATACTCGTGGATTGAAAATGGGGCAGAGGTAGTGATTAAATTATTAAAGAAAGCTTGAATCACGTGTTTTACTTTACCACTGAATATTTCTGTTGTTTGATCGGGTATAACGTCATCTTCGACATGATAACTGTAATATGAGAGGTCTGTTCGAGAAGTCGTAGGTTGTTTTGTATTGTGTCTAGATTTCTTTTTTCGTGTTGTTGTTACAGATTGTGTAGTGGACATTGTACTCGTAGTATAATCTTGTACAAAATCGTCCTTATAAGTTTTTCTTAAGTTATCTAAGGTTCTATAAGGTGAAACAGTTGGATTATTTAAAATATTGCGGTTCCTATCAGGCTGTTGCCAATTGAAAGATTCTTCAGTACTAGTTAGATTTGAATTCACAAGATCGTCATGTTCGTTTTCGTATGCTGCGTCTATTAGTGGTTCATTATTGATGACATTTTCTGTAGAGTCTCTATTTACTTTTTTATACGTAGTAGATGAAACAGGTCGTTTTGAAATAGTTTTTAAATAATACTTTGTTGTTGGCGCCACTGTATTAGTGATAACTGATACTGGTGTAGTTCTCGGTATAGGTGTTGTACTGGCAACATGTGTGTTTTCCGGAAAAGGAGATATCATTTTAACAGTAGTCTTACTAGGCCCCCTAGTTCTACTTGTTGGTTTAGTGTAGATAGGAATATCATAAGCATCACTTATCCTTGTAACGGTATCCTGTCGCCTAACACCCCTCTCAGAAGTCCTTTCGAGTCCAAGGTAATTATCAGAGTTTGAAGCACTGTTGGATGAAGAAGTGACCTTTTTTTTACCACTTTCATGATAATACTTTCCTGAATTCCGTTCACCAATACTTGCTTCACGATCGTATGCTTTAGCTAAATTATTATATTCTTCTACCGGTCGTGTTAGGACCGTCAATGTATAAGGATTATCAGTATTATTCATATTTCGTCTTATTGAAAAACCACTCGTTAATGATAAAACTTTTTTCTTACCCTGATTTGGCGCTGATTGCGATTGTTCTAGGAATATTTTGTTATTATTGTTAGTCACAATAGAGGAACGCCTAGAAGTCAGTATCTTTTCCGTTGTCGGTAATGTCGATTGTAATCTATTTAAATTGTCAGTCTTTTCAAAGGGCTTAGCAAGAGAGGAGAAGTTAATTATAGATGGTGTTGTAGAAGGGACTGAAGAAATAGGGTCTAAAACAGAAGGCTTTGTAGAAGTTTCAGGTTTTGGAGAAGGATTTTCGTCTGTGGATAATCTGTAGAATACAAAGCAAAATATCTCTAATTTAAGCTGTATAGTATATGTTTGATGATTATGATATTACTATAGGTATATTCTCGTTAGTATAAAAGGATAATAATAGTGATATACAACGACTGTAATTATTTTCTGTTACAAATAACTCAAAAGATACTACAAAAGCTCCCAAGGGATCTCTAAGGGCTACGCTAAGGGCAAGTATGTATTTATTACATATTTTTTTAGAAACACATAAAGCTGACATTGTTTTAGGACTCCATGTTAATCACATTATTACATAAGCTTTTACCCAAGAACAACATAACTTAAATTAGTATTTAACAGGTAAATTATTATCGCAAAGGTACCTTACTAAAAGTGAGAGTAATGTGAAATTTAAAAACAGTATTACTTTATTTAAATGATCAAAGCGATAATGAGTTTATGACAAATTTATTTTTTCTTTTGTAGTACCTTGAAGTATAACGAGACGGGGTCATAGCTTCAGTGAATTGTGCAGTGGTAGAGCGTTGTGTGGTTGTTGTCGTAGTTGTGGTTGTGCTAGTGCTGCTCGTAGTAGGAATTGTGCTTATAGAGGTAGCTTCAAACAAGGTTGTCCTCGGACTGCTCGGGTTATGATCATATCCCAATTCATTACCTTCGCCCCTGGGCAGGCAATTTTGCGTTTGTTAATTTTAATTACAAAATTATTAATATTTCGTTATGGATTAAAAGGCATTAATCAAAGTGTAAAAGTAGTATGGAAAATTTACCTTGCAGGATGGCGAACGGGTGATTGGTACTGGTTTTGATTACTTATCTGAAAAATAATCCAAATGTATGTGAATAACTACATCTATTCTTACATTTTAGACTAAATCTTGCAGCCTCCTGTATTTAGCGAGTGCAGAAAAGAAATTCAGTACATTCCTCTAAGGCTATATATTTTATTAGTTTATCTCGTACGACTTTTATTCGACATTGGTGAATCTATGTAAACAGCTTTTGTATCTTGATCCTAGATAATAATACTATGCAACTAGTCTTGGTACTCGTTAAACTAATCGAAGAACAACGCATTACGTTTGTATTTGGTTCTATAACACGACATGTATGATATATTACCAAATTTATGTCTGATGTCTCTTCTACATTTCATTTATAATTATGTTAGCTATCCGGTTTATCTAGCCGCCTATGCCTCCTCAAGTACCGAAATTCAAGTAATACACATTGAAACATAATGATTACATACAATTTACAAACATTTATTTATCGAACAGTAGCTCAATAAAAAAACTGTTAGACAAAAACGTTATAACAGTAAACACTAAACTCCCTTATTTTGATATATAGAATATATATATATGTGTATATCTTTGTATATATATGTATAGTTTAAAAGCAAACGTACTTGTCCTTGAATAAGGGCATCGTCATAGTCGTCATGTGTCACAGGCCTCTGTGTATAGCTTTCTGTTGGACGTCGTGATGGAGGCGGAGTACCGCGATAGGTTTGCTGGACTGCCGGGCGGAGTGAGGCGACGTTATATTGCTGCACATAGTCTGCCAACACCGATGCCATTAGTCAGTTAGTAATATAAGGTGACTTGTAGCTTTATACCATATCATAATTATGAAAATATCAAAACAAGTTATGAACGAACAAACTATATAAATTGTGTCTAGTCATCCAAAGCATCTTGCTTTAGATTTTTTTAGTTTATAGTATTTCTTGATAAGTTAATGTATGCTTTAAATTGCAATTGATACAATACAGGTTGCAAATATCCCTTTGGAGTTTTAAGCTAATTATAAAATAATAATAACAAAATGCTGATAAGGGATAAATTCTTATTGGATAAGGGATAAATTTTACAAAATTCCATTAAAAGTCAATAAAATATAGTTAATTCCACCTGCGTCCTTGTACAATTCGCCATCTTCATCATAAACAGCATAGAATGGGTCATACTGATCTGAGTTATAATTCTGAGATCCATTGTATAACATCTTCGGCCGAGGACTCGGTGAATAGGATACTGGAGCCACGCTTTCAGTTGGTTCCAAGCTAAAATATAAATAAGGCCTGGGTAACCGAATTACTATGAAAAAGGTGAATAGCATTCATTAAGCAGTTAAAATAGTCAGGGTCTCTCTACAAAGTCTTAGGTCCGTAGAAGTCAAAATTAGTTTTGTCAATTTCTCAATATTGTGCTATAGGAAAATTGTTAGTGAAGTGCTTAAGATTGAAAGATTCTTAAAGCTTTATTACGAAAGGTGTTTCGTACAGTCCATTTACCTGTTTGATTTGTCATCATGTCTTATCTTACTGTATCGAGTTTCTTGATTATAATTGTCTTTAGGAGTCTTAAGTTTCATCTGTGCAACGATGTTCTGATGCCTTGTTTTTCCTTTGGTCTTTGTATCATCACTTTGTGACGCTGAATTTTTTGCAGACCCAATAGTTGGCTTAGCTAGTCTATGCCTAACTGTATATGGCCGTAAAGTTGTCTGGTTTAAATATTTCGGAGGTTTAATGGTAAATGGAGCAGATTCAAAATTTGATGGTTTTTTATATTGTATAGTTCGATTCTGAAGATTATGATGTACTATTTCATAATTAGATACCTCTGGACGAATCAGTACTGTTGGCCTAGCGCTAGCGTATTCAACTAACACAGGCACAAGAATTTTTCCGTTATTATTTTTATTAAAATCTTTTTGTGAACTTTTCGTAACAGAAGATACATTACTATATTGTTTATTGTCAATAATAGGTTTGTAGGTATTGTATTTTATTTCTGTGTTTGAAGTCGATTGTGACGGTTTCAAATTTACGTATTTTTGGTCTTCATAATCTTCATATTCCTTATAATTTTGAGCCATAGGCGGTCTCTGCGGCCTAACTTCAGTACTAGGCATGTATTTTGGTTTTACTGCAGGTTCATAATAATATTCGTCATCTTCATCATAATAATAATCATTCATTTCAGGAGAAGGCTTTGGAATCGGTCTGCGTTTAGGTGGTGCGTTGGTTGTTGTCAGTAAACTTTTAAGTTCATTATTAAAAACATTGTGATTCTTAATAGGAACTTGTGTTGATGATTTAACAGCTTGCGCAAATAAGTTACCTAATTTTCTATAATCTACGGTAGTAGTTTGTCGAGCAATGGATGGTTGAGTGACTGTATTTACTGTCGACGGATTTTGCCAATAGTTTTGAAGAGCTGATAGTTGCTCGTTAGCTATCGTAGTTAAGGGCTTTTGAGTAGACTCTTTGAACGATTGAGGAACAAATGGTCTAATAGATGAAGATATGTAAGGTTTATTGGTTGCAACTAAATATGGCTGTAATGTCAGTATTTTCTCTGGTTTTATAATGTGTTCATATTTTGGACTTGACAAAATTATTGGCGCTCCAGTACCGGTAATTATTATATATGGTTTTTGGGTAACTGAGTAATTTTGTTGATTCTCACCTCTGTATTTTGATTCTATATTCTTCGGTTTGACAGTAGTAAAACTATAAGTTAAAGGTAATTGTCTATCGTCTCTAAAATTTGGAGGTTTTAGCTTTGGTCGTATAGCATCTAATGGAATAGCAGCTGTTTGCTGAGAAAATTTTGTTTCATCGTTTTGATTTAAGGATTCTTGTTGTTGATAATGTGTTAATTGCTTTGGCTGAGTTTGCTGAAGCTGGCCATATAATTGTGATTGTTTTATAATATCATGTGCTCTTACATTGCTGTCATTAGGTCTCAATGTACTTATATATCCGGGGGACTCAGCAAATGGTTTAGGAGTGCTCATTCCTTTATAATTTAATTTTGATCCTTGCAGAGTTATTCCAAAATTTGAGGATGTTGAAACTTCTGTCGAAGTTATTGGTTTCGGAGTATATTCACCATTACTTAATTTTGATAAAAATACATCGAAATCAAAGTTGGGGTTAGCAAAAGGATTTTCTATGCTGGCATATTTGTTATTAGGATGTCTAAACTCATATGGAGGTTTAGGGAAATAATTTTTATACTGAGCATTATTTCCTTCGACTTCATCAGACGATTCATCGTATTCTAGAGAATCATCATTATCATAATTTTCATCATTTGGTTGATTTTTAGGATTCTGAGTTAACTTGTCACTTCCAAAGGTTATACTAGATGGATTAGCATTATTATTGATTTGATTAGTATTTAGTCGATTCGAATTGTTAGTAGGTACAGACGTAGGCATTATTAAAGGTTTGCCTGTTACTATTGTACTAGGAAGTATTGACGAGTCCGGAAATACAACCTGTTTGTTTGGTCGATATATTAAAGATGTTATTTTAGACGACGACTGATCGTTGTAATTTGCAGATAGTCTAGGAGCATTATTATAAAATCCGCCAGCTAGAGAATAAAAGAGATTATCGTTGTTATTCAAGGATGAAATTGGAGGACTCTTAGTTATAGCTTGGGTGGCAATATTTCTGGAGCCACTAACATATTTTGAATAAGCTGGATCTGACTGACTTGGTTTAAACGGTTCTTCTGCTTGTTGACTTTCTGGTCGATACGATACAAAGGTATTTACATTATTGTCGAATGACGTTGGTCTGTGCTCAGCTTCAAAGTAGTTCGTATTATATAAATTTGTATATAACGGTTGATGTCTTACGTTTTGAACATTTGGATTATATCTAATTTGCCGAAAATTATTAGCACCATTATGTGTTGTAAGAGGCAAGTTCTTTACGGAGCCGTTGAATCCATTTTTCAAAAAATACCTAACTTGTCTTTTACCTCTTTCTGTTTCATCATGTATCATTTCGTAACTATTATTTTCATCGTTTTGTAAGTCAGGTTCAATATATTCTAGTTCAGTGTCAGTATCACTTCTTTTAGAAGATTTTATGGTCACAGTCTCGTTCGTGCCTATTTCTTTTTCTGCCACTTCACGTTTTCTTCTTACCAATGGTTTATTAGTCATGTCATTATCTATAATATCGGTAACGTTCATCTCAATGTCTAGTTGTCTGTCATGATGTAAGTCAGTCACGTAAACACTGTCGTCACTGAAATGATGATAGAAACCTTTATTACACATCTGCATTCAACTTCCGTTTATTAAATACATAATGGGTAAAAGTTCTTACCTGTAACTTTGAGGTACCGGTGTAACACTTGCTGTTCTTCTCTCATCGACTTGAGAGCCAAAAGAGAATGATCCAAATTTGCTACCTTGAGATAGCGATGCAGGAATAATGTTAGAATTTAAATTTCTTCCGGAATTGGCAGGTTGTGAAACGTAGCCATCTCTATCTTTTTGCACTTGTCCGATAGTCGATGGTTGTCCTCGATAAACTCGTTGCTGTCTATCAGTTTCGATTTCTTCCACTGGTGGTAAATCATCTACTTCTGCGTACAATTGTTGTTGCTAAAATTTTGGAAAATATTTTTTTTATGAAACCTATATTTAATTTATATAATACAATTTTTAAGACTGTACAAAAAGTACATAATTTGTTCTTATTATGAAATTAAGGACAAAATAATATATGTACGGTCGGTCTACTAAAATATCTAAAGCAAATGTAGATACTAATGTTGAAGTTTAAACTTAAAAATGGCCATAACAGATGATAATAGGAAGCGGTCATAAAGAATATAGTCTCAATCAAAAAACCGACGCTTACTCATGTTTAAAATAATAATGACAATAGTTAAGCATAGTAAAATAATAATAATAATAGTTAATTATAATAATTACATCGTAAGTCTTGCTCACTGTATAAGCTGCACTTTTTTTATTTGATTAATAAAGGATCGAAAAATCAGAGAATCGGATAAAGGGGCGGACCATGAGTCTGCAGAAATGAAAAAAAAATTGATACTTTTACTCATTATCTTTCACATCTTTTTTTTATATTATAGGAGACAAACGAACAGGTGGGTCACCTGATGGTAAGTGATCATCATCGTCCATAGACATTTGCAACAACAGAGGAGTCGCAAGTGCGTTGCCAGCCTGTGTTTGGGGGGAGGGGGAGAGGAGTTGGGAAGGGGGAAGGGAAGTGGGCCTCCGGCGCTCTCACTGACCGAACGAAACGCAACAATGCAAGCACTGTTACTTCACGTCGATTTTCTGTAAGAAGGTGGTACTACCCCGAGTGAGCCGACTCATTCGTGCTGAAACCAGTAATAGCTTCAGCGTGGCTCTACCACCTACAAAATCTATTTACGGAAGATGAATTGACTAACTACAATACTCGTACATTTTAGTAAATATGTTCACGGACAATAAATATGTTAAAAATAACACCTGCACGTACTTTTTCATACTGATCTCGATTAAACTTAGGTTGCCCTCTAGATGTAATAACCGGGTTTGGCTGCGCCCGAGGCGGCGGGGGCGGTGGTGTGCGTCGTGGAGATGCGGATTTTCGACGGGGTGGCTCTCTTTCGGTTAGCCTTTCCAGTTCCTCACCACCCATAATAGTAGCACCGTCGCAGCCTACATTACGGGGCCAGTCACATGTTTGAAGCTCGTGGCTGAAATTGTAACACAATGAAATTAATATAACAACGTCACCAGTTTATAGACTAGTAGGGGTTGGTTGGTTCTACGTTTACACATATACAAGTGACGTCGCCATGCATTATCTTCGTGTTATCCTAATTGTTTACGTTGAGATAAATCTTAAATGGCATAATTTTGATCTTCCTTGACAATTATAATACACGTGCTTCTTTGATGTATAAACTAGACTTATGTGACCTTTCATCAAAATCCGTCCATCAGTTTTTACGCGAAAGAGTAACAAACATTCACTCTCATAAACTCACTGGTATATGATATTAATAATGTATGATATATGTATATACTGGGTATTAGGAGACCGCTTCCGAAAACGAAGACAGACGACAGTACTAATGACACCTTTGATGATGGGATGGAAAAAAAATCGATTCTGATTTAAAAAAAATCGTATTTTCAAAACGTTTTATTAGCATTATTTACGCTCCATCATGTTAGTACAGCTAAATGAAATGATAGTTTAATAAAAAATATATTACATTACTAAAAAAAAACGTAATTAAACTAAAAAACATAAACAGCTGATCAGCCCGGGTCAACAAACTCTCGGGTCAAAAACTAAAAATACTAAACATAATAATCAATCCCGCCAAAACAAACCGCTCCTTTGCGGTGGGTCGCGGCCGCCGCGCCTTTGACAGCACTTTGATCATTTTCACAGATCAATAAAGCGTTAGACATTCCCAACTTTTATTTTACAAGCTTAGTTATCCTTACTGACTAGTCTTTATGGAATTTAGAAGTTATAACTCTAATTATTTAACACAACTTTACAATCAATTTTACCCTGACGTAACAAGAAGCTCGTTACTACAAAAATTATATTAGAATACTAAATTAACCTAATTAGATACTCACGTACACAATTATAAAAACTCTTTATCTTTGATTTTGTACAAGAAATTAAAAACGAAATGGTACAGAATAATTTGATAGTTAAAATTAATTTCAATTATGATCGACAGTTAATTAATCTATCAGAATGAATTTAAAATAGTATTCTTATACTTTATGTTAACAGACTTTCCGTTTTTAGTCCGTCCAATACCATTATTTGAACACAGGTAGGTACGTGACAATTATCTAAAATTACTTGCAATTTTTATTGTGAACGCCGCCTCTAATTCTTTTATGGCGCCTGCGAAATTTATACCGACAAAGGCGTAAATTTTGGGGGCGCGGTGGTGTGCGTGTAAAAGAAACGATTAAATATTGTGAATAAGTATTTGCACGATCGCTAGCTAAGGTTCGTTGACCCGGGTATCAGCTGTTTTTTTTTGTTTTTGTTATACATTTCTGTTTTTTTTTTAGGAAAGTAATGTATTTTTTATGAAACTATCGTTTCATTTAGTTGTACTAACATGATGGAGCGTAAATAATGCTAATAAAACGTTTTCAAAATATGATTTTTTTTTTTAAATCAGGATCGACTTTTTTTCCATCCCATCATCAAAGGTATCATTAGTACTATCGTCTGTCTTCGTTTTCGGAAGCGGTCTCCTAACACCCACTATAGTCTTGTTTAAAAATTCATAACTGCTAATATTTATTTATAATAACAATAAATATCAAGAATAACCTTAAAGTGCCTTTATTACTCTTTATATATATAATTCTACTGTCCGTGTGTATATGACTGAACTTCTCCTAAACGGCTGTATAGATCTTGATGACATTTTTTGTATGTATTCAGATGGATTCAAGAATGGCTAAGATTACAGTCGGATCACATTAGACCCAGTAGATGGCGCTGCGGTTGACTTTTAGGATTTCCTTTATTATCAAGGGAGGACAAGTTCCGCCGAACCTGCTAGTATCGTATAAAATGGAAAAACATAATTAATACTATAAATAATCAAATATATGAATGTGAATAACTGACCTGTACATAAGGCCACCAGTACAAGACTCGAGTAAAGCGCCGCCAAACACGCAAACGTAATATAGTGTGCAGTCGGTCGGGTGAGGGTAGTAGCCAAACTCTTCAGGACAATCGAAGTCAGCGTCTCTCTTTATGTCTGCAGCTACCGGAACACTCTTGATTGGACTCGAGCGCTGCCGGGAACGGTCCGACTGAGCACCGAGGCATACTGTAATAAAGAAATTCATCATGTTATTGTTTTGGTATATTAATAAAGTATATTATTTCATTTATATCATTATTAACATTCTCAAAAATTAATCATTACATAGTATAAAATAAAGTTCCCTACCGCGTCTGTCTGTCTGTCTGTTCGCGATAAACACAAAAACTACTCAACGGATCTTCATGCAGTTTTCGCTAGTGGATAAAGGGATTTATGGGGAACGTTTTAGTATATAATTTGTCAAGGATTTTTTTATAATCAAGGCGGGACAACGTCTGCCGGGCCCTCTAGTTAAAGTATATATTTCAAAAATACAACCATGGGTTAAAATGAATTAAAGAAATAAACTAAAATTGCATTCCACGAACTTTATTCATAAGTTAAATTGTATTAAACAACAAAATAAAATAAAGTCATTTATTAATACTATTAGTAATATCTTATAATATTAATCAAAATATATATAAAACAAATGACGCCATGGATTACTTAAAAATTTAAATGTATTAAATAAATAAAATAGAATTGTATTACCCGAAATTTCCTTGTACGTAAGGCTTTGATTTTATATTAAATCACAAAATGAAATAAAGTATCTCTCAACAAAATAATAGAACGTGAATTAAAACTTCACAAAGCGTTTAAATTCTTCACTTCGATATTAACGATTACATACAAATTGTAATCATTACGGTGTAATTAAAGGTTTGTAAAATTTATGCAACAGATTACTATGCAGATTATTTATGCAATGCACACGACGCAACAGAAATAATCATAAAGACACTTCTAGGTAATCGTACATTTAAGAATAATCGAAATAATAACAGGTATCTGGAACGATTGTAACAGCTATGCTTATAAAGCAAAGGTATGGAAAACAATGATTGCAAAACGCATCGTCCTTGCTAAGGTATTCGTGTTTACAATACTGCATTCTATGATTATATCATTATTCGAACCTTCAGTTTACATTGCGGAGGAAAGAATAAATAAATATGGATTAACCCTTAAATGCATGATTATTGTTTTAAATTATAAAACTTATATGGCAAAATTTATATAGCAGTGTAGTAACATTTTACGTATTAAGTAAATAATATAAAATCAGGTAACAACACTGGATTTTTTAAAAGCTGTATGTAGACTTTTCCCAAAAACATGACAAATAAAATTTTCAAATGTAATAGATACAATAGAAATTGAAAGCTACGTGAAGGTCTAGAAGAGACTTTCACCAACAAATTCTTCGTAGGGTACAAGGTGGAACTCGTGAATAAAAGACATCACATGTATGCAATATGTATGCAGGCAAAAGCCGGGCACATCTAAGGCTCTATTATGTGGATCAAATATAGGAGTTTTGACCTCGGCGAAAGTAAGAAAATCCTTAATTATCGTAAAAATTATATTAAAAGTGAATAACTGAAGAAACAACAGACGTTTTGCATTCGCCCGGTGATAAGCGCAGATATGACTACGTAATATTGGCAGCACAAATTCGTCACATCAACGATTAAAATTCGCAAAAGGTACAAGGCTGGTTTAAGATTATCATCAACTATGAGAACGGAGCGTTAAGGTTTTATCTAAGATGTTGGGAACAATTTTGTCACGTCTGTATTGTGATCACGAGTTTGTGTGGGATTTGGGCCAGTACACTTCACTTGTGCACGCCTCCATATATAGAAGATTAATGTGCAAAATTAAGTAGTATTACTGAAATACTGGGTAACGAAATAACTTTGGGCTATTTATTATCTGCGGTATATTTATTATTGTTATGTGTACTTAAGGGAAGACAACATAAGGACCTTTCTGGAATTCTACTTTTTTTTTTCCTCGAACTGACTACGCTATTAACTTAGCAAGGTCTTAAAAGCTTCACCGGACTACTAAGGCGAGCGCTTAAGGCACTCAGCCGATTTTATTTGACAATTAGCTCAAGGGTGCACGGCACACCTCGGCTTGGGAACTGCGGAACGGATTCTACTGCAGTTTATATTTATTAGTTTATTGACGACATCCGATACTTCAGAACGATGAATCATTGTTAGTTTCTCTTAGGGACTATATACGTTAATCAAAGTATTTTAGAATTCTCAGTTAAGCTTTTCGTTAAGCTGAAAGTAGAAGATGATGAAGCCATGTCATGGCAATATGACTATTTTAATGTACACATGGTTAATTACAACCCGCTAGTTGTCTGTCTATCGTAAACTAGGAAAGTAGGAATATTCTCATAAATGTATTTAAGTATCACTCCCTCTTTAAGCTTAATTTAGCATCAGATAAAATTATTTCAAATACTAAACCTTTAATAAATAAGTGGTATAAACCGTTATATATTGTTTCAAACATATTCGTTTCAGGATTCTATTACAGGAGTACCACAACATATGTTCATCTCAGCTACCAGGATGTTTTTCAAATCGATCGTAATTCTGACTTTAATTTCTAAATACTATAGTAGAAGTTATTGATCAAGTTTAATTCGTTGGATAAGTGATTTCATTATTATTGTAACGATCATTCCTGTTCAAAATACACATCTAGAAAATAACAACTCTAATAAGAATTAAGTAACTAAAATAAACTTATTTTATTGCTTACTTTAATGAACTGCGTTTCCTTATATCAACATAATATTATAGAAAGTGATAACGGACATGGTCGTGAAAAACTTTCGTTTTTACACGACTTTTATTACACTGGAGAAATTTTATTAAGGCGATACATACTTTCCGTTATATTTTTGAAAACCGAAAACGAGGTGTCCGTTACATAACTACAACGTTTATTATTAAGTAAAAAAATACTCCGTTCAGTGTTAGTATTAAGCATTGCAGACACTAGGTTCCCTAACAGGTATTTTGTAACTACCATTTTTTGGAAAGTGTATTGTTTAGGCCTATCAAGAGACAGAAAATAATTTATTAATCGATTTAACAAAAAACCAATTACAGAAATTGTTACTAGTAGCAATGGTAACCAGAACTCTTTTTTAAACAGTCTAAAGAAGAGTAGCCAACCGTTCAGCAAAAGCAGGACATCCTGTGCGAGACATCAATTTTTGTGGTTTATAAGTAATACTTTCAGTAAAAGCGAATGCACATTTGCTTGCACATTACTGAGGTTACCCAACTCACGACCTAACTACTTTATTTGGATCAATTTCAAAATTCAAATCATCTGGGGGTCTAATCTATTTGACCAGCACGACTTGACATGATTATCTAAATGGATCGAAACCAAAAATGTTATCAATTTTAGAGTAGGAAAAGTCGAAAACTCCCCTGAAATGCAATACTAAATCCGCGTCTGTTTCGACATATCACTCTCGTTCCTTAAACTACGTTCAACTTAGATAACGAAAGACTTTATAAAATTATGTCATAGCCTTTCCACAAATAAATCGTTAGTAGTTAATTTTATTCAAATAGTAAGTAAGCACGAGTGTCGAAGGTTTATCGCGATTGATCTATTCATTGCGTCGACAGGTAGTGCTGCAACAAAACCTTGCATTTTACAAGTTTTAGCAACAAATTTATTATGATTATTTTATTGTAAGACAATAAAGTGACAACCCTGTCCTGGTAGTAGACAAGTACAGTGCGATATAACAATAGTGGTCACTGTCGAGACATCTATAATCCATCGATAATCGTTGTTATTATACGAGCCAAGGGTTCCAATTTTTAAGCCCGCGGCGCACGTTCAAGTTGGTATTTTGTCACGGCGCGGTGCCCTAACCTAGGTAGTCTAAAAGATACACTCGATAAAAATACGTACAAATGATACTAGTTAGATAGCCACAAATATTAAAACATCCATAATATAGATTTATGTGTGCTGGGATTTGAATGGTTTACGTGGTATCTTTGATAATGCAAGATTGTATTACGAATGATATACGCAAATAAGGCATAATAGAAACACAGAATTATTGACATAAATTTTAATTCCAAATAAAGTTAGACAATTACAATTGTCTCGTAATTTATTTTAAGAGCGGACTTAATATTTTATACGTGAAATGTTTTGTATAATATAAATGGTCAAAAACCGTTCATACTAGCAATTAGAGAATTAACCGCTCTGGTGGTTTTTTAGACCCAGATCTCAAAATTATTTTAAACATCTAGCCAATTTCTTAAAAGTATAATATTACATTACATAATTTGTTACTAATCAAGTTTTTTAAATTCTGTAATAAATATGATACATTTTTAAACTTATGCTGCCTACAGTCTATTAACCAGTACATCACAAGCTTCACATTCGTTTATATGGAGCTATGTTATAACAAAGGTATTTTTAAACAAACTGACTCCATTAACTCTTTTTATCACTCAATTACTCTGTCAAGGGAAACGGATTTTTATAACATTTGATAGATTTTTTTTAAGATATACATCATAATAACACATAATTTATATAAATCAAAATCAGTTGAATGTATGTAAGTTCGAAGTGCCATTTCCGAAGTGCTGCACCGATTTGGTTAATTCTTTTATTGTTGCGTATCTGATTGTCAATACAAGGCTTGTTTGACAGAGAATGTTTGAATAATACAAAAAGTGAAAAGCTTTAATTCAAAAATCTCAATATTAAAAAATTGTGTGAAACAGAAAATACTAGTGAGATTTTCAAAAATATTGACAGATTGACGTTCAGTTTTGCAGTTCCTATTTTATTTTATTTCATTGTACTACTGTCAAGGAAAAATTTGGTTTCATTCTCTTCGTGAGTACATCGTACAATACGTTTGAGAAATTCTGTCATATGCGAATTACATCAGCGTGTATTGTATAAACAGTTCCAGTTATACGTAAATCATATATAGTGTCATCACTTATAAAAACACAGACAAAGTCGTAGGGAGCTGGTAGTAGCTCTATAAATAAGAATGGCACATTAATATTGTGTCTGCTACAACATTTCGATAAGGATGCAGGTTACCCAAGAAAAAAAGCGTACATTTTGCGAAGAAATCACCTCGCAAAGTACAGAACCTGTTTTTTTAAATCCATTAGAAATATAAATTATTAATTGTCCATAAGGTATTTATAACATCATAAAAAACTAAATGTACATAGTAATTGTTCAAAATAACAATAGTGTCATAAGAATTACTTTAGCGAAATTTAACCAAACGATTCAAAATTATAAACCGATCGAAAACAGTTAACCACGCCCGCTATAAGCCCGCAGCGAGAATTAACAAAACCTAACATTACTGAACAACGAAATCGACCCAGTTTCAACAATGGCCTGCCCAAATACTATTCGCGTGTACATTAATCAATCAACCAATTCCATGATCGTGGCTTCGGGTGATGTAAACTGAAGGTAATAAGCATGCAATTATTCCTCTTGAATCGATCATACCACCATGAGTTCCATAATAATGGACAATCGTGTGGGAAATGCTCGAGCAGCTGGCGATTTATCTGCATAATGCGGTATAGAATGTTGAAATCGTAATTTATGTTGGATTGTTTGTAAAAACCATCAGATGATACACAGTTTTAAGAATTTGAGAATTCTTTAGCCGCGTTGAACGATTAAAGACAAATTTGATAGGGGAAAGACTAATGGGTTCGCGTTACCGATAACCTCGACATGCTCGTGACGTATGACGCTTGTGTCAGACTAGCGACGCGTAGATAGCGGCCTTTGTACATGTAACATTGATGTTCTGTATTGAGCTTGTACGCTCATTATGTTTTTGATTAATTAAACTGTATGGAAATGTATACAAATTATTGTTCCGAACGCCAATAAATCTGAGATTTTAATTTAAAATTTAAGGAATTTAAATAATTCAGTCTATAATTGATTTAAAATTGAAAAAAGTTCATAGTTATTGCTTTGAGTTTTCACTTCTGTCGGTATTCTCGACTTTTTGAAGTTATACTTCTTTTGACGCGTTAGGGAAAAATGATGAGAGTAAGTTTTTACGATGCGCGCGCACACCGTCACGAAAAACCGACACCCTGAAGTTAGCTATAGTCAACATTTTGTTTCTTTGTATTAAAACTTTCAATGTATTAAATACCTTTTTTCTATTGTTAGAGTCGTTTTTTCTACAAACGTAGAATAAGGCGAAAGATAAAATTTTTGAAAAGATTTTTATCTTGTTACGCCAAAGAAGTATAACTTCTAACGAACGACGAAAAATTGATCCCAGATCCTATCATTTTGCTTCGAACATATTCTGCCAAGATGTATTTGCACATCACAGAACGCAAACTCTGACAGAATGGTAATGGTACTTTACACATCATAAAGGCGAACTTTTTGGAGGGAATGTATCCTGAGCGTAATTCTCGTGACTATTAACTATATACGACCGATAGCTAAAATTAATGTTATCAATCCACGGTGACTTTAAGGGATGTATGTGGCTGAATCATTCTGTTTTTTTATATCATAGTAGGCATACGAACAGGTGGGTCACCTGATTTTAAGTGATCACCACCGTCCATAGACACTTGCAACACTAAAAGAGTCGCAAGTGCGTTGCCACCATGTGTTTGGGGGAGGGGGAGTGGGTTATCCGGCGCTCTCACTGGTCGAACGAAACGCAACAATGCAAGCACTGTTACTTCACGTCGGTTTTCTGCGAGAGGGTGGTGCTACCCCGGGCGAGCCGATCCATTTATGCTAAACCAGTAACAGCTTGAACGTGGTTCTACCACCTCTGAAATTTTTGCATGTTCCTATTGCTTTAAAATTGTACGTTCAAAATAAGCGACTTTCAATTGTTTTCTTCCTGTAGTAATCCAGTCTGATTGCGTTTCCATGTTACCAACGTTGAAAAAAAAACTCAAAGTCTATTAGGATATATTGGTTGGATAAACGTAGGCGGCAGACGCCAGTTACATGTACGTATCGCCGCATATTTGCATTTACTTCAGAGTTGAATGCATTTATTTACACCCACTATCATCTCATTTTCCACGTCCACATTTCTTGTTTATTTAAAGTTAATTCAAGATATTTTTGTAATACATTTTTATCCTCATGATAACATGATTATCATTACATATTATACAACAAAATCTTCAGCCACGTCTGTCTGTCGGTCTGTTCGCGATAAACTCAGAAACTACTCAACGGAAATTCCTGCAGTTTTCTCCAGTAAATAGAGTAATTCACGAGGAAGGTATATAATTTGTCTAGTTTATTTTATTATTAGCACGGGTTTTATTTTCGAACTGACTACGCTATTGACCTACCAAGGTCTTAACAGCTTCACCGGACTGCTTATTAGGCCGGGACGACGTCCACCGGGCCCGCTAATCAACATAAAAAACACATCTTGTATATAAAAATACTATTATAGAATATTTCAATAAATTTACCAAAAAATTGTTAATGTTTTTTTTATATCAGGTTTTAGCCTTTGACTACGATCTAATCTGATATTAAACACGCCAAACTTAGAGGGGACAGGCTCTCAAGTGCAGATGCAGGAGCATACCAACAAATTATTAACGACAGATTTTCAACATGGTAGCTAACCAGACGGACTTCGAAAAAACCCTATCACCATGCTTTGGTCTCATCACGCTGTTTTCTTTCACCGAAGCTCTAACTTAGTTACAAGGATTCGAACCTATACCGCTCTCAACTGAGCCATCATCGCTTTAAAAAATATACAACATTTCTTACGTAAGTTTTATTTCCCGAGATATCATTCCATCGTCAAAGTTATTTATGAAATACCGTTTCTCCCATACACGGACGAAACTAATAAATTCTCAAAGCATTTACACACAATGGCGACAATTATATCAAAGTAGGAAGTTGTTTATACAGTTTTCTTCCAAGTTTCATCCGTTTTGTACTTTAATATTAAAATATCCTAGGCTATTTCTAATGAATTAAAGAAATGAAAAGAAATGATAGGACAATCGACGGATTTATTTTTAGCACTAATTTCTATGACATATTAAACAATTTTTTTACCTTCTTATTGCAAAACTTTTGCAAACTTGCTCACCAAATAGTCGGTAGAAGTAGGAGCGAGAGGTATACCAGCAAAATCTCTCTACAACCTTCTGAAGGACCTTGGCCTGTCGAGAACTGCAGTAAGTTCTATTTTAGAACGAGTATCAAAGGCTGCACTAACAGGTTCCTACCAAATTTGGCTAGGCAGGGCGGGAAACTCGAGCAGTGAAGGTGAGCGTTGATGCGCATCTCAAAGGGGGCCTCCTTAAACCTACACCTGGGTCGCAAGTCCTGGGAACTGCTCTGAGTTTCTCCCTCTGCCACACGGTGGACCCGGCACCCGCACGGTGAATCCATGGAAGGCTAAGAAGTTCGTCTCTCTCTCTCTCTATCACAAGAAATTTTTTGACATTCATGTTATTTACGCCTAATTAGTTACACAAACGGTGAACAAAACATGACAACGAAGAGTTCTTAGAAAAGAGAACAGTTCTTAATTATCTTATTGGTACCACAACGAAATGAAAAAATAAAGCACCAACGATTTCCCATTTTAGACACCTCTGAGTACCTCTGACCTTTTAGTCTGAGTCACTACACACAATGGTAATTAATTAATTGGTAATCATTAACGTTGATTATTAAATTTGAGGTTATTTATTATCTATGCAGACGGAAAATACTCTATAGATAGATAGGTGAACTAACTAGGATGTGAGTAGGCGAGTCCGAACAGGCTTGACTGAATTCGTTGATTTATAACGAAGTCTTATCGTAAAATGCTAATGTTGTACTAATAAACAAGACCAATGTTTCAAACAAGGTTACATCCGACCCGATAACTATCTAATTTTGCAATGCCATTAAATTTCTCGGTAATTATATGAGGTTAAGGTTTTGAATAAAGATTGATCATAACGATCTCGTGAGCTACTAACTGATAGGTCCGCGACTTTGTTACCCAACTCACCGCTTGCCCCAGTCCTCCGCGGAAAGAAAATACACATGTCTAAACGTATACCGTGTTATTACAAAAAAGTTAAATACATATTGAACCCTGGCTTTAAAAAGGTCTCATATTAAATGCACCGCGCTCGCTGAATGTTCGCCATCTTGCTCTTTTGTCTCGCTTTGGTTATGTTAGGTTAGACTTGTGAAAAAGGATAACGCGAACTTGCCTCGGGCGAGCGCGGTGCATTTATTAGGCATTTTTTAAACCAAGTATTTAATACGTATTTAACTTTTTTGTAATAACACGGCTAGTATTTAGAAAAATCATAAGTTCCTAAAACATTGATAACATTACACTAAATAATTTTTTTAGATAAAGGCCAAGTATCAAAGAAGGAAAAAATAAAATAAAAATGTTTGAAATCTATCCAGTAGTTTTTGCGTGACGCGCGTACAGACCTCTAGTTTATTTTATATTTATTAATTATTATAACACATGAGCTAAACCATGATTTTTTTAAAATGCAATTAAGTTTAACGCCATTATAACATTTGAAGGTAATAACAAGAATTGAAAATTCCATAATCATTAATGCTATATTTTGTCACATAAAATGTCATGTTCATTATACGTATGTTAATTAATAAATTGTATAATACCATTGTTCAAATTATTGTGTCTTCCCCACAAGTGTACCTACAGTTTCTGCCTTTAAACATAATTTATAAAATATTTGCTAAGTCATTTAACTTTATGGTGCAATTTTGCTTCTGTTTCGTAACGGAAATTTAGACATTTCATGCATTGTTTAAACTAATGAGGTATATTATTTATATTGACGTTATGTAATTAGCTCAGACATAGAAATATTTATATATTACTAGCTCATGTCATAAACGTGACTGTTACAGCTTAATTTGTCATCATTCTCCATACTTGTGTTGATTTATACTACAAGCTATTATTTAAATTACATTTCATTTTAACAGTTAGATTGCTTAAATCTAATTAATTTAAATTTAAAGTGCACTTTAAAATGTAATTATATTATAATTTATGTACATATTAGTCGTATTCAATTACCAGTAACTATAAATATTATTGCGATATTAATTACATGAATCTATAAATAGTAACTGTAGATCGAGAACGTGCAGGAGTGCCCTTTTCAACACATTGACCTTTCATTATTCGCTATCAATTGACTGAATCAGTTCACCAAACTGCCCGTTCGTGGTTGCCCTGCATAATATAAGTAGGTGTAACGATATATCAGCAGCCTTGGACCTCTCACTTATGGAATATTTATAACAATACACGCATTAACGAATTAAATTCAGCACGACGACAAAACTAGATCTTTCCAACAAGAATCTTATAAAAGAATGAGTGACTTTCAGTATTTATTTATGCAAAAACTGACTCGTGCTCTGGTCGATTTATACTTATTATTATCCGAAACGAGCGACCCGTACCGGCTTTGCATGGGTGCAATTAACTAATACTACATAAGTGTCTAAACGATACAGATTTATTACTGACCACATTTATATTTACATTTCTTTAAAGTCTTAGAAGCTACGTAAAAATCTACACACAAAACCATTTCTTATTGCGCATAATTTTAAACCCATAATATGTTGTTAAGGGCAATCTTAATGTACATTAAATGCCCCTCGTGGCTAAGGTACTTAATTGCTTTAGCAAATACTATATTTGAAAGTAACGTCGCAACTAAATAATTTTTTTTATTAATAATATGTAGAAGATAAAACGTTTACTGTGAGTTATTCTTAGGAGAGAGACATATATCATCATAGACTTTTTGTAATCATATTTTAAATGTATAGTTTTGTTATTTTTATGTGCCCCATAAGGTTTAGCCAGAATTATCAATGTAAGCGTCTGAGAACTCCTTCTACGACTTCAGTAGAGTAGATCGACTTTTTTCTACTTTATATACATGCAAATTACGCATAAGCCTTTCGGAAAAAATTGTTTAAATGATAATGAAAACGGTATCGAAATCCGTTGTGTAGTTTACAAGAACTAAGGTAATATACGGACAGACACAAAAAGCGACTTAGTTTTAAAATATTTTCTATTATTATTGTAGATTTCAGGTTCGTTTTGTAGTCAGTCAGTTAGAAGATATTTACATTTTAATAGCACAAAATAATATACTTACAAATTTGTATGCTTCACTTTCATACCTTGATTTTTTCGAATGTTAATGACGTAATGTCCTTTATGAAATATAAAAAATAATAAAATACGAGGAGGTTTTTAACAATTATAGGTACACTAGCGGGACTGGCAGACGTTGTCCCGCCTTGATTGCCCTGACTATAAAAAAAAACCTTCACAAATTATATACCAAAACGTTCCTCGTGAATCACTTCATCCACTGGTGAAAACCACATAAAAATTCGTTCAGTAGTTTTTGAGTTTATCGCGAACAGACAGACAGACAGACAGACGCGGTACAGAACTTTGTTTTATACTATGTAATGACCACTGGTGAAAACCACATAAAAATCTGTTCAGTAGTTTTTAAGTTTATCGTGAACAACCAGACAGGCAGACAGACGCGGTAGAGGACTTTGTTTTATACTATGTAACGATGATTATACAAGCTTCTCAACTAATTAAAAGAATTAGAATTCGACCGTCACTATCAGGTATGATGAAATACAATATAAAAAAACCTTGAGATACTACAAACAAAACAGTTTCATGTTATACCAAATGTATACACGAAGTCCATTGAAACATTCATTACAATTTATATCAGGGCGTGTACGAGACTTAAGAAATAGAGCCTTAGGCATTTGTTACCACACACGTGTTAAGTTTTATACACACCGGATTTAATCTATAAAACTATTCATTTACCAATATAGACTGTAATGAAATAGAAGTGGAGCGATATCGCTTTACTTTTTATTTGTTCTTAATGAATATATATGAGTTATGTTATATGTGACCTGCAAACAAACGAGTCTACAAAATGTTTTATTTAGAGTACTATGCATATTATTATTTCTTTGTTTTAGAATATTATTTATTGATTTTTTTTTTTTTATTGTAGCTCGGCAAAGTGACTGTACTGTGCCTGATGGTAAGCACAGTACAATCCAAAAACAATGGCGACCACCGAAAGATATACTATCCATCGCCGGTCGCCGCTGTCATGCCGGCCTGAAAGCGACCCAGTCAGGGACAGCCCCCCCGAGGTTGCTGGATATACACCGGCTGATCCCGGAACGCGACACGCCCAAACGTGCCACTATGGCGGGTGTTCCACCTGGTGTACGGTGGTCGCGATCCAGTCGGGTACAGACACCCTACCACCCCGCGAATAAATAGATATTTTAGATAGTTTTTTTTTATGATTTAGATTTTTAGATTTAGATGAATAGGTTTTTAGCGTTTGACCATCTCACTTGAATTTAAATGACGTGTGGTCTAAGATAGTAAACACGCTAAACCGAGAGGGGGACTGACACTCAAGTGCAGTAATTGCTTGAATACACCAACAGTTGCTTTTCAACTTGAGGGAGATAAGTAGCCAGACGGACTTAGAAATAACCTTCTAGATATTCTCTTTCACCGAAAGCTCCGACTTAGTTGCAAGGATTTAAAGGTCGATTAACGCCGTGTGAGAACAAGCTATCATCTAAGCCATCATCTATACTTCTATACTGATATTATAGAGCTGAAGAGTTTGTTTGCTTGAACGCGCTAATCTCGGGAACTACTAATCCGATGTGAAAATGTTCAGTGTAAGTGTACGTCCAGAGTGGACGCTATAATCGAGCGTCGAGCGGGGCGTCGCGTACGGCGTTCGCGTCAAACAGATGGATTAATATGTGAGTGTCCTGAGAGCTGACGCTCGGTTATAGCGTACCCTTAAATAGCTCATTTTCCGAGGAACACTATAGGCTATGTCATCACGCTAAGACCATAGGAGCGGAACACCAATGATATTTCAAAATCGGTGATTTTTTTCCTTTTAAAAGCATCCGCGTTGCGGGCATAAAATAGTCGCTTATAATCATCCAATTCTAAATCCTTTGCAGAATTATTACTGCTTATCTGATGATTATTTAGAATAGCCCAAGGGCGGTGGTGACCGTTCAAGTAATATGATTTGCTAGAGACATCATCCTCACACCTGGTTACAAATGATACGGCAAAAATCACTACGAAGTTCATTTAGTTCGTTCCATGGATATTCGATTTACATCAACTTAAACATAAGATTACGCACATCGAATATATAAATGGACTATGCGATTTATCGATACTATTTTCATCAAATCGATCGAGTGAACAAATATAAATAATTATTATTCATTTATATAATGCTTTGAGTATTAAAACTGTACATTCAAGAAAGTATCTTAATATGTAACTCTGAATACGGTAAAAATGACTTTCTTTGACCATAAGTATAAAAAAGACATTGTTTATGACAAAGTAACCACCACAGAACATAAACACAATAAACGAAAATATTACTATAGGTATTAACTGCACAACTACTTAAATATCATTACATAGTATAAAGCAAAGTCCCCTATCGCGTCTGTCTATCTGTCTGTTCGCGATAAACTCAAAAACTACTGAACGGATTTTCATGCGGTTTCCGCCAGTGGATAAAGTGATTCATGGGGAAGGTTTTGGTATATAATTTGTCACTGATTATTTTTATAATCAGGGCGGGACATCATGTCCCGGGCCCGCTAATTAGATAATAAAAATCAAATATCACACTCAACTTAATAAAACTCTATCGCTCACTTTGTTAAATAAAAATATTCGATATTCATCAATCGATGTATCGGACAGCATTGATATATATTTTCAATATATGTATGACATGGAATAAAGATGTCGATTTATTTTCAAACTGAATACGTCTGGTAAGTCCATCCTCATGGATGGATAAACTATACATATTTTTTCAATTATTTCAATTTCTTTTTGACGTATATCAGAGTCGTATTTCTTGATAATAAGTGCAGACGAAACAAATGTCACTGGCTAGTCGAGCGGTGTAATAATGAGGTTTTATAAGTCATCTAACGCACAGATTATGCAGACGCATATAAACTATGGACGTACTCGTAAAATAGGTCGATCATCAAATAAAAATTATAATAATACGGCATTTATTTGAAATTAAATAAAACGATAAATGTATTAGTAATTTATTAACTTGAATGAACCAACTATCGATACTACGTAGAGTAATGGGCTTTGCATATTTAGTATTATATTTATACTTATAAAAAATAGTATTTAAAAAAAAATACAAAAAAATAAACCGCCTTCGATGTGAAAAACTAATAAGGCACTAAAAAGCAAAAAATAACTTAATTATTAAATTAAATAAAAAATATTGATATTTGCGCTACCTTATATCTGAAGTCAATTCAAATAATTATTTATATGGGACCACCTCTGAATATAACCAATTCAAATAAAAAAAGAATCATTGAAATCGGTTCATAATTGACGGAGGTATCGATTAACATACATAAAAAAAAAACATACAACCGAACGTAGTAACCTCCTCCTTTTTCGAAGTCGATTAAAAAATTAGAAAAATGTTTTGTGAAAGTAAATTTTATATACATTTATAATATTTATTTTAATTTTTCACATCGATTAGCATAATTTAACCCACACTAACATTATAAATACGAAAGTTCATCTGTCTATCCTTTGTTTCCTTTTCACGAATAAGCATCAGAGCCAATTGCAAGGAAATTTAGTATAGTCCGGAAACTGGAGGACGCAGGCTTCTTTTCATTCCAAATACATAACAAAAATACGCAAACAGAGTCGCAGGAATAGCTAGTTATCAATTAAATAAAAGAGGCTAACACACGGTTTCATTATTATCCTATGTTTCTCAATAACTTGATTCGAACTAAAACCATTCTTGTCACGGTTATCGAGCACCGTACAGCCAGTTATATGCCTTTTCGCTTTTTTTTATGAGCAAGTGCACTAAAATATGCCCGTACAGTTACGACAGCATTAAAATGTCTCAAGGTTTCGGTTTTTTTTTAATAAAGGAATAAATTCAAGGCAATTCGAGTGGTGATATATCATTTAGCATATTACACGCTACATTAATTTTACTTTACATTTTATATTTAGTTTTTTACAGGAATTCCTACGTTACCATAAAGAAACGATTTTTGAAAATTAATATTCTTACAGAGTTAAAAATATATGATTCCAGGAATATTTTCGATAAGATATTCCATTGAACACACTGTTTTTTTATTAGTGAGCCAGTTTCAACACTTTAATTTTGAGGATTATTTAGTTGTGTGATGTTCGTCATACTGTTTTTAGTGGCACAATTATATATCTCTATTGTTTATACTTCTTTAAATTGTGGTACTACGATGCAATTAATTTATAGTGTTTTTTAAAATAAATTAATTTTATTATGACTTTTATTATTTGAAAATTTCATTATTCAATTAATTAATAATATTGTTTGATAAAAATACACTAGGATTGGCAATGGAAATATATTAATAATGTAATTTATCATGTCGAATTTTAAGTGATAAATTCGGTAATTTTTTCTCCACATATATAGGGCACTTGTCACCAAAAACGAGTTCACCTTGACATTTTACGATATATTTATATCGTTAATCGTATATATAACACTCTTCAAAAATATTCCGGTTAAGAATTACAAAATAATTGAAATTTTGCACATTAAAGAAATAAATTACCACAGTTCTCCTTGGAAAAATTTTTTAAGTACTTATTATGTTCGCTCTAATTACTTCTAGATTTTTGTAAACTAAATTTATGGCAGTAATAAAAATATCTGATAAAAGTAAGTAGTGCAATTTATATTTAATCAGATGATGTTTAGAATTATAAGTACAAAATATAGCGTAGTATATAGCGTTCACTTACTTACTTGTATAGACTTGTACAAGTTGTTTTAATATTCCTATATGGCCTCTTGCACTCGAGAGACTCAGTTCCTTTTTGCAGGATATTTAATTTTATATAAGAATGTAAGTTGCTTTTTTCAGAACAGTAATCCGAGGCTGAGTTAAGAAATCCAAAGTTTATTATTTATTTTCTGTGCTTATTAAATGAGAAACATGAGAAACAATATTTTAACATTCTACGTTATTGTCACACGTTGTACGGTAACCAACAATACATTTTATTTTATTGCGTTCATTCACGCTATAAAACATGCCTTTGTTTCCATCTCACATTGAAATGTCAAGGCAGAAATGTAATGTCCGGGTATTTAAAAGCTAGATCATTTTTTTACACAAATAAAACCGGTTACGAGTTTAACCAAATTAATCGATATCTGATGTGTTATAATTATTGTGATATTAATCACGGGTCTGAGAAAAGAGCTGTCAATATTAGTATGGTGGAGATGGAGATCATAAAAGGCGTAAATAGTTATTTTCGTTCTTCGCTGCGCTTGTGAGGGTACTAATCTGTACTCTAAACTACGTAAGTGGAGAGGAATCGATCATAGTAACACTTTTTGGTGTCAGCCTGAGTTATTTGACAACCGAAAAGATCGTAAGCCGTATGACATCCATGGTTCCTGATCGCTATTATGTTTGGAGTATTCTATACTCTGGTGAGCAGTGCACCAGTTAGGACCAGTGTAATTATAATGTTGTGTTACTATATAACAGGTCCGTTCTCTCCGGGTGGAGCCCACATGGGGCTAAATTTCGCTCCCGCACACCAGACTAGGCCCCCCTTCGGCAGCGGCCCAAGCCTAGGTCCGTTCCCTCGGCGTGGAGCCCTTGAGTACGCTGTTCCCGCGATACAGTGACACAAAATCTTACAACACTACAACAACATTACACATATCACCTCCACACACGTGCACGCACACATGCTTACACATGATAGTGGAAGGGTTTTTATTTTTGTTTTTCCCTTATTGAACTGAAACAGTTTAGAAAAATTATCCAACACAAAATACATATAAGAGTTGTTGAGGTATTTTTTTTTTTTTTTTTTTTTTTTTCGGACTGACTATGCTATTGGCCTTTTTAGAGGCCTCTACAGCTTCACCGGACTACTAAGGCGAGCGCTTAAGGCACTCAGCCGATTTTATTTAGGCAACTAGCTCAAGGGTGCGCGGCACACCTCGGCTTGGGCTGTTGCTGTTATCCCGGATCTAACCTAGCTAAACTATTCTAAGCTATTCATACATATATTCATTTGTGAATCATGCAATCGAAATTGCATGATTCACAAATGCATACGTGTATATCGGACTGAAACAAGCTAAACTATTCGATTCAGCTCGAAAAAAAGGGAAAAAAAACAAACCCATCCACTATGTGTATGTATGTGCACGTGTGGTGAGAGTTGATCTCATGTGTGAGTACAAGTGATGTAGGTGAGTCACTGTGTCGCGAAAGTGATATCTCGGGGGCTCCAACCGGGGACGACCTCGGCTCGAGATATCACTGAGGACCACGATGTGTGCGGGAACTAACTAACGAGGGATCCTTCTCTCACGGCGGCGTCAGAGAAGGTTACGCGTGCGTGGGCGCAAACACGCATATTAAAATATCGAATTTAAAGTTTACTGAACGGCGTCGGCGCCGGAATCTAAAAATAGAAATAGCAAAAATTATTATTATTACTTGATCGTTTTAGGGGAAGTGAGACGTAAATACACGGATTTACTCTGACTTATATGAGTTATTTATTTATTAACGGCGGCGCGCACGAGCCGTTGCAGGGTAGCCGAAATGGCTGGATACCTATGTATGGCTGTCAAGGGACCTAGAGACGGATTTCGGACCGTCTCTTCGTATGCCGAGATCTCCGAGATCTCGTGAAAAATGAGCAATTGACCTACGTAGTCAATGCTCGATAGGGAAAAGGAGTATGCGGGGTCGGCCTGTGAAGGCTTAGCCGCCTGGGATTTCGGGATCGGCTGAGACGCGGGCTTGGGAGCCCACGGGGCCTGAGGGGCCCGGTAGGGGCGGGGGGGCGCGCTAGTCGCGGGTACGGACGTTGCCGGTGCACGAGATGTGCTCGGCAGGCTCGGGAAGGACTCTCGGGATATGAGAGGCGGAGGTCGGGGGCGGGCGGTGGCGGTGGGCGTCCTAGACGGGGAGACCTGTCTGGGGTAGCGGGGGCGCTTTGTGCACGGGGCGCGGGGACATCCGCGATAGTTCGCGGTATGGCCCTCGCCGCGGCACAAGACGCAGCTCGGAGGGTCAGAGGAGGTCGGAGAGCGGGAGCACTCCTTAGTGGAGTGGTCGCCGAGGCACTTAACACACCTGGGACGCAGGCGACAATTACGTGCGGAGTGTCCGTAAACCTGACAGTTGTGACACTGTGAGGGTACGGACGTTTTGCGCGGCGGCTCGACAATAATGCCGGAGAGGCCGCAGAGGGTCGAGAGATCGAAAATGGCTTTCCCTTCCTTGGTGCGGTCGAGAACGGCTAACACCATATTGTAGGATGCGTTCGTGCGCGGAGAGCGCATGCGGTGTACCTCACGAACAGGAATGTCCTTTTCGTTGAGGTCGTCGGAGATGTCATCGGTTGGGATTTCGGCGGGGACTCTACGGATGACAACTCGTAGTAAGCGCTCTTCCTCGAGCGAATGAGTGAAATAACCGAACTTGCTATCCCGAAGGAAACGAGTCAGGTTTTTATGGGCGGCAGGGGTCACGACCTTCACCTGGATACCGACAGGGGTATTCACGGCGGAGGTAAAGGGAATCTCTGCTGTTTCCAGCATGTGACGAATCTCGACCCAGGACGCCTTGTCCTGGATCGTAACGGGGGGCGGTGGGCGGGGCTTCTTACTCGTGACTGCGGGTTCCGCAGCTTGAGGCGAAGCCGGTCTGGAGGGCGTGGATGTCGTTTTTGGCATTTTCGTGCCATCAACGTTGAGAAGTTTCGAGGGCTTAGGGCCCTCGTTATCGGAAGAGGGATTCGCGCGCTTATGGCGCTGGCGGTGCGAGACGGTGGAGAAGCCATCGTTCGCGGGATCTTGCTCCATATCGGAGCCCTCGTCGTCTGGGATGGGAGCGGAGGGGTTGTTTGCTTCTACAGCGGTCTGGTTTTCCTGCAAGAGTAGGGCGAAGGAGTTGGATATAGGAAAGGCAGCGTTGGACGGGACTGTGGGCGGGGGACCTCCGTTTTGAAAGATTCGCGCCTCTCTACAGAAGCGATCGTACTCCGTGACGGCTGTCGGACAGCAGTTCATGACGAACTTGCGAAACCGAGCATGTTCGCGCTCGGGAGTGATTGGCTGGGCCATACCGGGGCCTGAGTGGGGATAGGGGAGCCGCGAAACAAACCTCCCTGCCTTAGGGGCAGGGGGGCGCGCCTGAACGGAAAATTACGGGACTATCCGAGTCCGGACCAAAATACCTGTGGGCGAAGTGCAATGCCGCACGGTATAGAGCCTACAAAGCCTAGAGGGAGAGCCCTAGCAATCCCGGGGCCGAGAACGCAGACCGGTAAACCGGGCTACGCCCAAACAGACACCCGAGGATGGAATGAGGGGATCAGGTGGGTGGGAGGGAGACACCGTGGACTTGACTAGGCGACCTCGCCAAGGCCAAGCTACCCAGGCCCGTCTGTCAATGCAGTAGGCCGCGGGGCCTACGGCGAGCGGACAGGTCGCTCCAACTCAGTTCGTTGTCTACACCGTTAGGTATCCGTGAGTTGGCCAGACGACTGGACTTTCAAAAGAAATTAACCCGGGTTCGCACCGAAAGGTGCGGTTTGATACGCTCTAAAGTCGAGCGCCTTACGATTGACAGTCTGTTATTGTACCAATTGACAACCTGTTACTATTGCTAGTAACGGCAAATGACGATTCGCGGCGGACACACACGAGTGTTCGTAACGCACGATACGCGACGATCAACCGGCACTAAACGCGACACACACGGCACTGAACGCGAAGAAGCGCGGCGCGACACAACGTAAACACGAAGCGGGCGACACGAAACTCGAAGACAGCACTGTGCGTACGGCGCGCGGAGACCGACTGAACGCGAGCGAAGCGCGGACACGACCAACTGCGAGAGCGTCGGAGGCGAAGTGAAGCGAGCGCGAGCGCGAGAGCGAGATAGCGGATCGGACGGCGAGAGTAGCGGACGCAGCGGAGGCACGTCTGTACACGACGACGGCCCGATCGGAACTCCTTGTTGAGGTATGTATGCTTGGTACACATATATGTTTCAATAACTCATATAAGTATGAATATGTAGCTTAGCTTAGGTTAGCTTAGATAGGTCGCAAATTGTATGAACTAGGCAACAGCCCAAGCCTAGATGTGCCATGCACCCTTGAGCTAGTTGTCTAAATTAAATCGGCTGAGTGCCTTAAGTGCTCGCTATAGTAGTCAGTCCGGTGAAGCTGTTAATGCCCTTGCGAGGAGAATAGCGTAGTTAGTTTGAAAAAAAAAAAAAATAAAGCTACTATATATTTATTTTAGAATATCTTTAGGCACTTGGACATGGGTTCCAATTCTTCATTAAACATTATTGTTCGGTTAAAAAGAACACATACTGCTAAAAGCTGACTTATTGCGCTGGCTTCACATTTATTATTATACCGAAAGTTATATTGCAGAGTCACTGTCTGTTTTACGTTTTGCCATGCGCAACATGATCTAAGATGAAGCAAGATTGTGACCAATAATTAGCATAAAATACAATAAAAAAGGCTGAACACTGTGTAGGAACATGATACTCGGATGACAAGTATAACTGAAGTAAAAACAATGTTCAATACCAAGGCTACGTCCGCTTTGAGGTCTACGCTCTTAAATCGGTAGATAAAAAGACTATTTACCGGTCATAAAACCTTTTTAGTTCTACGACCCACGTAAGCTACATCTGGTGCTCGAATTTGCCGCTAACAATAACTGAGTCGTAACTATGCAAATAGATACTAAATTGTCTTGAAAAGACACATTAACTTGTTATTCAGTATAAATGTTTACAGCATTTTACCAGTCCCTTGTACGTATACGAAACCTGTAATGTTGTATATGGAATATTTTAAATGGTAAGTTTTCCATACCTATTTTATACGCAACGGTACGTCGCGTCGTCGCTCTATTAGTGCGCTTAAAACTCGACGACCACTCACTCGACATATGTGATCTGTTTTTATTTATAGATATCTTCTCTCAATAGAATATCTTCCCCGAATAGATTGTAGTATATGTTGTATATATACTAAGAACTAACCAATAATGATAACGGTAAATCAAGTCACACAAAGAAATTCCGCCAACGCACTCTTTTGCAATACGCTGTCTAGAGCGCTAAATATGGAGCAATATAATATGGGAAAAAATATTTAAAAATAACTCTACGGTTCCATTTATTTACCTACTTCTATAACTCTTATTAATAACTAGCTGTGCTCGCGAATCCGTCCGCGTGGGACCTAATGTAAAAAAAAACAGTCACTAAATCATCTGAATGTATTAAGTCCATTTACTTATCTACTTTTCTCTGGTACTTAAGTCATGCCGGAGTGCGAAGCTTCGAATATCGAATTGCCATCCCACCGTTGAAGATGTGATTCAAATCAAAATCAATCATCAAGTTTTACTGAGTCGGAAACATGGGACAACCATTTTGTCACAGTTTCTAGTATTTGGATCATGCCGGTTTTTTACGAAATCCAGCTTTTCAAAGTTTTTGCAGACATACATTAAATTATCAAGAATGTATTGGGAGGGCAGAGTTAAGAAACCGAATTCCTGAAACTTGGTCTTAATAATTCGCGAGGTCCAATATTGTATATTGCTCGGATTGAAGGTAAATTTAGGTAACAACTGCAATAAGCACAGTGAGTAATAAACCGTAGCTTGGTGTCGAATAGCATAGTGTTATCATAATTGCGATTAACATGGCACTTTACGTATGTAGTCGTGTGATGACTTCACTGTAGCATTTTTCTTACGTGACCACGTCTATTACCGGCCGAGCAATTAATGTTCTCCGGTCAGTGTTTGGTAACTCACAAACTCTATGGGAACAAAGGCTGTCGTAACAAAACGATAGCCTTTAATGGTGACCTTCGCGAGTTACCTCAACTGCTGTGGAAATATCGTTTATGGTGGGAATAAAAAGGATTGTATTGTGTTTTCTTGAATTCTTTGGATCTTGGCATTGTTTATGGTAACGCTTCTTATTTCAAAATAATACTAAATTGTATAGTTTGGAGTTTTGTATTGATATAAAATTAGAGTTTCTAATAGAAGCCCTATTTTGAAAGTTTAATGGTGCGATACAAAAAAAAATCTATTTTGAAACATCATTCAAACAACAAATTTCGCTACTATATTAAAACAAATTAAACTGTATAGTCACGATAAGAAGAAATTTGTATAAAACAATAATAATAACAGAATGTACATCAACAACCAAAGTTTATACTAAAAATATAGACTAATCTTCTTTTTTAACTTAAATTTTTACAAATAATTCTGTTTATAAGAAATCGGCAAATTGATCGAACAATAGGAGGCACAATGTACTCCTGAATAATGTTTCGTCATGCCGGCCTGCTTAGATACACCTGAAGGAAGCAGGAAACACAGAACACAGATGGTTATTGTCTTGTATCTTGTATACAAGTAAGTGTTATCTTCTATACATATAATAAGAATGTAAATCTAACCAGTCTGTAGTTTTTAGATTATTGTGAAAAAAATTGTTGCAGGTATCTTGGAATAGGTAAAAAAATACATTTCAATCATTTCTAGAATCTGTCTGTTTGTATGAACATGCGTCACTGCTAAAGTGCTGCGTTCACGATAACCTCATCCAGAAAATCATAAAGCATACCCTCGAGTAACATTTAGTCTCGGTTTAATTACAATACGTTCACTCTATCAAAAGTTATTGTAATTTTAATGTCGACGCGATTTAAGTACGAGAGAAAAGTAAATTAACTTAATACATTCAGAGGATTTTATTAGTTTTTTTTTACCGTTTTTTACATGAGGTTCCACGCGGTCGGTGTCGCGGGCACGGCTAGTTTTACATAAAATTTAACCGAAGCTGTGTTCATAGTTGTATTTTCGCATTGATATTTAGCTCCGTCAATGCGAATACAAGGACGATCGATGCCTACATTACGGTCGTTGATTTACTCTTGCGCAAAAAGTAAAGAGCACGTTTACCCACAAACCGTGGATAAATATTCACTACTTTGCATTGTAACCCTATCAAATACCGTTTCGGTAATGCCACAAGGTATCGCAATTTAATTGTATAAACCTTTCCGACATTTCCTGAGCTGGACAAGTGGGCGAGATAGCAACCTGCGTTCTTTAACCACTACCATTGAATAATTAATATTTTACTTCATATTACCTACCACCTACAAATTCGAACGCGTTAATCACAGTATGAGAGTCAATAGTAATAAGTAACTAGTATCGCTAAGGAAGAAATTAACTTTTAAAATTAAAGAAAAAAAAAGTTACAATAGTATTTTAGAGTTTACAAACAAACCAACTTTATCTATTTATAATAACATGAAGGTAGTATATAAGTAAAAAAGTAGGATTTATACTTTATTTTAGCTCCACATCTATACTAATATTATAAAGAGGTAAAGTTTGAGTTGTGTTGAGTTTGTGAGGTTGTAGGGGGTTAAATCTGGATCTACAAAACCGATTTAAACAATTCTTTCAGTGTTATACAGTAGCTCATTTATCGAAAAAGTCTATAGGCTATATATCATCACGCTAAGAGCAATACAAACGAAGCACCAATGAAGAGTGTTTCAAAATCGGGTATTTTTTCCTTTCGAGAGCTTCCGCTGCGTGGTAGCGTTAGCCCAAAGTAATTATTCCACACGGACGAAGTCGCGGGCAGAAGCTAGTATTTAATAAAAACATTTTGCTTATAAAATATATTACATAATTCAATGTCTTCACGATGTTAAATAAGAGAGCTCATTGATTTATCGGGCAGGTTAACGGAGCAATTTAGGAAGATTGTGATTTTGATTTTTGCCAGTTTCATACAAAATTTCAAATTAGTATAGCGTGGTTAGTTTGGTCAGCCAGTTTTATAGTTGGCTCTAAATTAAGACGATAACTTATAGTTTGGTAGGCATAGACATAGTTAATACAGCGTCACAGATAGAATATTACATCGTGTTTATCACACAAAATGCTTCTTTCCGGAAATGTAAAGCATACAAATTAGCCGTAAAAACAATTGCACCGCTAGACATGATAATACATACATGTGAATAAAACTGAAGTGTCTGTTGATTGTGTCCACTAATCTCTAAAACGGCTGAACGAATTTTAATGAAACTTTTACTGACAGATAGAGTTTAGTTATCAAAGTATTTGCCTAAGATATATATATATATATTATAACGTTTGGCATAAGTACTAAACAGTAATTATGTAATTGAACAAAGATAACTTATAATCGATACTACGGTTATAGAGTTGAAGTAGTACTAACAATTATGCAATCGAAAAATAAAACAGTCCCACACTTAACTCACGTAAATTCATTGTTACCGTAGAATGATATACCATTTAGTAATGGAAGTCCTAAAAATAATATTTTAAAAAGTCTTATTTCCGATCGAGAATGATGGTATCACGAACAATCGTAATTCCATAGTAGGAGCCGGCTAGGTGTGTCCAACTCGAACCCCGGCGACGGCGAATGACACCCGAGAATGGACGACGACCGGCAACCCGTGATCGTGACTATTGCAACGCTTGGGAACAATAATAATTGTATCTACCTTCATAAAGGCGTGGTACGGGATTATCGCTTTACGCGAATTCTATCCTTTTAACGAGTTCAAGACGGGTTCATTTAACTTAAACGACGAAGGACGCTTATCTGTAGTTGGAGTCGAATCTACACAGACTTGATTTTCACAATTCGACGTTACATTTATTTTATCGGATTTTATGGCACGTTAATTAATTACGTACTCTAAAATCCGGATTTAACAATTGATTAATGATGCATATTCGTTTAGCGGGTATCATTATCAACCATAATACGGTCAATTTGCCAATTTGCATTGGTGTCGTAAGACATCTTTGTTTTCATTACATTCAGTTTTAGAACAATCAATCAAAATAATAATAACGATCCGTCAAAGTCGCACCTACGTCTGAAGTGTAGATCGCTATTTGGCACGTATATCATTAAAAACAGTCTAATGGTTCTAGTAAAGGTAACTCACATTTGACAACCTGTTATTTTGGATTCAGAAAAGAAAGTGTATACTTATTAAGGTTTATCACCGTTCTAACAAAATTTTTAAAATCATATTTTCACGTATGAATACTATTTCAAATAAAAAAAAATACAGAAGACTCGTAGAAATACAGATATAAGATAACAGATAGGAATAACAAAATAATAAGAAATAGAGAAAAATATTTTACATGATTCAGAAATATTATAGTGGACGCTACTTTGCACTTCCGCTTGGAAGTGATTGAACATTACTACGTCTAAACGTGTTTCGCTCCATCCCGGAGCATCTTCAGATCGATGTTGACTCTTCCGATGCGAGCGAGCGATTCAGAATTTTTTTTTATTGGAAATTATAAATTACAACTTACTTGGGTCCAACTCCAGGTATAACTAAAGTAAAGGCCGTATATAAAACATACAAAGAGGATATAAGGTAAAATTTGATTACGTAATATTTGTAACTTTATTCCATTAGATTCCAACGGTATCAGGCAACTCTTCGCATTTTGTAAATGAACACTTTACCTGAAACAAAATAACAAAAATCAAATAAAAAAGATAATAATGTTATATCTAATTACGCAAGCGAATATATTTGCAACTACTAACTATTCTTATTCGCATTTCGCAATTATTCGCATTTGTTGCTGGTTGTCTAGTTTCACTGTTAGTAGTAAAACTACCAAGAATGTCATTTATGGTTGTAAAATGTATTATTACTGAATGAAACGCATGTCCATCGAAAAGATAATGATCATATTAGCATTCGCTATAATTGTAGAATGATTTAAAATTTCCTAGTGTTACTTTGAACATGGACATTGTAAAATATTCATTGACAAAACGTTCAATATCAGACCAGATTAAAAGTATAAAAACTCGCGGTACTAATTAATTCGTTTAGGATTTATTACTACTGAGACAAAATAAATAAGTATTAAATTAAAACAGTCAGTTACCCTACGTTATAAATTATATTTACCATTATAAAATAAAATCTATGTTTAACATTTAAAGTCTTAAATTGAATAACACTCAATAATCAACTAAGTTGCTGAAAAAGATATGCTAATATTGAAAGGTCAGCCGCTTAATTTAACGTAATCAGATTAATATAATACCTAAATGTCAACATGATTCGTGTTGTACTATTAACCCCGGGTATGAGATTTTCAGTAAACAACACATTTTTTGGAAATGCAATAAAGATTTTATAATCGGCATTTTTTATTATTTTATGTCGCCACGCTGTTTGCACATTTTACCTATTTTTGGCGGAAGTTATCAAGTTTTCAACATAGTTCACGTTAATTGGATTTATTTTTAGTAAAATATCAAATTGTTTGACGTTTTGCAACTTCACTGTTATAAAACTAGCCAACGGAATCAGTTCCGCTTGCGTTACAATCTTTCGAAATCGTTTCCATAAAACATTAGAGTGTTCGCAGGCATCGATTATTCTGACAATTTCCGATAATTATAGTGATTATTAATTTGTGTCATTTAAATGTACTTTCGAGTTATTTCAAAGTAAACAAAACAATGACATTTTTTACTTAGTTCGTTACTTCCTTACTAGTCCTTACTTCCTTTCTAATATTATATGAAAATATATGTACGTATGTATGTATATATATATATATATATATACGGGTATAAAATGTACCCGATCGAATTTCTTGCCGGTTCTTCTCGATGACTGGGTTGTTTTCCGAACCGGTGGTAGTATTTGACGTTCATAAGTGCCTTATTAGGGCCTAAACTGAATAAAGTATTTTTGATTTGATTTGATTTGATTTGATTTATAAATGCGAATGTGAGTTTGTTTGTTTGCTACGCTTACACGCATCAAGTAAACTACTGATCATCATAAATCTTTTTGGCGGGATCTTGGAATGTCATGTAGTGGATTTAATATTTTATTCATAGTCCTGTGTTACTTAGTTCTATATTTAATATTGGTGGTGTTTACGTAATGTAGTTTGGTTATTGTGCACAACTGACGAGGATGGGATAACGGAACATGGATTCTGAATTGCCATAAAAACTCTGTGGAAAGTTCTAAGAAGACGTCCACCATTTTGTTAGTAAATTTAAACGACCGTAGGAAACTTGTAATATCATTAGCTACTCGACAATGGCAGTAACAATCAATTAGAAAATTGGTTGCCAAAAGTAAAATAAATAAATAATAAACTTAGCATAGACATTGTCAGGGGAAAAGGACATGGATACTATAATATCTAGTATATATATACATCTCTATATATAATATAGGCACTACAATATTTAAAAATCCACATTAATGCGAGTACTATAATATCTAGTATATATATACATCTCTATATATAATATAGGCACTACAATATTTAAAAATCCATATTAATGCGAGTACTATAATATCTAGTATATATACATCTCTATATATAATATAGGCAGTATAATATTTAAAAATCCACATTAACGCGAGCCCGAGTACCAAATCACAAGCTAGTAAATGCATAAAATAAAACGACAGATAAGTTAAACCACAGATTAGGGCTTTACAAAGCGCTTGTTAAGTTATTCACATTCTATATTTAATATTATATAAGTACGTAGTTACGTACATATATAGTTTATTGATCAAACTTCGTTTTTTAGATCGAACGATTTTTTATTGTAAATCTAGGCGGCTTTCTAATCAAATTCCGTTGATGAATGATGCATACAGTAACTATTAGCTATAATAACAGGCTTTATTCGTGCTTCTCTCTAATTAGATCGTTAGTTAACAACAGCCACCGTGAACAAATTACATCCAAATCGTGACCCGTCTTGAATGTAAAGGAGACTAAATGTATCACTTTCAATTTATGCAAATTGTTGCGTCGAGTACATATATAATTGTAAGGTTCCGCATATTATATATTTATTATTAATATCACGCATCTTACAAATGTATTTTACTTTTATACATCAAATTACTATGTGCGTGTTGTGTTTGTAAAATATGTTTTACTAAACGTTTTATGAATGTATGATATCACTTGAATAGTTCTTAGCTATAGTTGATCCACGTAAGTGACACTGTTGTTGATTTTTTTTTTAATTTACCAAGACGTTTTTCTAAAGTGAAAACTTCTTTAAGCGCGTTGAGCGTTATTTTTTCGCAGGAGATAAAGTTATGATTTCGCGTATCGACATGCTGCAAGCGTGACCGAGCGTATTGCGACTAACGACGCGTAGTATAGCAGTCTGTGTACATCTAATGTTTATATTTCGTATTCAGATTGTACAACCCATCATATGTTTGATTAATTCATAAACTGTATATCATAGTTATTGTTCGGAGTTCCAATAAATGTGAAAATCATTCTAACGATAATAATTCCAATTCACAAATTATGAAATTCAAATAATTCATACTGTAATTGATTTAGAAAATCAAAATAGAACACATTTATTCAATTCTTTTGAGTTTTCACTTCTGTCGGCTCACCTTATGACTGCTTTGATTTTTTTTATTTTGTACACATATAATCTCATATGTATAGCCTGCTAACATCTCTAATTATTTTTTAAACTATTTTTTACACTCATACCTTATTAAGGACTGGAACAGATGATTTATCTACCGGGTTCGCTAGTTGCTAGAACGAAGTAGTTACGGGCTGAATAATTTTGCAGTAAATGGTTCTAACTACCGTCCAAATGTTATGCAGTGTACTCTTTTAACCCAAAAGGGATCAAACATGCGAAGAGCTCACAGCCTAGTAAATGGTTGCCATCGCCTATGGACAACTGTAACAATTAGGGTGTTATTATTATATTACCCATCTTGTGCCTTTTTTGTTGTGTATAATAAAATCTCATTATATGAAATACATTAAGAATGATTGTAGAAGTTTTATCATTATACCATCATTACAATAAAAAATGTAGTTCACAATGAATCCAGTTAAACGCTTTTCCCATGAAACAACAAAATCATTTTCTTCCTAATGGAATAGCGATCATCAGGTCATCGTCGATTATTGACGTACATGTCTCGTCTAAATATTTCTTTCCAACATATAATCACTGATACAATCATTTGTTATCGAGCCATGAAAACCACACACCTTGGAGTATCTTAAGATTTTAATAAAAAAAATCGTAAAAACGTTGGATTATTTCCCACGGAACTCTAAAATGTTAAGGATCACCTTCCAACCGGAACCTATTAACGTTACCGCCGATAATTATCGGATATAAGATCGTATTTTGAACTTATATAAGACAAAACATATTATCTAAGCCTCTTCGTTATCTAAATAGGCTGGACGAGGCAGATTATATAAGTACTAGTCTAGGACTAATACTAGTGTTTATCCAACACGGTCGAAATTCGATAATTCTTTTTTTAAGTTTCTGCATTACTGTGGGTGTAATACTGTAATCATTGCATTTTTTTTTAATTTTGTTATTTTTTTATTTTGTGAGCGTCTCAAGTGTGTACAAATACGTCAGTATGCATTAATAGTTAATTAATTCAAATACACAATTTTCCATAGATAATATTTTCGCGATATCTACTTTGATGCACCTTGCCACTTGATAACGCTGTAAAGCATTAACCTATGTACACAACACAGTTTACCCCCACATACGTGTAGATACACAAGGGTAGGTATACATATGGGGCAAGGGTTTTATTTCTTTTCTTTATTTTTCGAACTCAGTTTAGTTTAACCCAGTTGACATAAACAGAATACATGTTTCAGTTCGTGATGTCAACATGCTCGCAAACGTATGGGTCTCACTAATTCTTATATGTGTGAATAGTTTAGCTAGCTTAACTTAGATATATTCGCGATCAAGCCGAGGTTCGGCCACTTTGGCACCCTAGAGCTTGTTACCAAGCGGCTGAGCACCTTAAGCGCTCGCTTTAGTAGTACGTTGAAGCGGTGAAGGCCGTTATTCAGTTAAAAAAAAATAACCTCTGTAACGTTCAGCCCAGCATCATGAAGATTTATATGTATTCATACGATTGTTCACGGAAAATATCTACATAATACCCATTCACAGTACCCCACTATTTACTAAAATAAAATTAATTAATTAAATAAAAAAAAATAAAAAAAGTAATTACAAAACAATAACAAGTATACATGGTACATAAAATAGCATAAAAACAAAAAATACCCGAATAGTTATGTCATATTTATTCTCAAAGCGTTTTGACCTCCGACATAACCATCGATTGCACTGACTCATCTTCGTTCGTCGCGTGTCGTAAGTTCACACCTTTTAATTATTATCGATATATTTGGAAAGGAATTTCAACCTTATTCTAAGGATCAGATGGTACTGGATTAATGTTGTTGCTATATGCAATATATCGATTGAGAATAATCGTTTGATTAAGTGATAACAATTTATTAGCGTTGTTTTTTTTACTTCATTTTGTATTAATATTCTGAATTTCATCGCTACTGTTTGTTTTATGGATACAAACAGGATCGAAATTGGAATATGTTTTTCATTTACAAATTTGATTCAAAATTAGAAAAGGACACTAAACATGAACTTCTTATAAAAATACATATATTATGACATATTGTTTACAAACCCTTTTATTGTCTTTTTCTATTCGAAATATGTTTTTAATAATCGCTTTTTGTTATAATTTCGATATACATATACATTGTGTAAAATAATTAAAAAGTGTAAAATATAATAATTTCCATTTCCAAATAGTATTTCTTTATTTTTTTTCACATTATAGTATCATTTATATGCAAAACATTATTCAAATTCACACAATTATTTTGTCACATAAATTTCCTTAGTAAGAATAAAAATGTATTTCTCTTCATATTGTTTACATTCCTATCGTAATAGCTGTATAATATACAAAACATTTATTTGATAATTCTGGTTCACAAAGGTCATTTTTAACAGGTTTTAATTGAAATAAGTGTATGTTTTATTATCCATTATGATAATATATTGCCATTTGACCTAACCTTATATATATTAATTTTATTTTATTATAAACTAGCTGACTCGTGCCCACTTCGTAGAGCGGTAATAGGCATTATCAAGGTACAACTTTTTTCTAGAAATCAGTCATATATCTCTCTTTGTTAACCGACTTCAAAAAAAGGAGGAGGTTATCAATTAGATTTTTTTTTTTTTTTTATGTTTGTTACCTCATAACTTTGGACTGGATGAACCGATTTTGATTATTCTTTTTTTATTTGAAAGCTGGTACTTCCCGTGTGGTCCTATTTTAATTTCGTCCAGTTCCGACAACGGCATCCAGTGCAAAACCGTATAAGTTTTAAATTTGCATTAAGTATGTACACGACAAATAGACGAATAACTCAATATCACGCTAACCGATTTCGATGATTCATTTTTTATTGGAAAGGACGTACTTCAAGGGTAGTTTGATGAGAGTTTGGTTAGGTTCTGATTATGGGATCCGTGACAAAGTAAGAAAACTTTCAAGAAACGAGCCTACTCCTTTCTTAAGGGCCGGCAACGCATCTGTGTTTCCTCTCGTGTCGCAGGTGTCCATGGGCGGCCGTGATCACTTACCATCAGGTGACCCGTATGTTCGTTTGCCACCAATATTATAAAAAAAACTCTTCAATTCTTAGGAGCCTATTGTGCTTATGTTCGTTGCTGTGTTGCAACATGACGCAAGCATTGTAATTACATTACTTAAGGTGTATTATGTGTGAAGCGATGGTAGCCGAGTTGGTGGTAGAAACTATCGCGGATTATTGATAAGGTTGCGTTCGTACCAAACGTTACTTATTGTACAACCAATTGAAACCATATCGCATACCATACCGCAAAAATGCGCATATTTTAATATACTTAAGGCGGAACGGAGTTCGCGGGCACTGCTAGTAAAATATATTTATGTACACTAAAAATGGAAAAATAAAGTAAATTTTCAAAAAAAAGTATTAACCGACTTCAATATCAATCAAAAACCCATAAGGCACTAAAAGCGGAAAATAAATAGTTTATCAAATTCACCAAATTAAATAAAACATATGAATATGTGTGCTACCTAGAGATGTATTGGAAGTCGGTGCGAACCGAAAATCATATCATCTACATAGGTACAAAGTTTAAGTCGTCTCTTTAATACATTTCTACCTGGAACAGATTTGAAATTTCGGTTGGCACCGACTTCCAATACATCTCTAGGTAGCACACATATTCATATGTTTTATTTAATTTGGTGAATTTGATAAACTATTTATTTTCCGCTTTTTAGTGCCTTATGGGTTTTTGATTGATATTGAAGTCGGTTAATACTTTTTTTTGAAAATTTACTTTATTAAGGCAGCGTTCTTAAGAAACGTTTTCGTTCGACCATTTTTTCTCTGACTCCAAACATATTACGCCCTACAACCTCACAAACTTTGCCTCTTTATAATATAATAATAATAATATAATTAATTAATAACTTCTGCCCACGACTTCGTACGCGTGGAATAGTTATTTTGGGCTAACACGCAGCGGAAGCTCTCAAAAGGGAACAATACCCCGATTTTAAAACATTCTTCATTGTTGCTCCGCTCCTATTGGTCTTAGCGTGATGATATATAGCCTATGACATTCACAAATAAAATGGCTTTCTATTGGTAAAATAACTTTCAAAATCGGTTTAGGACTTCCTGAGATTACCCCCTACAACGTCACAACTTTACAAACTCACAAACTTTACCTCTTTATAATATTAGTATAGATAAGCCAAACCTTGGATATTACATTGACCACTGTTTCAAAAGCCTACGCTATATTGTCTCATACTAGCACATGTAAAAAAATCTAGTATCTACTAAGAAAATTCACATGTAAATTTACAAATATAATTTTTTTATTAACTGAATCATTTTCGATATAATTTTAAGTTTTATCACAAGTAGATCATCGACTATTTTGAGTATACAAAACGTGCCTATATCTTCTAGTCTAATCAAGCAAGTTCTTGCTAGAAAAATTAACATGAAATTATTATTTAATCCTAATTATTCATTATTTAGTTGTTACTAAATTACAGAAGATTACATTAGAATCATAAACATAAATTCTCTTCTTTAAAGCCACATGTCCTGAAAAGAATGCTACAATTTATAACAATAAGTATACCCGCAATTCGTAACATTTTAAATCATTTAATCAATTTCCAAGTTGGAATAAAAAATAACCTATGGATTTTAACTGAATAAAATACGCGTGAATATATTACAATATTATTAATTGCACCGCCCACAGTAACGTCTTAGTGGATAAGATATCTTATTACAGCTTCGTGGCTTATTTATGGTAGGCATATAAATAAAAAAATCAAACAGGTGTGCTCGTGTAGGTGAGAATGTATTAAATAGTCTGTAGGTTTATTCTTTCTTTTCAAAAAATAATGATAACGTACGTTTTATATTGAACGCATTTTTACGTTCATTGTTAACGACTTTACAATTATAAAACACTAACGACCGCTCACAACTTCGTCTCGATTTGTATCTTTATCAATTTGTTTAGCTTTTATTCGCGGTTTCGCTCAATTAAATATAGATGTGGTCTATCTCTAAGGAACAGCACATATTAGTATAGGTCTATATAATATAGTATAGCCCTGGTAACGTATATAGAACATTTCAAAATGATCGATCGAGTAGTTAAGATGAAAAAAGAAAAAGTAAACCAGAAAAGCAACAATCAATCAAACAAGCATACTTTCGCTTTCATCATATCAAAAGTATAAGTCATAAGTAATTAAGTAAGAATGACACCATACATTATCTTCCTGGATAAAGGTTTCTATAGCGCATGACGAGCTACGTTTCAAACGGCAGGATTTTTACAACTTATTTGACAATTATCGTTATATTTTGATGAGTTTAGGTAATACTAACATTCGTTCAGTCGTTGAAATTCGACCATAATAAAGGTTACACATTTTTCTCTTCGTGTGTTTATATAAAGACACTATTATCCGTTTCTGTATAAAGACGTCGAACCATCGTTAGTATCAAAATAAAATATATTTACAAATTGATTGATGATACTAAAACTCGTCAACAATCGGAATTCAGTAGTTTCCATTTTAAAGAGTAACAAACATGACCTCAATAAATTTCTCGATTATAGTATTTGAAATATAACATAAATTTGCCTTTGAAAGTCGATATTCAAGCACTTTTGTTATCGGCTTGTTCTTGCGGAATTCATAATTGAAAAACTTCATGGCGTATAAACATAAACGTGTTAAAAATAATTATAATAATGATATGCTACACGTAATTTATATGACATTGCATAATTTTTCCATTTATAAAAACCATTAATACATCATTGACAGTAAGCGAACCATTTAATATTTTGAATACAGGCGCCGACGCAATACGACGTGGTATACGATATAGCCTCATTACCCTTATGGAAACTTGCACAACAAACGATTGCCAATACCGTAATATTGTTACCGACAAGATAAAGACATATTAAATATTATTAAGACTGTTATAAAACAAATAATTAGGGTGCTGCAAAGTTTTTGAACACTTTTGCTCTCAAATTGATTGTTGTTGTACAAAAAAAAAGCAGTAAATATAGAATACATTGTGATGTGAAAGAAGTTTCACTAAATTTTTCGTTTTTATCAGTGATTTTTGCGCTCATATATTTACAGCTAAAATTGGGGTATCTTTAGCAGGTAAACGAACAGATGGGTCACCTGGTGTTAAGTGGTCACCACCATCCATAGACACTTGCAACACCAGAGGAGTCGTAAGTGCTTTGCCAGCCAGTGTTTGGAGGGAGGGAGGGAGAGAGGGGAGGTGGGCCTCCGGCGCTCTCACTGACCGAACGAAACGCAACAATGCAAGCACTGTTACTTCACGTCGGTTTTCTGTGAGAGGGTGGTGCTACCCCGGGCGAGCCGACCAATTCATGCTGATACCAATACTAGCTTCAGCGTGGCTCTACCACCTTCTTACCTACCTACCTCAGGTACCTACTTCAGTCATTTAAGGACTAAAAACATCCCAGCCCCAGAGTTTGGTCGCTGTAGTCGAAATCGGCTAGGAAGATTATTATTATTGTAATTACATAATATTTTCTGGGTTTGTTTTTAAATATATGACGTGATAGGCAAATAAGAGGGCACAGCACAATGGCTATTAGACCGTTCACTCACCGATCAACACCGTCGCGCCATGACCGCGCCGATACCGTATTCCCGATGATTGTACATTGACAGGTTTCAGTAGACATAGTAGTGTCTGTCCTGTTCTTTATTCGTTCCTGACACGTTCGTAAATTAGGCACGTATATTGCGCTGAGATTTTAATTTGATAAGATAATTGAGATTACTACTCATTCGATTTTGAATATTATTTTACTGAAGTTAAACTACATGTTACCTGAGAAACTTACAATATATAATATTATGTTTTATGTTATAATTAACGCATAAGAAGTCGTGGGGAATTGCTAGCGTTAAACGTATATGCTTCAGATTAAGCACCTCTATAAAATTGAATTATAATTATTTTTAACTTTCTCTGTTTGTAATTTAAAGACGTATCAAAGCATGAAGCCACTCGTGAGTAAAATATATTATAAGATGAGATGTTCCAAGATCAAAAAGGGAAATAATTGATGTCTTCAAGCGCATGAGTATTACGCATCCTCAAATTACAGTGTCACGATCTACGCAAGTGTCGCTTGATTAGGGTTGTCAATCAATAATTGTACTTTTTAATAGATCTATTGTTTTTAATTTTATCATTTCGATCGCTGTACTTTTATTGTTCTTAATAAATTCATCCGCTATTAATTTGATGTATAACCTAAATATTAACCCCTAAATACTCTGTAATTAGCATATAATACTTTCAAATACAATTATATTTTATTATGCGTATTATAACTAAAAATTTATTGTGGAATAAAATAAATCGAAATAGTTTTAAAAAATCTTATCTGTTAATTTAACATAATTAAAAATGAATTTAGGTGTAATTCGCTTACCTGCAACGCGCTGTGCTACGTGATTATAATAACATAATGTACCTGTTATATATTTACCACAACTCGTGGTATATATAATGAATAGTCCAACAAAGTTTACGTTTCTCATTTTTCCATCAGTATCTTATGTTGTCAATGTCAATAAAAACGTTGAAGTTTTGATAACCCTAAATTTATAATGCAAGACGCGTGGACGCTTCCACTGAGCGTTGTTAATCATTAATTTTATTAAACTTCATAAGACTGCACCGTGAAAATAATGAAATCTTCGCACACGCGTTTATTAACAATTTAGTAACTTTATACACAAAGTAGGGTTTAATATACGTGATGGTCTTTTTCAGATACAATAAAATATTTAAAACGGCTAGTAATTAATAGCTATGTTAATACAATTATATATTAGTGAAATCATGTCTTGTTACTGCTGTTTCACAGTTGACATTAATAAGATATAGATTTATACTCATTTGAAGAAATTGATTCAGTAGGTCTCAACATTTTACTACTTGAACATGATAGACAGCCTCGTTTAACAGGAATATTACAAAGTTCCAGATAACTTTCTAGCTAGTGGCTTTAAATTAACTATTGGAATAAGGTTAAACTTGTTTTAAATACGTTGTCATAGCTTGATAAATGTTTTGTAATATTTTTATTGAAGTTATACTTCTTTTGGCGCGTTAGGGAACAACGATGAGAGTAAATTTTTTTTAGAATTTAAAAAACGGCACCCTGAAGTTATTGCAATGCGCGCGCACACCGTCACGAAAAGCCGACAACCTGAAGTTAGCTATAGTCAACATTTTGTTTATTTATAATTGTTGTTTGTATTTCTTTGTATCAAGACTTTCAATGTATTAAATACCTTTTTTCTATTGTTAATATCGCTTTTTCTACAAACGTAGAATAAGGCGAAAGATAAAATTATTGAAAAGATTTTTAATTTGTTACGCCAAAGAAGTATAACTTCTAACGCGTGTACATAAGTACACACACCCTTTTTTTTGGTATATAATTATTATAAGCTTTGGTTTATAATAAAGCTCGTAGTGAAATACAATCTGAACAAAATAATGTAGGGTGGGGAACTGGGCCTCGGGCGCTCTCACTGACCGAACGAAATGGAACAATGCAAGCACTGTTACTTCACGTCGGTGTTTCTGTGAGAGGGCGGTAGTACCCCGGGCGAGCCGACCTATTCCTGCTGAAACCAGTTACAGCTTCAGCGTGGCTCTACGACCTACCAAGCTACCTACCATTAAACCTCTGGAGCGATCACAATTGAATTTGTCGTAGAGAAAGCAAGAAACAAGGAGAAGAACACAATATTCGTTTCATCATAAATATTTTAAAATAGACGGAGAAGAAATCGCCGTCGTTACTATAATATATTTTTATCTGACATTCATAAATGCAAAGGTGCATTATACTTTGGAATAAGTTACTAAAGATCAATAACTATTTACTTCAAACGCTTGTTTTATTTGAGGAGGAAATATTAATTAGCTCTCACACGTATCAAGCTATAATGATTCATTGTAAAGCGTACAACTTTGCGACATAAACTATGCGACAAAAAGAACATGACTTACGCTATAATTCCTGCAATATTCATCAGTAACCACTAGAATAATTTGTCATTTCCTTATATACATATCTACTATGTAATTCATTTTAATATAATTGACATGGTAGTTACGCACGAGTATTTAAAGGTAATGAGCAAATAATTTGCAGAGTTATGTATCGAGCACGTAATATTGTAATAGATAGTTTGGTTTAATGCTGTAATTGCAGATTCCACGTGGAACGTTGTTATATGACTACTGGGAAAGAACGCATTATTTCTCTTAGATAATACTTAGGGTTCTAACTATTATAGGTGTTGGAGTTGGATTCATACAGGCCATTATTTATGTCGTCTAGTGGTTTAAATTAGTGGTGGTCTGGTGTTTTAACCGATGGAATATCTATCTGATGTCCGCAGGTTTGAAACCCGGCATGTACCAACGAATTTTTCGAAATCCACTTACATTTATCAATTTAAATCGGTAACACTATCGGCTGACGAATAAAAAAACACCGTAAAGAAATCTGAACTTGAGAAATGTTCTTGTTGTACCACAGCATATGGGAAAAATATAGAACTGTGGATTTATCAGAGTTTGAAATCGCCAATACGTCGTGAGCTGGTGTGGTGATTATGACCCATACCTTCTTTCGGGAAGAGGCCTATGGGCCTGCAGTGGGCTTCTTAAAGGCTGATGATGATAGTCATCTAGCCAGAAAACCAGTTTTTTTTTCATATTTGTGTCGATTATATCGTTACTTAGTATCAGGTGTGATCGTGATCAATTGTTACTCGCACCGCATCGATGAACGTAGGTCCGAGTGCTAGCAACTGAGTTGGAGCTTTCGGTAAAGGAAAATATTGTGATGAAATCATAGCACGGTGGTAGGAATATTCCTTAGTCCACTTAGCCAACTACCACCCTCAAGTTGATAATCGCCAAGCACCTGATGCTCAGTTCCGCCAACTGCACTTAAGAGCCTACCTCCTCCAGGCTTAGCATGTTAACCATCTTAGCTCACATTGTCATTTACCATCAGATGAAGTTGCGGTCAAAAGCTAAAACCTGAATTGATATACGAGTATATGATTTTTTTTACGTCATAGGAGTCAAACGAACATGTGGGTCACCTGATGTAAGTGATTACCACGGTCCATAGATACTTGCAACATCAGGGGAGTCACAAGTGCGTTGCCAGCCTGTGTTGAGGGGGGAGGGAGGAAGGGAAGGGGAAGGGGAAAGTGGAAGGGGAGGGGACGTGGGTTTCCGGCGCTTTCACTGACCGAACGAAACGCAACATTGCAAGCACTGTTAGTTCACGTCGGTTTTCTGTGGGTCGCGTGGTACTACCCCGGGTGAGCCGACCCATTCATGCTGAAACCAGTAATAGCTTAAGCGTGACTCTACCACCTACCGACACACACACATAACAGTTAATTTGATACCGAAAGTAATACATCAACGAACAAACGAAATCTATATTATATGTCTACACCTTTTGCACAACATAATGCATAACATAATGGTCGTACGAATGTCATGTCAATCATTTGAAAAACCATGTGACAAATGTTAGTAGGTATCTATGTTAACACTTGGATGGTTTCGTGGGTCATTTTGCATAAATTGTTTACTACAGCAGCGATGTTTTTAAATATGAGAACGTATTATTATATTAAATGATGTTACACGTTATTACGATTACCAAATTAAAATGTTACAGACTTAATTCTGTTACTAAAACATCAAACATATTTATTGTCTCTTGGGCAATAAAGTTTGTACGCACATATAAGTATGATTTTCAATAATCATTATTCTAGAAACGACTAACTATCTGCCCGCGGTTTTAGTCATCTGGACTATAAGAATTGTAAAGAATTTTTATTATAATTTAATTTATGTTGTTTCGGTTTACATTAAAATATTATTTCCTATACAAATTTTGCCACCCTTTTCCACAATTCTAGGAGTTGAGTATGGGAAATGTAGATTAGCACTTAACTATGTAGGTTATAATGAGTGACGTAATCAATAATCATAACATCAAGTCAATTTCCAGCTAACTCCATAAATATACGAGAAGTGTATGCAATGTGAAATTATAGGAAAAGATATGGTTCAAATGACAAATTATGTCTTGCGTTAGATAATGACGCGGAATTCCGACCGTACTTAATTATTCCATATATTACAAAGTTAAACTTCCATTCCATTAGATCGTTGATTATGACCTTACAAAAGACCAAAATAAATACCGGAACAGTCTATAATTTAAAAAATAACAGAAATAGTGTTTACATCAATTTGATAGCATAGGTTTAATCGTTCGAAATAAGACAAACTATTATCATGAGGAAAGAATAGAAAATAGTAATGAGGATAAAAGTTCGTTGTCTATTTTTACTATTTGTACTTTTTCATAAATATTAGCGATTGATCAAAACTTCAGCTGAAGACGAGCGATTTTTTTAAGGTATGAATTAACAAACAGATATATAGTCCACATTATGTTATGCGCTCGCTAATAGGTACTCCTGAAGACTACGTTAAATAGTTAATTAAATAGTTACAAAGTCAGTTTCATTTATCTATATATGTTGACAACCAAACCCTTTGATCGCTTTAGAGGAATGCGACCACTAAGGCAATGATAGATATAATAGTGGTACAACCGAACTACCCTTGCTAGTAGTTATTATTGAATCCGAGGCTTTCAAATTTTGCTGTCGTAAGAAATTGATAGGTGCTGTTAATAGACATTCACTAGAGTGTTATAGTTTGCCGGACTATCACTAATAAATATACTACCACTAATGCATGGGTTTATCGTGACATTTTCCTTTATCAAAAGCCCAAGCTTATTGTAGCGGAACGCTCTACCATTCAGTTGTAATCGCTTCAACGTGCTGTTTATAACTATTGCAAAGCACCAACCGCGAACGGTAACAGATGAAATTACTTAAATCATTATATAATAACGCAATGTAAAGGAGAAATTGTTTCCTAGATACAAAATTGGCCTGTCACCGTCTATCCGCATACAGGCCGATCGACGCCGAACTATTTGCATGTAAATATAAACAACTTAACGATACCGACGCTCTAATTATGTTACGAAATAATTCTGCACGCAATTTACAGTTATATGGTGCAAGTCTAAAGATAATAATAATCATACTAAAGCCAGCCTATAAGATTTCTATTCCTGGGCCAATGGTCTCTCTCTTCCTGAGGGAGAGAGGTAACATAGTCACCACGCTAACATAGCAGAGATTACAAACTCAGCTAAATCCACAATGCTATATTTTTCCCACATGCAGTGCTACAAGAACATTTTTCTGATTCAGGTTTCCTTACGATATTTACCTTCACCGTCTGCTGATGTTATTATCAATTTGTTTTGGTAAATGTACGAGAATTTCATAATATTCTTCGGGGCTTGAAAGTGCGGATATCGATTTCGCCCGGGAGACCACTTGACTTCTACGACTTTTTGTTAGCACATATTAGATATTATAATACACAGTTTTGTCAAAACGAGTATTAATTTTAAAAACAAACAGGTTAAAATAATACAAAATTCTTTTTTTACACATTCTCCTCTCATCTACTCCACGGCTATTAACTCGGAGTATACGAAACACTAAAGTGTTAAGATAGCTATTATGAATAAAACACAATGGAGTTGACTAAATTTTATTTAAGTGGAGGTTGGTATATATATTTGAGGTTGATGAGTGAAGAGTGTTTGACTAATCACAATGAAAAATGGTTGATTCAAGGAAAATGTTTTTATGTTACTCGTTTTACCAGGACTACATGAGGTTGCTGCATTTAATAATAGAGCTCAAATACTTATTACCACATGAAAGGTACTAGATAGGTACAACAAATAATAAACAAATGTGAATCCCGTGGGTATGTTTAATATTGTATAGAATACATCTCCATTCTTGTCATCGCATTTATCTAATGAAAATGATAAACAAAAAATAAACATATAAATGATAATTAACACGTACGACGCCGCGGTAACAGCCAATAGTATGTACTATTCTTCTCCTTTCTTGTCGTTGTATATTTTAGACATGATGAGCCACAAACAGCTGTTTAAAAAAATATCAAAAAGAACTAGATAATCCAAATAAGAAAGTACTATATTTATTTTCTTAAGCACAATAATAGTTAAAGTAGCCGCTATCATATATCACAAATTCACCGCTAATCCGGAATAAATATTGCACTCACGTATGTTGTAGAGAAAGCAATTGCGACAGAGCGGAAGGACGAACCAACTAATCTGTGGATTCTCTACGTGATCTGTAATTATTTGCGTCTAAATACCGTCTCGTGCAACGATTAGTATAAATTATCTTAGTACACTCTACATTCCTTTAAACATTAGATTTAATATTGCATTTAATGGTGGTGGCTTAATTAATTTAAAAATGCTTTTCGTATTTCACAGGTAGTAAGTTGTAATTTTATAATTGCTCATAAAGTACTAATGATACCTAAACTAGACTAAAATTACTATAATCCGGCAGAAGAATTAACTTTTATGCTAGTTGAAGCCCGTGACTTGGTTCAAAGCTCCGCAGAAACTACATGTCTGGACCGGATTAAAGCAGATTTTCTTTTTTTTTAAATACTTATTCATACTGTTCGGCTTTTATGAAAGAGCATGATATATCGTCTATGTCTTCACTAAAGTTTAATCATATATTAATATGAAAACTGTATTTAAATTTGTTCAATAGCTATTGCATACTAGCATGAAAATTTTCAGAACATTTTATTGCTATTTTTAACCACATAACAATCAACGTTAATGTTATTCCTTTTTTTGTAATTAATGTTTATACTTCTGACATTCCGATATATATATATATATATATATATATATATATATATATATTGTATATTGTATATATATTGCTTTTTACCCGTGGTTTCGCTTGCCTTGATATAGACTTGACTTATCGCTCGAGAACAATACTTTTTTCCGCAAGTATACCCTATGTTCTCTTCTCCTTTCCCCTTACAGCGTGTCTGTAAAATTTCATTATGATTGGATGAGTAGTTAACAGTTTAACAGATTCCTTGTCAAGTGTACCATCAGTGGTACACGTAAAACTTGATCTTTAGTCCACGTGTACCACCAGTGGTACACGTTAAACTTGATCTCTATGCCATGAGCCAGCACGTGACACGGAACGTAATTGAGGCTTGAAAGCACAAGAAACAAATAAATAAACAAACTCACATTCGCATTTATATTACTAATTACGATACTAGACCATGATAAATAAATTACGGTATCTAGATCCTAGAATTCTTTGCTTTATTACACAATTAATATAAACGTAATTACTTTTACATTTTTCTGATACAATCGTATTTTTCGAATTACATTTTTCTGTAATCATAAGATACAAAAAAACAAGGCATGCGGAAATAGCAATCTACTTTATTGGATAACAATAAATCCATTTAATATATGAAAGTAATAAAGCTCGTAATCAGTTATTAAAAGGCTAGTTATTGATAAAATCGCCGTTCACTTATGCATTGTACGTCGATTCATTCTTATGAGGAAATAATTGCTTTTATTTGTAAGTAGTCAAGTTGATATTCTATTTATTATAGAAGTTGTATTTAATATCATTGTATCTGATAGTATCTACAACGCTTTTTTAAAAACACGGCGATCATCAATACATCTATATTAGATAATCTTACCAGCTTACAGGCCTCTTGATAGCTGAATATACGTGACAAACTAAAAGAGACTCACTATAGTGTGAGATATATCTGGTATATGGTAAAAATGCCCACTATATATTAAAACTATTAGTTAAACGCTTCTAATTGATTCGATGAAAAACTAAATTAATATCATGCAATAATTAACAAGTTACAAAATAGAAATAGCCGAAAGAGCTTTGCGGTCATAGCGTTCCATTTGCAGTCGGATTAGATTCGCGACGTTCCATTTTAGGTTTGCTATACTTATATTTAGAAAAACAGGGTTTGAAAAAAATACAGTACACAATAAAAGCAATAATTAATAGTAATATGCAATTAAAGCCCAAAGCCCAGCCTTTACAAATTTCATTAGAATCTTTTAAGAACTACTGGATCCAACGATCGATAATGCGTAAGGTTACAAGTAATAGGACGTTACTTAAATAATATCTGGGGCACATCAGGACATCCTTAAAACACGATAATTCATAAGAAAACGGGACGTTTGGTAACCCTATTCTATTGGCCGACTTCGGTACACGATGGGAATTAATCGTCTCAGTGAAAGTCGTATAGCACATTGAATACTAATATTGTCCACTATCCTGTTTGCGTAGACTAGTATACGATACTCATTGAAACGTTATATAATGCGGTTGATGTGGTCACTCTACTTTTTATTTATATTGCCTAACACGATTACACCAGATAAAATCAGAGCGCTTTCAATAAGAATTTCTTTTAAAACATCTGCAATTACCTATTATTTATTGAATTTTTCATTTCATTTAACTATAATGCAGTTTCCAACTGCAGTAGTTACTAACTTTGTTTACCGTAAGCTAGTTGATGTCTGTCACTTCGACTACCAAACCCTTACCGATTTTTACTTATCTCTATACAATTTTATCTTTATTGGCTAGCCTGTTTGAAAAACCATAATGGTATATGGCATAAACAAAATTGAAATGTCGTCATTGTGAATTTACCCAGAAAAAGCAAGAAGAATTCCAATTGTATTTATTTGCAAAGATCATCTTACTGTTAAATATATAAACAAATAGAAGATCAAGTTTTACAATATCGACTTAAAGAGATAAAAAATAACTTCTTACTACAAAACCCAGCTATATATATTTCTACACTAGCAACAGCCCGTAAGTTCGTCCGCGTCAAATTGTAATTTAAAACTTTATAAACAAATACAGATTATTATAATAAAATTAATAGCGGATAAAATTTTTACATGAAAAATCAGTTAGATACGTCTAACCCTTATGCTACCTAAGTAAGCGCGGCACAACTCTCCCCGGTCTTTTATACACATATAATTTTTTACACAATCCATCCATTTTCGGTCTTCTTCTACTTCTATACCCGTCCACGCTCATACTTAATACTCTTTTAGTTACAAGACTTTCATCTCTTCTCATAATATACCCGTACCATGCTAACCTATTACTCCTCAACTTCTTTGTCGCTGGTTTTATTTTCACACTTCCTCTGATATACTCATTCTTAATCTTATCCTTCCTGTTCACGTCATACATACATTTTAAGATTCGAATCTCTTGCACCTGTAATCTTTTCACTTAGGTCAACTTTTATGAAAATCGGTCAACAGGTGTTCTACTTAATCGATCTCAGTTATACGAATTCCAGGATATATAGGTATTAAAAAATCATATATTTACGAATTTTCTATATACTACAATTTCCTTTTTTTTTTTTTTTTTTTTTTATTGCAGCTCGGCTAAGTGACTGTACTGTGCCTGATGGTAAGCACAGTACAATCCAAAAACAATGGCGACCACCGAAAGACATACTATCTATCGCCGGTCGCCGCTGTCATGCCGGCCTGAAAGCGACCCAGTCAGGGACAGCCCCCCCGGTTGCTGGATATACACCGGCTGATCCCGGAACGCGACACGCCCAAACGTGTCACTATGGCGGGTGTTCCACCTGGTGTACGGTGGTCGCGATCCAGTCGGGCACAGACACCCTACCACCCCTTATTACATAGTTGAAGTATCCGATAAAACAGGCAACACAACATCCGTAGAAAAACGTTGACTCCATCGCAAAAAAAATATAAATCCCGTCTCTCGTTCACTCCTTAGGAAAACTAGTAACATCGAGATTTCGCTCGTCGGTCAATGCTTTCGTTTTAAAATCTATCTAGACAAGATAGAGTTTACTGTGAAACTTGAGAAGAATATGTAATTAGCGAATAATTTATTGAATAACTCTTTGAAATTACCATTTAGATGTAATTGGAAAAAGATCTCTCTATTCTCGTAAACGAAATAAAGAAGTTAATCGTTGATACAAAATATATTAGTTAAACACCACTTGACAAGAATTATTTTATTTTATTCATACTAGATGATATGTCTGCAACTCTTTTTCGTAAATCAAATATCAAAAGAAATATCTCGGTTTAAGTGTCAGTTGTTTTTTTTTATTTATTATTGTCATTTTATTATTATTTACGGTATCCAACCACTAAGTCTAAGGAGAGACATTGCCTCTTTATGTGTGTTCTACCGTTTGTATAATGGGTTGTGTTCCGAGGAATTGTTTAACATTATGCCTATAGCTGCTTTCCACCATCGCACCGCTCGTCATCGACAGGGAATTCATACCCACACATTGCAACCGAAATGGTATCGGACGGTCCGGTTCCAGAGTGGTTTCCTTCCACAAATGATCCGACTGTTGAATTAGCTTCCTGCTGAAGTATTTCCTAGGGACTACAGTATGGAACGCTTCAAGGGGAAAATAAATAGGTTATTTAAGGGTCGGCAACGCGCATGTGACACTTCTGATGTTACAAGCGTCCATAGGCTGCGGTGACCGCTTTACATCAGGCGGCCCGTATGCACTTTTGCTACCGTCGTAGTATTGAAAAAAAATTACCTTTGTTAAATTTCATGTTTCTATTTAACTCGTTTCAATTCTCTTTATATATATAGGTTGGTTTTATATCAAGCTAAGATGTAATGTATTTATTTCAATATTTCATGAACCTCGTCACCCACAAAACTAATTTTTAAACATTATTTAACTTTAAACAGGAGAGTGCGTGTTTTAATTGTGTTTTATTTAAAGTTTTCAGTGTATATATTAAAAGTAGTGTATATATATTATTTTGTACCACAAAATAGTTTTATTCATTTTTAACGTAGGTACATGTGTGTTATTTGAAAGTTTTACAATACGAATAAATGAGGACTCGTAGGATAACTTTATTTATTTATTTATTAATTTTAAGCTGTAATATCAAATAATTAAAATAATTTTCAATATAATACATTTTAATATTGTTATGTTAAGCATGGATGTACGTATAATTTAATATAAATTAAGGCGATATATATGTCGTATGATGAAACCAAAGCAGCTGTTAACCAAAACTGTTACCCTGTAACACATAAACGAAATATATTGGTCATTTTATAATATAATAAGACCTAATTTGTTATTGCGTAATGCGTCTACGATGATTAGTGTTGCCAGTATAAAAAATTTCATTAAATTGTTTTCTAGAAGTATTGTTTTTCCGAAGTGAAACTCCTAATGCGACTTCCAACAAAGTTGCGTTACACGTTTAACGCTACCTTGGGGCGGGGGGTATGAAAGCACTGTTGCGTTAAACGTTCAACGCTCCTGGGGAGGAGGTATGATAGCACTGTTGCGTTAAACGTTCAACGCTCCTGGGGAGGGGGAATAGAAAGAGACAGAGCGAGAAAAATAATCAAATATTTCGTATCTTACTTTAGTTATCTTAATTCCAATATAAATGTTATAGATTTGGATATTTCTCTACTCGAAAATGATAATTAAAAGGTGCGATCAATTGTGACTTGTAAGCAATGTTAATAAAGCTTGGCTTAGAGAAACGATATGATTTCACTAAAAATCAATTACTACCCCTTCCTATTTTCATTTCCACATTACGAAGTTTCACTTCTTCCGCACGGATGGACTCCAGGCACTATTTTTTTAATGTCATGTCTTAAAGAAATATTTGTAGAAAACGAACTATTGGTTTGGATTACTATTAATATATATAGATGTCTTGTAATTATTAATTTTATTTACTAAAAAAGCATTATTCCCAATTCATTTTATTAAAATACTAGCGGGCTCGGCGGACTTTGTCCTGCCCTGATAATAAGAAAAGCCTTGACAGATTATATACCTAAATCTTCCTCATGAATCACTCTATCTACTGGTGAAACCCGTATGAAAATCCGTTCAATAGTTTTTGAGTTTATCGCGAACAGACAGACGCGGCAGAGGAATTTGTTTTATACTATGTAATGATAATGATTTTAAAGAGGTATACTTTAATACCACATCCTAAAGTAAATGTTCAAAATAATATGTCAATATTTGTATATAATGTACTCCAATATTTGTTCGAATCATATTTACTTAAACTGCAAAGTAAATGATTATAACCTCGATTTAGAAAGGATTTATCTCTAAATGTTTTTTTACTTCAAATAATATGATTTGACGTTATAATATTTACATAGGAACACGTTAACTCAAACACGACGAGTGTTTATACACATTATTCTCAAACGTGTAATAATTATTGTGAAAACAAAAATAACCTTTCGGGGATATAAAATAACATTTGGTGGAAAAGTCATAAACCTGGCAACTCTTATAGAACGCAATAAGGCCGCGGGCGTGACGCGTGCGATGCGCGGGCGCCTACATACAACGCTTCCGACGTAACCACCTGTTACGGCTATTACAATACACATGCGTAGTATTACGAAATGTATAGATATGACTCACTATGAAGCATGAATAAAACGGTCAATTATATTTTTATGTATGAGAACATGTTTTGAATTCATCAGAACGTACATAAACTTTTATACCAATAGTTATAGAGGTATGTTAAATCTAGGAATACGCTATTAAAATAAGAGGTCGGAACATTTATAAAGTTTAAATTCGGTATTGATGCAGACAAAATCAAAGATTAAGGAAAAACAATAAAAGGAATCGCAGACTTGACAATCTTTTTATTTCAGTAGGTTTTTAAATTTAACTCTGTTTTCTTAAAATATAGTAATATATGTAATTAGATAAATATAATGTATTTTATTCGGATATTAACTTACATAAATAAGCGAAAATAAAACAGTTCAGCACCCTTTTCCTGTCTGTTTCTGGACAGATTTTCTTTATTTTTGTTTAGTAGTTTTAGTGTTATCAATAAAAGGGATAGAAATATTTACTCTTTTTCCTTATTATTCTCGAGTTGAATCATTTACATGTCTCTATTTATCGTAGTTTACGCTCCTTACGTTTACAATGTACAATATTCGTACAATGCTTTACAATCATTTAGCCCTAGTAACTCCAATAACTTATATAACTTTACTAGCTTCTGCTCGCGACTTCGTCCGCGTGAAAGAGTTACTTTGGGCTAACGCTAACATGCATCGAAAACTATCAAATGGAAAAAAAACTATTTTGAAACATTCTTCATTGGTGCTCCGCTCCTATTGGTCTTAGCATGACGATATATAGCCGTCGTCGATAAATGAACTATCTAAGACTGAAAGAATTTTTCAAATCGGACCAGTAGTTCCTGAGATAAGCGCGTTCAACCAAACAAACATACAAACTCTTCCGCTTTATATATTAGGATAGATTAGACAAAAGGGATATTAAAACAATACATAATTCTTAACTCTTTGGTCGACACGAATATCAAAGTAGACGTCACGATTCGCCCCCGCATGCGCCGGCGCACGTTTCTACGCTCACCAAAACTCGGCCATTCGTCCGTAAATGATCTCAATTTCACGTTAATAGGTCTAGATAAAAAAATATTAAGGTGAGATTCTGACCTAGGATAATTTGCGGTTAGGCCGAAAGGATTTTTTACGACCAAACAATGAGGTTGCGTTACGCAAATCACGTTTCATATCTGAATGTTTTTTTATTTGCGTAACTTAATACAAATTACATATTCAGAATTTAAATATGCATTTAGGTACATACATACATCCGCCACATGTAAATCTAACGTGTCTGTACTTTTTCGATTTTCGTGAAAAAAGTTGTTGCAGGTGTCTAGGAGTAAGTAATAAAATACATTTCAATCACTTTTAGAAATGTCTGTCTGTCTGTTTGTGTGAACAAAGTTCTAAGGTCACAAAAACCTTCAGCAAGAAAATCGTAAAGAATATCCTCGGGAGTAACTTACTGTTTGGTTCATTAAAATCGGTCCACTCTATCAAAAGTTATTGTAGTTTTAATGACGACGCGGCGTAAGTACGAGAGAAAAGTAGACAAGTAAATGGACTTAATACATTCAGATGACTTTATTAATCACTGTTTTTTACATAAGGTTCCACGTAGACGAAGTCGAAGGCACAGCTAGTTTACAATAATAATCAAACTTCTCAAACGCCCTTATTCTACAAATCATAAATGCCGATACAAAAACTTATAAATGGTTCTGTAAAATTTTTCAATATTCCCTTAACTTCTTTAAAGTTCATTCCTAAAAGTCGCGTTGAAAAACTCTATGTCACCAAAATAAAAAATGCACAATAACGTATTGCGCACAGAATTTGCAAACTAAAATATTACTAAAATAATCAAGAATATGTCAATGTTACTCCATAAATAACATATTTGCAAGTGAAATTATTCGTTGTTCGACCAACGCACCCCTATTCCGTAATTTACAATTTCGTAAATCAATTTCATGTGAACGCACGCCACGGTTAACGCGTATGGCCTTAGGCAAGCGCCGCGCCACCATCATACGGCGAGTTATCGAAATACACGTTCAAAAAACAACTATTGCAACTTTTATTTTTGTTAATCTAATGCTGGCTTTTCACAAATAGCTTGTACTAATGGTAAAAACGTTATAAAGGTGAACAGTTTTGTCAATTAATTTAGGTAGCTCTAAACACTATTTCTAACTAACAACTCATAGCTTTATTACTGTTCTTACATTTTACATCAAAATTAATTTGAATATCTTCAAATAAATGTTATATTTTTAGAAACATCGGAATTTTATAGATTACAATTTTTCTACAACTTGTTAGTAGGTGATGTCGCAGCACATCAATTTTTGTGGCATTCTACCGACCGCCATAAAAATTGGTATAAAATATTTGAACATGGTCGTCCAATGGTTAAAATACGAATGTAATAAGGGGTACAAAATCTTTTCTTCATATGTAATATATATATATTATTATCTGTATTTCTTTTTAATATAATTTGCTTGAACGATAAAACCTGTATTGATTAGTTTACAAATATTACCAGATTATACACCTTTTAATTCTCGAACTGACTAACGCTGTTGTCCATCAGGTCTATCAAGACCTTCAGAGCTTCGCCGGACTAAAGAGATTGTAGGCGTAATGAGCGTGATGTATAGCAGACAGAAACTTATAAGTAAAGGTTATGAGTCGTCGATGATATGCATAAAAACTAGCTATTTCCAAAAATATTTTATTAGTAACACTAAAGCTCGTCAATTACTACTAAACATAATAAAATGAATATCGTTTGATAAACAGAGGAGAACATATCGAACGGTTTCATCTTTGTATATCTATATATAGACATGTATAAGTCACCTATCTATACTAATATTATCAAGCTGGAGGGTTTGTTTGTTCGGTTGAACGTGCTAATCTCAGGAACTACTGGCCGCATTTTTATTTCTTTCAGTCTTAGATAGCTCATTTATCGAGGAAGGCTATATATCATCACGCTAAGACCAATAGGAGCACAGCACCAATAAAGAATGTTTCAAAATCATATTTTTTTTTCCTTTTGATAGCTTCCGCTGCGTGTTAGTGTTACCCCAAAGTAACTATTTGATACGGACGAAGTCGCAGGCAAAGGCTAGTAAGTCATAAAATAATATTAATATTACAAAAAATCATAACTGTGTGAACTCGCGGACGTATCTAGTTTTTTATAATGTCCTTGTAGTAAATGTACCGATGACTCTAAAACTTTGGAAAATATACGATAATGACCAAAGCCTTTTGAAGATGAATTGATGATTTTGAACAACCTTTCAGACTTAATATATGGCCTTAGAATGGGATGTTGTAATTCCGGTCAAACGGGTGGACATTTTCACCTTCGTTCGAAACCAACCAGTGGAAATACATACGAGGCCACAGTCGCTTTCACACTCTGTAATAACTATTAATACTTTAATGCAATAAATAGAAATTTTTATATAGCAATATTAAACTGAACGAATTGTATTGTGAAACAATAAATTCATGACAATAGATTTAATACGAATGATACTTTCAGGTTTTATATCACAATAGTTTTTGCACAGTGGGACCTGTCTCGCCACATCTATTTCTGCAAGAATCTGTCTAACCCAGTCCTCATGAACCTCTACATAACCTATTATAACTAGCCAGAGAACTGCAGTCATTTCGAGATCGATTATTCTAATTATCGATTATTATTCCTAAATAATTAAGCTTCAGTGACCACTCACGTCACAAGTATCAAGAGGACTACATTCCTGTTTGTCACTTTATACCACAGAAAAATGGCGTTTGAGGCGCATAAGTCAATTAATATATTAATTTTGTAGTGTTATCTTGTATCAAAAAACGTTGAAAGTGTTATTCCTACGATTTTATCGATCAAATTTAAAAAATGGATTGGTACATTTCACTGTTCTTTTATCAAATAGACGAACCTTCAAAGTCAATGAAATTTTTGCGTCGTTTGGTATTATGAACAAAAATACATATTTGGATAAATGTAATTTGTAAAATATATTACATGTTTGTATTTTTTCTAATTTTTTAGGAGCGTCTTTTTTTTCGAACTGACTACGCTATTGACCTAGCAAGGTCTTAACAGCTTCACCGGACTACTAAGGCGAGCGCTTAAGGCACTCAGCCGATTTTATTTGACAACTAGCTCAAGGGTGCACGGCACCCCTCGGCTTGGGCTGTTGCCTGATACATGCAATTCGCGACCTATCTGAGCTAACCTAAGCTACGCTAACTATTCATACATGTATGAGTTGTTGAAACATATATGTGTACCAAGCATACCTATCTCAACAACTCTTATATATATTTCGTATCGGATAGATTTAGGAGCGTCTTTTAATGGAGTTGCTAAAATATTTTAAGGAAAAATTCATAAACGAATTTAGGGAGACATATGGCAGGATCTATATTTTAGTATAATTCGATTTTATGGTAGAAGTGTGACTTTAAAAGCCCTTAAATAAATTTAAATAGGCAATGCAATTTTATCTATCTATTAAACTATGTTTAATAAGATTAATCAGTGACACTTGTGAATACTAACTATAAGTTTATCACATAACAAATAAATATATAATGTAAAGTGTCAAATAATTTAACAGGGGTTCTGTAATCAATACAAAGAATAAGAAAAAAAAACTTCTTTCACCAAAGAAGTTAAATAAAATATCGTACTGTCGAATGCTCATATGATTTTGACCGCATCCTAAGTTGATATATTATACGTTTGAATGACGTCTGTGCTTGGGAAATTCCTATAGCCTCGATCTCCACCATTAGTTATGTACTGGCCTTTGAGAAAATGAATAGACATTTGAAGGTTTTACCGTAACTTAGAAAAATTATGGATAGGCCTTTAATTAATATACTTGTTATATATTGTGTCTACAATGACGTCATCAATACTAAGAAAGAACGCATTCATAGATATAAAAATCATTATCATCATCATGAGCATGGAAAAGACTCACTACAGGGCCATAGGCCTGATCCCGATGGAAGGTATGGTCATAATCACCAGGCCAGTCCACGATGTATTGACGACTTCAAACTCTGAGAAATCCACAGTTCTATGTCTTCCCACATACAGTAGTACTACAAAAACAATACTCACGATGTTTTACTTCACCGTCAGCCGATAGTGTTATCAATTTAAATTAGTAAATGTATGCGAATTCCGAAGAATTCGTCGATACATGCTGTGGCTTGAACCTGTAAACAATGGAATGATATCCACCGTTTAAACTAGACCAGCACGACTTAAATATGAAAACTGGCTAACATGTATTTTCGTTACAGCGGACGGCGGTTATCTCTTACCATAAGGTGCCGGCATGTTCGTTCGTTCGTATAGAAAAAATAAAAGTGTATATTAAAAATACCGAATATTGAACAGTTACAAAACATTTACGCCTGACTGCACTCTACACATTCAATGTCGCAACGTCGAATGTGTAACTAGAGGTACATAGTATACGATATCGGCTGTCCTCACTGTCCTCAGGCTATGACGGAAGTTGCTCAAATTGTATCACGTTGCAGTGTACCGTGGACGCTATGACAAGCAGAATTATTATCATTATACATAGATCTGAGACCGATGCACGATATGTATACTGTAAAAGAAATTGATTTATTTACCGTCTTATAGTTTAAGATCGAGTATTAACCGGTTTCAAACTGGACGTTGTAGTTTAAGAAAAATCTACTGAAACTTGGACTTTATAAGAGAAAGCAAATTTGTAATTTACTAGCTTCTGATATTACAATTAGGTATTATAACATATTCATATGTCCCACTATATATCCACTATAAAGTGTATGCAAAATTTTAATATGATCGATTTAGTGGTTAATAACAGACAAACTCGCATTCTCATTTATAATATTAGTTAGGATACCTACGGTCGTAATAGGGGATTTACGCATTGAGTCACTTCAAACCACCGAGTGCAATGGATGTGTTATCCTTTATTACGGCTTAGTGGTGAATACTACAATTCATTATAAACTGGTCTTCGGTCTAAATGTTTTAATACACAGTTTATTAATGATATTCGAACTAGAGATATACGAATAAACTATGGCATAATCTGACGTTGGTTTATGTACATATGCATGAAAACTATCAAAATGATGACCGATGAACATGCCTTTTTTTAATAAACCGGTAAAGTACCTAATAGAATGTCCACATGATATAATCTGGGGTCAATTATGATTAAAGGGATTTTAAAGAGTATCAAATTGTTCGATTTCTGTAATAAATTATTATAACAATTATAAAAAAAATATTTTGCAATAAATTAATGAGAGCATTATAATATCATTAAAATAAACATTATAATGCTTCCTGTTTTTGCTAAAAGAAACGAAAGTATTATTTCAAAAATATTAACACTCAGATTGTACTTTGATCTTGTAATAACAATAATGTCAGGCTATAAGAGTCCCAATGCTGAGACAAAGGCATCTTCTCCAAGTAAAGGTAATCACCACATTAGCTAAAGACGTATTGGCTTTTCCGAAGCCCGTGAAATCTGAAGTTCTATACCTTTCTCACACGCTTCAATACTCCGAGAACATTTCTCGAGTTTAGATAGCTGATAATATTACCAATTTAATTTAGAAAATTCACGCGAATTCTGAAAAATTTGTTGCTATATTTCGGGGTTTGATCTTCCAGACATCGCATCGATGTTAAATTGATTGTTGTTTGTCAGAACTAGACTTCAAAACGGCTGAACTAATTATGACGGAACATTTACTGAAAAGTAGGGGACTCGTCAGAGTATTATCTTAGTTGTATATCAATAAGTTTTAAGTTAAGGAATAAAAATAGAGAATTAAGCAATGGATATAACTTTTGGCTAGAATAACTAAAAATCAATAAAAAGATTACGGGGATAAGTATTAAATGAAATAAAAAAAGGGATATTATTTTTATTATTATCATTCATTAACAGAAATAAAACTATCCAAGAATTATCCAAGAAATAATTATTTCCTCTCGAACAAAGTAGTATGCATCAGCTAGTATAAAATAATATTTTACAAGCAATTCGTGTATCAGATACACTCGTAATAACACATTTAGTTAACTCCATGGTATTCTCACACAGCACTTCCCACGGAAACATTAGACACGTGTGTATTATGGTTTACTTGCGCCATTATTTCTTTTGTACAGAATTGCCTAATGTCTCATGGTACAAGGTAAAATTGAACAGCGATTTTTTACACCCATTACAATCTTTAAAAAATCATGAACTTTACTTCAATTACGTATAGTAATTACACGTTCATATAGATAATTTTCTATATATAATTAATTTTCTATAATAATAATATTGTTAGGTGGTCCGCTCATGGCTTGCACCGCAGTCCGAGGGTCACTATACAGTGCTATCATTACTCTCGCCGCATTTGATGCAACTTGACCGCAAAGCGCATCGAGGGCAACGCACTGAGCTGCACCGATGGTTAGATTACGCGGATGGGTCTGCGTTCTTTAACTCTTTGTTGTTTGAATTTGATTAAATGTAAAATTGATTTTGTTATTGTTATTTTAAACGTACATGACTGTCCAAGTGTACTTACTTTATCTACTTATATAAAGTATTTATGTTAGTATTATATCTTTGAGATCATTTGACCAATCATCAAGAAGATTGGCACAACTACACGCCGCTAGGTGACGCCGAGATAAATGTTATTGCGTCTAAATTTTATCTATACATATAATAGGAATGTAAATCTAACGTGTCTGTACTTTTTAGATTTTTGTAAAAAAAAATTGTAGCTGGTGTATTGAAATATGTAATAAAATATGTTGTTTGTTGGAACACGCATCACTGCTAAAGTACTACGTTCACGATACCTCACGTAACGTGGCCAAGAAAATTATAAAGTATATCCTCGAGTAACATTTAGTCTTGGTTTCATTGAAATCGGTTCGCTATATTAAAAGTTATTGTATTTTTAATAACGAGACGATTTAAGTACGAGAGAAAAGTATATAAGTAAATGGATTTTATACATTCAGATGATTTTATTAGTCACTGTTTTTTTACATTAGGTTCCACGCGGACGGAGTCGCAGGCACAGCTAGTGTGAAATAAAATACGACGTAGAATGGAACTGTACCTACATAAACTATCACACAGTAAACAATACACAATACCTTTTAAATCTATTATTTTACTATTCCGTAATAACTCTATAAGCACCAAATAAACAAATATTGCTATCTTATATTTATTTATACATATTATTTAATTTAACTTCGAAAATATAAAAAATCGATGGTCTTGTTGCTAGCTAATGAGATTAAAATCAATATTTATAATACGAGTTGTATAAAGTGAAAATAAACGATTCATAATATAATTATCATATAATATGTGTCACATAATATAGTTATTATTTTGATAGGTGGTAGAGCCACGCCGAAGCTATTATTGGTTTCAGCATGAATGGGTCGGCTCGTCCGGGGTAGTATCACCCTCTCACAAAAAACACCGACGTGAAGTTATAGTGCTTGCATTGTTGCGTTTCGTTCGGTCAGTGAGAGCACCGGAGGACCACCTCCCCTCCCCCTTCCACACTCCCACCCTCCCCCAAACACAGGCTCGCAATGCACTTGCGACTCCCATGGTGTTGCAAGTGTCTATGGACGGTGGTGATCACTTAACATCAGGTGACCCACCTGTTCGTTTGCCTCCTATGATATATAAAAAGAGGAATAATATTTACAAGTATAAGGAGAAATTAGAAAATTAATGAATTATAGTCCGCGCCAAACTTTTTGGCCGCTCTGAATATAGCCGTGAGTATGGGCTTGCGCATAATATCATTAAGATTTGATAACAAAACAAAGTAAAAGTAGTATTATAAGAATCTAAATTGGCATTTATTTATCCTTAAGTTGTCTCGATGTTATGCATATAATAAAATACCTATTATTACGTAAATTTGTGATCTACGCAGCTGTATTCAGGGCGGCCATAACATTTGACGTGGACTATAACTTCGCTACCGATCTATAACCAAAATGTAACTGTGTAATGATGACATCACCTTACTAATATTTGCCGTACATCTATTTTACATATTCGATAATAACTATTCAATATTCTACGCACATACTTCATTTGACTATGTGCTTAAATTAGTTACTGTGGTCACGTGATCACTGGAGAAGTTTGGTTCTATCAAGATTCACCTTTGCAATTCGTTTGGTTTTTTTTTCGAACTGACTACGCTATTGACCTAGCAAGGTCTTAACAGCTTCACCGGACTACTAAGGCGAGCGCTTAAGGCACTCAGCCGATTTTTATTTGGGCAACCAGCTCAAGGGTGCACGGCACACCTCGGCTTGGCTGTTGCCTGTTCGATGCAATACGCGACCTAACTGAGCTAACCTAAGTTAAGGTACACTATTAATACATATATGAGTTGTTGAAACATATATGTGTACCAAGCATACATATCTCAACAACTCTTATGTGTATTTTGTATCGGAAAATTTCTAAACTATTTCAGTTCGAATTCGTTTGGTGAGTGGTAGGACATATCTATTGTGTCCAGATGGATTGCAACGTAACACCCGTAGCATACTTAGGGGTGTCACATTCCAGGACCAGTAACCGGACGTCGTGGTAGGGTTCTGTAGCCGGTTATGTCACGACCTACCTACATAGTCGTAATTGGTTAATTTTCAGTCCCGTTTAGAGATCAGCATACTGTCGAAACCTCTAAGACAATTATGGCATCGATTAGTACGGATCACTTGATGGCCCCGCGTCTTACCATCTCACTTGTCGTATTAAAGTAAAAGATCATAGGTACGTTTTTATTGCTAAATGTTAGAAGGCATTAATCTAACAAACTGATGTAATATGTCAAATAATTTAAATATCAATGAACTTCCTTCTAATAACAATATTTCTATTTAAAATTCCATACCCAATTATTAAATCAATACACTCAGAACTGGCACAAATTTATCTGGTTAATTCTGTGATGAATAACTCGATAAACGTGTTATTTAATTCAAATTCGAATAACCTCTGCCAATTATAACGTGTTAAAAGATTAGAATATTAAAGCGCTATATACTTACGAATCAAGAGTAAAAGGAAATTCGAGCATTATTTTCACTAATTCTCATTTCAGCGACATAATTTCTAATATGAAATTCTAGATGGAAGATTTACTCAATTATAATGTTCACGTTCTTTTTATGTTCTCTGTACTTCTTATCATTTGAATTATTTCGGCAACCTTAATGCATAAACTATTATACAAACATTTTCTCCAATCTATATAGACATTTTGTACATTTTTTTTATTTCATATGGCCACTGGATTCAAGTCCTTTAAGACTAACTTTTGTACAGTCTACACTGTGTTTACATACACATATAGGATTCATAATTTCCAACACTGCTTGAGCGAGCACCATAAACGTCGGCTGCCCCAAACATTTTTACGAAAAAGGTTTTTAATATATTCAACTAAGTAAAACTCACCAATATATGGCGCTGTAGCAAATCAACGTTCAACCGATCACATTCTCTAAATCGGTAAATGTCGTGTAAATATTTGAATGAATTCGAGGAATACGCAACATCTATTTCGCTATAATTTAATTATTTATTACAAGAAACAGTAATAAAAAAAAACATAATTCCGTGTGGAATCGAGAGCACAGTTAGTTGTTGATAAAACAATAATATCAAATATTCTCAATACGGCTAAAATGTTAAAAGTATTTAGAAATGTTTTTCGCAATTATCGTTCTTTAATCTGTTGCACACCAAAATGTACTAACATACATATTTACTGAAGTGTGTATAATATAAGTTCTTATTCTTCGTATTAAATTACACAATAGATGATTATTCATGATCTGATATTATTATTACAAAAGACTGATCAAAAGAAACGACCTCTTTCTATCAAATAATCATTAAGAACGATGTCAAAAATCGATTCACCATTAGCGTCATAATAACAATTTTATACCAAGCATAATATGTTTGATACAAACATAAATTAGATTATTTCGCTCACTCAAAGCTGGAATCGCGACGGCTACTTATTTTCAAGGTAACACCAGGTTGTAAAATATTTGTAATGTTAGATGATGGAAGAACTTATTGCAAGAGTCGATTGCATAATATCATAATTCTCTGATCTAAAATATTAAGTTGACAATACTCACGGCTTCCATCAGTGTAATCTTATTCGGAGTTGCTTTTGCATTTAAATTACACTTTACAGATGGCGATGAGATAGGATGAAAACAGTGGTAATAAAAAATAGCTTAAGAGGAAAAACAGACTGCGAGAAATTTACAGAATAGTTGTTAACAGGAGTTTATTCTTGTCTCACTTTTTCCAGACCATGAAATTGAACGCGATGGAGACAACTGCAGGTTAAACTGACTTTTATCTACTGAAAATAGACGATGTAATGGTTTTATACTACACTGATCGTTCTTTCGAAACTGAACTGATTATAATATTTTCATGAAAATAAATTTAAGGGTCGTTTTAGGCGTGTCAGTATAGTTGGCTAAATTGAAGTACTTTTAGAAGGGTCCTAGATTTTATGACATTTAATATGTGGAAAAATAAAAACATAGGAACATGACTGTGACAGATAAATGTCATATGATATACATATATATAATCCAATTGAATTATCTGTGGATAAAACAGAAGAATACGTTTGCATGACATAAACGCTACTCGCGTGCCTCTTAACTCTGCACTTATACGTACTAAATAAAGCTTTATACGTTTGATTTTAGAGTACAATTCGATGTAACCTAAGATTATAACATATTTAGCTTAGAGAGAGGAACTGGCTATCAAATGCAGTTTGTGGAACCGCTATGGGCGCTTGACGATAGATTTCAACTTGAGGCTACTAAGCCAACTACATGGACTTTAGCAAATGCTTTACCATTTTTTTATAGTCTCACTTTGTTTTACCGAAAGCTGAGGTTAATTGTACGATTCACAGCTACATCGATCGACGCTGTATCCTTTAAGTTATAAGCGACGATTTCGGTGAACTGTTTACAGTTAATTTATGTAATATACAGTATTTATATGTAATATCTATCTTTAAGGCAAAAGTCCTCGGCACAATTATCTTAAATGCGTATCCAAAAAAAAATAGAACCGTAAATAAATGCATTAAGAACCGAATCTCATAAAACAAAACATAAATCTCCTCGTGATAAATTGATTGAGGGTCGTCACTTCTTTACGTTTCGCGTCGCTTCTTGCGTCAGATGAAGATTAATAATACCGCCTTTAAATATTTTTTAACGTGTAACTATAATTTACACAGCCCGTTAAGTTATTGCCCTTGTACAATGACTCAACGAAGAATAAGTAATAATAATACGAACAGTTTTAGTGGATAGCTATTTATTACCATATACACGTATAAAACATGAATTTACGTACGTAAACTCCGGTATCTTTAGATCTATCATCACGACAGTTTGCATATCTACGTGTTTTTCACGAAAAAGATTTTTATACTATTTATTTTACTATAACAAAGGACAATAATAACAACATATAACAATAAACGGGTGCGGAGACGCTGTGACCGCTACTTTCACACACATTTAAATTATACTTGCTTGATATACAATTAATTTCTATAATCAAGATTTACATACAAAATTGTGATAGGACGAAATTGGTATGACACGAATAAAGAATGCAACCAAAATGTACACTTTATTTTCTTCAATCCTTAAGATCAGGGTTCGCGTAATACTTCATTTTCTAAAGCGAACTATGACGCCCTTTGTATGTGTAACTTGATTAGCAGATGTTTTAAATAAATTATGCGACAACAACTAGATCAATGTAACCCTAAGGGCCAAACTTACAAGGAAAGAACAGTTTTATTTTCCGTCGGCTTTGATCAATTATTTTAGTATTCTCAAAGTGATTTTTATATAATTGCTTTTTCAACCAAGTATTTAATTGTATAATACAATATGTTAATATCCGTTCCAATTAGATTTGATAAATCAAAATAATAGTTGCAATGATGGGGAATTTGATTTTCCAGTCTCTATACTGAAAGTGTTGGGTGGAAGGCTTGTTCGACCTTATTGCGTCCATAATGTTTCAGTTGTAGGTACTTGATTGTACCTTGGCTATCCAAGTGTTGACATCTGCCATAGCGGCACTCTTAGGCGTCAACCGGAATCAGCCGATATATGTCTAGTAAATTAGAGTACTTTTTTCATTGCATTAATACTACTATGATTATGACAATAAATCCGTCAGGGTGACTATTTTAAAGCTTATTTCGTTTTAGGATCCGTTAAAAATATCCAGATGCAGAGACTTTTGAGCTAACATCGCAGCGATGACTATCAATTGGTTGTTAATTTTCAGATGATCATCGCAGTTTTTAAATTGTACTATGCTTATCATTATATACAGTGACGTCACTTTTACGAGTCACTTCAAAAATGCATAGTTCTTTAAATACTCCAGTGTACATAACAAAGTATAAGATAACAAAGTAAGTGTGTGTGTACATGTTCTATGTGTTTGTATGGTTGTGATTATATTTTAGTGTGAGAAATATTTCAATAATCTCGTAAATAATAAAACATAGGAATCAAATTTACAAATTATTCAAATAAAAACCGATTGACATTTGAAAAATCGTTATTTTAACTTAGAATTTACTCTTAATTCATATTTTGCAATTCCGTTTTTTAATATAAATCAGTCCACATATGGAGCATTCTATATATCTGTCGCACAGATATGTGTCTATTTATGTTAATATAAAAAAAAACATAAAACACAGAATAGCAATATTATCAAAACAACTTTGTGTTAATTTGTTACTAGGACCGATAGATTTTAGATTGGTAACATTATAAATAAATGAATATAAACGATTTCGTGTTCTTCTATTGTGTATAATAAATGGGTCTAAATATTAATGGACTCATTTCCAATTTCTTAATTAAAACTTATTAGCCGTGACCGCGGCTTCGCTCGTCTAAACTACAAATTTATTATTATTTTTTGATTATTTGTTATATGCATATTTATTGAAGGGTCTCTTTGTACATATTATTTGTTACATAAATGGATCAAACTGTAAGGGCAAAAAAACATTTAAATCGGTTCAGTAATTTCCAAGTTAAAGGGTCACTGATAGACAGACAGATAGACAAACAGAACAACAGAGAGAGCTGTGTAGCCGTGTTAGAATAGATATTGGGATTAATGCTTGATTATACATCTGGAATCAAGAATACAGAAGTCTGTCACCTATTACTTATCAGATATTCCAAGAACTTCATTTGAAATTTGCTGTAGATTGTAGGCCCCTATTTAAGATTTACTAGTTGTTATCTTCCATAATGCCTCTTAACAAAACGTGAAGTATTCATACACTTACATATAATAGAACAGTCCAGAAGATGAACCATTTATATGCATATATTTAATCTATACATATAATTCAAATGTTAATCTAATGTGTCTGTACTATTTAGATGTGTGTGAAAATAATTACTGCAGGGGCTTTGGAATAAGTAATAAAATACATTTCAATCATTTTTAGAAGTGTCTGTCTGTTTGTTTGTACACGCATCACTGCTAAAGTACTAAATTCACGATAAAACCTCAGAAAATCATAAAGAATACCCTCGAGTAACATTTAGTCTTAGTTTCATTAAAATCGGTTCACTCTATCAGAAGTTATTGTAATTTTAATTACGACGCGACTTAAGTACGAGAGAAAAGTAGATAAGCAATTGGACTTAATACATTCAGGTGATTTTATTAATCATTGTTTTTTTTTTATATACGGTTCCACGCGAATGAAGTCGCGAGCACAGCTAGTATTACATAAAATTAAATCAGTTTTATATTTCGTCTACATTTTAACGATGCGTTAATAGAATTTATAATACTAGCCGACGTCTAGAGACTTTTGAGGTCAGTGCAAGCAAGGCCGTTTTGCAATAGTCTGAATCAATGGAGTTTAACGATCCGTGATGGAATTTAATGTTTATTGTTACTCGTAATGTGAACAATGTCAAAAGGAACTAATTGCTGTAAAGATTCATTTCAATATGATCAATTACCTCTATCTATAGAAACATAATTATAAATGTGTGCCGTAGTGCGCGCATCACGCAAAACTTACTCGGTTAGATTGCAATATATTTTATTTATTACTAAGATATCTAAATACTAAGATATCTTCATTTAATATAAAGTTATTAAAGTTTTAAGAGATTATAATTTTTATAAGCATTACGCACTCAGCGATGTGCAAAAATGGAGCAAACAGTGTGGTGCGCATGCGCAGAAGAGGGGAACTAAACGGAGAACATTGTTTACATAAACAAATTTGTAAGCAAAGTATATATTTGTTTTTAATTTCATTTATCTTTTTTATATACATAAAATTAGTTGTTAAAATAATAAATGCAGACGAAGTGACACAGCTAGTCTGTACTAATATTATAAAGAGGTAAAGTTTGTGAGTTTGTGACGTTATGACGTTGTAGGGGGTAATCTCGGGAAGCACTAAACCGATTTTAAAAATTCTTTTACCCTATACTAATATTATAAAGAGGTAAAGTTTGTGAGTTTGTAACGTTGTGACGTTGTAGAGGGTAATCTCAGGAAGTACTAAACCGATTCTTTTACCAATAGAATGGCACGTTATTTGTGAATGTCATAGGCTATATATCATCACGCTAAGACAAATAGGAGCGGAGCAACAATGAAGAATGTTTTAAAATCGGGGTTTTTTTTCCTTTTGAGAGCTTCCGCTGTGTATTAGCCCAAAATAACTATTCCACGCGTACGAAGTCGTGGGCAGAAGCTATTAATTAATTATATTATTATTCTTATATTATAAAGAGGTAAAGTTTGTGAGGTTGTAGGGGGTAATATCTGGGGAGTCGGAGGAAAAATGGTCGAACGAAAACGTTTCTTACGAACGCTGCCTTAACGATGAAATATATGATTGAGTTTTAGAAAAAAGTTGTAGCTTAATAATGCCTATTACCGCCCAACGAAGTGGCCACGAGTCAGCTAGTTAAAAATATAAGCAAAGTAACGATTAAGAATAGTGGTTACATTTAATAGATGTAGGTATATTTACGCAATGAAAGATATAACAATGCATTACTATAGGCGGGTTTATCTCATGCCTTTATACATTTACTTCAAGCAATTACATCGGCTCACCGATGCAAAAATAATCTTAGACTGCAAAACAAAATCAAGCCAATTACCCATCCTGTGCAGTCTCGTAACAATTGTAGGCTAGAAGCTCACATGGATTCAGTTCAACAATGCACACAGAAACCCGAGGACCACCCAACGACCGAGTTGTTGTACTAAAATAAACTGATTTTAGAGTATAAACACATAGCTGACCAAATGAAATTTAAAAAAACAACTTATAAATCCTTACAAATTCTTGGTAAACAACCACAGATATACAATATTGACAGGATGGGAATTAGATAAATCGGTGCTGTTTTACAATCCGTTTGTTAGCGGTGGTATTGCGACAAACAATGTCGGATAAGGTCGGGGTCAAGTGACGCGCTTTCAGAGGTCATTTTACGACCTCATCACTATTTCGTCAGCTTTCTAACTTCTTATAATGTTTTTTGTTGTTACACTGAACTCAACAATTGAACAGATGTAGGCAATTATAAAATAGATATTTACTTTACAATTGAGTTCATTTTCGCTTTTCTAAAACCGTAGATAAATTTGCTCTCGTTTTATTATATGTTTTTAACACGCGATCTTGTTATGGATTAGCTTCAACGGAAATCCACATTCCGAAATTTTAACTGAATTCACTACCGATTACGATTGCAATAAAAATAAGAAATAATTCAATTGTTCGAGGTTTTTTTTTAAATAGTCATGTTTTATAATGTTATAATCCCGACTTATTATAGTACTTACTTCTATACTTTGTTTATATTACATTCATAGGTTCCACCATTCTAAGTTGATTTAGGTTTAATCAAAAGACTAGTAATAATGTTCTCCTTTTTCGATAAAGTCTGCCATTATTGTATTTAAAATCAATTTCATCTTGACAATAATTTATATACCTATTACCTAAAACTATACCACAATTCGTTAAAAGTCCAAATGCGAACATAATACCGCCACACCAAGGATCGATTTTACGTGTCACGGTGGTTTAACTGTCATTCCACTGTCTTGTTGGTTGTTGTGAGTTTAACCAGGCAATTATTGTCACTGCGGGTCTCTAAAGACTGTTCTGACATAAGACTTCATCGCTAGTGTGGAAGCTGTCTTTGTAAAAATACATAGACAAAGAAGCATACGATTGTTTGTTATCTTCACGAAGGCGTTCCGAGAATTTCATCATAAAGCATATCCAAATTTTTATCTATACTCGATCGAAACTCACGTATCACTAAATCAATAAGTACATTGTGCGTCACATAGATTGATTATCTCAATACCTGTCAGTCATAAGGTACGCGGAGTAGAAACAGCGGTCCCGGTCAGACGAACTTTGATTGCGTCGATGCATCGATACTTGTGAAAGTGGTCGATTACTGCAATCGATTCATCAGGTTGCCTTGATGTAATAACCGATTGTTGTAGTATTTATGTAATACTAGCGTTCCCGGCAGACGTTGTCCCGCTATAATTATAAAAAAATCCGGGACAAATTATATATCAAAACGTCCTTCATGAATCACTTTATCCACTGGTGAAAACCGCATAAAGATCCGTTCAGTAGTTTTTGAGTTTATCGCGACCAGACAGACAGACAGATGCGGTAAGGGACTTTGTTTTATACTATGTAATGATATGGATTGTATACTTTTTTCGAAATTACTAACTCTGATGTTCTGATCACCTTCACAGCTTCACCTAAACACTCAGCTAAATGACAACTAGCTCAAGGGTGCCAAAGAGGTCGAACCTCGGCCTGGGATGTTGTCTTGCATATAAATACCGTAGATTTGTATCGACCTAATTAACCATGTCAGCTACGCTAAACATATACGTATACGTTGTGGAGACATAAATGCTTACCTTCCTATGTACCGCATAATCGCGAACATTTATTTGGTATCTGACAATATTAACTAAAGCTAATTAACCAATCGCTTGTATTTTATTGCTTATATCATAATATAGATTATGTGGCAGTGAAATGCGTCACACTTGTCTTCAACATCAATTGGGATTGTTGGAAAAGGAAGGCTGGTAATCGCGATGTCTGGAGAAAAATCATTACCAAAGTTGTTAACATAAGTTGAATTAATGTTTTATAGAAGCGATGTACGTCACCAGTGGGATGTGATCTGAACATCCCAGGAATAGTTTGTTTATGCTCGATTTAAACATAATGGATTTGTTGTCCACGATAATCGATGATTCGACCTATTGTCTCATAAACGCGTGTTACGCAATAGTGCGATATAGTCCTCAAAACGCCCCAAGAATTCAGTTTGTCTGTGCTATCGTTCCTGCGTCGTCATGTCCTTACCAGTCACGTGCGTAAGTGACGCATTACATCAAGGTTTGCTATTTAAATAATCTTTTTAAATATTGCGAAGTGATTCTGATAATTGCCATAGTGATATCATCGAGCAGAATACTTAAATGTTTCTTAACTCGTTAATAGTAAGCTCAAAAATCGTATCAAATGTAGTGAGTTCAAATCTCATGAAATTTAAATTAAATAATTTTATTATTGACCCTATGTAGTTAATTAAATTGATTTCCTATAGAAAATCATGTACACACTAATGTACTATAATATTTGTTTTAGATATATCATCAGGCGAATGTAAATGTATAAGAGCTTTTGTACAATAAAAGGTTTAAAAACATACTAAATATACAACTTTTTTTATTATTTTTTTTAACTTTAATTTTGGCAACCAATCTTCCAGATTATTTCTGCCATTGTCGAGTAGTTATTAATATTCCAATTGTCCAGTGATTATTTCAATGTCAATGTTAAGGTCATGTTAATGTTCCAACAAGATGGTGACTCTCTTGTTAGAACTTTCCAGGGAATTTTTGCGACTTCTCAGAATTCATACTCCGTGGTATTTATTTTCCATTCGCTTTACTTATGCACAATAAGTGAACTATATTACGTGAAACACCACCAATTTTACAAAATATAGAGTCAAATAACACAAGATTATAAATAAAAAATAAAATCCACTACATGACAGACCAAGATCCCGCCAATAACTCCAACATCTAACTTACGCATAATAATATTAGTAGAACCTTATAATTGTAGTTATTTAAAATCAATTTTAAATCTCGCTAATTCTAAATTAAGATTGACATTGATAAGACAATGTATGTAAGACTCGTAACCACTCACGCAAACTAAGTGTAAACTGATGGACATCTCAGCACTGTATGTACCTGTAAAAGAAAAAAATAATAATAGTGGTATTGAACTAAATTAACGCAAGAATATATCGATTGATTCGATCTGAACTTTCAAATTTTAGGTAATGTTTGATTTTTTAAAAGTCGAATATCCAACAAAATTATGTAAAATAACAAAAGGTGGTCGTAAAGGTTTAAAATTAATCATTCAAAATAATTAAATCGGTAATCGTACACAACTGATTGTAATTTTTTTTGTAAATAAATTGGTCGGGTTTGAATTATAGATCACTTTTATGTTGTAACTTATATATAAAACTTCTGGCCAAAACATCTGATGTTTGGCGTCTATACGTTGGAAAATACTTACAATATACTTCTGAATACAAAAATATACTTCTGACCTAGAAAGGGAATGTAAAAATATAATTACCGAAACAAACAATCTGTTGACACGCTTTCAATTTCAGGGTAATAACTGAACGAACTCCAACTGAGCGTGCCTCAGGATGCCCTTTACTGTTGTAAATAATATATGGCTTTCGGTTTCTATTTCACGTAGTACAATGAGATTACCTTTCGGAGTTAGTATTTCTTCAAAGTAGAAGAGAGGTGAAGACATTTAAAGTCAAAAACACCTGTCTATATGCTACATTTTTCTCTTTTAACTATGTTATTTATCCAGATCGTCGAGTGGTTTGACCGCTGTAATATCAATCCGATGCCAGCAGCTGCGAACCCCAGCAAATACCACCAATATTTGCGAAATTCGCGTACATTTGCTAATTTCAATAGGTAAGAATATTGGCTGACGCTGAACGAAAACATCATGAGGAAACCCGAACGTGAGAAATGCTCTTGTAGTACCTTATGTGGGAAAATATAGAACTATGAATTTCTCGAAGTTTGAAGCCAATATACCTCGTGCGCTGGCATGATGATGATATCCATTGGTCTCTTGATGATGATGATTTATCCTAATATTAATTTAAATTTTTTTTTAGCAAATAGGTACGTTAATTATTATCCCCAGATTTCAATTAACATCAATGTGGTATATTCACGGTAAAGCCTATAAAGGATAATTTAATTCCAAAATTTCTCAACACGACATTGGCTTACGGATCTTTATGACTCAGAAGAAACTCTCTGATTAAGTTTATTGTCGTAAGGACATCACATTCGCATAAATTTTGTGGTGAAAGAACTCATTTGCAAATTATGATGTTCTCAGAAATAAAAAAAATATCTCGCATTTATATTTTACTCACGTATACCATATCTCAATTTAAATTAAATTATCATTTCCATGTAAAATCTTTTGATTACGAATAGTGACCTAAAAGGCGTGCAAATCTCAACTACAGATACAACATACTTATCTTTGTTTTGCTACTGCATATCAATCTGAATGGTATGGGTTGGTAACATACTTTGATACACGCGACCTTCTAACTCAGTTCGCTGAATCAACAATAACGGCTGCACTGAGGACTGTAGTTTTTTAAAGTGGCTATAAAGAGCTACGGGCTGTATTAAATAAATGTCGGGTGGACTGTATTCCTATTTTCTATATAATCATAATGCCAACATGGCAACTTTGGACTGGGCAAAACGCCTCTCCTCCCTGAGTCTTTTCACCAGTTGATATAGTGATGCATGACGAAGGGTTAAGTATATAATTTGTCAAGGTTTTTTATTATCAGGGCGGGACAACGCCCAAAGGACCCGCTAGTATCGAATAAAATACGACCAATATTACAAAATATAGAGACAAATAACACAAGACTATGAAGAAAACCTAAAATTAGCTACGTGATCCGCAGGCTAAGCTCCCGTCAACTAGCCTAACTGCATCTTACATACAGCTTATACGGATATAAAAAAATCCTAACTGAAACCACAGTTTTTTCGACTCGATCACGTATTAGTCGGATCATTGTTTTCAAAGTCTTGCTAAATATCGTGACTAAAATCGGAATGTTACTTTTTGACACACTAACGGACTCTGACAAAAATATGCGCGCTGCACAACAGAAATAAAGCTGGACTAACACAGCTACTTAAGAATCTATACTTAAATTTTTATTTGTTTTTTTTTTTATAATTGTCACTATAGCTAAAATGATAAAGAAACCAGTACTAATATTTTAAACTTAAACAAGAATTATTTGAACAATTCAATGTTAAAAAGAATTTTAACGCACTAATCTCAGGAAGTATCAATCAGATTTGAAAAAATATTTCGTATGTATGCTTATTGAAGAAGATTTTACAAAAATAACATTTCTTACGACCCTTAGGATCGGAATAACAACTATACATAATATATGTAGATTCCTGATCGAGTAGTGGCCGAGAGAGGGCAGGCGAAGTGTTGGAAGTACAATAGCAAGATGGATCAACGACATCATATAGTTAGTGGGAAAAACCTGGGCAAGATTAACACAGAATAGAAAAGAATGGCATAAAAGAATGTTTATACCCTGCAGTGGGCCGAGAAGAGCTGTCCATGATGATATAAGTATATTAACCAAGGAAAGCAATGTTACATGGCGAATATAAAGAGAGTTCAGTGCATGAAAAAATAAACATATAATCAAAGTTCGCATTGATAATAATAACTTATAAATAATAAACATATTAATACTGTATAACACTTAACATAAAGGCAATAACGTCTTTAAAAAATCCGTCATAAAATAGTTAAATGAAATCATAAAAATAAACAAATAAATATAAAAAATAATTATAAAAATTACTTTAAAAAAAAACACCCAATAGTCGCTCACAGATACAATTTTTAACTTACACATTAATAAAAACGATAGCAAAAAGAAAGGTGCAGACCGAGAGTCTGCAGAAAAGAAGGTTGAAAAAAAAAACACTTAACAGTTAAAAATAACAAGCATACGAGAACATTGATAATACATAGAAATATATTGTGGTATAGTGTAGGGCCTAGTCGAAGTCCGCCTAGCTAGATGGTACTCTTAAGCTGAAAATCTGTCGCCAAACATCTGTTGACGCGTTCCTGCTGCTGCACTTGAGTCCCCTCTTGGTTTAACATTCCCCATTTAACATTAGAATGTTTTTAAAATTAGTGATCAAACGATAGAACTTATAAAATCAGTTACAAAAAAACCTTTCCAGTAGACAAAATATTCAATCTATCGAGTTCAAAATGCCTAAAAATGAGCTCAAAATACGTGTAACGGTCAGTACTGAAAAATATACTAACAATACGTGCTACAATGAATAATTCAATACTCGAACAATAAACATTTGGGACGTATTACTGTTTTTGGATATATTACTACTGCATAAATCACGTATCATCATTGAGATTCCGGATAGCGTGAAGAATGACTAACACCAAGGCGAAATGACAACAAGGTATTTGCACGTAGGTGTATCGTATAGGTTAAAGTATTTATGAGAAGAGATAGATAATATAACTTTGATTAGAAAAATAAAGCTTTACATGATTCAAAGGATATCTATCGGCACGAAAAAGAGCCTTTTGGTAAAAAGAAGATTTCCGAGTGCTTGCTCTTGCTTGCTTGCGAAAAAAACTATTGTGAATTTCTCCCACGGATGGACGACGAAAAGAAATCCAAACCACGGAGTCCAAGCGTAGGATCACACCTGATCGATATATGACAGAATCTACGCGTAATAAAACTTAGGAAATTTTATACGAGTTACCATTACATATAATAAAACAAAGCCCTCTGCCACGTCTGTCTGTCTGTCTGTTCGCTATAAACTCAAAACACACTGAACGGATTTTCATTCGGTTTTCACTAGTAGATAAACAGATTCATGAGGATGGTTTAGGTATATAATTTGTCATTTTTTTTTAATTATCAAGGCGGGACATCGTCCGCCGGGCCAGCTAGTTAATTTATAAGTCGTATTTTTCTGTTAACTTACAAAAAATGCTATTGTTATAAAACAAAAGAAGAGAACGATATAAGACGCTAGTCGATAGCATCGAGAAACAATCGACAAATTGTGGGTTTGATTAGATTAGATAATCGTTAAAGAAATAGACCAATACCTTTTGCGCCTCTGAGTTTCGTCCTCTATTAAATCAACAGGCACGTCGTTCTTATTTATATATAAACTTAACTAATCAAAGTGGAAGAAAAACCATTAAGAAGCTATATATTAATGCTTACATTTAAATATAGTATTATTAACAATATTCTTCTTCCGGAAGACTGGGCTGTTTCCCGAACCGGTGGTAACTTTGACGTTCATATGCGCCTTCTCAGGGCCTAAACTCAATAAAGTTTTTTTTTTGATTTGATTAAAAAACCTGATATAATTAACTTCACGGTTACTTTTAATACGCTAATTGATTATGTAAATACCCAAAAAATAAATTTCGTATATAATAGTTTTTAATCAAAACAAAGTGATTAAAAAATAATTTGATTTCCCAGATCAAATTTATTATAAAACTAGCGGGCCCGGCGGACGATATCCCGCCCTGATAATAAAAAAAACCTTGATAAATTATATACCAAAACGTTCCTCGTGAATTACTTTATCCACTGGTGAAAACCGCATAAAGATCCGTTCAGTAGTTTTTGAGTTTATCGCGAACAGACAGACAGAGGCGATAGGGGACTTTGTTTTATACTATGTAATGATAATTCATACAATTCTATAAATTTTCCTAACAGTATAACCAAATCATAAGCAAAATTAAATGATAAACACAAAAGCTGTCATATTTATACAACACACGTTGCAGTCACAGCATAATAAATAACAATGAACATACGTTAATTCATTTTTAGTTTGATAAATTCTTTGAAATTACACCGAAAATATAAGTTAGTAGTTTGTATAATTTGATAAAAAGAATATCATAATAATAATTTGGAACAACAAGATCTAAGATGATAATTAAATGTAAACTAAAACAAATTTACAATATATAATCGGATTGTGTGTTAGAATACTAATGCACAATAACACTACATTAAACTTATAATTATAAGACCACGATAATTAGTCAGATATTCAAAACAATTAATTACAATTGTAAATGATGCTCTATTGTTTTCATTATTAATGTTATACAATCGCTAAGTAGGATTATTAAATAATTCAATTAATATTATGATGACTGAACAGCTAATATATAGACAGAGATATAGATAGAGACATCATGTATATATATTTAACACCCCGAGATTAAGCAAATCATTATTCTCATTGTATATAAATCAATTATGCGGTCATCGAACATGCGATATCTCGGCTCAATTGTGCACTACGTTTTGTCAATACACTAGTTCTTTAATTGAGTATTGATAAGCAAAAGCTTATTACTTTGCTCTGCCCTTTTTTATCCAAAGCGTATGACTTTAATATTATATATACTATTTCACTCACACATTTAATACCAATTTAATGTGACCTCTGACCAATATATATATATATATATATATATTTTACTAGCTGTACCCCGCGGCTCCGCACGCGTATTTTTTAAATGTATTAAAGAAATGTAAAATTGTAATTAGGTGTGTACATTACAGAAATACTTTTCCAAAAACATTTGTAACTACGACACGCATGCCATCTACTGTATTATGTTACGTGTACATTAGATATGTGAATACGAATAGTATATCGAATGGGATGGGATTTATCATCAGCACCTTTAACCTACTATGTACCACCCTCAGTGTTCATTAGCACTATATAAGAAAGTAATGAAAATTTTAAACTATACATTATCGAACAATTTGTGTTAAATTGTTTATAATATAGATATAACATGCCCATATTGTCAATATAATTGTGTTATTCTTATACGTTGCTATAATCATTGAATTATGCATAGTAGTTCGGTGAAGCCGTAAATGCCGCAAACCTAATAGCATAGTCAGTTCGAGAAAAAAAAAACTAAATTATGTACGTGCAAACGCGGTAAATAAAACAAAATGGCCGCCAAATTGACCAAAATGATAATATAATTCAAATTACATACCTACATTTACTGTTGGAGTCCAGTACAGCGCACGTCTCACGCGCTTGTTTACAGTAAACAAACTATTTTTGATCAATTTCACACGAATGAATGTATAGGTAACAGTTCATCACTACATAGTGTAAAACAAAGTCCTCTGATCTGTCTATTTATCTGTTCGCGATAAAGTCAAAAACTACAGAACGGGTTTTTCATGCTGTTTTCACCAGTAGGTAGAACGGTTCACAGGGAAGGTTTAGGTATAATATGTCAAGGGTTTCTTTTTATTATCAGGGCGGGACAACGTCTGCCGAGCCCACTACCTTAAAATAAAATAGCTCATTAGTTAGTTGTCTGCTAGTGAAAGTCCCGTGAAAATTAATTCAAGCATTTCGGATATTCCACTGCGGCTGAAAAAAACCTAAATTACTTTTTATGAGGTCTGCAATCTACCAGTGAATATCCCGTGAAAATCGGTCCAACCATTTTGGAAATAGCAATGCGGACGAAGCCGCGGACAAATAAAATAGAATATGTCAACCGCTATAATTTCGGCTATCTGGCAGTAAAAAGTAAAATTTCCGTTAAATTAGGTCCAGTCGTTTTGGAGATTACCCGGAACAAACAAACAAACAGACAAAATTAATAATAAATGGACAGAATACACATAAGGATATTTAAAAAATTTTTTTTTCAGACAGTACTAAAGGTTGTGCCTTTTTTTTTGTAGAGACAAATAAAAATTGGAAATAAAAGTAGTATAAACTTTTTGAATAGGAAAACAAAATAAACTTTGAAAATGTTTGCGATAGAAACTTACCACGTTACAAAATCATACTAACCTAACAAAATCTCTCAAATGGAAAAAAGTGCCCGTTTTGAAGTAGTACTTAATTGGTGCTCCGCTCCTATTGCCTTTGCGTGATCATATATAGCCTATCCCTCCCTCTTTAATTAATTTTTTTAAAACCAAAGTTTTTTTTTATTTCACTCTGTTCCTTCCTGATATTATCCTTCCACCCCACAAAAAAAAAAAAAAACCCCCCCCCTCTTATAATATTTTTTTCAAAAAAAAAAAAAAAAATCTTCCCCTTCCCGCGTTATGGTGTCCATCTCAACCTATGCTAAAGTGTCATAAGAATCCCTCATTGCTGATTTTCGGCTGGAACCCAAGTAATAATTATTTAATAGAATTTTTTTTTTTTTTTTTTTTTTTCATATTATTAAAAAAAAAAAAAAAAAAAATATTTCCCCCCCCTTTTTCCCCTTTTTTTCCCTTTTATCCCCCCCTCCGCGTTTTTCCCCCCCAAATTTCTTTTTTTTTTTTTTTTTTTTTTTTTTTTTTTTTTTTCTTTTATAGGATCTAGCGTTTACCCACCATCTCACCTGATATTAAAAGACGATGCAGCCTCAGATTGTAACAAGATAAAATTTAGAGGACTGAATCTCGGGTGCAAATTGAAACACATTTGTATACATATACACTCATAAATTATATCTCGCCAAACAAGTCAAACAAGCTTATAGACGATCACTCAAATGTCGCTTTTCGCTTCTTATTTGAACGCGTGCCCGATGGATCGGCATGGAAGTAGATGTCATTGAGATAAAGCCGGCGATTGTTTGAGACGTCGGTAACAATGGATCATACATTGTACTGTCCGTTAGAAAAATGTCCGAGGAAGCGGCAATACATCTAAACCTTGGACGGGTGAATAGACCGAGAACGGACATAACATACATTATGCGGCCGGTGCTTATTTATTGGAAACCGGACAAGATACATTGCGAACTCTTATTTAAATACACGGGTGAGAAAATACGATACTCTAGAATCGTTAGATTTATATCTTTCCAAATACAACAGTATCTATTTATGGTATAAAACATTCATAGCGGCGGGTTAGACCGACGTTAATTAGTCTAGATGGTATGCGTCGCCACGCTATATGATTTTGAATTTCTGTATTTAATTAATATAAAAGTTTATGGGATACAAAATAAAGTCATCTTTTTCTTTTATTTAGCAATATTTATTTCCTGTAGTAAATAAACTATCCTTTTATGCAAATTACCTATACAAAATAGTTTCGATTTTTCACATCTGCCAGGTGTCTCGTGACGGCTCACAATTTGTTGTGTTTTCTACTAGCTGCTTTCTGCGAATTCATATTTTTTAAATAATATGTACAAGCTAATTTTATGTGTAATAAAATTGAACCAACACCACTCAGAATCAATATTCCAATTCAAATAGTGTCTGAGAAAATAATTCCGAATTTAAAAGAGAACGGTTTGTTTAATTAACATTACAATTTTTACCTGGATTAATTATAATTTTAGCATTGTCGCGTAGCACCTGTGAAAAACATAATGATACATAATACTCTGAAAAAAATATTTTTTCAGGTAAAAGTTTCATTAAAATCCGTTCAATCGTTTCTGAGATTAGTCTTGTAAAAAAATATATGTTAATCTCCTATCTATATATAAATAGGCAGTGGGGAAACGGCTAAGAACATCTTCCTCTTCTGTTTCTTATCCGATTTTCCTCATTTTTTTTTGTTTAGTAGCTACAGACGAGCTTTAGTGTTAGCGAGAAAAAGTATTGGAAATAGTACGTTTTTTATGTTTAAATATGGTCTAATTTCTACCATTGGACGAGCACTCATATAAACAAAATGATAGAGGTCTGTCGTTGTGTTCGCGTTACTCAAAAACTACTGGATATATTGCAATTACTTTTTTTTTATTTAACTTCTCAGACACTTCGTTCTTACGAAAAAAAACACCATGATAGTTTAATTTTATATTAAGTTAATCATATTTGAAAAAGCCACAACTTTTATAAGCACGCGTTCAGAGATGTTTGTGCTATTGACATGGAGAAATGGGACAAACTGCGTAATCCTTTTGTTTTTTCTCTCGAAACATAAAAGTTATCGTTACGATACAGATGAAGTCGCGGGTATCAGCCAGCTTGTTATACATATACGTATAGATGGCAGTCGAATACACACTATAACTTTAAAATGAAGGTTAAACACAAAACAACAAATCTATCATATTTAACTAGCACTATCAAGTATACACACAACAGAAACTGGGGAAGCGGAACTGTAATTTCCGTTCTTTTCAAAACAATAGGTCGTTAGGTTATATAATGTACGGGTGCAAATCCGTACTTCTTCTCCCGGTGTTCGTAATAGCGTTGGCAAACGGAAAAAAATGTAATAATTCACTCCGATTCGATTCGCTGCCGTGGAGCGAGCATTAGATAACTGTGAACTGTCTATAGTTAAGTAAACTGTATTGACTCGAACGTTTAAATCGGTTGTTAACATTAATTATCGCATTGCTTAATGGAAGCGATGGATTAATTCAGTAATACTTATCTATTTTAAAAATATAGTCTGCGTGAATGTTATTCTTTGCATGATACAGGATCTATGATATATCATAAATATGTCAAATATGTGATACGTAAATATCATGAATATGTCAAAGTTATACGAGAAAGGTTAAAAAATTGCAAGCCGAAATCATGTAAGGAAAAGTCCTGAAATTCCACACAAAATTGTAATTTCGGGACTTTTCATTACAAGATTTCGGCTTGCAATTATTTGACCTTTCTCGTATAACTTTCACAGAGAATTCTTATTAGTATTAAGTCTTCTATTCCCACAACATCATGCAGTGAAGCAAAACATAAACATCCTTACTTATAAATGCGCCTAAGCTCTTTTTTACACAAAGAAGATATGACCTGTCGTGTTAAATAAATCTATTAAAACGATGATCATGAATTTTATTATAGAACTAGTCGGTGCCCACGATTTCATTTCTTTGAAAAAAGGTCTATTGTTTTATATGATTTGTGTTTTATCAAAATTTATGTTTTCTCTTTTTGATTTTTTAATTATAATTTTATCATTACTGCCTAACCCGTATGGAAAAGCATAATTATTTATGGCTTAGATAATACTCGTAGGTAAATAATTATTTTCTGTCAGTAAAATTCTTGTTAAAATAGGACCAACTCTTTCGGAAATTGCACAGGATAAAAAAACATTCATTTCAATTTTATTTATATGTATAGATACAAAACAATGACTAATAAAGTCATCTGAACGTATTTAGTCCATTTGCTTATCTACTTTCCTCTCGTACTTAAGTCGTGGCGCCATTAAAATTACAATAACTATTGATAGAGTAGCCCGATTTAAAAGACTAAGTTACTCCCGAGTATTAGCTTTATGATTTTCTTATATAAGGTTTTATTGTGAACCCAGTACTTTAGCAGTGATGCGTGTTCATACAAACAGACAGACAGACATTTCTATAAATGATTGAAATGTATTCTATTACTTATTCCTAGACACGTGTAACAATTTTTTTCACGAAAATCGAAAAAGTACAGACATATAGATTTACATTCTCATTATATGTAATATATATTTCGTAATATGGAAAAGCTAATTTTGTATGTAATAAAATTGAAACAAAACTTTCAATATTGCAATTCAAAACAATATCTGACAAGAACCATTGCGTATGAACAATAGAATGCACGTTACCCGAACCAAAAGGTCATATCAATCAAATTTCTCAATCAACACAAAAAAACTGTCAGTAACCGTCACAATATTTGTCAAGGCGATATTAATAATATTTTCCATCTGTAATTATTTGCGTGACCTCTGCACGATTACTTTCTAAATCTAGATCGATACCTTTAAAGGTGAATATAAAATACCGTGTCGAATTGTATTTAAACGGATTTAGTCCTGTATCGAAAGTGCGTTGAAGCGTGACAACGTTTGTTAAGTTAAGGGCACTTATAAATAGACGCGTAGTATTTTTAGATAAATACTTCGACTTTATTCCTACTTATCGAACTCTCTATCATCATCATCATCTACTTATCCTCATCCCACCTAAGTAGAGTCGGCACAACATATTTTCCTTTTCCACTCTCCCCTGTCAGGTGTCATTTCAGTATTCCCATACACATGTCATTTTTCACATAATCCATACATACCTATTTCGGTCTTCCTCTACTCTCATATCCGTCCGCGGTCATACTCAAAACTTTTCTAATTACAAGGTTTAAATCTCTTCTCATGACAGGTCAATACCATGCTAAGCTGTTATTCCTCAGCTTCTCTGTTTTTCCGTACTAGTTTTCATTCATTTTCATTCATGCAAACCTTGTGCTGAAAATTGCAAATACAACAGAAAAGAAAGCCAAATATGTGCAGAAGTTTTAAATTGATGTGCTAACATACATTCGGCAAATGGTTCTTCTTTATATTGCTTTTAAGCCTAACTAAGCTTTACGTACATTTTAACGGTATTATAATACGGCTTTGTTAAATTTGTCATATAACTAATATAGTTTTTTTTGTAGATTAAATGTAATTGGAACTTGAATAAATCTTCTACCTAATATTACGCTGATCATATATCATAAACCGGGCGATTTGAAACGTATGTCGATAACTCAAAACATACGAAACCAATTTAGGTCACTGCAATAGATTGTCGAACATTAGTATGTTCAAATTTGTATGAGTTCTAATACAGCCACTAATATTCATTCTGAGATAATTTACAACGATATTTGCCTAAACTGTGGTGTCTCAATAATTTACTGTTCGGCAACTTCAAACACTGAAGGATTACAGTTGCACATGATAACTGGTATCGAATTACTAATATCTCGTACTTGTACCTCTACGTTTATTTATGTCGTTGCTACATATCATTTTAACTGCATAAATTATATATCAATTAGTAAACAAACACTAAACGAAGCCTTTTAATCGTGTTTGACTATGCGCATAGTCCCACGTTTGGTAATATTATTGAACTAGTAATGCTATTAATAAATTCTCTGATGTATTATTTCATTATTGCTGATCGTTTAAAGCAACCGATGAATAAACACAACAACAACAATGGTGTGCGACGTAACGATTAATAATCTAAATTCTAGAGGATTAAAAAAGTAAACTCGTGAACAACATTTACACCTTTTGCTAACTTTATGCCATACATCATAATAATATATCGTATCGCAAATAAATGTCAATAATATTATTATTGTACTTTATTTCGATTCACAATATTATATACTGTCAATAAAATATATTATAGTACGTAAAAATACTAGATATATACTTTAGTCAATAGATCCGTATACGACGGAGTTATTTGAAACAATTAAACAAATGAACAACATTAACAACCGTCTCTTTTTTACTCTTTCCCTTTTTTAGTCCGAGAAATATTAAAAAAAATAGACAATGCTATATCAGCCTAAAGCTCGTAAAACTAAGTAGGTTATATATAATCTATCTTCTAAATATAACACAGTCCATAAATGGTTTAGTAAGTTGCGCGCCAGTAATAAATAATAAGAGACTACTAGTAAATGATCATTTTTAATAACAAATATTTATAAAAATGACCTAGAAATCTTTATTCAAGTCAAACTGGTTATTATTTAAACTTCACTATAGATCTCGTAATTATGGAGCAAAAAAACATAATTGCGTGAACTTATTTATTGCAAATATAATGAATCATATTTTTATTAGAAACCGATAACCTGTGACACACGACCTGTCCGCACTTTTATTTCGTTGACGCTTAGCACAATCTTGGATATCTATGATCTGAGAATTTCATCCTTTTGTAGACTGGCTGAAACATGTTAATTTATTGTATATCGAATATATGTAGTTAAATATAATATAATGCCATTCTATTTTACAGACTCCGAGTTTTATTATCACGCTCACCGAATCAGTCTAACTCCTACACTCTCTAACCCACATTTGTAATGGTTGTTGCTCCTAGGCTAATGATCGCAGTTGAATATTATATAGCTTATAATCCTGAGTAAATGTACCCTAAAAATAAAACAAATGACTGCTACTTTCAGAGATTAGTTGGTTTAAACAAACAAGAAAACTATCAATACCTCAATTTTACCGTATGAAGTATAGATTTAAACTTACTGTCGTTCACAGTAATATTAGTTCCCATACGTTGAAAACTCTATATATTTTTGTATGAAAAAATACAACCAAATTAAGACTAAGTGCACGGTAGTAGAATGCGGTTACATTCATAGACAGGAATCCGACGTCGTGACTGGTGATCGAAAAAAGTTGATGCGATAAATAAGGCAATAGAAGGGACTGTTTTAGAAGTTTATACTGCTAAACCAGTAAACCAACTAATAATAAAAAAATATAATTATATATAGCACCTATTTTGTCAGAAATATTTAAATATACATTAATAAGGTAGACGTGTACATATTATACATACATTTATCATAATTACTCCAAGCAATTTTAACCAAAAACGAACATGAAGTACACTCAGTTTGAAAGCGATTAATTGTATCAACAAGAAGTGATCAAATCAAATCAAAAATACTTTATTCAGTTTAGGCCCTAATAAGGCGCTTATGAACGTCAAAACTACCACCGGTTCGGAATCAACCCAGTCATCGAGAAGAACCGGCAAAAAACTCGATCGGGTACATCTTTTTAACATAGATATATATATTTCGAATACATTATACGTTACAATACCGTTTTTAGTGGATGTACAGAGAGGAGTCAATTCCAGACATCACCAACGTTCACGTATTGATCCGCTCTATAATAGCCTTTCGACACTAACACCTGCTTGACATGGCGCTTAAATTTACAGGCCGGCAAATCGGTGATATGTTTTGGGACTTTATTGTAAAAATTGATCATATTTGGGATTCCAATCCAAAACCCTCAGCATGACGAGAGTAGCTAAGCGGTCGCTTTAACCACTGCGCTACCCGTGCAGTCACATTTCTATCAATTTTATACCTGTCTTACTTCGGATCTGAATTTAATAGTCTACAATCTATTATTTTCTGTAAACGACTACAAACACAAGAGAATTCCCATGTATTGAGACGTTGATAAGTTGTTTTCAATGAGGTGTAATAAACCACTGAAAGCAATGTGTTTTTGAACTGAAAGACGCCTTGAGCGGTATTTTTTTGGCAGGCGAAAAACTTATGAATTCACGTCATGACATGCTAGTAAGCGTGACCGAGCGTATTGCTCTTGTACGGCTTGCGTCAGACTAGCGACGCGTAGGATAGCAGCCTGTTTATTAATTATTTAATAAACAGTATATAATTATTTAAAATGTTTAATTAATTCAAAAAATCATAAGAGAACTCAGTTATTTTATTGGAGTTTTCAGTTCTATCGGCAGATCTTATGAAACTTTCCGACTTTCTTTTTTTTTAATTTAATCATATGACTAAATAGAGTAACCGTCTTTTGATATCGTCAATTGATTGATTACTCTACTGCGAGGTTCAATTTACGTGAAACAGTACAGTGACCAAAAATGTGTTACTCTTTAGCAGCACCCGGAGAGCACGTGCAGCGGAATAACAGGTACACTTCCTGTGGACGCGAATAACATCAGCCCGAAGTATTTGGTGACCCCATCCCTTAAAGTGGCATATAGATATGCTATGCTATTGTATGACTTAAACAAAAACGCGTATAGTGTGTTACGATTTTTAGACGTTTAAAAGAAAATACATTAGAATCTGTGCAGTCTCTGCTTTACGGATATTTGAAGTTAATCGAAAAGGACTAGTACAGTCTCTAGTAATCTCTTTCGCTGCTCTGAATATAGAACCATAAATTCGTGCTTGCGCGTAATATAGTCAAGAATTTAATACAAAACAATTAAATATGATAATAGGCGTCTAAAATCGGTATTTGTTTACACTTGTCTCGATGTTATACGTATAAATAATACGTATTTATATCTAAATGTGTTCAGTGCAACTACATTCAGAGCCATCCAAAATTTTGACGCATACTGTATATAGATGATTTTATAGATGTAAGCACTAACAATAGTTTCTAAGTTATGTGTATACTACTACCCAAATGGACAATTTTTTCTGCAATAAAACATTTTGATTTGATTTGATATATATCTATATAGCATTGCCTACTTATCATCTTAGAATATATTTGTGATTATTATATTTTATTATAATTAATTAGGAAGTTTAGACGAAAATTACTATATGAAGTAATAACAAATACAAACAAAGGTGGAAGAATATGTAGGATTTGATTGTTTTTATATATGTTATTAGGCGCACAGATACATTTCGTTATGTATACCAATGTTATATTTAGAAGTTATAGTATTTTATACAATACAGTAAAAGCTCCTTATTCGCGCTTCCTTCATTCGCGACCTAATTTCTATATTCGCGGCTAAAGATTTCTTTATTCACGGATCTAATCTGTACATCGGTACATACATATGCATTTAAAAAGGATTCAGTATCCTTTGTAAACGCGTCGACAAATGGAATAATAAAAAAGTAAATATAAATGGACAGAAGAGCAGGTTAGTGGCCAAGACGGGACATCTTCATATTCCGTCAAGTTACAAGATAGTACTGTAAAAAGGCATATTGACCAAATAATACAACCTAAGCAGGATTTTCTCTATCCTGTACATCTAATCAAGAGAGTAACGAGACTACTGTCCAAGATAATGTTGATGTCCAGTCTCCCAAGGCTGCCGCCCTACCACCACCACCCCAATATGTCGACAAAAATTCTCCTATTGATTACAGACATAGGTTACGCGCACTTCCACATAGAAAACTTAATCCATAATTCATGTAAGGAGGTGTTAGATATAATAAAATAAAATAGTTTGTGAACTACCACTTGTGTTTCACTACGCAATACTTAACTGATATCTTATTACAACTACGCAATCTGTGCAAATTCAAACATTGCCGAAACTGCGAACGAAATAGAACGAGATAAGTTCGAAGAGATAGTATCATGTATCCTTCAGGAGTTGCTTGAATCGCATAATGAAGATTTGACTGATCCGACTTGTTAAATTCACAACTCATCGAAGAAGAGGTTTCAACAAACACCGGAAACGTGACATTTAATTTGAAAAATCTTAGTGAAGGCTTAAGAATGGCAAATGAGCTTTGTGATTTCTTTATAGAAATTGATCCGTCTATGGAACCAAGCGTTATTTTTAAGAGGCAAATTGCTAATGCCACTGCTGAATATCAGTCTGAATTGAAGGAGCTTTTAATAACTGACAAACAAGAAAAAATTACAAAATTCTTTAAATCATTGCCTAAGTCTGAAGATAATAATTAATAAATATGGTCAAAAACTTTGTTGTTTTTATTTTTTCACCTATAAACGTATCCCCTATAATCCCATATAAATCACCATTCCTTATTCACGGTTTCTTTATTCGCGGCATATTTACGGAACATATACCCCTCGAATAAAGAGCTTTTACTGTAGTTCATAGCACGCCTGTGAATATGTACAAATAATGGCAATACATAATATAGTAGGCGAATTAAAAACGACCTTCAATGGAGTTCATTTCTATATAATCTATATAAAACAATGTACACCACTATTATAAAGATTTAAAGTTTGTTTCTTTGTGGGAGAACCAGAACTATGATATTATGAGCTAAGTGACACAGGGAATCATTTACTGTTATCAATTTTTAATTAAAACGTGCGGTGTCACTGGCGATTACTAGTGTATAATAATAGACCGATTAAACAATGATATAATGGTGTTATTAATTACCATAATATATACTATGACAAGACAGCAACGTTTCGACACAACCGTGATAAATTTACAGACCGTGAGAATAAATTTGTATAATTATTAAATTGACTATGATTCATTTCAATGTAAATTAATAATAAATATTGTTTCGAAATTTGTCATTTTTATATTATACTAGCGGGCCGGCCGGACGTTGTCCTGACTTGTAAGTTTAAAAAATCCTAAAAGCCAACTGCAACGCCACCTACCGGGTCCAATTGTAAATCTAAACCATTCTCGGATCCGCTGGAACGCACACACAAAATTTCATCAATATCGGCCCAACCGTTTAGGAGGAATTCCGAAGAAATTTATATATAAAGAAGATTTATGTCAACCCTGAATATCGCTAATAATAAATTTAAAAGATGTATTCCAGAGTTGCTTTGCGAGTAACGCCAGCATTGTGAAATAGATAACTTTTCGTGTCAGTTATTTCTTTCTCCTTTTCACGCCGTAGAATCATTTGCTAGTATCAGCGTTCTGTTGTAATCGAAATAATTGCTTGATGGCATTCTTATATTTTCATTATATAAATAATTGTGGGTATCTTTTACATAATCAACCTTATAATTCCTGTTCCGTATTATTATATTGAATTCATTTCACTGATGCGTATCACATGATAACAATCAAAACTATAACGTGATACTGCATAATATAGGATAAAATAGTTATATTTTATCAATTAAATTGTTATACAAAAGTCCATCTGTCATTGGTTACTGTATCCTATAGCTATGTACCAAAGAGTATAATAAGTATTATGAGGAACTATGTACAAGCAATTTCAAAGGGCCGCAGTCGTGAAGGCAGTCATGATAGGTCGCTACCTCCAAGGAGTGAGCTGGAACATCTTATATGAAAGTGGATAAGTTACCAACTACAACTCTTCGGAATGGAAAGTACGAGAATTACTTATTTGATGTAGAAATAGATGTGGGAATGGCTTTCCAGCAATTAAATATTGCATTGTTCTACTACACTTTTGATAGTGATCGCTCATGTATAAAATATGAAATCCCTACTAACATTATAAACGCGAATATTAGTTTGTTTATTTCTTTGTTACGTTTTCATGTCTTGACTACAACTGATAATCATGAAATTTTGCCATACATGTGTTATGGATACATAAAACGATATAATAAAGGTCATACCTATCAACCTTAAAAACTGTACTAATCCCGAAGGATGGATCAAAACTAAAGTGATGCGAGCGAAGCCGCGAGCAAAAGCTAGTGCTGTAAATAGCACTGTAAATGCGCTATAGTTTCGAAATCAATAAACGCATCGCGGAATTCTCGTTTAGGAACACGACGCGAGATGTCATAACGTTATGCAAACGTGAAGTTCAATGTCAGTGGGTTACCTTCGACGAAGGTGAAAGTTCGTGACGTCATTGCTTACCCGACCAAATGGATGAGGTTAGACCTCGCTATAAACTTCAACGACTCTTTAATTTAGTCTGATAAGCCGATTAAGGTTTAGTTAACAAATAAAAATAAAATTGGAAGCAAAGCCTTAGTGCATTCGAATTTGAATAATTTAATATGTGTTTTTGTAATTTGTAACAAAGTAAATATGGTAGATTACAGATAAGTATATATTCAAAATAGATACTTCTTCATGATACACCTGAAATTTCATGGAAAATGCAAAATGATATGACTTTTAATACCCAAAAGGTGAATCATAGCGTGAATAATAGTTATGTATCCCGACAAATACCTCTCTATACGTGCACAAAAATTATCATAAATAACTAAAATACTTTCAAGTCAGTATTTAGCCATGTTTTTTATTATACATTATTATTTCTTCACAATGCTGGTTAGCTGAATGAAAATGTCTTGTGGCATTAATCTTGTCATTCATTTGTCTGTGTTTTGCCTCTGCGAAAAACATAATCAAGTAACCGATCAATAGCCGACTCTTCCTGGTGACTGGAATGTAAAAATACATAGTATGAAAAAGATTTCATAAAGCTCCAATTATAGACCAGGTTTTGATATTAACCATAGTCATTTGTCAGAAAAGAAATGTTTACAACGGTGGTGAATCTCGTCATCCCTCGACAGCCACCACTGCTCTTTAACTGCAGTGTAGTAGCCATAAAATGGAATAACCAATCACTTTGTTAAGATTTAATGAAAAAAGCTTTTTATGAATGCTGAATGATTTTAAATCGTGATCTAAGACTATCGCAGTTTAGTTTATTACTTGAAATCGTATAGAAAAAGTTTCCAGTCTTTATTCGTGCCTAATATCTATTGTCTAAATTAATATTTCGACGTATTTCATCAAAATATGTTACGTATGAAATAAAAAAATATAGTTATTGTTATTTTAATTGGGACCATTATCTTTCACTTTTTCTCTTTGCTATTCTAAGATCTCTGTGAGATATTATGTATACTAAGTATTATTTACATAACTCGACTTTCTTCGCATCTAATATATTTCATTTGTAATAATTTTATAGACTCAATATAATTACGTTAATTCTACAAAGAAACATATTTTAAGACAAAATGTATTTTAAGATATACAATTTAATATACATGTAATAGAATCTTGTATATTTATCTTCTATCATTACATAGTATAAAATAAAGTACCCTACCGCGTCTGTCTGTCTGTCTGTTCGCGATAAACTCAAAAACTACTCAACGGATTTTCATGCCGTTTTCACCAGTGGATAAAGTGATTCATGAGGAACGTTTTGGTATATCATTTGTCAAGGATTTATTTTTAATCAGGGCGGGACAACGTCTGCCGGGCCTGCTAGTATATATATAAAATGATGGAGGTCTGTCGGGAAAACTACTAGATAAATTTCAATAATTATTTTTTATTTTGCTTCATAGGCACTCGGTCCTTATTTAGAAAACAAATATCACGACAGCCTCATTTCTATAAAAATATTTCCTATAGAGTTATTAAAGTATTAAGATATTTTTATAAGCACAACGCCTTCAGCCATACATGTCTTCCTGCCATGCCGTGGGCAAGTGGGACTAGAGATGCTGATGTTTTTACCCATGTCCTTAAAGTTAATTGTTAAGACAATAGACAATACAAACCAAGAAGTAAATATATGACTGAAGTGCCTTATAAAATAACACAGGTATAACAGTGACAATAACACCCACTTTCCCTTGAAGCGTCTCCCAATTTGACCCCTCAGACCGCAGTTGGGGCTCCTTAAACAATACAAAATTTTATGATGATCGGTTGAGCAGTTAAAGCTTGAAATCGTAACAAACGAACAAACTCATATTCGCGTCCATATTATTAGTACGTACAACTAGTCATAGCTGTTTTTGTAATGTATATTATTTTTCCAAACAACTATAAACAAGTACACTGGATTGCAATTTGCAATCAAAGCGGGTTAACACGAGTGAACGGACCAGTCGGCCTCGGAGTGACCACGCCTTATAAAGACCTCGGTTACCACGCGGAAGCTGTTCAATACGCATGAAAAAAGAACAAAAAAGTCGCTCACCCCTTATATAGCAACTACATTGTGAAAAAACTAGCCAGTTTTTTTAAGTTCTTTAGATGAATATGCAAGATATAAACAATTTTATTCGTTACTTGAATACAATAAATACGTATCTGACCTCATTCATACATTTTATCATTTACATTGTGACCGTGACTAAGCTGTAGAGTGGTGATCAGCTGTTACTTGAATTATTTGGGAATAAATGAGACGCAAAATGAAACGAGGCATAGATGAAACGAGGCGTAGATGGAATGACGCGTAGATGGAAAGAGGCGTAGATGGAACGAGGCGTAGATGGAACGAGGCGCAAATGGAACGAGGCACAAATGGAGCGAGACGCAAATAAAACGAAACGTAAATGAAATAAGAGGCAAATAGTACGGGGCGTAAATAGAAATGCTTGGGAAAGCAAAACGGTACCCGAATAGGATTATTTTTATGTTAATATACCTATTATACAGAAAGTCACGTGAAAAATATTATGGTTTTTGTTGTTACTAAATATTTATAAACATGTGAAAAACCTTACAAAGTTTTCAATTAATATTACTCTTCAATAAATTTACAGCTCAAATAAAAATAAATACTTTTTTGAGACTTATATACCTGAACGTAACTAAGGTTACTTTTATGTCCAATTAACGTACAAACCTCTAAAAATTATTATATTATAGTTTTCACCGAAAAATAACTTTTGCGAATAGAAGCCAAAATTGAATAAAGTTAACATTAGGTTGCTCTAATAGCTGCAGTAATCCATTAAAAATTTTGCATATGCCAAATTTAAATATAAGAACTATATAAAACTGTAAGTTCACTAGAACTATTAAATTTACAAATAAATCCATTACAGTTATACATATCCTAGCGAAAGGCAAGGGTTGTCGCAATCTGGTCTGCAACCTTGAAATGTAAACCACAGAACTTTAGTTATTCGTGAACCTTCCGCGTTCCAAACGCACGGCGCGGCAACACGTTTCGAATGGATGGGAGGAAAAATCATACAAAAACTAGAGCTCTATACATACATTTAACTGTAATCACATCTGTATGTTTTTAGAGATATTGCAATTAAATAAAAAAATAATTTAAAACACTTATAGATAAATTATGCAATGAATATAGTCACAACGCAAGGATTTTGTATTATAAGTACAAGTTAACTTTACCATAACAGGATTATGTGTCGATTGTCGTTGGATATCGCCTCACTGGATGTCAAGTTCCCCTTCGCCTCAAGCTCAACATAAACATAAATTACCTGAAACAAATTAATATTTTAAATACGTATAAATGTGTTGACATTTCACAAAGTAGGCCGCATTCTCATATTCTGTACGCGCGCCCTTGCGACAGGCAGCCTTTCGACGTGACGTTGTCGCAGCGGTGTTCACATACAATTTTATCAAATAGAAATTCATTTAGCCTCTATCACAATGACTTAAAGTCTGAAATGGTTTAATTTCTACAAATTATAATTACATCGAAATTATATACTACATGACATGACACTGGACTGTCCCATTAATAACCATTAGCTGTTTAATTACCGGTCGAGGTGAAGTTAATTCTTTAAATACTTCAATTATTTAAATCTCATTAAACTGTAACCTTAAATGGTTTTATTCCAAAATATAATACTTAATATAATTTAGTTATTCTGAGCTTCATCGAGGAATTTCTTTGTTATTTATTTTGTTACGTTTCCTGTTTTATTCCGATATTTAGATATAGAGCGTTATATTCACTATGCGATTTTTTGTAATATCAATAGCAGAGTCTATTTCAAATTTGTCACTGATTCTTTTACACCCCATCTCAATATCTTACGTTTCTTAACATGCTTAATTATAATAACATAACAATTTATGCTTCTTTTATATTTTTAATTTGCTAACATAATAATCTAAGTAATGCTAGGTATCGACTTTAAAAATAAATTTACATTCTACACTTATTTATAGTTTTTATTTTGCACGAGTTTTCAAACCGGTCTCTTACCGACCTTGTGACATAATAGAAGCGGTAAACTATCATCCGCATTGATGAGATGACGCTAAATAAATGTAAAATAAACAAAGACGTCAGCATAAGGTCAGCGCGTCCACCCTCGTTTCCGGCGGAACAATCACGATATCAACAATTGCCCATAATACACGGCTTAGTGGCCTCGTATTGTGATTTTAAGACGTTCACATAGGAAGAACGTTTTAACTGCTGTGAAATGGAATGGTTTTAATTGTTGCTAATAAACAGTTTTCTGGTACTTCGTACGCAATAACCGTGCAGTGTAATCGTAGATTACGCAAAAAACCGTTTCATAGGCGTTTCGGTTTTTATTACATTATTACGTGTATACTTTGTATGACTTCTATCCTTCGTATTAAATGCATTATTGAAGTGAAAACTTCTTTAGGCGCGTATTTTTGGCCGGAGGTACATCTATAATTTTGCGTCATGACACGCTACGTAAGCATAATCAGCCGTATTGCGCGACACGTAGTATAGGGTCCTGTATTCATATAATATTATTATCATGCAGCTCATCATACGTTTGATTAATTAAAATACTTTATAATTATTAATATAAGTATATAATTATTGCTCTGAGTGATAACAGATATGAAAACCACACTAATTTTAATAAACAAATTCTGCAATTTAAATATTGTCATTCACACTATAACTTCTATCAAAATTCAAGAGAAGACATTTATTCCATAATTTTGATGATGGCTCAATGGTAGCTTGTTTGGACACTGTGTCTATCAATGTAGTATCGAATCCTTTGCGACTGAGCCGAAGCTTTCGATAAAAGAAAACATAGTGATAATATCACAAGGTGGTAAGGTTTTTCTAAGCTTGCCTGGATGGCTACCACCCAGAAAGTAAAATCTTTCGACTAGCATCTATAAGCGTGTTCAAGCAGTAACGCTTGAGATTCGGATCCCCTCTAAATTTAGCACGCTACCATCACTTAAGCTACGTCGTCGTTCAACATCAGATGTGATAATTATTATTAATTAAAACCCACATAATATTCAAAAATACTAATTTTAAATTTCCGGGTTATACATTAGGTGATTTATTATTAATCCTTAACAGGTTTTTAACGAGCTCATCTATAGAACATAAAATTAATTAAATATAGAGATCAATATATATGTGAATGTTATTTATGTTTGTATATAATTTCAATAACTTTGATAAGTGCCACGCACGCTTAAGTGTTTTTTTGGTGGAAAAGAATTTTATGATTCAATTGTACTATAACTTGCCACTAGGTGGCGGTGTATCGCGAAAAATGGTATGTGTAGATAAACACAAAGAAAATTTACAGAGTATCCATTTTCTTATAACTCAATTATCTATTACAACAAATAAAGCGAAACCGCAGGCACAACTGGTTTGAAATAGCACAAGACACGTTTCGCTAAATTTTAAAGTTGACATTTCGACCTTCTTATCTATTTATTTAATTTCATACTGAATTTTCATGTTCCTCAGGATACATTACATATTAATGTATGCAAAAGTAGTCCGGCTACCACACATTAATTTATTAAAAGATACATTTAAAATTGTTACTTTGACATTGCTATTTTTTTTTGCTGTCATTATTTATTGGACAACAGATATTCTTCTATTTATCGCGTAAGTTAATTAGAAATTATTAAGATCGACTAACACAATTAGGTATAGTTAATATAAATTTCGACTTATCAATTTTGAAGAACTTACACTACATGAATAAGTCTTCAAATGTTTTTTTCTATTTGCTGTTATTTTTATTTAAATACACATAGATCCGTTTTAATTCTAATTAATTTCTAATCAAGTGACAACGAATTGAGTTTTCAAACATTTGTAAATGAATATATTTAAAAGAAGAAATATTAACTGAGCCTATAATTACACAAAATTATTATATATATGGGATTATCATTGGCGTATTAAATTGTACGGAAATTATTATCAACTTGGAGTATGTATAAAGTTTTTCGGTAGTCTATTTTATTTAGTAGAATTAGTAGAGTAATTTTAATCAACTTTCAGATACAAGCGAGAAGCAGATAACAAATAAGATACCAGAAATATATCCGACGGTGTAATTTACCATCCTACGTATAAGTTATACGTCAGAACCGCAATGTGGGGAGAAAACGGTTCAGATCTCACTGCGGAAGAATGGTATAAAGATTCAACAGTGAAAACACATTCCTACCACAAAATAAGCGAAAGAGACGACGCGGGAAGTCGTTTTTAAACGTACTCAACAATATATAAGACATTTGGCATAGAATTAAAATTATTATACAAGAAGTGACAAATAATTGTGGTGTTTTCATATCCGAAATGATTCGGTTAGTTTTTGATCAGAATGTCAACTGATTTTAGGGTACGCTTCGGCTAACGCAATAAGTATTAACACGCATAAAAACAAACTTTGTCAAAACATATTAACGCTTTAACTTCCGCGTTGGTCATATATGACCGGCCATGGTTTTTTTATGACGTCACGGTAGTCATTGGTGACCGAAGCGCAAGATTATTTTACAATTGTGTCGTTACATTTTAAAATGAGCTAAATCCATTTTTAATTGTTTATATTAATGTCGTTAAGTTTTTTAAGATTTCCAGTATTTTATACACCTAGAACGAAGTTCAAATTCTTGCCGTCCTTCTCTCCTCCCCTTCCCCCCCCTTCCCCCCTCTCCCTCTTTTTCTTCTTCCTTTGTCTTCCTCTCCCCGGTTCCCCCCTTCTTTTCTTCTTTGTTTTTCGCTTGGTTTTTTTTGGTTGTTTTGTTGTTTCTCTCTGCGTCTTCTCCTCGCCCCCCCTCCCCGTCCCCGCCCCCCCCCTTCTTCCCCCCTCCTCCTCCCCGCTTTTCTTTTTTTTTTTTTTTCTTTTTTTTTTTCGTCTCCCCCCCCCTCTCCTCTCTCTTCGCCTCCGCCCCCGCCCCCCCCCCCCTCTTTTCTTCCTTCTTCTTTCTTTTTTTCCTTCTTTTGGTTCTGGGGGGGATGGGCGGCGGCGGCCCGCCCCCCCCCCCCCCCCCCTCCCCCTCTTCTGCCTCCCTTCCTCCCTCTCCCCCTCCCCCCCGCCCCGCCCGCCTCCCCGCCCCCCCCCTTCCTCCCCCCCCTTCTACCATCTCGGCGCGGGCCTTGTTTTCTCCCTGTGCCCCCCCCCCTCCGCTCCTCTCCCCCCCGTCTCCCCCCGGGCCCTGTTGGCCCGCGTTGCCCCCCCCCCCCCCCCCCGCCACCTTCACGTTACTTTTGACTGAAGTATTGCCGCCCGAATCCCCGCGGAAGCCCCCCCCCCCCCCCCCCCCCCCCCCCCTCCTTTTTTTTTTTGTATTTTTTTTCGTTTTTTTTTTTTTTTTTTCTCCCCCGCGTTTCCCTTCGCGTGCGCTCGACGCGCCCCCGGACCCCCCGCCCTCCCTCTCCCTCCGTCTCCTTTTCCCTTTCTCCCGCCTTTTTCTTTTCCCCCTTTTCCTCTTGAATCCCAGCGCGTTCTTGCTTGCTCGGTCTTCCCCGCGTCCCGTCATTTTGGGATTGTGGGGTGGGGGGTGGTGGGCATGCCCCCTCCCCCCCTCTCCCCTCTCCTTTTTCTCTCGAACTCTTTTTTCTCTTTTTTTCTCGGCGTATTCGTGCCTTTCTCCCCTCCTCTCCACATTCCGTCCCTCTTCTTCCCCCCCCCCCCTCCTCCCCTCTCCCTGTCCCGCGCGGCACGCACGCGCTCACTCGCCGCGGCGCCCCCGCGCCCCCCCGCGCCGCGCGTCCGGCCCGTCTCGCCTTGCCGCTCGGCCCGCCCTCGGCTTGGCCGGGGTCTCGGCGCCCGTCCGCGCCCTCCCGGCCCGGTTCCCCCCCGCGCGCCGCGCCGCCCGCCGCCGCCCGCCGCTCGCCCCGCCCCCCCCGCCCCCCGCGGGCCCCGCGGGCGGGGCGGGGGGGGGCGCCGCCCCCCCCCCCCTGTCGTTGTCGTTCGCTGCCGCCGCCGCGGCGGCGGCTTCGGCGGCTTCTTTGTTTTTTTTTTTTTTTTTTTGTCTTTGGGTTTCGTGGCTGTTTGTCGCTTTTCTCGCGGCTCCCCTCGCGCCCCCCCCCGCGCTCCCCCCGCTTCCGCGCCCCGCCCCCCCCCGCGCGCCCCCCCCCGCCTCGGGGTCGCCGGGGGCCCCGGGTCCCCCGCGGGCCCCCCCGCCCCCCCCCCCCCCCCCCCCCCCGGGGGGCCGGCCCCCCCTCTCCCCCCCCCCGCCGCGCCCCCCACCCCCCCCACACACCTCCCCCCCCCCAAATCCCCCTTTTATTAATTGGGGAAAGTGAATTTATTTCTCTCTCTCCTTTTTCCCAAAGGGGGCGGTTTTTGGGGGGGTTTTTTTCCCCCACCCAAGAAAAAAGGTGAGAAGGAGGGACAGGGGGGGGGGGGCCCGGTGGGCGTTGCGTGGGTATTCTTTTTTAGAGAGGGGGGAAGATCAGTAGGCGTAGCTTAATTCGTTGATTGGTAATCTTTTTGCCCTAAAAAGGGCCTTTTTTTACCCGTCACTCGACGACGAGGCCGGGGCCGGCGGGGAAGCCCGGGAGGAACGCATCGTCGCGTAGGTCGGAGCGCACGGAGCTCTCGGACGACCTCGAACGCGTGTGACGACGGAGCCGTCTTGCCGTCCTTAAAGTTTTTAGTTTTTTTTAAAGTGAAACTTTTATTACATCGTCTCAAACTTTTTCGTCTGTGTGTTGCATGTCGCGTGATGGTCGGCCGCGGAGTAGGGATAAAGTGAAAGGCGATCGTCAGAGCAGCCAGGGCCAATATGGCGGCGCCTATAGTTCGCAGCAGCTGACCGTGTAGTGTATAGACTATTATTAGTTAAATGTCTATAGTGTGAAAAAAAGTTTCACTTTTACCGTGGTTTCATAAAACCACACAATCCTTTTTTACGATCTTCATACTTTATACGTACAAAATTTGAAGATCTTGTAAAATATTACGAACGACTGAAATTGGCTTTAGCTAATTTTGAAATGTAACGACTCAATTCTAAGAATTCATCCGTGGCGTCCTAAAATAAACATGTGATTATATTTATTTATTTAAATGAGCACACTTTCTAATCTAGTAATGTATTTTATATCTTTATTAGTGGATCGATTCGCTTCACAGTTGTAATTAACGTCGTTGATAAACCCAGGCACGCGTGACCGCGCGATGCGGAAAAGTAACCGTCGAAGAAAAGAAAATTGCTTGAAACATCGCACAACTTCACGGGTGACAATGAGACGGAACGTGAATGTTTTTCTGCTTTTGGCATATCTATATCTCGAGTATGATTTTTAATACTATTTTATCAGATTTTATATCCTCCGGATTTCCACTACGGATGATATTTATGACGTGATAACTTCTTTAGGCGCGTTGAGCGGCATTTATGGCAGGCGATAAATTTATAATTTCGCGTCATGACATGCTACGTAAGCATGACCGGTCGTATTGCGCTTGCGTCAGACTAGCGACACGTAGTATAGGGGCCTGTGTACATGTAATATTGATATTTTGTAGCTCATCATACCTTTGATTGATCAGTAAAGTTAAAAAAAAATATACAATTATTACTCCGAGTGCCAATAAATATGAAAACCACACCAATGTTAATAATTTCAATAAATTTAAATATTGTCATTCACGCTATCATTAATATGAAAATTCAAATGAGAACACATTTATATCATTGTTTTGAGTTTTCACTTCTATCGGCAGTCCTTACGACTGCCTCGACTTTTTTATACTTTGTAGGGTTTCACGTTTAACAACTGATATTAAATGACGATGTGGTCCCTGAAGGTAAACACGCTAAGCTTAAGAAGGACTAGCTCTCAAGTACCACTATCGAAATACACCCATGGCTGCTTGATGACAGATTTTCAACTTTAAGAGAGTAGCTATTCAGGCGGGTTTAAAATAAACCTATCATCATGAAATGGCTTCATCGCGATGTTGTCTTTCACCGAAAACTCTGACATTTCCAAGGATTTTAACCTACATTAAATGACGCAGTGTTCGAACAATCAACGATTATTTATATTATTCAAAAGAAATTAAAAACTTATTTAAGACTACTAGTTACATTTAAATTAGTAATTATTAGAAAATAAAAATCATGTATCACAAATTTTTTGAAATTTTTTCATTTGTTTTTCGGCGAGTTAGATAATTGATGTATTATTGATGAGTAGATTACTCAGTTTGTTGGTTAACGGGTATGGCTTGGAAGATAAACTCCTTATGTACTGACATTAAGAAATAGGCGCATTTTAACAAAGTAAACAGAACCACAAGCGCTTATTGCAACCGATAGCCGTATACAGGAAACATTTCGTCACCACGGGTGGGTAACACCGGTCATGTAGCCAGGGATTATATTAACATACGGTAGAGTTGTTACGAAAATAACTGTAGGCAATAGTTAATGCAGCGAAACGATTTGCATATTTCTGTGTAACATATAGCCTTCAACATTATGGCATTCATTCTAAAGTGTAATACACCACAAAATTATGTGGTAAAACTTGAACGTTTGTCAACAACCAGAAAACATCCACGAATTCGTCTGGCTTTGTATGTTTGTAAATGGTGATCCTATTGTGATTGTAAACTTGCAAATAAAGACTATTTACTATATAACTTTAAAACAATAAACAAATTTCTTTTCATAATATAAAATAATGGCATTGTAAATACAGAAACCAAATTTGAATGTATTTATAACGTTTCATATTTTAGAATTAATGCCTTCTACGTGAAATAAAGATGTATACCGTCGCCGACTTTTCCAAAACTGTTCAAGAAAAGCTATCTTAGTATACATTGTCTTCTTGTAGCTCGAACTGTTGTCATTGTGGACGAAGAGTTAGCACTCAGATGGTAGGCTTTGTTCCAACTTACTTGACACGTTTAATTATATTTTGGGCAATGCTACCAACATCATCAGCTTGTAAGAGACTCATTGCAAGGCTATAGGCTTCTTCCCGAAGGAAAGTCCGTGTGCATTATCATCTCGGCTGCGCACTATTTATTTGCAGTTTCAAATTCTAAGAAATCCACAATTCTATATATTCCCACAATAGTATTATAAGAACATCAACCGATAGTGTTACAAATCTAACTTGGTAATTTTACACGAATTTCGAAAATAGTCTGATACATGCCAGGATTCGAACCTGCGGACATCGGTTTGATATTCCAAGACCGCCACGACTTCAATAACGAAAGTAGATATAGTTTGATGCTATGTCAATATTTTCATCATTTCAATTACAATGACATTCAAAAAACGGTGGCGGTTAATAAACAAAGCGAGTGTAGTCAAGCGAAATTACACTTAACAAGCTAAAAAGGCATCACGTTTCATCAGAGACCGCTCCGTGTCGTGACTTTAGTTTGTGCAAGAGCCAAAACGATGAGCAAAATATAATAAAATAAACACCCGGTCCGAATTGGCTATTACTTAATGTATGTGCTTAGTTGAAAATTGTTAAGTGATTTTTCAAATGCCTTTAAATAATCTATGTCTGATAAAACAGTTTTTTATGTAGAACAGTTTACTGTTACGCTACAGTTACAGTAACGCTTGGGACTACGTTCTCATGAAAAGAGTCTTTTTGCTTGATGAACATTACGCAATCGATTTCTTTTACTTGTGGGCTGTCTTCTATTTTATATTGCATAATATTATTATTACTTCTTAATTTCTATAACCTATTAACGAATTTTAAGTTCCCTCCTTATAAACTTTTAGATTACTGGATAACTACTATAAAACATAATGGTATGTAGGCTAAACAATACTTTGAAAAATCCTTTAGCTATCGTTATAAACGTTCTCAAAATTGGTGTAAGTTTGATTGCGTTTGAGAAAAAATCCTATTTCCCGTACTAATGAAAACAATAAATAACCTTATGGTTACTTATTTATTTATTTAATATGTTTACAATAATTGTTACATCGGCTTATTCTAAACACAAATTATTACTTTAATCATTGACTACGATGTACAATTTCTTAAGTAAACACAACTTGCATAGTACACATTAATTAAGAGTGAAGACATTTTCATGCTATAACATAAACTGAATTAAAACAAAAAAAAAATAATACAAAATTATGTATGTTAACAATTCTTATACCTGATTAAATATTTAAATTTTGATAATGTTATGCCAAATATATCTAAGTTGTTGTATTTATTATATAAGTTACAGATTCTGGACATCTGGAGAATTTTAACCCGGTACAGTTTTTCTAAAAGGTGAATTGAAAAGGTTAATAGAATGACGAGAATATCTAGACGGCATGCGGAATCCAAACATGTTTAGTAAGTTAGGGCTATCTATATAACCTGTTGAAGAGCTTAAATGCAAAAAAACGTAAATCAAGAATATTTCTACGCTCTTCCAAGGTTTCAATTTTGAATTGCTTTAATATATTACGATAGCTTATATAAGTATATATATTACTAGCGGGCCGGGCGGACGTTGTCCTGCCTTGATAATAAAAATGTCTAAAATTCAACCGCAGCTCCACCTACCGGGTCCAATTGTGAATCTAAACCATTTTCGGATCCACTGGAACACGCACAAAAATTTTTATTAAAATCTTAAAATTTGTTTAGGAGAAGTTCAGTGACATACACATGTACAATATATATATAAAGATTTACACTTAAAATAAATCTTACGTTAATAAATCAACAATATCAGAAACAAAAGCAAGCTAAAATATATCGCAACCGATCAAAGCTTTAAAAGCAAAGGCCGCCGAGTCCTTTACAAAGTGGTGTAAACCACGTCACGACAACTAACCTGATTTAAATTCCGCAATTGCTCTAGTTATACTTAGATTGTTACATAAACAACCTTACCGGTACATACACTTGTTTCTTAAGTCCATACCATTGGACCAGTGGTTCGATATAAAGGTTGTTGTGACATTTGATGCAATAAAATATATATAAAAGTTTTGACAACAGAGTGGTATTATGTAAATTGATATTTCAAAATATAATAAAGATTTTATTTAACGTACTGAGAGGTATATTTTCTTGTGAGATTAAATAAAGGAGTAATAAATAACCTGTTACAAAATCCTATTATACAAGAAAGAGCATGAAACATATTAATATCTAGACTTAACGAAGCTTAAGAGATTATTTTTTTGTTTGTTTAAACTCGCTAGCCTTTAAAACTATCAGTAACATTGTAAACATTATTGTTACATCTTATAACCTTTTATTGAGGATGTCTATAGGTTATTTAACATCGCGCTGCAACCCCTAGGAGCGGGGCAACTTTAATACAAAATATAGACCAGAAACTATACTTAGCGGGAACAAAGCAATAATGAGGGCAAGCTGTGACGACTACCGTGAATTACCGAGAAAGAAGGAACAGTGAATGCCTATGTCAACGAGATACTATGCAGCGCGAATCTACCTAATGGAGACCTACCTTTATATGTATATTATAGGGGGTAAACGAACAGGCGCGTCATCTGATGGTAAGTGATCACGGCCATCCATAGACACTAGCAACACCAGGGGAGAAGCAAGTGCGTTGCCAGCCTTTGAATATTCAAATACCCGCACAATACTCATACTTTGTACAAAATTTGTTTACGCTTACCAATTGTCTTGTCAGTATGTAATTCAAAAATTAAAACCGAGTGTAAAATCGTATAAGAATCCTGAAGAAATATTTGTATGAGATAATTAACTAAACTAACGCTATCTGTGTTCACATATAATAGGTAGATTTTAAAAAATATAAATAATATTTAATAACCAATAATTTGTGTTAAAAAAAAAGTGTGTGTACGTTATGTACACGCGTTAGAGGTTATGCTTCTTTGGCGTAACAATATAAAAATCTTTTCAAAAATTATATCTTTCGCCTTATTCTACGTTTGTAGAAAAAACGACACTAACAATAGAAAAAAATGTGTGCGTGTACTAGTGTACACACGTAAGAAGTGAAACTTGTTTAAGGCCTTATTTTTCGCAAAATGATCTATATGCAACTTTCCAGAAATTGGTTAAATAAAGTTAAATTAGATAAAGTTTAAACAAAAGGATTTTATTATCATAGACATGAATACAAAAAAGATGGCGCGTAACGGAAAAATGTGACGCGTAACCGAAAAATGTGACGGTAAATTTTTTTCCAACGCCGATAAAGAAGTTTCACTTCAAAAGTATTTAATACATTGAAAGTTTTTATACAAAGAAATACAAACAACATATACAAAGAAACAAAAGGTTAACTTCAGGGTATCGGTCTTTCGTGACGGTGTGCGCGCGCATCGTAAAAATTTACTCTCATCATTTTTCCCTAACGCGCCAAAATAAGTATAACTTCAAAAATTATAGTATGTAATAATAAAATGAAACATATTAATATTTAAGTTTCAAATAAAATAAAGGATAATTAATTGTTAATTATAAAGTTTTTTGAAATTGAAATTTTAGTTTTTATGCATTGTCGCTCTTGCTTATAAAGAACGCTCGATGTAAGCGAAAGGCGAACCATAATTTAAATGTGGCAATAAACCCGGAAGAGCTCGCGGTCAGCGGGATATTATTTTACAAACCATTGTAAATATCTGTTCAATCTGCAAATTGTATCTATACCATGGAATTTAATTCAATTGCGTTATTTCAAATCGATTTTGTAATTAGAACATTGTGGATGTTTTTTTTTATTTATGTCTGAAAATAATTTAAAATTGTTAGTGTTGCAAATATTACCATTTATGACCATAATATAAGGGTTTTAAAGTTTTTTCACGTGTTAAATGTCTGTGATCTATGCATTGTTTTTAAATATCAAAATCGATGTTGGTCAATAGTAAAAACATATTAGAAGCATGAAATAAAATGAATAAAGACTTCGGAATCGTCTATGGTGTGGAAAAAATAAAGGATAACCAAAATTTGCCAGTAGCTTCTAAACAAAGAAAAATAAAGAAAATCGATTCACAAAGAGAGGTGGAAATGGTACTAAAATGTCGCCGCTTATATATATTTAGCGTAGTGATCTGGATCTGTGATGAAAATCCAACCAGCCTAAGGAAAGCAAAGTTTTAAAATATAAGGAAATACAGATATTATTATCTGTATTTCCTTTTGAAGTTTTTTTTTATAAATAATTAAAACTGTATTGAGTATTGTACTAATATTGTAGTTTGTAGACGTAAGACCGGTGGAGTATAAAGAATATAAACTTAAATAAAAGTTTCAAGTCATTGATGGTATGGAAAAAAATATTACCAAAAAGTTTTAATAATTAAACTAAAGCTTATCAATAGCTAATGAACAAAAAAAATTAAGAAAAACGATTAACAAACAAAGAAGAAAATGGTACTCAACTGTTTTATTAAATACTGCCTTAAAGCAACATGTATCATTAGATATATTATTAAATATAGCTAAAATACAATATTGCATTAGATTACATGATGTAATAAATTATGCTCTAAATACACATATTACGACATGATGAATGGTAGATATAAATTTTTATATATCTACATCGATATTAAAAATAATTATCGATTACATATAAAAAAGACATTTGATCTCGTTTGACCAAGGTCTTGTAATTCACATTTCGCAAACAGCATTTGTCAGTTGAGACAAGTCAAGTGTCACCAACCGATACGGTTCGCGCCAATCAAACTAGAGCAGGTACAATTATGTAACACATATTGAAAGAATGACTCTGGTGGCTTACTCTGAAAATAATAAATGTAATTTCATCTTCTTCTTCTTCTACTCTATACATATAATAAGAATGTAAATGTAACGTGTCTGTACTTTTTTTATTTACGTGAAAAAAATTATTGCAGGTGTCTAGGAATAAGTAATAGAATACATTCCAATCATTTTTAAAAATGTCTGTCTGTCTGTCTATCTGTCTGTTTGTACGAAACTCACATCACTAACGAACATCACAACTAAAGTACGGGGTTCATCGTCATCAATCAATAAAATCGTAAACTACCTTTGCGGTATTATTGGAGGGTGTAGAAAAAAATTGAGCAATTTATTTATGCATTATACACTTTTTTTTAACGTTGGGAAATCCCTTATGGGTACCCACTCTCCCGGGGGAGAGGGTGGGTTATGCCCGAGGACTAAAACCCCACGGTGTAAGTCCGACCGTATTGATGGGGCGGCAAGGGATCGAACTGAGCTAGTCAACTTATATAGCCGCCCCAACGGTCCGCCCGGCGGAAGGTGATTACCGGGCTCCTACCTATAGAGGGGCACACTGGGTATACACCAGCTGCCCCCCTCGTCCGTAAATAAATTAAGCGACTATGCATTGGATGACAACACAATGTTAAGCCTAGAATGAATACTAGACTTTAAATGTAGCTATAGAAAAATAATGACTTTTGTAAATGATAGATTCACAAATCATGGAAGGCGATCTATTAGAATAGCGCTAGAAAGGAAGAAAGATCCTCCACCAGGGTGTTATTTATACTGACTATACAATTAATCAACGCTTATTAAGCAACTCGAAGCCACGTGCTAGAGAGCAACATTAAAATTTATGCAAATTCGGTAAAATAAAGTCACCGGTCAGCAAACTTTGATCGTTCCTATAATAAAATTATAAATTAGAATTTATTATACGTGAACACTGTATAGCAATTGCTTTCGATTTAAAAGTCATTTTTCTAAAAAAAGCATTTATTCAAGTAGCCTTTGTGATATATTCACAAAGCATGTTTATAGGTCGAAGGTAAAAAAACTCGTCAGACGGCAGAAACCTACTTTATTTGTTGTCCTTAGCAAAAGTAGATCAGTGAGTGATTGTTTATAATAAATGGTTGCCTGCTGTCGGCCTTCAGTTCTGTGATAACGTACACAATCTAAAATCAAGTAGATACAATTGCGTCATAATCTGTCATCAGGGCCGGATTTAGGGGAATGCATTACGGGCTTCAGCCCTATGACCCCCTACACGAGAGAAGCTTACACAGTATTAGTTTTTCATATGTATATTTTGTTTATACTAGCTCCGTAAAATGACTGCATAGTACCTGATTGAAAGTAAGGTACGGTCCAAAAATAAAGGCGACTGTCGGTGATTAATTCCATCGACAGTCGTCGCCATCACGCCAGCCTGCAAATATGCCTCTTTATCTCTCGCTTGAAGGACCCGATATCGTAAGAGGAAAGGAACACGCGATTTGGGAAGCTGTTCCACATGTCGACAGTATGGCAAACATAATTTTTTGTTCTTTATTTTTGCTGAGATGGGCACGAACATGAATCCATGACGACGCATACCGATCCGTGTGGTTTTGCTGTGGAAAAGAAAGGATGCGGTAAAAAAGAAAATACTTCACCTTCACGAAATAATTTTCTTTATATATATTATACTAGCGGACCCGCCGGACGTTATCCCGCCCTACTAATAAAAAAATCTTGACAAATTATATACCTAAATCTTCTCATGAATCATGAATGTGGTGAAAACCGCAGCATCAAGATCCGTTCAGTAGTTTTTGAGTTTATCGCCAACAGACAGACATACAGATATAGCAGATGTTTTATAATATGTAACGATTTATATTGATATTTATAATTATTATTTAAAACTGTTCAGGGCCTCCACTTCTTGATTGCTCCTTTAAGTTCGGCCCTGTCTGTCGTTCTGTGTTAGTGGTTCTCATTACTATATAATTATTTAGAATAAAATTTTTGCGTCGCAAAATGACCAGCAGTAATGAAATTAAACACAAATATGCCCATTTATTAAACAGAATACATGAATAGTTCAGAGTCAAAACAAATACAAATTAAAGAGTGATGTAAACTCAATACGGTACAACTTAATTGAGCCCCTAAGGAAGATAGTTCTACTTAATACTAAATTTATAACCGATTAGTTCGCGACAACCATATACATAGTGGCTCATGACCGAAAACCTTTCGTAGTGACTCATATTTAGTCCATTGGTTTCAGGAACAGGCAATATATATAGATACACAGCAGCCGATAAGCGACCGGCTATGGATCGCGGATGTATCAATAGTCACCGTTGTTCTCGTATTGTACTGTTGTTACAGTTAGGTACCGTCACTTTGCCGTCATATGAAAAAAAAACTTAAGAATTACGGATATCAAAGCTATCAAAGGTTGTGTAACATGTCTGTTTTCTAGAATAATCTACAAAAACTGCAGAGTGGTAAATATTTATTTTGAAGTTATACTCGTACTTCTTTAGGCGCGAAGGGAAAAATGATGAGAGTAAACTTTTACGATGCGCACGCACACCGTCACGAAAAACCGACACCCTGAAGTTAGCTATAGTCAACATTTTGTTTCTTTGTATTTGTTGTTTGTATTTCTTTGTATTAAAACTTTCAATGTATTAAATACCTTTTTTCTATTGTTAGTGTCGTTTTTTCTACAAACGTAGAATAAGGCGAAAGATAAAATTTTTGAAAAGATTTTTATCTTGTTACGCCAAAGAAGTATAACTTCTAACCCGTGTACATAAGTACACACACACTTTTTTTTAACATGTGAATTCTACAATTGATTAAATAATAAACAGTTTAATGTACGATTTTTCGCAATGATAAGGAAGTCCGGACACGCAATTCGATTGCGAGTCTAATTTACCTCATCGCTAACCCTAAAAACGGTACTAATCGATTATATATTATAATTCGATTATCGATTCGCCACTCTCGGTTGTGCCATTTATTAAATTATGTCATCGAATCACACGGCCTTCGGTTGCATAACTGTTGTTCCAGTTTTCGACAGTTTTATAATATTAGTAAGATAAGTACCGACTAATCGAGTTCTCGATTGCGTAAATAGTATTCATCGATTAATTACTCGGTGTATCGAACCGTGATACCTTGGAATGGGTGTTGATCTATGTTATTGATTGTTGTTGACACGTTTTAACACTGTCATAAATAATGAATTGATAATAGAAATGTGGGTTTGAAATGTGGTTATACGCAATTATTATTCAAATAATTTGAAATCTATGAGGGAATAGATTTCAACGAAATTCAAACACTTTCAAAAATAGCTATACATGAGAATGTGTACGGTAAAATGCTATCTATAGTATTATTATAAAGCTGAAGGTTCGTTTGTTTGTACACGCTAATCTCAGGAACTACTGGTCCGATTGAAAAATTATTTCAGTGTTAAATAACTCATTTATCGAGGAAGGCTATTATCACGCTAAGACTAATAGGAGCAGAGTGCCAATGAAGAATGTTTCAAAATCGGGCTATTGAGAGCTTACGCTGCGTGTTAGCCTTAACCCAAAGCAACTATTCCACGCCGTCGAAGTCGCGGGCAGAAGCTAGTACGAAAAATAAGAAGAAAATATCATTCTCCAATCATTTCTTAAAGTTATGAGTATACTATATTATTTTCTTTTACTTGTAACTAGGTTTATATAGAGAAGATATATAAAAAAAGATTTATTAGTTATAAGGTCCACAATAATAGGAGTGTCGTAAAAAATCTCGATAGTTTGGAAGCTATTATAGACTTAGTGGAAGCATATTCAGACACTTTTCTGAGAAACGAAAGCATCTGTTTCAAAAAATTGGATACATAGTTTTTTATGGGATCTTAGTTTCTCATGTACAGTCTATATTTTGTAATATTGGTGGCGTTTTACGTTATATAGTTCGGTTATTGTGCACAAGGGAAGCGGATGGAAAATAACATCACGGAGCACGAGTTCTGAGATGCCACAAAAACTCCCTGGGAAGTAATCAACAAAGGGGCCACCGTCCTGTTAGAACATTGAAATTATCGCAAGACTCTTGCAATATTATTATCTACTAGACAATGGTAGTCTTTAAGAATTTCACGTCTTTTCCTAATGCCTTCATGATTAGTTACAACACCTAATTTTAAAATCTACCACCAGACACCCACAGTTGTGGTTAAGATGCGTGTCAATGTCAACGTAATGCCATCTTAAAACACTAAGTCACTTAACATGGGTGAGATTGTGGTCAGTCTATAAAATACAACAAAAACAAAGTTTCATATTTTGTCATACTAAGCTGCTTGGCTTAATAACGACATTTATCATAAACTAGCGGGCCCGGCAGACGTTGTCCCGCCCTGATTATGAAAAAATCCTTGACAAATTATATACTAAAATGTTCCTCATCAATCACTCTATCCACCGGTGAAAACCGTATGACAATCCGTTCGGTAGTTTTTGAGTTTATCGCGAACAGACAGACAGACAGACGCGGTAGGGGACTTTGTTTTATACTATGTAATGATTAACTTTATGTTGGTAATTTTTATAATAAATTTCTTCATCAAAATTATAGATATTTGTAATGATTACATCAAATTAGCAACTTGCTTAACAAATCATATTGATGGTTCAACATCGTATTATGTCGTATAACACCGTGCTCTTCAAGCCTTGAGAATACCACCGCTGTTAAACGATGACATAAACCTAAGCCTGATGTTGATTTTGATATCTATAAATCAATTTCTACTTACGTATAGCAACTATTTTTAATATAGCTGTTTACATTAATTATTATATTGAATTAATTTACATCACAAAGATTTATTTAACCACTGAGTCAAAACACCGGGCGGTCCAACGAACATACAAGACAGACGCATAGATATATAGACGTGAATTGATCAAAGTCATTATCAAAAATAAATATCATAATTCTTTCTACTAATGCGGAAAAATAAAATATGAAGAAATTATTAGACATACTTATAAATATAGGATGTTACAATTTTTTATGTTTGTATGTGCAATAACTGCGTTTTACGAGACGCTTTCTTAAATCAAATTTACTGTTAAATATTACAGTTCGAGCGGCAATCCTATTTTTGAAAGCATAAATAGATAGATAGATACCCATGTGTGGCGTCACAAAGAAGAAAAGTAAGACGAATTCAGCAAACAAAATAAAAAACGAAGAAATGAAACATATTTATTGTAATATACTTGTAGAGTTATAGTCACGTTTTATACATGATATAAAAAATGCTATTAATTGTAAATATCCGCTTTTCATTTTATTAAATAAGTAATTAATGAAATAATGACTTCGCTTCTTTAAATAAAACTTTATTTGCAACTGATTGGTGTTTAATATTAATAAAATAAAAGAATTTATAACATTAGCGTTGATTTAATATTGTGTTACTAAACAATTTTCATTCATTCAAATTTCTACGTTAAAATAAGGCATATTAGGTTGAACTTCCTCTCCACATTTTTGTTGCAAATTATTCATATCTTATTTGTAATAGGCAAAAGAGCTATAAATATTCATTTAGGGTCACGGTTGCATCGGCATAGTGAAAATACTTAAACAAAGTTGCCTAATACAACTCGCTTTTCAACAGTTACACATTACGTGCCTGCCTAATTATAGCCCATGCAAAACGGTATTTCATTTTAAATTTGTTAATGTATTCATGAACATTACAGTAGTTCAAATCCTTGACCGTTTTTTGTTACAATTTTGAGTCGAAATATTTTCATACAAAGCGCATCTCTAATAATAGGTTGCAAGAACGCATGCGTTATAGTACAAAATATATTTATAACACACAACTATTAATATTTTACAATTATTTGCTATACGTCTTTCTACCAGTGATTTGTCTATATTTTTGACTAAAAATGTGAAATTATATTAGAATTTGGAATATGCTAACGAATTACTGAACTAATCCTATTTATAGTGCAAGTTTAAACAAAGAAATACTTTAATTTTGACTTTACTTTCCATGTTTAAAAGTATACACTTACATTACGCTAATCGTAAAACCACGTCATGAAAAATAACTTTTATTTGTAGTGCTTAAAAGAATTGATGAACTGTGTATTCCGGATGCTCCATAGAACATAAGCGTATTAATGAATTAAAAAGCTTGCAGCAACTACAACAAACACTAGAGATGCAAGAGATATATCGATATTTTATGAGAGTTTGAACATCGTTATGGGTAATTATGAATAGTATTTCGATAATAATGTTAGACTTTAATAACACGCATATAATAATAACGCCATCTATAATTATTTACAAAAGCTGACCACGGAAAAGCAGTAAAAGTATATAGATTCTCTTACTCAGTTACACGTGTACATGTTTAATTTGATATCTCGCTTTGTCTCTATTATTATTTCTAGCGCGAATAAACTGGAAAGCAACGCTACTGTCATTGGGGTGTCGTTTTTTTTTGACAGTGCAAAATACACTATGTAACGCTTATACGCACTGAGGTGCGTTATATAATTGATACTTATCGAATGGGTCGGCTCGCCTGGGGTATTACCACCATCTCACAAAAAACCGACGTGAAGTAACAGTCCTTGCATTATTGCGTTTCGTTCGGTCAGTGAGAGCGCCGGATACCCAACTCCCCACCCCTCCCCTCTTCCCCACACCCCCTTCTCCCAAACTCAGGCCGGCAACGCACTTGTGACTCCTCTGGTGTTGCAAGTGTCTATGGACGGTGTTGATCACTTAACATCAGGTGACCCACCTGTTCGTTTGCCTCCTATGATACAAAAAAAAAGTGAGCACAAAGCAAATAGGACTAACAATCATTATATATAAATGTTTGTTTTAAAATTCTTTACTAAAAAAATAAATACGTACATATAAATTTCATTAAAAATACATTATAATATGCACAATTCATTTAAGTTTTTTCTTCTAATTCTAATTATCTTTAACATTCAGTAACATCGATGTATCGATGTAAAACGGTATCGAACATCGATGTTCTTGTGAACGTTGTCGCATCATTACAACGATGAAATATACACACGTGCTTGTGTTACGTAACGTATGTAGGGCTGTCGAACATCAAGCGCCGAGGACTATAACTTATAACCTAGCTTTACAGACGCTAACACGTTGATTGTAGTGCGAAGTATACAGAATTGATGTGCGACGGGAACATATCCTTTTGTGTAGCTTACTAATCGCCGTTGGCAAAAAACAAATACGCAGCTTGCAATAATTATTATCATAACAAAAGAGTGACTTCATTCAATGAAGATTTAATCATGTTAATAGAACCAATTACCTTATTAAATAACACTGATGAAATTCAGCGTCATTGATGCGATTTTGTAATAGTTCACATTAAATGTCAAACGGAACGAATACTACAGTTTAGTCCGTATTTGTATAGGTCAGACAAGTTTTTTTTTTTTGTTGTACGCAGTTTATCTTCGATAACGTTTGAGGCTTTCACCCTATGAATCTGGGCTTATCGCATTAAAGTGATACCTGCCGTGAGCGCTATACCCCTTTTTCAATATTTTTTTTTACATCATCTTAATACGAAACAAATTGTCGATAATTGTCTTATAAATTAATTATCACTACATATAATAAAACAAAGTCCTCTGCCACGTTTGTCTGTCTATCTGTTCGCGATAAACTCAAACAATTGAACCGATTTTTATGCGATTTTCACCAGTAGCTAAAGTGATTCATGAGGAAGGTTTAGGTATGTAATTTTTCAAGGTTTTTTTTTTTATTATCAGCACGTTACAACGTCCGCCAGGCCCGCTTGTGTCTTATAAATATGTTAAAGATCCTGATTTTTATATCACAGACATGCGATTTTCATATTGTTAAAAGAATTTCTTTGCGTCTTTAACATCTTTCTTTTTTTTCTTGTTTTGGCTTCGCAGAAGCACTTGCCAGTGTCAATGTTTTATTTCAATGGAGGTTACAACATATTTTACACAATAAGTGTCGTGTGACTAATTTCAATGTTCCAACAAAATGGTGGTTCTCTTGTTAGAACTTGCCGGGGAGTTTTTGTGGCATCTCAGAATTCATGGTCCGTGGTATTATTTTCCATTCACTTCACTTATGCACAATAACCAAACTATATTACGTAAAACACCACCAATTTTAGAAATATAGAGTCAAAGAACATAAGATTATGTATTAAATATAAAAACCACTACATGACAGACCAAAATCCCGTCAAAAACTCATGTTATGTCTTTATAATATGGGTAATACAGATTATTACTATCATTATGAAGTTGTTTGTTCCAGCAAAATGGAGGGCCCTTTGTTAGAACATTCTATTTATTTCTTCTTTCCATTATAACATCTCAGAATTCGTATTATTTCACATCCACTTCACTTGTCCATAATAATCGATCTACGTTACGTAAAATGTAATAAATATTACAAAATATAGGGTTAAGATTACGAATTTATATAAATTAATATCAATTACAGAATATATGTAATGTAGTCACTTTAAGGAGTCTGCATGTTATTACATTAGTTAATTATTTTTTTATTGTCTCTGTAATTGTCAGGACAAGGTTGGATGATAGAAAATATTTTAAAAAATCTTACGAAAAATGTATGTTTCAAAATCTCCATATAAAAAGTAAATGACTCGGAACACAGTAAAAAGATCTTCCGAAATATTGACAGGGAAGGTTTGGGTTTCATTTTCTTTATTAACACACCCGGATAGCTATTAAAAATAAAAATTATTACATGATAGACTAAGACTTCGCCAAAACTTCTTATCAAAGTCTCGAATTCATAAATACACAGAACATTGATATTGGAGTTTCTCTAGTATTTAGATTTAACCCGATACGAATAGACCAAACTCTGGGCCTCAAATTCGAGGTGTTTAATTACGGACTTCAAAAAGCGAGAGACATATTTAAACATCTAAAATTTATCTTTACAAAATCAAACCTTGGCACGCTTGTTATTTACTCTGACACTATACCATTAAACTAGCATTATTTTAATTAAATGAAATACTAACCAAAGCGTCGCATCTATATATAAATTCGATATATGTAAATATTTAAAATTCGTTAATGATAAAGACTTACATAGATTCGTTATGTCATCTTTATTAATCACTCGTGTAAAATAGGTACATATTTAAAATTTTACTATAAATATAAAAATTTAAAATGGTATTTAAGATCATAGTTAAAAATAAATTTGTTTTATATAGTCGATCATAATTGTGTTGAACATTTTACAGTCTACATTAACAAATTAAAGTATTTATTTTAATAAGAATTTAAGTTGTTGACCGTGACAACCTTTAGCGCTAATAGTTGAGTTATTCGTTTAATCGTATCAGGAAAAAAAATGAATGGTATTTATTTATTTGCTTGTTTATTCATTTTCATTAAGGTTGCGGTTATACCAAATATTCTTACTCAGAAAAAAGTTACACTTAATGTTATCCCGTTAGGTTATTCTGTAATTCCATTTTTTGAGAAACGCATTTTATAATTCTGAGTAAACTATATTAAAAGTAACAGTATTATTTATAAATTTATAAAGCTAAAGACTTCGCCAGTGTCACTATTTTTATATATTATAAAGTGTAGACATGGCTTTAACGTAGGTAACGTTAAGTACAAAGCCTTCCATGTCTGCACTTCGATTTCATGACGTTCTATCAATATTTGCCTTTATTCTTTGTAAATATTAGGTCATTGATTTTACCAATGTATTTTAACTTAATTTCATTTCATAAAAATGATGGTATCACTTGTTTAAAAATTACCAACAGGAGTAACGTGGTATATATATATATATGTATATATATATAACATATGATATTTCGAGGTAAAATAAAAAAATCGTGTAAGTTTATATTAAATTTACACAGATATAAATGATGAAACATTAAAATGAAACAAATGTTATATTATTAATTTTGTTGAATGATACTCATTTATTAAGTACCTAAAAACAGATTTTAAGAAGTAAACATTTACAGCTATATAAATACAAATACCTTATAATAACTATACTTAGAATAAAATACTTATAATAACTACCTACTTAACAATTTAATGTAAGTTTGAACTTCTTTAATTTCGCAAAGATAATGGAACTTTTACGCAACAGTTTTCACTGCGCATGCGTGTGTCAACCGTGACAAGATGGCGGCCGTTATTTCACACAATGGCGGATGGCGGGAATAATAGCCTAATAAGATAATTAATCAAGCTCATAAGATGTTACATAAACGGATGTGGAATTACTGACGTATTTACGATATCGGTGCCTTTGTAATTTTCAAGTGATTCGTTTATAATGTTCGTATTTAATGGGATAATAAATCTATTTATAAATCGTTGGTAATGTCCCAGAAAGACCATAACTTGTGTTGTTATATTGTTTATATATATATTTAGTTGTGAAGGAAAACAACCTGTGAAACGTTACAGCGTCTCAAAAGTTACCTGATATTAACTAATACTTATATGATACGATACTAATACGACAGCAATGTCTGGAATTGACTCCTCTCAGTGCATCCACTAAAAGCTATTGTATAATGTATTGGAAATATATGTTAAAAAAATGTACCCGATCGAGTTTCTTGCCGGTTCTTCTCGATGACTGGGTTGTTTTCCGAACCGGTGGTAGTCTTTGACGTACATAAGCGCCTTATTAGGGCCTAAACTGAATAAAGTATTTTTGATTTTGATTGATTTTTTTTTTACTTATAGTTATGATAAATTCTCTATATATCCATACATATAAAAATAGATGTTGGTATATCTGCGATCGATGAACTATAATAGATAACCTTTTGACAGATGCAATTAAACTGTTTTTATTGGAGAATCTTTTTGCTACAGTTATTTTATGGTTATAAAGTTTTATTTCGTAATTTGATAAGAACGAAGTCATGGGTATTTGCTTGTAAAGTATAAAACTACTAGATACCTACGTCTCTCTGCGTATAACAATAAATATTAGCCGAAAATATCACACAAATAGAGACATTTGAATTTATAATTAATTTCACTTCAAACGGATTGTTTAAAGCGCAATTCCAAGAAAATTTACACGGCATGCACAATATTGTCTGATAAAATATTAAATTATCTGAATAAGCTTATTCAGTAAATATTTACTCTAAAATTTCATTATACTATACTTAATTACAATTACAAATATTAAATTTTACACAATATTTTAACGCTGTTTAGATGACCACGAATGAAGAAACTAACAATATGCGTGGGCGTTACAAATGTACGAATAAGTATAAGACAATATTTAGACTAACATTACTCACAGCGTCAAAACTGTTAAATGTATTATATTCTTAAAATACTGCGCATATAACTCATTTATATATAGTTACAAAGTTAGATTTTTGCTATACAAATTACACTAGCTGTTAGAGGAATATGTAAATATAGTTCCATAAAGTAATTCTATATTTACTCAGTTATAAGATCGAAAATAGTACACCAGATGTCATGATATCAAAATTAAATCAGTAATTGTTTATAAACGGAAACCTTGTAACGGAAGTATTTTTATTGACTAATAATGGGTTGTTAAACGTAGTGAGATGAGACGGCGTGAAAGAAGAGGGAATAGAGCTTGAATTATATTAGTTTTGTTGTGGCCATGTCAGACCATCATGGTTGCATCATTGATATGTCTAGTGATTAATATATTGTTTTATTTAATTACCTTGTTATAAAATATGATATTTAAGCCCATTGAACCTATTATGAATATTGTAAATAATTATTTACGAATATTATAATGTATAAAAACCGAGTAGCACAAAACTTTATGTACACAGCTGCAACCTCGTATGCATCCGCTATTTTCACTAATTAACTTCCAAGGTTCTAATTAATTGCCATTATCTTGAAATTAATCTCGTATATAGTTTAGCCACTTCGGTTTAGTTTATATTATATATTTATTAATTCGAATGTAACTACCTCTTTATCGACCAGATGAAGGACAACATCTGATTTGATTGAACTAGTACAGACTTATTTGCACGCAGCGCTGTGCTCGCATTTGATATTTTTATTAAATACGACATTTACGACCTTCCACAAGAAAGAAGAAAAAAAACAGATCGATCGATATCTGCGATAAATATAATGTGAACTAAAAAATCTATGAATAATACAAAACTACACGTGAATGGAATAAACGATTAGATAATGTTGATCATTTCCACTGATAACGTCAAAGTTTTTAATCCCGTTTGATTGCAATCGAATAAAATTTAAAATACTTTATTCAATATAGGATCTGAGGAGGTGCTTATAAAACAAAACTCTGCCATCGGTTTGAGGAACAACCCAGTCATCGAAAAGAGCTCGCAAGAAACTGGGTCTGGCTTGAAGGGTGTCACTTTCAGAGATCACTATCGTTGACGTAATGTTATACCGTATAATAATCTTTTAAAAATAAAACCTCCTTATATATTACTTAAACTTTATGGATAAAATCTCTTTAAAACTGTTTAAACGTATATATCTATATAACTCAAGAAATTTATAGATTCATTTCAAAGATTTGCGTGTTCGGTCATCGTATCATTGCAATTCATATATTCCGTAGTTAATCAATGTATCGTATTCATAAAGGCTAATACGTCCCACATACAAACACCCACTGGTAACGAAGCTTTGTTTTATTGATCGTAAAATAACAAATTAAACAAATGGACATGATATTAGTAATGCTCGCATCATACTCTAACTGTTGCTACCAAATTTATTTACCTGCAATGTAATGTTTACTTCTCATGTATTATAAGTTGTATTTATGTACCACCTCCTCTCCCCTCTCTCCCCCCCCCCTCTCAGCCATTCCCCAAAAACAAACTAGCAACGCATTTGCGACTCCCCTGGTATTGTTAGTGTCTATGGACAGTGGTGATCACTTAACATCAGGTAACCCACCTGTTCGTTTGCCTCCTATGACATAAAATATATATATATTACAAGGATTATTCGTACTTGGAATGGAATAGTGATTAAGCTAATTAAATCCTTATAATCAGCAAACAGTTAACAAAGTTACTTTCAGATTTAAATTTTTCAGCGTAAATTCAAATTCTTATACAAAAATAATTTGAAAGCTCAACATGATAAAAACTCGTCTTTAAAACAACAAACTTGACTTCGTCTTAGATAGTAACAACGTTAAACGTTAGGGATAATTCTATTTAAAACAGAACATTTATCATCAATAATGCAATACCTACAACAGACTTTAAATTAATATTAATAATAAAGATAATTCAAAGTATTTAAACAAAGTAAACATAACAATATCTTCTAATAACAAATAATGTTTTAAATCCTTTAAAATAAACAAAGAGATCGATGTCGAGTTTCTTGACACAAATTTAAATATTTCTAAAAGAATATTATATTTTAAATTCACGTACGTCCGAATTTAAACCGGCAAACGACCTTACCGAAATTCCTTTCGTTTTCGTTTATAACAGGTACAAAACCACTTTCATTACTCATTCATAAAGAAATATTCGCTTAAACAGACTATATACGTTATAGTGTTGCCTGCCCAGTTATGAAAATACAAACACCAGAAATTTTAAATACTAATAACCTAATTTACTTTTAACTAATTAAAGTTTTTTTATGCTTTCTTGAATTAACTAATCAGCCGATCGTTATGACATTTTTCATACACGTCGTCAGGGATATAGAGTGGCTCCGGTAGTAGTAGTATCCAGAAAAAAGGACTGTTATCAAAGCATATGTCAGATCTACATTGACGCGAGCGAAGACGTGAGCAAAAGCTTGATTAATATAATTACAATACTAATAAGACCAGAATGTTCGTAGCAATAATTTAACTGGTTAATCTGGTTTCAGGTATTAATTTTAATAATTATTTATTCAACTAATAGATTCAAAATAAAATTACGCAACTTATAACACAAAGCAATCAACATATGCGATTTAAATGACAAAGCTGGCAACACTAAACTAATATGTCTCAGAATTTAACGGAATCACGGAATATAATTGCTTTTATTGCGACTAGTTCGCCCGAACTGGTATAATTATAGGAGTTCAACAACATTGCTGGATAGCGGCTCTTTATAATAAACGGCGTTTTTTTCTGTTCTTCTATTTATGGTGTTTATAAAATAAAGATTTTATTTTAAACAAAGATAAAGGTGATAATAATGAAAATAAAATTATATTGTTATATCAATGGAAGAAAGTACACAGCTAGTTAAGTAAAACAAAATAACGCAATTTAAAACACGATGTATATGTATAATTATTAATGCATTTCTTGGAGTGAAACCTTCTTAAACCGGGTTGAGCGATTTAAAAATATATATTTGGTAGGGAAAATCCCGAGTTCGCGTCACCGAAAACCTCGACATGCACGTGACGTATTGCGCTTGTGCCAAACATTTTAATCATTCGACTGTACCATACGCGTGTTTGAATTTTTGGATGGGTAAAATCTTGTGATTGCGTTTGTGTTAGCCTAGCAACGCGTACTATAGCGTAATATTGATATTTTGTATTGATCTTGTATACTCCATCATTATTTAGATTAATTAATAAACTGTATTAAAACGTAAATAATTATTGTTCCGAGTACAAAAGATGTGCAAATCAGACTAATGTTTGTAATTTCAATTTACAAATTATGAAATTTAAATAATTCCGACTATAAATGGTTTAAAAATTCGAAAAAGTATACAGTTATTTTTGAGTTTTCACTGTTGTCGGTAGTCCGTAGGACTGCCTCAATTTTAAAATTCAACAACCTGTATATGACAGTCACACTTGTCGACTTCGTAGGCTACTTACCTAAAATGATGGGACTCAAAACGCAATATAGGTCACGAACGAACTGAAAACAAGACATTTTATCTACCAACTTAGAGGAAATAGTAACATTCATATAATTCATCATCATCATTCATTAATAGTAACGTCACCGAAAAACGAATTGCAAAAACACGATCGAAAACAGAACTCAACGTTCAATTGAATCAGTTCATATAAGAATCTTAATATCAACAAATTTGAATATTAAAAATACATAATCCCTGATTAATAATATTAACGAGATTATCGTCCATCCATCGGTAAAATAATCAAACGCAGAAACATAACCCGTTGTTTTTTTTAAATTTGTTGTTGTTTTTTTTTATTTATTTGTTGTAATTTTAATGTATGATATTGACATCTCTGAATTTTTTTTATTTTTAAAAATATGGATATTTAATAAGGTATACTTGAAAATAAAATTTCATTTATTTCATTCATTTTCCTTGATTCAAGAAATAACTAATAGTGAATCATACATACTCTTTTGTTATGATGAATGAATGATGAATTTTGACATAATGATTATATCGGTATGCAGGCAATATGGGTTAATACCCTCTCCGTTACCGGTTTTTCAAATTAGGTTTTTGGACCCCAACACCTTCTGAGAACTTTGTGTATATAAATAATAAATCGTGATGCAGCCACATTCCAAGCTAAGTTGGCTCCTTAATACGAAATACAAGAGGATCCCTGGCAAAACTCAAATAACATACTTAGGGATATCTTATTTTTTACTTCTCAATTGAATAGACGAAATGATATTAGCACATTTAAATTCATCGATTTTTTAATGTATTTATCAGTGACTTTACAATTTCTTTCATTCATATTTTACAAGATTGTTAAGTAATTTTTTTTTTCGAACTGAACTACACTATTAGCCTGACGGCGTTCACAGCTTCACCGGACTACTAAGTTAAGAGCATAGGGCACTTCGCCGCTTGGCAACAACCTCATGGGTGCCATGGGACCCCGGCTTGGGTTGTTGCCTTGAAATGTGCCATAACATACGATTTTATCTATATAATATACCAGGTCCACCTGTGGCTTGGCATGCGTTTGTTATTTGTTTATTATCTGTGTTCCATATCAACGCCTTACCAATTTTCTTGGTAGTCATTTGAACGATATAAAATTCATCGCCACGTTATCTAGTACCGAGACATAGTCAATTAGTTAAATAACAGACTTCTCTAATCTCTTCTCAAAAAAACATTTACTTATAGCAACATTCATGGTAATCAATCAAACGGTGTTCGGGTTTATTGACCTGATAAATACCGAGATTCATTTTTATATATATACATAAATTTAGCACACCCTGTCGTGACAATTTGTCTGTTTCTTATTCCAAAGCTTGTTGTGGACCTTGAAACGTTCGATGTTTTTAAACGTATAATAAATTTTGATTATTGGGTTTATTTTGTCTGACACTTTAAATCAATTATAAATTTTATATGCGTATGTATTTGGGTAACAGGTCATTTGAATTTAGAGATACAATATATTTAATACAAATTTGAGGTAAAGAGACAAACTGTTGACATAAAAATAGAAATATTAGGATAATAAATTTATTGCAATAATAAAATATTTCATCTAATATAATATGCTAATTTTATAAAAACTTTATACTAATTACAGTTCTCATATATCCTCGTGAATGTTCAAAGACATATCGTTGTAAATCGCATTTAATGAAGCTGCCGAGAAAACCTTGGCAGGAATCTCAACGGCTACAAGCGACACCAGCTGTTATTAGGTAATCGGTACGCGATCAACGTTTATACATATCGTCTTGTACACGCGGTATCAGAATTCTATTATAGCAAGTTAATGAAGAATTATTATTTCTTGATATATCCATTTTTTTAAGTCTTATTTTTTTATTTACAACAGGTGGCAAACAAACATGCGGGTCATCTGATGGTAAGTATTCAACTCCGCTCATGGATAACTGCGACACGAGGGAAATCACAGATGCGTCACCGATCCTTGACAAATAGGAATTTAGCCCAAAATTCGAAGGGCAGCCTGAGCTGGGTGGATGTTCGTTTTCTTTAAAATCCTACTAGATACTTTACAATAATAAAACCTATCCATTCTTATGCTTTATGTGCTTTAGATAAACTATAGATAATCTTGTTATTTACGGTAATAAAGCACTTTTAACAGTGCATTGAATTAGCGCTCTTCCAAAATAGAACTTCGCTTTAATTCCTTTCTTTAGAGTTATGCAAATTATTTTTAATTTATATTTAAATTCTTACCCGTGTCGTACATAAATAAATGTAATTAATTTATATATATTTACTTTTGCCACAACCTGTACAGGTGTAACCTTTACATCACATTGGCATTTATATGATTTAACGGTATGGTTGACTGTTCGGTAATTCACTTGCAATAATTTAATCGTTTTGTTATGCCTTTTCCTTTAATAATAATAACAACAATCACTATATATGTCGAAAGAAGATAGTAGAAAATTAAAAAAAAGTCGATTCCCTTCTATACACAACCATAAAATATGTGTCATTTTACTCACTGTATATTTTGTGTCATGAGAAAATAGTATTGATTATTATTAAATACTAATAGATAAATAGGAGCTATTATGATCACTCCATGGATTACAGAAGGAGACATATCTATTGGCATTATACATATAATCCTGTTTGAGAATTGCTCTGCAATTCTCTTTCTTGTAAACTCTTAAGAACGGCATCGGCACCTCATTTTGCGAGTAATAATAAATAAAAAAAATCTTATAAAAATGCATCTTAGCTAGTTCACATCTAGTGCTAAGAACAACAGATTTGTTCTGGATGTAACATCTATGTGTATATGGTCATATCAATGTTATAGTGAGGTAATTTAGTAAATTTTTATTACCCGATATTGACTTTAGGCCTCTGTCGGTGCCCACTGTAATTAGTAGCGCGAACAACCGTTCTCCAAGGCTTTATTTCATTAGCGTGTCATATTTTAGCAAAACTGGTATTAACAGTCACAGAATACAAGTTGTATATATTTATTTACCGAATATTAATTATAAAATATTCGTGTCATAAGTTAAAAAAGTAGTATTCGATCCAACGTGACATATTTGTTTTATGATTTGTCTATTTACTTAAGACGTATTCTTTTATTACTGTCATATTTCTCTTCGTTTTTAAATAATCTGAGGAATGGACGAATATTTAAATCTGCGTGTTAAGCATCTTCTTTACACAAAAACTTTTCTATATGCGTCGATGACCCACCGAATAAGCAACACATGAGATGTTTGACCTTTAATAGCCTTTAACGTAATTCTTGCTGAGATCAATACATACAAATGCACGGACCGGCAAGGTTCCCATCACATGAACTATGACCAAATGTTCATGTAACAACGTTAGATAATAATGAATCATATTTATTGTGAAACAGAGTAATTAATAATGAACCCGTATATGAATTGATAGATAATTGACAACATAAATTCAAGTTAAATTATTAAGATTGTTGTTGACAATGGTAGAATTCGTATTTACAAGATGTCATTATGAAAATAAAATCAAAACTGTTGATTATTAAAAACACCTACCGTGTTATTACAAAAAAGTTAAATACGTATTAAATACTTGGTTTAAAAAAGTTTCCTAATAAATGCTACAGCCACACAGATTATGAGCATTTTACACAAAAAAATTAATACCAATCAATAACATTTCAAAATACTCTCTAAGACTTATTGAGGTATGAGATTTTTACATATTTCTCAGAAAAGACACATGGAAATTAGACTCCAAATCACTATTATATTTGACAAAACTTTAAACTGTATGCAAATTAGCGATTCACTTGCTAATTGAACATTTTTTCAAATTTAATTTTTTTAAAATAAGTTTCTAATATCTTAAAATCTCAAGGGACACTCTTTAAAGAAAGTATTCCTAAAGCCAACGGGTTAAAATATCTGTTCTTACCGGTCTGGCCAAAAATCTGTCCTCTCTGTCACAGATTAAGCTAACCATAAGTATCGGAATTTAATGCGTTTGTACCATTAACGTAAATATAGATAAAGTTTTTTGAATGTTCATAATTTTATTCATTCAATAAAATACAGAAGAATTCCTTTAAAATAAATAACATAAGAGCCGATCACTTTATGTAATTATGTTTATATTATACATATGTATATCGTATTTTCGGTTCAGATAACGGTATAATTTAAATTCAGTTCATAATCCATACGACATTAATAATATTACAACAATTCAATACCATGTTAAACATTATAAATTGATTAACTGTCTGTAGAGGCAATAGTCATAAATTACTTCTCACACAGTAATAACTTGCAAAAGAATGTTTGTCAACAACTTGTTAAATCAGTTTCTACTTTGAAGAACATAGTTTTAAAAATAAAACTATTTCATCAGAGGTTTATATCGAAACTACTTTTATGATTCCATCGCAACTGTAATCTTTTTTTATGCCAATTTGCAGCGAACTAGCAGACGGTCCATCTGATGTTAAATGGCTACCGTCACCCATGGACAATTGCAACACCAGGGGCATTACCGTTGTATTGTCGACCTTGAAGACCGTGTTTTAATTCCGTTTTGAAAAGCCCCATGTCACAACCCTGTGGGAACACCGTACCAGGCAACTAATTCCGCAGCACTAACGTGCCCATAAAGAAGCTTCTCGAAAACTTTACGATTGTCGCCATTCTGTTGGGCTTTTGGGTATGTGGATGAGCAATCAGCTACGCGGGTCGAGCAAATTTAGAATGGCGATGAGGGCCATTCGAGGACCATATCGAAATTTTATCTCAGCAAAATATTTTAAGTGAGTAACTTAATGACAGATTATAAAGACTTCGTTATTCTTCATTATTGTAGAATTTATAATTTACTAGCTGACCCGCGCAACTTCGTCTGCGCCAAATCGGTTATTACCTGTTCTGATTTTATTTACAAATGCAAAAAAAATTAAAAAACCTAGAACGCGATTATAGTATCACCTAGCGAGTCCAACTGTGATTCCAAACGAGCTTATATGTATAGGCAAGAAATGTCTTCCCGGTATCCCCTGGGTTACTGGTCTGGCCCGCTCTCAACAACGTAATAATTTTACCGGCTTATAGTTTTTATTTCCCATTATCTTCTAACCAACTCCATCAATTAATATGCTGTAAAAAGTAAACTTTATCTCCATGAAATTTTCATTTTGATTTAGGTATTTGCTTTAATAAGAATTTGTAAAGTATACATGAAACTTGTATCTAGTAACTTTAGTAATTTGTAATTAGTAATTGCACCATTTTTTTTCTTAACTTATATGTAACAGTAATTAATTTTGCTATGGATTTTATTCCTTTATTTCAAAATATTCCAGCAACGCAAGCCATATTATAGAATTTTGATAATTTTATTACATTTATTGTGATGAATTATTGAAAATATATATTAACCAAACAAAAAGTAATCTAATATGCCTTTCTAATATTGAGAGAATTTTCAAAATCGGATCAGTAGGTAGTAGTACCACAGATTACCCCAAAATCACAAACTTCAACTTTTTAATATTGTAGTTTCATAGATACGAATTCTACCAGTGTCAAGTCAGTCACGGGAGAGTCACTTTATAGTTAATATTAATTTTTTATCATATAATTTAGTTCTTCCAGATTAGGCTACTGAAATACACAAAGATAAACTCAACACTTACAGACATCATGCCTTGAATAAATATATATTTACATAACAATTACCGTTACTTGTTGTGTTATGTTAAAGTTTAATTTTGTTAAAACTTATAAAATTAGCCAGAGTATTGGTAAAAGGAGAAAATACACACCTTTGTGCGTTTGGAAAAATCTGACGAACGTAAACGTATTGTTAAGTAAAATATCATACAATACTAAATTGGGGCAATTAAAAAAAATATGTTCTAGATTGCCTGCATCCAATCCACATTCAGATATCGAGTTGTCCCTGATTCTGAGTTCTGCGAGAGGGACTGGTCGAGAGCACACCTCCACAGATAGATTGTCAGTCTACAGATAGTAAGGGCAGCTGCTTGTAACAGTCACGAAACTTATAAAGCCACGGCTTACCCCGAATTTTGTTCTGATCGGTAGCATATGATTTGCCCGTAATTGGGATGGATACATTCCAGTTTCAGTTCCATAATGGAAATAGATCAGTCTTGTTTCGGGAGGATAAATCCTGAACATAGGTTTTATAGTGATCAAAATATCGTCTGGATAGCTACTATAACGATAACATCAATAACTTCATTACCCTGGATCACACTGTGTCCTCGTATCCATGCCAGAACTACATAAATTCCTAAACAATGACATTGATACAAATGGAATTGATTAATTGTGATAACTCATGTTTTATTGAAATATGTCAAACATGTCAAAACAATATCAAATGTAGTGCAAAAAGTTTCAATAAAAAGAATAAGCCCTTTCTCTCTTGAAGGCAAACAATTTTATTGATTAAAAAAAACATTTATATATACATATATATATATATATATATATATATATAGATTTTTTGGGCCAGGAACCATCTCGGGCGCTAGAACACGCTACTAAATTATTAACACAATCTGTTCAGCATGCATAATATCACAATTTCGGTATGCATAGCGGACAAACATACAAACAGTGATTTTGTATAAATAAAGATATATTTACAATAATTACTAATATTCTACTCCAATGGATGTCGAAATTATACAGAAGAGGTTGGTTGATGTTATGTCAGTAACGTTACAGGGTGCCGCAGCCGAGAGGGGGATCGGCTATAGGGAGGTCCTGGTGAAGGCGCGGGCAACTGTGGCCCTGCCGGACATAGGAGTGCAGGAGGTCCGAGTACGGCATACGGCCACGGGTGCCCGTAAAATCGAGCTCCCGGGACAGACAAAGGAGAAGGCCGCCGAACTGGCCCGGGAGCTCGAAGCAGCGCTGGCCAACGTCGCCACGGTCGTTGTCCCGACCAAAAAGGCGGACATCCGAATCGGACGGTCCGAATCTGGACGATTCGGTGTCCTCCCTCGAGGTCGAGACGGTCGTGGCGGCTAAGGCAAACTGTAGGGTGGCCGACCTGAAGGTCGGCGAAATCAAAAGAAACTGGGGGGGCCTCGGAGCGGTCCACGTGACCCTCCCCGCGTCGGCAGCCCGGGAGCTTGCCCAGGCGGGCAAGCTCCTGATCGGGTGGAGCGTAGTACGCGTCCAGCTGCTGGACGAGAAGCCCATGCGCTGTTATAAGTGCATGGGCTTGGGGCACACCCGCCCCACGTGCCCCTCCTCGTCCAACAGGGGGGACGGGTGCTACCGCTGCGGTCTGGCGGGCCACAAAACGGCGGAGTGCAAAGCGGAGGTAGCCCGCTGTGCCGTATGTGCCGACGCCGGGAGGCCCTCAGGGCATGTGATGGGGAGCCGCAGCTGCAGGCCCCCCACCACCAAGGGTAGGGACCTCTCGATAGCGGGATCAGGTCCGAGGGTGGTGGCCGCCAGGCAGGAGGAAGTTGCTATGGACCAATAATGGATCGGTCCATATGCAACTTCCTCCAGGCGAACCTCAACCACTCCGCTGCTGCACAGGATCTCCTCGTGCAATCAGTGGCGGAGTGGGGTATCGGGCTCGCGGTCGCCACGGAGCCCTACTTCGTTCCCTCCCAGCCGCAGTGGGCTGGGGATCGGAACGGCTCCGTGGCGATCGTGGCGGGTCGAGGTTCGTCCCTGGTGGCAAGGGAAAGAGGGGCCGGGTTCGTGACGGCCGTCTGGGGGGAGTACGCCATTGTGGGGGCGTACTTCTCCCCTAACAAGCCCCTGCGGGAGTTCGAGGCGTACCTCGGCTCCCTGCAGGGAGCTGTCAGACGGCTGTCGCCGCTCCCCGTGGTCCTCATGGGGGATTTAAATGCCAAATCGAGGACCTGGGGAGCGGCAGTCACGGACCTGAGGGGCATGGCCGTTGAGGAGTGGGCAGCCGAGTTGGGGTTGTCCCTCCTCAACCAGGGGAGCGTCCCCACGTGCGTGCGATGGAACGGGACGTCCGTGGTGGACGTCTCGTTCGCCACCCCGTCCGTCGCACGCCGTGTCCGGGGGTGGAGGGTGCTGGAGGAGGTGGAGACCTTATCGGACCACCGATATATCAGGTTCGAGGTCTCCACCTCCCAAGCCGGGACCGCCACCCGCCCCCGGAGGGGCGCGAAGTTCCCCTGTTGGGCGATGAGCCGCCTCAACCGTGAATTAGCGGAAGAGGCGGCCATCGTCCAGGCCTGGGCCATGCCCCCCCCCACAGGGGCTGATGTTGACGCGTCCGCAGCCCGCCTCCGTGCAGCCCTCACGGAGGTTTGCGACGCGTCGATGCCGCGGAGCGTACACCGCCCAGACAAACGGGCGGTGTACTGGTGGTCGCCGGAGATCGCCGATCTCCGAGCGGCCTGCTCCGCGGCCCGGCGGCTGTTCGGGCGCAGCCGCCGACGCCGGCACCGGGACCCGGAGGCGGAAGCCCGGCTGTATGGCAGCTACAGGGAGTGTAGGAAGACCCTGCAGGCTGCCATCAGCCGGGCGAAAGAAGCAGCATGGGAGGAGTTGCTCCAGACGCTGGAGGGGGATCCTTGGGGGCGCCCGTACCGGATCGTGCGCAAGAAGTTGCGATCCTGGGCGCCCCCGGCGACGGAGACCCTCCGGCCGGAGGTGGTAGCGAGGGTCGTGGGAGAGCTATTCCCCGACCCTCCGATGCTACCGGCTCCTCCCATGCCTCCGCCTCGCGAGGTAGTCGAGGAGGTGCTCGACGGTCCCCCCCCTCCGATAACGGAGGAGGAGATGGGGAGGGCAGTCGAGCGCCTCCTCAGCCGGCGTAGAGCACCCGGTCCTGATGGGGTCCCGGGTCGAGTGCTCGGCCTCGCCTTGGGCCAATTAGGGGGGTGGCTTCGGGAGCTGTTCGACCGGTGTCTTTCGGTCGGGCAGTTCCCGAAGCCCTGGAAGCTAGGGCGGCTCTGCCTCATGGAAAAGGCAGGCCGCCCCGCGGACTGCGCGTCCGCGTATCGGCCCCTCGTCCTGCTGGACGACGCCGGGAAGATGCTGGAGAGGATTATCTCCTCCCGGGTCGTCCAGCACCTAGAGGGCGTATGATCAAGCGGGCCACAAGGCGGGGGGTTCCACAGGGGTCGGCCTTAGGGCCGCTCCTGTGGAACATGGGCTACGACTGGGTGCTCCGCGGCGTGCTCCCATATGGAGCACGCCTCATATGTTACGCGGATGACACCCTAGTCGTAGCCCGGGGGGGGGGAGTGGAGGGAGGTGGAGCGCCTGGCCACGATGGCCACAACCCTCGTGGTCAGGCGCATCAGGAGGTTGGGCCTCAGGGTGGCCCTCGAGAAGACCGAGGCCCTACTCTTTCATGGGCCTCGGCGGGGGCCACCACCAGGGGCCCATATAGTGGTGGAGGGCGCCCGGATTAGGGTGGGGACCCAGATGAAGTATCTGGGCCTCACCCTGGACGGGCGCTGGCGGTTTGAGCCCCATTTTGCGGGGCTCGGACCGCGAATTGCTGGGGCGGCGGCGGCACTCGGCCGATTGCTCCCTAACATAGGGGGGCCTGGTGCCGGGTGCCGCCGACTCTACATGGGAGTCGTGCGGGCGATGGCCGCCTACGGGGCACCGGTCTGGGCCGACGCCCTCGGTGCCGCCAACGTGCGCGCGCTTCGCAATGCGCAGCGCACGGTGGCACTGAGGGCGATCCGGGCGTACCGGACGGTGTCCTCGGCGGCGGCCTTCACGCTCGCCGGCTCCCTACCCTGGGAGCTGGAGGCAGGCGTTCTCGCCGCCGTGTACGAGTTCACGGCGGCGAGGAAACGAAGGGGGGAGCCTCCGGCTCCCAGGGAGGTAGAGGCGGAGAGACGGCGTCTCAGGGGAGACGCCGTCGAAAGATGGAAGCAGGACCTGGCGGACGAGCGGTTCGGGCGGTACACTGTAGACGCCGTCCGCCCGGTCCTGCGGGAGTGGATGACAAGGGAGTGGGGCTCCCTGACGTTCCGACTGGTGCAGGTACTCACCGGACACGGTTGTTTCGGGTGGTACCTGCACCGGATCGCGCGCAGGGAGCCGACCGCCGCCTGTCACGAGTGCGGCGCTGACGAAGATACCGCGCAGCACACTCTGTCTGAGTGTGCTGCGTGGGGGGAGCAGCGCCGCATTCTGGCGGCGGCGGTAGGACCTGACTTGTCGCTGCCGAGCGTGGTCTCGGCCATGCTCGGCAGCGAACAGGCGTGGCGAGCGATGTCCTCCTTCTGCGAGGACGTCATCTCGCAGAAGGAGGCGGCGGAGAGGGCCCGCGAGGCGGACCCGCTGAGTGGCCGTCTCCGCCAACGGAGGATTGGCAGGAGGAGGCGGCGCTTTGCCCAACTCCTCCTGCCACCGTAGCCGGACCTGAGGGGATGGGCCGGGGGGCCCATCTCCTCATTGCACAGGTCCGGCGGACGAGGGGGGGCAGCCGGCGTGTACCCGGTCTGTCCCTCTATAGGTAGGAGCCCGGCGGTCACCTTCCGCCGGGCGGACCGTGGGGGCGGCTCTACAAGGTTGATTAGCTTGAACGATCCCTTGCCGCCCCCACAAAACGGTCTGTCGGTACACCGTGGGGTTTTAGTCCGTGCGAGTCGGACATAACCCACTCTCTCCCCCGGGGGGGTGGGTATCCATAAGGGATTTCCCCACGTTAAAAAAAAAAAAAAAAGGTGTTGGGTGTACTAAACCCAAAATGGGTTTCGGTTTTTAAGGCACCAATTCATCCCCTTTCTAACTTAATAACTCTAAATACGCCAATGATTTTGTGTATACCTAAATAAAATAGAAAATATATCTTCGTGAATAAATTATACAATTTGAGATTAACATTATTTCTGATCAGTTTTTGTTTATTCGAAATTCGTTGCATCAATCTGTATGTGACCGGTTAATCGTGATACTTGTTAAGGCAACTGACCGACCCTCGCTCATCTGTATTTTATATATATAAAGATAAAAATAAACATGTTCACTACGATCACTCAGTTGGTAAATTTTTTTATGTTGGTATCAGTCACAACATACGAATACAATTACTTGATACTTCAAACTTGAACCTTTACTAATATTAGAAATGTAAATGTGAGTTTCTTTGTTTGTTAGGCTTTCAAACCTTTATTACTCAACCTATTATAAAGACATTTTAAATACGCTTCGTCAGACGTACAAAAAAAACTGTTCAGGAGTACCAGTTCCCGGGGATAGGTTAAGTTTTCGTTGACAGGAATGAAACCGCGAGCAAAAACTAGCCAAACATATTTCATCTAATTCAAACCACGCTAACAACTACCACAAATCGGGAAAAATCTGAGTCAGAAGAGACCGCAACAACCTATTTATGATTAAAACCGCGAGCAAAAACTAGCCAAACATATTTCATCTAATTTAAACCACGCTAACAACTACTAGAAATCGGGAAAATCTGAGTCAGAAGAGCCCGCAACAAACTATTTATGATTAAAACAAATACACATATCGTTCAAAATAATCTATTTTTAGCAAGCATACAGAGAGAGGTTATTTACAGACATGGTTTATGGTTCCCATAGTCATCCATCTTATGACAAAAAAACCTGCCTCACTTGGTACTTGAAATCGTTGTCTGGTAAACTGGTAATTATCCTGATAGCTTTACGGTAGAATCTAACAATATTACCTAAAAAAAAATTTTTGTATTGTTGAGTTCAAAACGAAAACTAAAACGCAGTCAAGTTGGCCCACATCTTTTTAAATCTGTTCGGAATCAAATCGAAAAAGTAAAATATATCAACGAACAGTACGATAATCCATAAAAAAAACATCTACTATTACCTACAGTTTAGCTGTCAACTAAGTCTAATCAATAACTTTCACTCTTTTTATACACGTCAATACCTCGAGTTTCCAGAAGTCGGAAGAGCTCGTCCTGTTTTATTGAATAGTTGTTTAACATTAAACGACTGATAAATCATCCTGTAAATACTTTTTAGAAAGCGCATATAATAATTTCATATATGATTAAACCTAATTAGTAATGTCGATTATAAAAAAATGTAGGAATATAGAAATAAAAATGCACTACTCGAGTATTTTAAAATCTTTATGAGAAACAAAACTGCTTGTACAAAGGCGTCTAATTAATAAAGTGCTATCATGAAAGACGTATTCAAATTGGTGTAATTGAGTCGTATAGAATCAAAGATGGCAATATTACTTTTTGGCACTTTTGAGTTAATGATGCCAAAAAATTCAGTATATTGAAACTTAACAGCTCGCTCCCGCATTTCATAACCAAACATAACTATTTAGCTAGTTATATAGACATGAAATCTCGATTTGGTTTCAAAAACGGCATTATTTCATTGAGTCAGTGTCAAAAGCAGCGTTAATGTACGTTTGACCAATCAGAGAAATGCATTCAATCACGTGACAAAATGGCGAAAATAGTTTTTTGTATGAGTTTGCGCTAACAGTTTTAGTTGTTTTATTTAATATTAAGTGACTACAAATTAACAAATTTCTTAAAATCGTAACTATGGACTACCGTCCCACCGTTGCAAATACTCGTTATTCAAGAAAACGCCAACGAGATCCAGAAAAATGGAAGAAAAATATTGCTAAAAGAAACAGGTGAGTCTACCTACCTATCCTGCATAGGGTTGCTACTTAACATTTTTTTTTATGTAAGTGTGATGTTTTTGTTTTTATTGGCGAAAATTACGTCGAGACTATTTTTGAAAAGTACCTACTAATAGCAATGAATATCATTACTGAAAGTAACACCGCTCACAACTGCGTACGCGTTTTATTCAAATGATTATTTATGCGGTCGACTGATATATTAGTTTTATAATAAACTAACATTAATAATTATGAAGGGAGACGTAGGTAGTAGCTATTTATAGAAATATAATCCTAAGAAATATTTTTATTTTCATACCTTCCAATCAGTCTTCTTTTGCTATTTTTTTAATGCTTACTCATTACTGGTTATGCGCATATAATAAACTGATAAAAAGATATTAAATGGCGTGAAAACAAAAAAAAATGTGTAGGAATAACGGTGTCCTTGTCCCGTTTGTTTACCTTAACTCATTCTCACCAACAACAGGCAAGTAGTCATATGCAGGACAATACTCTTAGTTGTAGAATATTAACAAACGTTCGTTCGTTTATATACCTTGAGTGTAGGAGGAGTGCTTGTTATGATTGAGCAAGAAAAATTTAAATCATGTGACTTTGATATACAGAAAAATGGCTATGTATGCGCAATTACTTACGTGCGCATGTATTCCTGTGTTCCTATGCGATTTATATGAGAGCGAACATAGATAGTATTCATATTAGAGGCTGAATGGCTTACATTTTAATTTATACCCGGTTTTAACATTTTGTTTTCAGATATTCATCGAAGTCTTTACCTTCGCGTGTCTGTGAACATGACCAACGCGCTTTCAGGTGTTGCCGAGTACAAACTGCTGATATGCTTACATTACACTCAAAATTTTATGCACACACAGACAAGAAAAGCCAAGACGCTATGATATTAAAACTTTGCTCGATCAAACTCATTGCTAAAAGAACTTCTTCCAGAGTTTGTAAGCAAACGTCTATCAAATATTCAGTATTTGTTAATAAAGTAAGAATACCTATATGCCAAAAATTTTTTCTAAGCATTTTCGGAGTTACAAAGCACAGAGTCAATTACGTGATGAAAAGGTTTTTTTATGCAGGCGATATAACGCATGAAACTCGTGGTGGCTTCCGACAAGCGGAAATATATTCACATCTGAAAGATTCCGTTCACAAATTTATTGAAACTTTGGAATGTGTTGAGACACATTACTGTCGTAAATCTAAATTCGCCGATAGAAAATATTTACCCGCTGATTTAAATGTAAAAAAATTGTACGAGATGTACAAAATATCTGAATGGGGTAAACCTGAATTAAAACTCTCATATTTTAGGTTTATCTTCAATAATTTTTATAATCTTGGCTTCGGATCTCCACAAACAGACGTTTGCTCAACTTGCCTTGAATTATCAGAAAAAATTAAGACAGAAAAAGATGTTTCCAAAAAAAATTTTGCCATCACGCAAAAACGGGTCCATAAATTAAGAGCAAAAGCCTTCTTTGGCAAACTGCGTGAGGAAGCTGATGGCTTAAAAGTAATATCATTTGACTGCCAAAAAAACATTCCACTTCCAAAGTTACCAGATCAGATTTGTTACTATAGCAGGCAACTTTACTTTTACAATTTTACAATGGTAGAAGGATCTTCTAAACAGCCTATGACCAAAGAAAATGTATATGCATACTGTTGCCTGGAAGACGAGTTTCATAAAGATTCGAATTTGATTTCTTCAGCCATTTTCCACCGACTTACTGTCACAAACAAAACTGGAATCAACCGAATACGCTTAGTAGCAGATGGATGTGGGGGCCAAAATAAAAACTGTATAGTCATTGCAACATGTTGTAAGTGGTTACTGTCGTGCCCAACAATCAAAAATATAGAAGTAGTTTTCCCTATCACAGGGCATTCGTACATGCCCCCAGATCGCGCATTTGGTATAATAGAGAAAAAACTGAAAAGAAGAGAAATTCTCCTACATCCCAATGACATAACAGATATTATATCCCAAACTTCAACAATTATTAAGTTTGGGGATGATTGTCCAGTAAGTGACTGGAGAGAAGCAGCTAAGTCGATTTTGACGCCAACGACTTCGTGGAATGTGAAGTTTAAAGAATGTAAGAGATTTGTTATAGTTAGATCTAAAAAGGAAGGAAATGTACTCGTAAGAGGTGAATTTTTTTATAAAAGCGACACTGGAACTGCCTTTAACATCTGTAAACGTAAAAAAACCATTTCGATGATAAATGCACGACAGCTACAAAAAACTATTCCTTTAAATAAAAATAAATTGAAAGACATAAACAATCTTTTAACTAAACATTACGGAAAAGATTGGTGTAACATGCCTACTCTGGAATTCTATAAAACATTAATATCGACACAAGAGTCATTACACTTTACTCCTCCTCCTGAAGGTAGCTATTGTCAGGAAGCTCTAGAAGAAGGAAATGATTTGCGGATTTGACTTGCGCTAAAAAATTGTGAAAGTAAAATAATACACCAACAATTATACTTTTTTTCTCAAAAGTGAGAGACAAAAAGAGCATAGGCCTTTTTTATAATTTCTGTTTTTCTTTTACTGAAATTAATTGTTTATTACTTTCTCTATTGTAATTAAAGTGAAACTTTTATTACATCGTCTCAAACTTTTTCGTCTGTGTGTTGCATGTCGCGTGATGGTCGGCCGCGGAGTAGGGATAAAGTGAAAGGCGCTCGTCAGAGCAGCCAGGGCCAATATGGCGGCGCCTATAGTTCGCAGCAGCTGACCGTGTAGTGTATAGACTATTATTAGTTAAATGTCTATAGTGTGAAAAAAATATTCACTTTTACCGTGGTTTCATAAAACCATACAATCCTTTTTATTGTTTGTACCAAATAATTACTATTTTAATACGTTATCGATGTCTTTTTAAATATTTTTGATTAATTTCAACAAGAATTTATAAATAATGTTTAGTTGTGTAATCTAATTTTATGTTGTTTGTAATAACTAATATAATATTTTATTACCTTCGTACATAATCATTTTTTTACCTATTTGAACTTTTTGCTTAATTTCTCATCTTGGACAACCCTAAAACTAAAGTTGCTATATTTATAAAACTTCGTGTCAAAGGTGGCCATCTTTATCGACGCTGGGATCAAAAACGGCTATTACCAATACTTAGATACAAAGACGGCCGTTTTGAAATTTTAATTTCGAATAATTCTGTAATTTACAGTCACAAGTAGATATTGTACTGTTGCATGTCATAATTGATCTTTACTGCAAACAGTGTTAAATCACGATATACACAGTAATTGCCCAAAATTAATAGAATCATTTTTTTCGTTTACTCAAAAGTTAGTAAAAATGAGATTGCCATTTTTGATTCTATACGACTCAATTGTTTGTCAAAAAAGAGCGTATGAAATAAATTAATAATGAACTGAAACTATCATTATGATTATTAAAAAATAAAAATAAGATGTTTATCAAGACAAAATAAAATTATATAACAATAATCTATACTAGCTTCCACACTCGAATAGGAAACATATCCCCAAGCCTCAAACACGTACAGATGTATTTCAGCAATTATACCGAGAGCTAATCCTCACGACACGACCTCAGGCTATATCGTCATTTAAAATTAGATTAGATTATGAAAAGCTAAACATAAAAAATAAATATAAATTTATCCATAAACTTATAATGAAATCCTAAAACGCACATTGCACTCATTCGTAGGGAGGAAAATTTGGAAAGCATTGGACTTGGCAATCATAACGCTACGCAGTTGTATCACCATAACAGTCTACCAAGAGAATCCAGTAGTAATAACTTAAGCAATGGGCCAATCAGCTATTTCTAACAACACGTCATACGTACGTCATAGCACTAATAAGGACACCGTGCCGTACAAATCCCCAGTAATTAAGGTCAAGAGGCCACAAATGGTATGTGATTACATTAAACTTATTAGATAACAATACAATTCAGTGTTACATCATTTGCATTCATGTAATATTCATCAAGCATGAGTGACGAAAAAATGAGAAAGAAAATATATAATGATACGTATGAAAGTAGAAACCAAGATAGTCTTAATAAATAAAATATAAACCGTAGCGATAGTAAGAAGTCTTTAACGGAATTTGCTAATCATGCTTCGACATTTTCATCTAATCCAAAGGAATATGGCATCATAATAGATACGTTAACGCTGTAATACACGTATGCTTATTATGCCTTAAGTAATGCATGGGTACCAACATTTAAAATAACAATAATTATTTTTATTGATTGTTATAATAGCATCGCAAAGTATCATACTCGAAAACAACCAACACCAAGACAAACACCTGTTGCCGGTGTCATACAGGCATAAGTAATAACTACTCTATTTTTTTTATGTCAAAAGGAGGCAAACGAACATGTGGGTCACCGGATGTTAAGTGATCACCACCGTCCATAGACACTAGCAACACCAGGGGAGTCGCAAGTGCGTTGCCAGCCTGTGTATCGGGGAGGAGTAGGGAAAGGAGAAAGGGGAAGGGAAAAGGGGAAAGGAGGTGAGCCTCCGGCGCTCTCACTGACCAAACGAAACGCAACAATGCAAGCACTGTTACTTGACGTCGGTATTCCGTGAGAGGGTGGTACTACCCCGGGCGAGCCGACCCATTCATGCTGAAACTAGTAATAGCTACAGCGTGGCTCTACCACCTTCAAAAACGTTTCAAGGATGCTATATTATAGGAAAGAGAGAACAGATTGGCTTCAAGAGAAATTGATAGCTTCATAGTAGTGTAAATTATGACGTAGCTTACTTTTTGCTTCATACCGAGATGGAAGATACCGCAAAGCTTCGGCTCCCAACGGAGAGTAAAAGAGGCAATACATCCCTAAAACGCTACAGAAGATTAGTCAAGGTGTGTGCTACCAACACATTCAATATTCTCACAATACCATAATATTCATGAAATTTCAAACATTACGGCATTTCTTTATTGTCTATTCAAATGAAATACTTTAACGATATACAAATAAGCACTGGAGCTCTTATACCGTAGTATTCAACGGTAGCCAAATGGTTATGAAATGTAAAACCTCGACACAGACTGCGAGCATTGTAACGATGTGTAATAATTCTGATAATGGGTATTACACTAAGATGTGTTAAGTATTGCAATTTTTAATATACACAATACTTGAGTTTCATGCTATGAATTCCCTAAATTTGTTCCACATGTGACTACAATTCTTAACACATATATTAGTGTATGCATACATATATCCTCCCCATATGATACGATATTGATGAGCGTCTTTTTTTTTGTAAATTTTAAAATATTAAGTCTGTTTCAATTTTATATATGTAAAGAAAATGTATTTCTTAAATATTACATGGAGTTTCATCATCTTCCAGTTACAAACTCTCTAGTAAATTAAGCACCTATATTAAAAATAAACGTAATGTTATGTCAAAGTAATTTATAAAATATTATAGGAAAATTGTAGGAAGTAAAATTTTAAAAGATAAACTTGTAATGTCGTTTCTATGTTTACAGGTAGGTATTTATGTAGGTAATTATGAAATTTAGCATAGTTTTATGTAATTTATTATGTAATAAATAAACTTATGTGCACAGAGCAACACATACAAGTTTTATTCTTTGTTGCAATATTAATCTTATATATATACTATAAAGCTTGAGAGATTATTTGTTTGTTTGAACGCAATAACTTCTGCAATTATCAATGAGATATGGAGCAATTTTAATGTATGTTATAGCTTATTGATTTTAAACTATTATAGGCTATCTAGCATCACACAACAAGCTTTCGGAACTAAGTAATTACTATACAAAATGCAGATTAAAAATGTACTTTAAGCAGTACGTAGTAAAAAGTACGTAACCTAAAAAAAACAATCTCCTTACAGCTCAATCATAAAAAAATAAATATATTAATACAACGTTAAAATCTAAATAAATAAAATAATGGCCTGCTTCTGTGCGTGTAAAAACTACTGGATAGATTTTGATTATTTTTCTTTATTTTAGTTTTCCCCTGGTGTTGCTAGTGTCTATGAACGGCGGTGGTCACTTACCATCGGGTGATCCGCCAGTAAGTTTGCATCCTATGACATATTTCAAAAAATGAAAATGCCTTCATATAATATAAAATAATTAAAGTTTTAAAAACTACGATTATGATGATGAACTTGTATTTAGCGATGTCTGTTTTCTTGGAATGGAGAATTGGGGCTAGCGGTGTGATTTGTATGCGTAGGAGAGGGAACTAAACGGACAACACTGTCTACAAATACCTTTTGTAAGCAAAGTATATTTTTAGTTTCAGTTTTTAAGATTTTTCGTCTATACATAAAATATTTAGATAATAAATAACATAAAGTCACTGGCATCAGCTAGTATTATATATTTAGGTAATTTACCATATTGTTTGTTTTACGTTTAACATCACAATGATTACTAGAAACAATGTTAAAACACACAATTTCGATAATAAAACACACAAAATGTCGCGATAGTGTTATTCTTTTGAATAAAACTTGTTAAGTATTAACCAAATATACGATAATTTATCATTGAGTATCAATTGTCACTTGTAAGAGTTCAATAGGCATCATAGAAATGTTTACGTATAAGTTTCGTAAGTTCTAACAGAATTTCAATGTTATTAACAACACTCCACGGAATTATATAAAGATTAACCTTGATTGGTTTAAGATTATTTGAATCTTTTATTCTCTGCGTAATGAATATGTTCTTCTATATCCAATATTACATTCGACCGAACTAATTAAAAATCACTTCGGTAAATGATTACGTATGATTAATAAAGAAAACTAGAACTCCCGCTCGCAAAAAGAACACTGAACTATTTTTGAGTATTGATTAGGGAAAAAATTATTGTATCCCTCTCTTTTTAATTTAATGACGTCACAATACTATAGTTAAGTTGAACCTAACAGCACTTCATATATTAAAATCTATCAAACAGTTTAAACTACAGAGACTGTCAAAGGAATAACCATACCAACCTACATACATACACTCGGAAACATAACTCTCATTCAGTTCAATCGGGTAATTTAAAAGCTTAACATTTTCATAACAAAAATGACTTATTTTTACATAACTCGTATTATGGTTAGAGGAATACAGACCCCTATTACAATAACACCAAAATTTCTTGAAAGAAATAAGTATCGTCTTCAAAAAGCTAACATCAAAAGTGAATAAGATAAAATCACTTCAATTTAGATAACCTTGTGGTTAATTTTCAAAAAATATTTAGGATCAAATTATAAAACTAGAATAATGCGTATTGTTATATTTAAGCCGACGCTATTTTTATTTTATGCCAGACAAGAAATGGAATTCTCAAATACTCTTTAACTGTCTTTAAAACCCTCCCTGAAAAACTAACTATTACATGACGAAAACCCCATCCTAATACTTCAGTAGTTTTTGAAAAAATACTAACTTTAATTAAAATATGTTATCGAGTAAAAATGTATGAAAACTTATTACTAAGGTTAAAAATAGATGGAGATAGAGCGAAATAGATACATAAACCAATTAATAGCAAAGTCCCTAAATAACCCGAAACTGTATGCATAGCCTTATACAATTATTTGATAACTCCGTACATGATTAAACGTCAATTAATAATATCTTTAATGGTTATAGACCTCTAAACTCAGAAATCAAATGTAAAGGTCACAAGAATTAATATGCTCTCGAGTTTTTAAGTGCCTACTCTATTACAGGTACTAACATGATAAGACTCAAGAGATCGTCTATTTGAACGCACTAAACAGTGAACTACCATTTTTGAATTTAACTTAACTTTTGAACGTTACATATTATTGAAAACCATACTGTTAATAGACGATAGCAGTTACCATTACGCAGCGGTCTCGGTGTTTACTATCCACATAAACAAACATACAAAATCCATTTTTTTTATATATAATATTAGTATAGGTATGTTAAAACTTAACTAGCAGTTTGGAAAGTAATGCAAAATTTTAAATATTAAACTCATCTGAAACTTATTGCATAGTTAGTTTAAAATAAACACACAATAAGTAGTCGCTAATGCACTCACAATTGTCTCAAATATTCTGTCTAATATTTTCTTGCCACATTATTAGAAACATATGATTTTATATAAACAGTATGAAGGTCACGATGACACTGAACTTTGCATTTTTAAGTGGATTATGTATTTTTAAAATATAAGAATTTGGAAAAACGTTACCTTTATGAATTTAGGCTTATTTTTTAAGCGGTTCATTTAAGAATTTGCCCGAATATTTTAAAAAATCAAACCAATTTGAATGAATACGTAGTCTTCTTATAATGTGACCGTAACGTTAATGATTCTCATTTAGAATTAGACTTTAATGTAACTATCTTAGCTTCTAAAGACATTCCACGTGTTATTTAAGTTGTCGTTACAATTCTATTTGGAATGCAGTCATAAATTTTTAACTGTTTTAATTTTACTTATTTAAATTAGTAGATGAATTTATTTTACCTTAACCTTTACACTTTCATTTTGGAATAGTCGTCATCTGGTTTGAGTTGAATTAATATTAGAGCATATACTAATATGTTAGTAACAATGTTTTTGTAATCAATATTTTCAATTCATTTAAAGGCATAGTGAAATATGATTAGCCCTTTTATTATGGTTCAGCATCAAAAAGAAGTTATTATTTTATGTGATTGGAGATAAATGAACATGAAGGTCACCTGATGGTAAGTGATCATCGTCACCCATGGACACTTCTGACACGAGGGAATCACTGATGCTTTGCCGATTCTTAAGAAAACAGTAGGCTCGTTTCTTAAGGGTTTATAAGTAATATTGGATTACGTTAATGATTGGTCTCGAATTTAAGACTGCAAAGGCTGAAGAAAGCTTAAGTTGAAACAGTATTCAAATTCCAAAATTGAAATCTGTACTAGCTTCAAAGAATATCTAACAATTTAAATTGTTAGAAAATAAACAATTGAAAATGTCTAAGATATATTACACGGCATAATGTAGATCTTTAACCTGATGACCCCATATTAATACTTAACCACAAAGTTAAAAAATAATGCAATGAAAACAATCGCTACTTCAAGTCCATTCAGTTTCTAGACTTACAAAATATGAATAATTTCACAAGGTACTGAACTTCGTTTGCAAGTAATTTGCTTCCTAATTACCTTTAATATTTATCCATTACATATACATATATATTATTATATGTAATTGCATATTGTACGTAATAAATGCGAACAAAAATGTAGGTTAAAAGTTAGAAGTCAGAGTACACTTGTTTATTACTGTATTGTGTGACGCTAAATAAACTGCTGTCGGAAGTGACTTGAGCTAGAAAAAATTATATACCATACAAACTTTGCCACATCTTGTTACCCTCCTTAAGAGTGAAATTTTAAGAAATTTTGTTGTAAACTATGCCCGCAGTATGAAGTCAACGTCATCTTGAAATTTCCAATTTCCCGCCTTAATAATTGAATTAAGCGGTTAAGAATCAAACAGAATATTGCCTTTTATACATATACTAACGGGACAGGCGAACGTTATAATAAAAAAAAACCTTGACAAATTAAAACCTTCTTCATGAATCACTTTATATACTGATAAAAACCGTGTGAAAAATCGTTCAGTAGTTTTTGAGCTTATCGCGAACAGACAGACAGACAGACGTGGCAGACGAATTTGTTTTATGATATGTAGTGATAGATAGATTCCGCCACACTATACAATTTTATATTTTATAATTGACACCACAATATCGAATGACGAATAATATCTCACATGGTTGTAAAATAATCCGACCGTGTGACAAATTATCTTTAGGTGCGGTCAAAGAATTCAAAGTTCCACGACCTTTTCAACAACTTACTTTATCGGCAATTTTAGAAGATGTCAACGTTTCTTTTATTATAATAGGTATCATTTTTCTCCCGGCCACATCGTAGACTTTCTTTGAATTATGAAGTTATTTACCTGCAACAATAAAAAAAAATCAAATAACAATATTGTAATTTAGAGAGTTCATTGTATCTTAATTTACAGCGATGTATTATCCTGCCCGTGCAAATAAAATTGCTTAGAACAATCACATCTAAATTACCTAACATCAATCCCACAAAGCCCATACGCAAATAATAGAGAAATTGTGTATATCTAGACCGCCAGCATATTTCTATGAAACTTGTGGTCGAAAGCGAACGTCGGACGATTCCCAGACCCGGATTAAGGATTGCTAATGGATGCTTACTGCACGTAGTGTATTACGTACAATTGTACTGCATATATACAATTATATTATGTACGTATGTATGTAACCGCGAATGTTACTGATGTGTAAGAAATATTGCAGAAGGATTCACGGGCGAACATTCTTTATCATATATGTATTATTCAATTGAATTGACGAGAAATCTAGTTGGATTTGTTTTTATAAATATATATTTTGTAATTATATTATTTTGATAAAGATAAATGATGAATATAAGTATTAATTTGTAAAATTAGTAATTTATATGTTTTTCCATCCACCTATTTAAATAAAATTGACTGTTGTATTAAATTATTTTTGAAACGACTACATCCATTTTGATTAGACTTTTACAAGCTGATAGAAGAATTTTTGAAGTTTTATATAAGTTACATATCAACACGCTTTTCATTAGGGTTAAGTAGTGATTATACAATTTAACAGAGGCAACTTAAGATCGATAAAAGGCTTATAGGAGTTGCGTAGTAATGAAAAATGACCGAAACGCTCAAAACAATGCAATAACTGTGTATTTTTGTGAATGTTTAAATCAATTATAGTCAGAAATATTGAAATTTAATAGTTTGTAATACTTAAATTATTAACATTAGCCTGATTTTCGCATCTGTTAGCGCTTGGGCGATAATTATATACTTTATTAATTAATCAACTATATGGCGAGCACAAACAAGCTCAATACAAAGTATCAATATTACACGTACAGAGGCAGCTATACTACAAGTCGCTAGACTAACGCAAGCGCAATACGTCACGAGCAAGTTGAGCTCATCGATGACGCGAAACCATAAGATTTTCCCCGATTAATTTTTTTTACTCGTTCAACGATGCTAAAATATATTCACTTTAAAAAAAGACAGCCCACAATTAATGAGTATATTTTTTTTAACAAATGTCATATTTCACTATTTTTTTTAATACATCTCGATGCAAACAAAGGTCATAAACATTTCTATGTGAAGACGACTAATTGCTGAAATTTGCAACCGTCGGTTCTCACAGCAAAACAAAGGTAAGTTAGCACTATTGCTCGTGTAGTGGGTGCAATCTAATTACTGATTCACTTTGGTATAGTTTGTGCAAGCAATCCTTACTAATATTATAAATGCGAGAATGAGTTTGTTTGTTTGTTACGCTTTCACGCTTAACTACTCAATCTATCATCATGTAATTTTGCATATATATTGTCAGAGGCAAAGGAAAGATCACAGAGTAACTTTCTCAAAAGTCAAATCCAAATTGACGCAAGCGAAGCCGCGGGCTGAAGCTGGTTTTTTATAGTCCAATACAAACCAAAGAAGGAAATAAATAGTATCCAAAATGCTTCATATTTTAAAACGTTACGAATCCAAAAAAAAAAAATTTATGACTAACTTTTTATAATAATATTCCTAATAATAATTATAATAAATTCTAAAATTTAAATAAATTTGTGTTTTTTGTTATAATAAAATAGTAATATAACAAATTTTACATCAAATGCTATTATTATCAATAGGAAATGTTTATTCGTTTGCAGAAATTAATATCGGGAACGACTGGTGAGGTTCTGAAAATATGGTCACTAAGAAGAATGTAAATTATCCCTGAGTAACTTATATTTCATTGTAATTAAGGGTTATCATTACAAATTAGCGTAGAAAATGCGTAGGAATTCACAGGCGGATGCTAGTATTCAATAAACACTCACGCTAAGTGTATGATGTGATTATATTAAGTTTAACTTCATAATAACGTAACATTAATGTAAAGAAAGTTGGTTTGTTAACCTTTACGTAGAAGCAACATTAGAAGACATATTTATTGTTAAAGCATTGTGTTGTATCACGTAGAAGAAAGCATAGTAACATTATATTTCTTTATAATAAATAAACGAGTCATCAATCCGGATGTAAAAAATCGATTAATTTATTGAAATAGCTCTATGTTCGATGTAAATTTTGAATTATTATTATTATTTATTATTCTTTAGTAACCATTTTTATATCTAACATAATATGTATCTAGAGATATTATAAGACAAATTCGTTTTTCGTGCCTGTGTGTTTTCTTAGTTCTTCTGACCTATACGCAACGTAATTTGATGCGGTTTCCACTATCATTTATTGCAAAGGTCATAAACTTCATCCGAATGGTTTTCATTTATAATACACTAGCGGGCCCGGCAGACGTTGTCCCGCCCTTATTATAAAAAAAAATCCTGGACACATTATATCCATATACCGAAACGTTCCTCGCGAATCACTTTATCCATTGGTGAAAACCGCATGAAAATCCGTTCAGTAGTTTTTGAGTTTATCGCGAACAGACAGACAGACGCGGTAGGGGACTTTGTTTTATACTATGTAGTGATGTTTATTATATGTATGTAGAGTATAGAGATATCGACGTATTCCAGTAAAGTGACAAGTAGTTTTCTAACGATTTCATTGAAAATGATGTCTAATCTTTGTCAGATAAATATAAATAATTTACTACTAATATGAGCGTGGATGGATATAGGAGTAGAGGAGGACCGAAAAGGGTACATATTGTGTGAAAAATGATATGTGTGTGATGTGAAAAAAAAAGGTGTGAAGCATTAATATATTAATTCCTATTCGGTACACTTACGTCACTAACCAAACTCAGTTTTTGTTACTTCATTCCGATTTATTCTACTACATGGATATACAGAATATTCTTAGGAGCTGTAATTAGAACTTTTTTATGTTGTCTGTAACTACTGAACTAGTAATTACTACTACTAGTAGCTACAGTGTACTACTATTAGACGCACTCGTCCTATCCAAACCCATTAATCAAAGAAATTGTCTCATACCTACAATTCGTTTTTAAGCACTCATTTTTTTAAAGCACACTATTAGTAAATTCTCTTCTCTTAGTATATCTTTAAAAAAAAAAGTCGAGGCTGTAATTGGGACTACCAACGGAAGTGAAAACTAAATTTATCAAATAAATGTTTTTTCTCTTTTGAATTTTCATATTAATTATAGTATGTATGACAATATTTAAATTTCAGAATTTGTTTATTGAAGTTATTAACATTAGTGTGGTTTCCATATCTGAGCAATAATCATATACATTTTTATAAAGTCTACTAATCAATGAACGTATGACGAGCTGCAAAATATCAATACTACATGCCCCTATACCTACTACACGTCACTAGTCTAACACAAGCCGCGGAAGCGCAATACGATCGGTCACGTTACGTAGCATGTCATGTCGCGAAATTATTAATTTATCTCCGGCCAAAAAAACCGCTTAACGCGCTTGAAGAATTTTTCACTTCAATAACCAAAAGGGACTCGTAAGTATTAGCTACAATTTAAAACCACCCGACTAAAGTCAGATTGCATTCTTTGCTGACCTTACACGTCTCATGACAATATAAAGGCCGATTAATATTAGTCAAAAATACAAGCTGTATCTTATAAATATTAAATAAATCCTTTTAAAACCAACATTAAACACATAGGCACAGCGGACACTTTACATAAATTCTATGTAAACATCGGATTGAAGTATCACCACATTACAATATTTTACACTTAACGATGCTTAGTGACTCAGACCATCGTCAGACTTTAGATTAACATCGTAATTTATTATTCATGTAAATATTTAAACACCAGCTCTGTTGGACTTCAAACCTGTATAAGATACTCGTATATGCTCACGAATTCGCCCGCGTTAAATTGGAATATAAGACTAAATTATAATAAAACTAGCTGATTCCCGTGGCTCCGTCTGCATCGTTTATTATCTCAATTGTTTTGTTATATCTCAAAGAGATTACGCAGCGTTTTCGAAGAAAGCTCCCAGATGACTTGACATTTTCGACACTTCCAATATTTATCGTTATATTTCAACCAGTTTACAGAAAAAAAACTTGACAAATTATATACCTAAACCTTCCTCGTGAATCACTCTATCTATTAATGAGAAGCACATGAAAATCTGCTCAGTAGTTTTTGAGTTTATCATGAACAGACAGACAGACAAGCGCGGCGGAGGACTTTGTTTTAATATATGTAGTGACATAGCCCATAATCATGTAAAGACAAGTTATAATTAGATGGACAGCATAAGATCTTATGTATATATAACAACATTCATTTTTAACATATTCACCATATTCAACATTTTCAATAATTGTATTAACGTATTATGGTCGACATTCGACAATTTTCTTTTTATTTAATCGTATGAGTAAATAGAGTATCCATCTTTTACTACCGTCCATTGATTGATTACTCTATTTGGCGGTGCGAGGTTCAAGTTACGTGGGACAGTGCAGTGGCCAAAAATTTGTTACTCTATAGCACCACCCAGGGAGCACGTGCAGGGAAATGAGAGGTACAAATTCTGCGGACGCGAGTAACATCAGCTCCAATTTTATTACATTTTTTTTACCAAAGAGTCTGTGAATATTATAGATTATAGACGAAAATATATATGACAAATAGAGACTTATAAATAACGTCTTCGACTCGTCGGTGGCAAGAAAAAGGGTTAACTTTTCCTATAACTTTATTGATTTTATTGATAACAAAGTTCGTCAATATTTACTAAACAAAAAAATACAAAAATTCGGTTTAGAAACAGAAAAAATAACATATACAAGTTCATAACTTTGTTGTCCCAGTTTATTTATATATAGATAATATTTAAATATTCCTTTTTTTTTAAATCGCTCACTTTAATAACATAACCTCCACTTTATAGAAAAGAATTTACTATAATCTAAAAGCTAATCTTAATCAAAAACTTTAGCTAATCCACACAACAAAATTAATTAATTCGTGAATATTAACTAAATTAAGTTATTTCATTCGATAATAGAGTATTAAGGTTGACCATTGGACTATTCCTATAGTATACAGTATAGCGTAGTATAAAACAGGTCGATATGTATAGAGCCTTCGAGTTTGAGGTGAACAGGTAAATACTACTTTTATATCTCGGTCACATTACTGTTTATTATGATAGATGTGATAAGAAAATTAGCAAGGGGCCTGTCTGTTACATTGTTATGTGGTTAAATGATTTAATTTAAAAAATAATCTCCTAACGACTTCGTACCGGTGCTACATGTGACGTCATAAGTATATAATTACTTTTACAAGTATTCTTTGGCGCTTTAATTTCCATAGTTCATCATGGTTATAGGAGCTTACCTTTTTATATGTTGCGTGTATGTAATATCTTCTAAACATATCTATATTTACATATTTAGTATCTTCCAAGATCTTCATTTTTTCCTAAGTGACACTCGCGACTTTATCTGCGTAGCTTATTATGTTAACAAAATATTTTATATACAGAGCAGAAAATACAAAAAATAATAGTATAAATATATTGTCTTTACAGAATTTCTTTCTCCTCCGCATATGCACCACTACTGATTTCCAAGCGGCAAGAAAAAACACATTGCTAAGCGCGTACTTTTTAAAATCGCATTTTTTTTTAACTTCAGTAACTTTTTATTAAATTATGATTCCGTGACAATTTTTAGGTATTTGAATATTTTTGTCCAAGCACCTAAGAAGCAAAATTGAAAAAACGATCGGAACCTATGGAACAGTTTTTAGATGATGCACGCACAACCGCAAACCTCTATAATTTTCCTTATATAGATTACATAACATTTTTAAGTAAAATATTTACCATCCGATCTCACTACCGGATAATAGATGATTTTTTATTTACTCATAAATCTTCAACCGACTGGTGAAAACAGCATTGTGATTCAAAACTTATTTTTTCTACGCTGGTAATATGTACTTGAATTTACATATAATATTCATACGATTATTTTGAGTATTTTATATAATGATAAATATATATTCCGTCTGTAAATTTGCTTCCTTTTTTTTTAAATTTTGTGTTACATGATTACTGTAAATACCAGTGATCACGGAGGCAACATAATATTTTTCTCTCGTTTTGTATATAAGGATTTAACTCAAAAGTGAATTGACCGTTTTTGATGACATTTTGTACAAGAGAGAATCAAGTCATCCCATTATTGATAAAATAAACAGAATATTGATATTATTCCTAGGAATCTTAAAAAATATATAAACATTGCTATTATCAAATCATTTTTACTACATTTTCTAGACGACAATTACATGCCATTCCTAAATTAATAACATATAAAATATATCAGTAATAATCGATAAATCGTAAAGTATATCCATATTTTAATAAATTAAAGTAACGAGTCGAAAAGTATGCATGACTGTCACGAACAAATCCGCGGGCGTAGTAACTATTATGCACGACAATAACAGTTCTACAAAATTTCTCTCTCAAGTAAGCACGATGTTTATTACAAAAACGTATCGTCATAAATTATGCTACATTATATGAGAAGTGAAAATTTTCTGCGCACATGCGTCCGCTTACAGCCGGACATGGTCGAGTATTGCAATTTTGAACATAAACTTGGTTGTTTGGGGAGTTTATAATAAAACCATTATCTTACTGTATTTTAAACTTCCATTTACCACAATTACATGTATATCAAGTAATATGTTATACGTACTTTCAACAAAGTTATCTTATTTTACATTCAGCTATCGTATGAGTAAGTCATTTCTTATCATAATATATTATTCTACGCATATTATAAATCTTAAAATATCGGTTTTTATTTCTTAGTATTTGAACGTATTATTTTATGATTACAAATCAAATTAGAATTTTTTTATTATCATGTTATTGAAGACTATAAAAATATTATTTTATAAGTTGTCTAACATCACGCTATAGGCATCTTAGGAACATGCCAATAAACAAACAAAATGTAGGTCAGATAGTGCGCAAAGCGGGAACATAAATGTCACCTATATACAAATTCTTAATATAGAATTGATAATGTATATGTTTCTTTCATTAATATGCAATTAAAAGATATAAATAATATCGTAGAGTGTTAACTACACAGAGCATTCAATTATCATTTGAAACAATTAAATGCAATGCTACATTATTGTACTATTTTTGTTATGTACTATAAAATTATTAACAGTACTCTCACAGTTCTGAACTATTGTTATGAAAATTCAATTGTTATAAGGAATTCAAAGATAATCAGTAAGCTAAATGTTAAAACCTTGACATGTTAATTAATAAATGATTCATATAATAAATCTATACCGGTTTTTCCTTTGTAGGGAATTTATCTAAGCTTACGTAATTATGTTAACAGTAGCACAACATTACAAAAAAATTATACACCTTTGAAACTGCAATGCCTGAGTTGTATAACAATATTTTTAAACCGAATATTGTATTAAGTAATGTGAGAATAGACTGTGATTTTTTAACACCATGATTAAACAAGTTTGGTTCTCGTCTGGTTATCAAATTAATAATTCACATCGAGTGTAATTTAATGTACCCACTGTACGTAAATATTAGAGCACTACTATAAAGTAATAGTGCACAAAAATGTGTTTCGTCAATATTATTAATTGTAAATCAAATTAATTATACAAAATTGTAGTAATCATAATTCAGTAATTAACGTTCGTGGCGTGAAAATATATTGAGAGAGAAAAATGCAAATTAAGTAACTTGTCAATTACCGAGTAATTAGATGTCGGTAACGTTATCTTACGTAACCTAACGTTACGAAAAAATGCGAAAGTTTACCGTCATTTCTCCAATGCATACGAAATGTTATCGAACTACTCTATAGACGATTTCTCGCTGACTTAGCAAATATTCGACTTTACATTCACACCCTCAGCGTATGACGTTCGCAACTATATGATTTAAAGAGAATAAAAATTCCGATAGATTTTTTAAAGTGAAAACTTATTTGGCGCATTTAGCGGTGTTTTTGGAGGAGGTAAATTTATAATTTCGCGTCATGACATGCTGATAAGCGTGACCGGCTGCATTGCGCTTGCGCGGCTTGCATCAAGCTAGCGACGCGTAGTATACCCCTATACTGTGGATATGTAATATTAATATTACATCATACGTTTGATTGATTAATATACTTTATAAAAATGTATATAATTATTGCTTCGAGTGTCAACAGATATGAAAACCAAACTATTTTTTTATGTCATAAGAGGCAAACGAACATGCAGGTTATCTGATGTTAAGTGATCACCACCGTCCATAGACACTTGCAACATCAGAAAAGTCGCAAGTGCGTTGCCAGCCTGTATTTGAGGGGAAGAAAAGTGGGTCTACGGCGCTCTCACTGACCGAACGAAAAGCAACAATGCTTCGGAAGATCATCTCACTCGCCCTTTGGGGGGGAGAGTGGGGAAACCGCGTCAGGGAAACCCCTCTGGCGGTGGCGTCCTCTCTGGGCGATTGTCGTCCAGGTCTGGTTGTTGAGAGTGAAATCCCTGTAAGGGATTCTCCTCTATGGAAATCTTGTTTCAGTCTCGCTTGATAGCGAGTTCTCTGAGCTGTGGTTTATAGATTAATCGTCTGCGAGCTTTGTTTGTAGGGTGTTCTGAGGAGGATCTTGTTTCAGGCGGCCTGGCGTGAAGCGGCGCAATTCCCCTAAGGTGTAGGTGGCTCGATGCGTCCGCCCTATCGAACATTCTGGCGGTGATGCGTCTTATGAAGGAATCTATGTTTTCTATTTGCAGGTCTCTTGTTATAGTTTTCGTACTTACGTATCGTGGGGCTGCTACTAGTAGTCTTAGTATGGCGTTTTGGAATTTTTGCAGCTTTTCTTTCAACGTGGGAGCGAGACACCCGTACCATGCGGGGGCGGCATAGGTTAAACGTGATCGGATGTACGTTTTGTATATACCTATCCGCGTGCGTAGTGGTAGTCTAGATCCTAGTATCGGGCGCAGCTTCCTCTTCGCGGTTCGCGCGCTTGATAGGGCTGCCATTGCTTGGTGTCTAAAAGTGAGGTTTTGGTCGATTATAATACCTAGGTATTTAATTTTTTCCCTCCAAGGGATCACTTCTCCTTGTAGGGTGAGGGGTGGGGGTTGTTTTCTGGCTTTCCTCGTCACTATAGCCTGGGTTTTGCTAACATTGATTGTGAGTTTCCATTTTTCTAACCACTCCGGGAGGGCGTCTAGCGTAGGCTGCAAAAGGGCAGCCGCTCGGTTTCGATTTATCGAAGAACACACGAAGGCTGTGTCGTCCGCAAATAGGGCGAGTTCTGCTTTGCCTTTGGTGGGTATATCGTTCGTGAACAGGGCGTATAATAGGGGTGACAGGCTGCTACCCTGTGGCACCCCTGCTCTTAGTTGGAACTCTTGTGAGGTACATCCCTCCACTCTCACCACCGCCCTTCTGCTGGTGAGAAAAGATTTGATGACCTTGTAAAGTCGATCTTCTATGGTAGTAGTGGTTGCTATTTTGTATAGAAGCCCCTCGTGCCAAACTCGGTCGAAGGCTTTTTGGATGTCAAGGAATACGGCCGCCACGAACCCCTTCTTTTCGTGACTTTTGATCACCGTATCTATAACTCGGGCGAGCTGTAGGGTGGTTGAGTGGCCTGTTCTGAATCCGAATTGTTCTGCTCTTAGCGTTACAGCCGGGATTAACGCCATCAGTATGAGCTTTTCGAAAACTTTCGCCATGGTGTTTAAGAGTGTTATCGGGCGATAATTCTCGGGGTCTTGAGGGTTTTTCCCCGGTTTGGGGATCATGATTATCACTCCGAGCTTCCAGCTATCTGGAAAATGCCCGGTGCTGAGAATGCCATTGTATAGGCGAGTAAACGTAGATATCGCTTTGATCGGTAGGTGGCGTAACATATTGTTTGAGATCTTGTCCGCGCCCGGCGCTTTCCGCGGATTAAGCGTTCTCAGCGCCCTCTGTACTTGTCGTGGGGAGACATAAAACTTCGGGTTCTCAATAGCGGGTGTAGGCATCCGTTCTGGCGGATAGTTTGATAGATATTGATTTACCATGTGGTTATGCCGGGTGTCTTGAGTTGGATTAGGACTGAATTGCGTTTCTAGGGCTGTCGCAAAGACTTCAGCTCTACTTTGGGCAGTAAAATGTAGCTTGCCTTGGGCAAGTAGTGGCCGGACTGGCTCTGCGGTCGCCGATAGGTTTCTGCAGAGTTTGTGGGTCGCCGGTATGCTCTCCCCGACCGCGTCTATGTGAGCTTGCCAGGATTGACTGGCATGGGTGTCAAGTAGGGTTTTAACTTCCACTATCATATTATTTAGTTTTGTTTTCGTTGTTGGGCATCTGGTTAACTGCCATATTCGTCTGAGGCGTCTCTTTTCGGTAATTAATTTTCTAATTTTGGCGGGAATAGGTGGCAACTTCCTGTCTACCGAAATTAGTTTGGAGGATTTTTCGGCTGCCGCTTGGATGCATTTTGTCACCTCGTTTGCTAGAAATTCGACGTCTTGAGAGGACTGTATACGTCTTGTGGGAATCGTATTATTTAGTAATTCTGTATAGGAGCTCCAGTCTGTAGCTAATCTTGAGCTCGGGTAGTAGGCTCTCTCTGGGGTCATGTTGAACTCCATTAGCACCGGGCGGTGGTCTGACGGAAGGTCTAATAGGACTGTTTGTCGGGGGGTTACATTGAGCCCAGAGAAAATGGCGAAGTCAATTGTATCCTGGGACGTCGGGCCGTAGTGGGTGGGGGCGTCTGGGCCGATAATCTCATACCCCTCGTCCTCGGCATGCTGTTGAAGTCGCGTTCCCAGAAGGGAGGTTGACTTGGAGTTCCAATATTTATTTTTTATGTTGAAGTCACCCGCCATAATTGTTGGTGTGGGTGAGTTCATGAGGTAGTCAATATCTTTGTGAAGGGTGGCTGTAGGGTGCTGCGGTGGGCGATAAGTGGCAAAAACCCTCAGTGGCTGGCCCGAGACACTGATCAATACGCCTAACGCGTATAATGATTGATGCTCTGTATAGGAGATGAGTTGGTGCACAAACAATCTTTTGATTATTATTGCGAGGCCTCTGTATGCTACACCTTCCGGTGTGGACTCGTCTTTCCTGTATACTAGGTAGTTAGAGATTTTGAAGGTGTTTTTCGGCGACAAATGGGTTTCAGACACAAGCATAATATCGATGTTGTGTTCTTGTAAAAAGCATTCTATAAGTTTTTTCTTGTTTTTTAAGGTTTGAGCGTTCCAATGAACTATTTTTAGTGGTTTTTTATCCATTTCGGGTGTAAAGTTTGCTCATATCTTCTATTAATAGGATACGACTCTCTTTGGAAGACGTGTATTTCTTAATTAGTAGATTCGCCATTGTTTTAACATAGGTGTTAAATTCTTCGTCGGAGTCTGCTGACTGAGTGACTGTGTGAGTGGCATGGGTTTTCTTAGGTAGGTTTGGAGGTCGGCGACGTGTGTCGCTTTTGATTCTGGGATCGTTCGCCGGGGCCATTAACGAGGTCCGTGCCGTGTCTTCGACTATATTTTGGCTTATTATTTGGCGATCTTGTTGATTTATTTTATTTGGAGCTGTAGAAGTCTTTGTCGACTTATGGAGAGCTATTGTGCCGGCTTTCTTATCGCGGGCCTCTTTTCGGAATACTGGGCAGGCTGAATAATTCGCTGGATGCGGGCCACCGCAGTTTGCGCAAGTAGGCGGCTGGTCGCGGGGGCGGTCGCAGTCTCGGGCGAGGTGAGGGCCGCCACATCTCACACATTTAGTGTCTTTATGACAATTGTACGAGCTGTGGCGGAACTGTTGGCAATTATGACATTGGGCGGGGCCAGCTTTCCCCCGCCATGCCTCGATTTTTAGGCCTCTAAAGAACAGGAGTTCGTCAATATTGTAGACTATCGAGGTGGTGTCTGGTTCCTTCTTAAAGGCGGCGTAAAAGACGCCCCCCGGGCGTCCTCCTCGGGCCGGTATGAACTTAGCCAGTTCCGGCTGAAGTCCTTTGTCTTTTAGAGCTGTTTTCACTAAATCGGGGTCAATATTGGAGGGGAGGCCCTTAATGGCTACTTTCAATAGCTGCTCTTCCGGCAAGGAGTAGCTGTACCATTTGACGCCTTCTGTCTCCTCCATTTCATCGAAGTATTTCTGAAGTACACGGTATTCGTTTTCATCCTCTGGGAGGAATCGAACCCCATTTCCGAAGGGCCGGGCATTCGCTGTTTTACCTAGCTTCGCTGCGATGGCTGTCAGGTGCCGTACGCAGTCAGACAGCTCCTCTACTACTATAGGAGGATATCTAGTAGTTGCGGTTTTTTCAAGGATTATAGTTGCGTCCTTATTAATTCGGGCCGTCGATGTCTCGGCGATTGCCGTTTTCGACGGGGCAGGCTCTTGATTGGTCGGGCGATTCTGGCCGGGTTCCGTAGTTTCTTTGATTGGTTGGCGAGGCGCACTGGTGTTAGTTCCTATGCTAGTCCGCGGTGCACTTGGCGTCGCTGCCGTCGCGTACGACTTCGATGTGATGATTTTTGAAGTTGACGGCGTCTTATTGGCTTGTCGCTCAGGCGACTTGGCAGCTCTCTTAGTCCCCTGTGAGTACGAGTGTGTCCGGGTCTGGATTTTTTCTTGTGAAGGTGGCGGTGGTGCTGTAATTCGAGGTCTGTCCGTTGTTTTAGGAAGTTCCGAATGCTTACCCGGTGTTTTAGTGACACGGGGGCGTTGGGGTAGCGGCTGGGGGTTGATCTCTTCCTCCTTGCTGTCGCTCGACGAGGTAAACTTTTTTCGGGTGGCTGGGTGAACGCGTGTCTTGACTATCCGCTCATCAATATCGGAATCGTCATCTTCACGCATTCGCCTTTCTGGTCGGCCCAGAGGGCTCATTTGAATTATTTTGTTGGGAATTTCTGGCGGCGCTATAATACCCTTCGTCGCCTTAATTAGGGCACTCTCGTCTTCGGGGCTGATGCTCGCGCCGGTTGTTCTTGCCTCCCTAATGCGCAGGAGGAGGGCCATCCAGCATAGCATCTCATGCGAGAACTCATTGGTTCCTATTAGGTGTGCCAGCGAATGTAGGTCATTCTCATATATATTGAGAGCTTGCGAGTGCGAGGACGTCTGTGCTATGGGCTCCTCGTCTGGGGATGCCGGGGAAGGTCGATATTGAGTTTGAATTCCAGTTTGCGTGCTAGGAGTCATCGTATAAACAATTCCGGGGTCAGTGAGGGTGCGTGGGGTCATCGTAGGTGCTTGATCAGAATTCTTATGCGTGCGTGTGGTCATTGTTGGTGTTGATATCGTCGGTTGGCCCTGAAAAGGGCCTTTTTGCTTACTGCTGCCAGGCGTTGCCATGGCAACAGGGCGATGTTTGTAAACAACACACCGCCTTTGGGCGTCGTGACGTGCGTTTGCGTGCAAGAAACGAAATTTTTCTTACAGAGCAAGCGCGTCCGGGACAAGACCGCTCCGCGTCGGCGGCGTGGGCGTTCCGCAACAATGCAAGCACTGTTACTTCACGTCGGTGTTTCTGTGGGTTGGGTGGTAGTACCCCGAGCGAGCCAAACCATTCATGCTGAAACCAGTAATAGCTTCAGCGTGGCTCTACCACCTACAGTCTAAGTCTACAGTCATCTACACCTACACTAATATTAATAGAGGCAATAAACAAATTCTAAAATTTAAACATTTTCACTCACACTATAATTAATTTAAAAATTCAAAACAGAACACGGTTATTTCATTGTTTTAAGTTATCACTTCTATCAGCAGTCCTTATGACTGCCTCGACTTGTTTTTGAATACTTTGTAAGTTTTGGCGTTTGACCACAATTTCAACTGTTGTTAAATGACGATATAGTCCAAGATAGTAAACACGGTAAACTGGCTGTCGGAAAACACCTATAAGTGCTTAGCGACAGATTTTGGGTGTGATAACTAACTAGACGAACATAGAAACCGTACCGACATGCTATAGTCTCATAACGATATTTTCCTTCAATAGCTCCGACTCAATCCATCAGTCCATCCATCCATCGATGCGCTATCCGAAGAAGCTAGCAAATGAACCATCATCGCTTCGATAATGTAAACATTATTTTATCTGACTTAAAATTGAAATCATATATCATTTTGAATTTACTAATACAATGTACCAATACACCAAATTTATTCATTAAAAAGACATTTCGTGGAATTTAATTAATTTTAACAAATCTAAGTAATTACTCACTAATCTAGTTCAGGCTTGCCTAATCTGTGGAAGGAATAACGTAATTCCTCTGTAATAAATATCTTTCAATTAGCAATTCTAATATTTAGCATAAAAAACATATAATTACCTAACAACAACAAAATACCAATCTTGTTAGACTGTACAAAAAATATAATCTGTTACGTCGATCACTTTCTCACTGTATCTAAAAACAAAAACCCGACACCAAAAACAATGAGAAACTTTTTCAATTATAATGCCTTGCTCAGTCTACTGAGCAAAAGTGTGGGTAAGGAAAAAAATGTATTTCTATCGGCCCTCGATTTTTCAATCCCTGACGTCATACCAGAAGCGTAGTTAGCGCCTTATCAGCTGTATCATTGATATGGAAACCATATATAAGCAAAAACTCAGAAGATGTTACCCACAACATCAAACTCTTATTAACAAATTTCTCGTAGTGAATTAGACTTCAAGACTCTCAGAATAGAGATGAATTTAACAACACCTATTATAATAAAATCCGTCTAACACTTTAAAGAACACTTGTGCCAAAGAAACGTATACAGAAGGAGTCCAGTCTTCTAAACAGTCGGTTAAAAAATTATATAGTCATTAAAATATGTCGTTCTTGAAGAAACTTAAAATAACAAATATTGGGTTTCGAGAACACGGCGCCTAAGGCTAATTAGCCTACACTATACAATCAGATTATTCAAGTCATTAGCACTTTCGTTACTTTACTGGACCTTCGCGTGTTCTAGCTTACCTACACTAATTGAATATTTACTTTGTTTTAATTTAAACGTATGGTTAAAGAGACTCTCCATCTTTTATTATCGTCGCTTTATTGATTACTTTATTTGTTGCTGCGAGATTCAAACTATATGGAATAGTGCAGTGGACAAAAATCTATTACTCTTTAGTACCGCCCGGGAAATTCGTGCACGGGAATGAGAAAGTACATACACGTACGGACTCGAGTGACTTCAGGCCCCTATGCTTTGCTTTGTGAAACACATCTGGTCGTTGAAATAGCATCTGAATTTTTCAAACAAATCAATGATTAAGTCCGTAACACCCTATGAGAATTATATCAGTTCATATTATCTATCATATATACTTACATAAGGTATATCGATATATCTGAGACCCATCAATACCAAAACTCTGCTAACGACTACCATAATGAAGACACACGAGTGTTTTCTTACAAATACGATATAATAAAGTACCCTATTAGTTTTATTAAAACAGATGACTAGGTGGCGCTGAATTATATATGACTAGCTTTTGCCCTTGACTTCTCTCGCGTTAATGTAGATTTCATGGAAATTTTTATATATTTTAGGTACAGAAGATGATATAGGATATTTTACATCTAGAAAAAAAATACTATACCCGAGTGATAGGTCAAAATTACACTATCGACAGCGATGCTCTGAGCAAAAGTTAGGTTATGATATACATATCAATACAATAGTGCTTTCCGTTTACATATTTAAACATATAAAAGAAAGTCGCTCGCGTACATGACCGTGAAAGTTCGCGGAACATTGTAACAATGTAAAAAGTATAATTCAGCTACTTTATTTTTATGTGCGACATCGTAACACGGTTATGCAACTCGCATAATTGCTAAATTAATTGCCCGAGATAAATTTCAACGAAGTAATTAATTCCGTAACTTAAAAATGTTTACTCAAATTAATTTTTGCATACTAATATTATAAGTACGCTTATAATTACGTCGAATGGTATCTAGTACGTGGGCTTTAGTTGTGAGCGTACAGACTACAATAAACGACAGACTATATAGTCTCAAACATTGTGTTCTAATAACGTAAGTTCTTAAGTTCGACCACCGAAGCACCAGTGTTATATCTCTGATAATTATTACCCCAATTATACAAGCATTATTCTAACAAGTGTTATCGAAAAGTCGATAAACTTGTCATAAAGCGTAGTTACAATTTTTTACATGTAATTTCAATTGCATATATATAATAACGTTGTATACACAAATATATATAAACGGATTTCAACAAGATGTTCTATTAAGTTACTATAATAATATTCCTAGAAGGTGTGGTTGGTAACACAAACTAGCACACAAGCCATTCTAACTCAGTCCTTATATTATACTAAAATAGTATTTTCTTATTGGTCTCAGTAACAGTCTTTTAGATTTTTTTTTTTTTTCGAACTGACTACGCTATTGACCAAGCAAGGTCTTAACAGCTTCACCGGACTACTAAGGCGAGCGCTTATTAAGGCACTCAGCCGATTTTATTTTGACAACTAGCTCAAGGATGCGCGGCACACCTCGGCTTTGGCTGTTGCCTTATAGTCTTTTAGAATTTAGTCATATAATTATAGACTGCAAATACCAGTTAAAATGAAGTGATTTGCAAACCTATGAGCAGATAATCAATTTACCTACATAAATAAAATGATAGAGATTTGCCATTATTTTAACATCAATGTGAACATAGTTTAATGACACGTCTTGGGTACACATTGTGATTAATTGCAAATTGTAGTAATAAATCTTCATACAAATTCAGTTTTTTTTAACACAAGGAGTAATTATTCCCACATAATTATATCTAAAGTATATATAACGTAAAATTATTATATAAAAATTATATAAAAATGACTACCTGCAACTATTACTGAATTATAAATTATTTACTTATAAAATATATACAAAATATAAATTGACTGATGTGCTTGCGGTTGTGCACGCATTTTTTATTATTTGCTTTAAATGTTAACTGTATTTGGTTGTTGTAATTTTTTTTTTTTTTTTTTTATGTTATAGGAGGCAAACGAACATGTGGGTCACCTGATGATAAGTGATCATCACCGTCCATAGACACTTGCAACACCAAGGGAGTCGCAAGTGCGTTGCCAACCTGTGTTTGGGGGAGAGGGGAGTGGGGAAGTGAGGGATGGGGAGGGGAAGAACGGGGAAGGGGAGAGGAGGTGGATATCCGGCGCTCTCACTGACCAAACGAAACGCAACAATGCAAGCACTGTTACTTCACGTCGGTTTTCTGTGAGAGGGTGGTACATATACAGTCGACGCTATTATTATTATAACGTATCAAACGTCGCAGCGCCACCTAGTGGTGAATTATACTGATATTGATAGAGTAGATAAACCTTCTCCATTAAAAAAACTCAGGTGTGCCAACTTTTATGATAATCAATCAAACGATGTTCAAACACGAAAATAAAAATATACATGACTTCGTAAATAAACGAGGGGTCAATAACAATTATCACGTATGCAAGGTGCAATCTTTTACAATACTTACATAAAAATTCATAGTAACGTAACTTATTATATAAGGCATTAACACAAACTAGACACAAGGATGTGATAAAAAATTACCTAAATTTACTGACCATATTTTACAAACCACTCCATCGTTGGCATGTTTTGAACGATTTTTTGTGGGTGACGATTGAGCAATCTATTTATTTATCACCATACCACATCGCCACGTTTTATAATCTGTAATAATACAGTTAAACTTGTCTCTGTTCAATTCTACAGCCTGTGATCTCTTTTTTCATATTTTTGCCTGTTTATGTTAGTATTTCTTTTTATATTCTAATCTTTGCAACAGCAAAATGGAAAGCCTAGAAAACGACAATGTACTTACCACTACAACATGCTCGACTATTAAAAAGAATCCATGAATAAAAGAATATGTCTGCGAGACGATACCTAATGCTGATATAAGGGTATAGTCTGATTTCAATACCCAATAATGGCCAATGTATATTACATAAAATTTTAGTCGCACCAATAACAGAAAAAAATCTAGAAACGTCGCAGATGGTATGGATAAGTAAAATATATAAAGAAGATCATGTGATCCAAGTAACGTTGGTCTTTTCGGAATAAAAGAACAAAAGAAGTCACTATTGAAACACTATAAAAGACCTCATGCAAACTCGATTGCGATATTGGCTTAGCGCAAAAATGTCAGGAAACCCATTTTCAAACAATGCGAAACGGGATAAAACAAGGAAGAATTCATTCTAACAACCAAATAAAATAGACCCATTTCCAAAGAAGTTAAGGAGTAATAGGTTAGCGTTTGAGCATATCTTGATGAGGTACGAAAGACTTTACCAAAATAGTTATAAATATAAAAATGGATGATTATAGGAGTAAAAGAAAGTCGAAGCAGGTAATTATTGTTTTATGAGTAACATGTGTATAAAAGATATGAATACTATGTTGGTGGAGATTGGTAAAGGAAACCATATTGTTCGGTATAATTACTAGTCACTGATGATTAGATTCGGAAGTCTAATCGAAGATTCAAATTATTCGCTATCCTAACAATTTGAACTACTCGAACAACGCAAACTATTGACTATTCTAACAGTTTCAACTATTTGAACATTTTGAAATATTGTTCAAGGTATTTTAAACAGTGCAAATTATCCATAATAATATTATTTGATTCGATACGAAAAGAGATCGCGTCCCTTTAATTAAAATCAATGTTCTAAAAATTACTAGCGAGTCCTGCAGACGTTGTCCCGCCCTAATTATAAAAAAAATCTGGACAAATTATATACCAAAACGTTCCTCATGGATCACTTTATCCGCTGGTGAAAGACGCATCAAAATCCGTTCAGTAGTTTTTGAGTTTATCGCGAACAGACAGACGCGGTAGGGGACTTTGTTTTATACTAGGTAATGATGATATAAACAGATGAATGTACTTTTGAGTAAATATAAAAAGATCACGAATACAAGCGCCATAATTTTATTAGTCTTATGTGTTTTCACAAGCTTTATAAATTTTATAAATATTCATTGAAGCAGCAATCGGGCCATTAAAATAGTTTTATGATCGCCCTTGACCTACAAGAGTTTATATTAAGCCTTTGTTGTTTGCATAAAACAATGTGCGGTAAAACTTTAATTCTTAATATAGATAAGCAAGGCAATTCACAATAGGATATTCAAATCCTGAACGTAATATAATTGTAAAATTATTATTTGAATATTCAATATTTCATACATATCTATTACCGTAACGCAAAATATGCTCCGATTGGAATTGTATAAAAAAATTAATGAGCTCAATTCTGATGGGATTTGCTAATTTTCTTTGTATTTTGTGAATCTTATATAAAACTTCAGAATTAAGAAATTCTTATATCACCTGCGTTTATGTTGAATTTATCCATACCTCGGGTGCAGTTCGTTTTTCTAAATAAAATTACAGTAGTTTAGTAGTTACGGTGTAAAAGCATAACAAACAAACAAACTCACAATCACATATACAATATTAGTAAATATTATATAACATAAATAGTATCAATCTACGCCATTTATGTAGGTAAATAGTTCATCGTTTAATAAATAAGAAACTCAATAATTGCATAAAGTTATTATATCGGAACTATTATACTCTTCATTACTGCAATCAAAATAACGTACAATTATTCAAATATATTTGTTTACAGCTTCAATCATACAACATACCTAAATTATATAAGACGTATAACATTTTATAATGTTTATTCTTTTTATTATAGTTAATTTTCACAACACGGCCAGGCCAATACTTCGCCTTACCGTTTGCATGTTTTGCCGATTATTCTGCATATTACATTTAGTAAACAGGCTAAATAAAAGTCAACGATCAAACTGTTATCTGTGTAATTTTGTTGTAATTAAATTTTACTGTATTTTGGAAATAATTTCTCAAAATATACGCTAAATGATAAACAATATTGATCAAATATACAATTAAATTAAATTTATTGTAAAGTGATAAATAAAACTTTTTGTTTAGAATAGAATATTAAACAATAATGAAATCGTCCTCGTTTTTCATTTCTTGTCTTACTCTTTCACTATCACCCAACGCCATTATGTACGTTAAGTCGGCAAAAGACTGTCAAATGGATATTGATGTCTTTTTTAATAAGAGCTATGAGGTAACAAATACGCGTGCAGTTCGCCTGATATTTAGTGGTCACTACAGTCTATAACTATACAGTCTAACTATTCATAATTGACCTCAAAAGGACCGTACTCCTGAGGCCATTTATAATAGGTTGATACTCCTGAGAACAGTTGGATCGCCTCATGTGTTCCAGGGCATATTATCAACCACAAACTTCGAATATAAAAACAGTAGCACAAATATAATTTTGCTGCAGAAATAGACGCGGTAGTGGTGTGAAATCTTATATCGGTTCTATCATCATCGTGTTTTTACCCTTATCCTACCTAAGTACGATCGGCACAAGATGTTTTCTTAGTCCTCTCTCCCTAGTCAGATGTCATCTCAGTGTATATATATCATTTTTCACACAATCCATGCACACCGTTTTCAGTCTTCCTCTACTACTAGTATATCCGTCCATTTTCATACTGAAAACCTTTCATGTTACATAACTTCCCTCTTTTCTGATAACATCGGGTATGTACCATGCTAACCTATTACTCCTCAACCTCTCTGCCACTAGTACTATTTTCAAACTCCCTTTGATATATCCATTCTTAATTAAAATCATTCTTAAAATATAAGTTATTTAAGTAACTTACTACTTCTACAGATTTTATCATTATAAAATATTAAATACTCTATTCTTTATTACAATGCGTAATAAAAAGAAATTATAAATGTAATGCGTATTGTGCAAAAAAGGTCGGCTTCATAATGAATCCAAATGTATAGTGAACCTTAATCAACATTGCCTTCACAAAGTTATTATAAGTTATTACAATAAGTCGTTATTAACGGACGAAATATATGGGAAAACTTATTTACACAATTAGGTCTCACTTGACCTCAAAGAGAACATTATTGAACAATCCGGGACGGTAAAATACTCGTACATTTCATCTTATCATTATTTGTCAATATACAACACTACATTGATATATTAAAAGTCCATGAAATATTGTGTTTTAATTATTTAACAGATACAATAATCTATTCACTAATAAAGGAAACAGTTTCATAAGCAGAAATAATTATTAACGATATGATATATGGTTATAAGTTACTTTTAATTACAGGACATGATACTTATGTCCGTAATAAAAAAGATACTACACAAACAGTAATGAGTATCTAAGTTTATATTTTACTACCTGTCTCCCCCCCCCCCCTGCTTCGTATTGGTATATAGTAGAATCTCACTAATCCGACACTTTGAGAACTAAGAAGTGTCGGATTATTGGATTTGTTTGTCTCTTTTCCAACTGACTATGCTATTGACCTGACAGGCCTTTACAGCTTCACCGGACTACCGGTTATTGGAATGTTTGGATTATTGGAATGTTCGGATTATTGGAATGTTCGGATTATTGGAATGTTCGGATTATTGGAATGTTCGGATTATTGGAATGTTCGGATTATTGGAATGTTCGGATTATTGGAATGTTCGGATTATTGGAATGTTTGAATTATTGCAATGTTCGGATTATTGGCTTAAATAAAGAAAACTGTAAAGAATTTTTGGAGATCAGATATACTTATACCAATGCGTAATCACGGAACGAAAGTGTAGGAAGGCTTGAGGGAGGGAAGCGTGAGCGTAGGACGCCGGATTATTGGACGTATCAGAAGTGCTGGATTAGTTACACTATAAACAATATGATACCAGATCTTCTCTTTACAGAACGTACGTTGAATTAAAACGGCAATCTATCAACTCTATCAATATTTTTAAAGGTATCTGTGATGTCTTCTGCTTTACCTACTCACTCTTTTTTTTATATGGATATTTTCTTCAACCAATTTTTTTAATTTTTCCGTACGATCTTTTAAACATTTTCTTTCATACAGATCTTGTCCTGACAATTACAATCACAATAAAAAAAAGATTAGCTAAATAAGCGCCTACATACAATTAATTTATATTTATACAGATATTGATATCTATAATATTAATATAACTAAATTCAGGAAACAATAAAGAAATTAAAAAAAAAGCAATAAGGAAATCCTACTCTTGAAAATAATACCTCAAACTGAATACACAATAATAAGATAGATTGAACTTTAAGATAAAAAGCTTGCATAACTATAGGGTTTTTAAAAAACATGTGGAATTTCATTCCGACTATACCTAGATCTTATTGTGTGTAACTATAAACCAGTAAGAAATCTAAATTTATATTACATGTAACCAACACGTGCCATAGTGGATACCATTAGGTACACCGTGTTCTTAAGGTCAGAAGATGTTTATCCAGTAGCCAAGTGGAATGGTTAGATTTCTATACCTAACTGGATAGATAGACTAGGTGATAATACCAACAATGACTGACATTTATTTTATCGCATCTCGTGATGGCTTGCAAGCTAAAGGGTGCCTAAAAGGAAGACAGCCATCTGATGTTGAATGGTTACCGCCGCCTATGGACAACCGCAACAACATGGGCATCACTATTGTGTTGGTAACATTGGCGAGCGTATTTCAATCCCTCTTTGAAGAGTCTATATTATAACCCTATGGGAAACCATACCGAGTAACCCATTCCACAACGCCAACGTACGCATAATTAATGGTCTAAAGAGTCTTACGGTTGTCACTATTTTCTTAGATATTAGAGTGTGTGGATGAGCTAACCAGCCAGCGGCGGGAGGTACGAATGTGGAATGAAGCTGATATGATTGAGATGACTGCCGATTTACCTAAGATTTCTTACCAACAGATATAATACCACAATTTTACCGTGCTAGTTACCATAAAAAAAAATTTAGATGTATTCAAAATAAACCCGATGTCGGGACATAATCCAAGTAATAGTTTATGTGTATTCTTATTTAAGCATACATTTGAATATAAATAGAAACAAGAGACATAATGTTAATTCTTATCTATTTACATATACATGTTACAAATCTTTTATCTCAAAATTACAAAACAAAACAAAGACGTTAAAACAACACGGATTTTTTCCACATCAAAGCATTATACATAAAAGTAGGACATGTTACCCAAACTAGTTTCGCTATCACAAAAAATTCAGTGCGCATATCACAAATTTCAACACATTCCGTAGACAAACCTAGCTTTTGTTCCTAGATGGAGTCAGTATAGAGAATGAAGCAGCCGCGTCGAATAACTAATGTTGCTTATGAAATTGCCACCAACCTTGGCCGAGATTATCGGACTTCTACTAGGATTTATGGATATATTGACTTTGGATAACTGTGTTTGTTCATTTGTATTTGCAATTTCTTCTTTTGAATTCACACCCTATATTTCGTTATCGATTGTTGACAAATAGGCAGTTATTTAGAAGTTTCGATGTTAAATAACAACCTGACCTAAAAGGTAACACGCTGTATTTATAGGGGAATAGATCTCGAGTACAATTGCCGGAAGACACCTATAAATGATTAACAAGAAATATTTAACTTGAGAGTGGTAGCTATCCAGGCGAGCATTGAATCTATGCTATGCTTTTATCCCAATAGTTTCCTTCATCAAAAACTTTAGCTCATCTCCGGATTTAAAACTACTTCATTCAACGCGGTGTCCTATCAAATTACCATTTAGACCTATCCCATTAATTAAAAAAAACCGCAATTTCATATGATCAACTGATATTAATTTCAAAAATGTGTAATTTATAATCATTACACGACCACACTCGACACTAAATTAAACAATGTATTAAATCATTAGTTAATGCAGGACAATATACTGCAACTATATTATATTCTAAATATAAAACACATATCGCTCAATCTATATTTCCAACATCTACTAACAAGACGAAGTTTCTTCTTTTGTTTATGAACTTTCAACAAAAATTCTCAGCTTTGTACAATTCATATAACACGTACTCGTATGTAAAACATTTGTTGCAGTGTTAATTCGTTCCGTGTGTTTGAAATTTTGTCCATGTGTTTGTGAATACAGCAGGTCTTGTTAGAAAACCAGCGTTGTAATTCTTGCGCTTGCAACCTTATGCTAAGACAAAAGCCTGTCTGATTTATTGCTTTATTTAGTTATTTATCTTGAATTATCTCATACTAGCGGGCCCGGCAGACGTTGTTCCGCCCTGATTATGAAAAGTATAATAAACTCTGTTGTTAACGCCCCCGCAACCCCCCTTTTGTGTGGAATTTCGTAAAATTTCGATCTTAGCTGACCTCTACTCGGCGAAAGGAATATTCCTACCATATTTCAAGTCGCTACGCCTTATGGTTCCAGAGATATCGTGATGAGTCAATATATAGGTGGGAATCTCTTATATATATATATAGATAAAATATATACTTCTAAACATATGTTGTATGGGTCAATACATATATGTTTCTTACTTTATAAAATAATTATAGGCCGAAACATCAAAAATATCTTTTCACAAACTAGCATTATAATATAAATCTCAATTTAAAGAGAAGAAAAATATGATACATAAATATTGCCGGCTTTCATAACAGCCATCTTGATTGGATAAGGCAAGGAGGAAGTGTATCCTTGCTATAATATTATAATTGCGAATGTGAGTTCGTTTGTTTGTTACACTTTCACGCCTTAAATACTAAATTTCAAATTTTGAATACATTTCGTCGGAAGTACTGAAAAGGTCATAGGGAAATTTTATCAAGAAAAAATGTACCGTTCTCGCGAGATATTCATTAACGCAAGCCATAAGCAAACGCTAGTAGTATTAAATTATATACTACACGAAAAAACGACCAAAAAATTTATTTGAAAAATTACATTTTCTATATCGTTTTTATTTTTCAAATTATATAACTTTCTTACCTATTTCGAGATAAAAAAAGCTGCACGAAGTCAACAATACTAACAATCTTTTTGTATTCCCTTAAAGGGATAACTAAATATACCAATTGTAATGAAATATGAGATATTTTTATACAGCTGTACATTCGTTTCACTTCACGGTTCATGCAATTCCTATGAATGGAACTCATATCGTAGTCGACAATAGTTCGATGTCGGTTTGAAAGTTGTTACAATAGGCGATTGACCAACGATGGAAAGTGACCATTTTAATCGGGTGACAGATATGTATCAAAGGTAAGAAGGAGGGGATCAAATGAACCGATATTTCTCTTTAGCTGTTGTATTAACATATTACAGTACGACATTATTTATATACTAGTTTTTGCTCGCGGCTTCGCTCGCATGAATATAGTTTTTACTTTTTTTTTTAAACTGGTTCGACAAAATGACTGGACATTACCTGATGGAAAATACAGTACAGTCCATAAATAACGGCGACTGTCGGTGTTAAATAATGACGGCAGTTGTCGCTATCATGCCGACCTCCACATGTGCCTCTTCACGCCTCGTTTGAAGGACCCCATGTCATAAAAGGAAGGGAACACACTGGCTGGGAGGTAATTCCACATATTCACAGTACGACAAAGATAAGCATTTTCGAACTTCTTCGTTCTTGCCGGGATGATTGCTACTGTGAATCTACATATCTCTCGGGAGCAGTACTTGTTTCTGTGTGACTGGTACTATATCCTTTTCTGAAGCCTTGAAAACGTATATGTGCATTTTCATAATAATCAGTTGAGTCGTCAACGCGTAACAAAAAAATAAACTCACTTTAATATTTATAACATTAATTAGAATTACACTAGTAATCGCTCGCGACTTCATTCGTAGTAAGTCATGGTGTAAAAATAACAACAAATGTCACCTAAAACCGAAATTCAGTAAACTGATGACATAAAAACCTGTTTTATGAATAACTCAGGTGTGCTAACGTCTACGCCGGTTAGCAAATGGATGTTGGAGTTTGTCAAAAACCTTTTTTTTTCTAAAAAACAAAAATAGCCTTTGTTATTTTTTATAACATCAGTTATCGGACAGTGAAAGATCGATCAAAATCGATCTAACCGTTTCGGAGGCTAGCCAGAACAAAAAGATAAACAAATTAAAAATATATATTATTTTGTTGTGAGTACTATGTATACTTTCATATCCATCAAGTAGTTTTAATGGCGCCGTGACTTAAGTATGAGAGAAAAGTAGATAAGCAAATGGACTAAATACGTTCAGATGACTTTATTAGTCATTGTTTTGTACATCAGATTCTATGTGGACGAAGTCGCGAGCACAGCTAGTATTAGATAAAATATTAGAATTATAAAAACAAATCCTTCCTACAATATTGGGTTCATCAACGTGAAAAGACACATGCGTACCAGCATGATAATGACTGACGAAGGACACTTGATCGTTTAATACTCTCTTAATTTATGAATATTGATCCTTACCATCAGGTGCAATATACATAATGTAATATAAATTACTGTGAACAAAAAAAAAACTGTCATTTTTGCGTACATCCTATTTTTATGTATATTAAAAGTCATGACCTCTAAGTGCTCTTTCAAATTGCACATCTGCAAGTTAGGTATTAGGAATTCACGACTAATGTCGATCTAAGCCAAAAACCAGTACTGGAAAATTGTTTGCATAACAATGCCACGGATGACCACTGAATATGTATGTAGTACTATTAAGTAACTGGCTCCCTTTTTAACCGACTTCAAAAAAAGGAGGAGGTTATCAATTCGACTGTATTTTTTTATTTTTTTTTATGTTTGTTACCTCATAACTTTGGACAGGGTGAACCGATTTTGATTATTCTTTTTTTATTTGAAAGCTGGTACTTCCCGTGTGGTCCCATTTTAATTTGGTCCAGTTCCGACAACGGCATCCAGTGCAAAACCGTATAAGTTTGAAATTTGCATTAATTATGTAAACGACAAATAGACGAATAACTCAATATCACGCTAACCGATTTCGATGATTCATTTTTTATTGGAAAGGATGTACTTCAAGGATAGTTTGATGAGAATTTGGTTAGGTTCTGATCATGGGATCCGTGACAAAGTAAGAAAACTTTCAAGAAACGAGCCTACTCCTTTCTTAAGGGCCGGCAACGCATCTGTGTTTCCTCTCGTGTCGCAGGTGTCCATGGGCGGCCGTGATCACTTACCATCAGGTGACCCGTATGTTCGATTGCCACCAATATTATAAAAAAAACTCTTCAATTCTTAGGAGCCTATTGTGCTTATGTTCGTTGCTGTGTTGCAACATGACACAAGCATTGTAATTACATTACTTAAGGTGTATTATGTGTGAAGCGATGGTAGACGAGTTGGTGGTAGAAACTATCGCGAATTATTGATAAGGTTGCGTTCGTACCAAACGTTACTTATTGTACAACCAATTGAAACCATATCGCATACCATACCGCAAAAATGCGCATATTTTAATATACTTAAGGCGGAACGGAATTCGCGGGCACTGCTAGTAAAATATATTTATGTACACTAAAAATGGAAAAATAAAGTAAATTTTCAAAAAAAAGTATTAACCGACTTCAATATCAATCGAAAACCAATAAGGCACTAAAAAGCGGAAAATAAATAGTTTATCAAATTAAACAAATTAAATAAAACATATGAATATGTGTGCTACCTAGAGATGTATTGGAAGTCGGTGCGAACCGAAAATCATATCATCTACATAGGTACAAAGTTTAAGTCCACTCTCGCGTCTCTGTAATACATTTCTACCTGGAACAAATTTGAAATTTCGGTTGGCACCGACTTCCAATACATCTCTAGGTAGCACACCTATTCATATGTTTTATTTCATTTGTTTAATTTGATAAACTATTTATTTTCCGCTTTTTAGTGCCTTATGGGTTTTCGATTGATATTGAAGTCGGTTAATACTTTTTTTTGAAAATTTACTTTATGTTGTTCGTTTTTGCCAGCGAAATATTTATGGCAGCATGAATTCTAGCAGGGCTCATAAATATTACACCGTCCTTAGTATTCTTTCGTAACATATGGTACGTAGAATTATACATGAAAGATATTTTTTTATAACTTCCTCAATATCCATTTCTTATGGCAATAAAATTCATATCTTAATACAAAAATTACATGCATTTTATAAGTACAACACCTATATCTCTGAAGCGATTATAGCTCGCTTTAAGTTTATCGCTTCGATTCGATCGATCGAATTATAAAAGTTACAATGAGCTGAAATTTTGTTGTAGGAAAACATTGTGGTAAAACTATAGCATATTTACAAGGCTTTGCCCTTACTTGATACAGGTGTCAAGTTGAAAATCTGTTATAAACACCTATAAGTGAGTTCTGGCAGCTGCACTTTATGGCCAATTCTTCTCTAGTTTTAGCGTATTACCATCTTTAACCACATCGCTATTTAACATTTGAAATCGTGGCCAAATGCTAAAAGATAAAAAAAAACACGGTGAGTCGTAAAAACACACGATAGAAGTGAAATCTTTGTATTACAGGGAAACATTTTAACTAACGCTACGCGGTATTCACGGGCGGCTACCCATCCTAGTAATGACCGCGCCCGACGTTTCTTGGCTTCGGTGATCGGACGAGTGTTTTCCACGCACTACACGGCACAGTGTTTACCCTCATACTTTTTGTCATACAAAAAGGTTGCCGATCATAATTTCATAGCCCTTCCATAAGAAGTTTCACTTCAAGAAACAAATAAATATTTTATACTATTATGTTACTTCACAACATCTTAGAAGTATCTGTTATAATAGCATTTTTTTTAAATAAAACCTTCTTCTATTTATATATAAAAACAGAAAAAGTAAATTTATGCGACTCGACAAAGCCAATAAAAAGCATATATCAACTGTCACGTTAATGTATAGACATTTCGGGTTTCTTTTACGGGATTCCATGACTCATGACGCTATTTACCTTAAAAGAATTTATTGGCATTTTAATGTTTTATACAAAAAAGGCATCATCATCATCAAGGCAGTGAAGTCATCTTACAGTTTTTATGGAAATATCATATGTATATGTAATTTTACTATCTTCATATACCCAAGTCAAAGTCACTAATGCACTGTATATCGTATTATAAGAACTAGCCTTACGCATAGTACAATCTAAAAACAGTGATAACTATCCCGTATCGAATATCAGCAGTTTATATTTAGTCACTTAATTAGGATGCTTACTTAATATAAACATTACTTCACGCTCTTTTAAAATATGGTCGATCTTAGAAAATTGTGTGTAAATTTGAGTTCACGATTAAAAGATCTGATGTTATAATAAAAAAGCAATGCGTTGACTACTAAACATTTCCCAGTATAAATTTAAAAAGGAGAACGATTTCTTTTTCAGTAATTGAGTAAGCTTCGATCTTTCAGTGAGTGTTTTTTATTATTCTAACAATAACTTGGCGCAGCTCAAATCTAATTAAAGTTTATCTAACGATTTACAAAGATTATGTATGCCTTAAAATATACGGAATGAAAATACATCCTTGTAATAATAGTACGTAGAAATAGTGATCGTGGTATAGCTTAACCTTTAATTTGCCAATGAAGTATTAATAGATCGAATTAACTTTTATTACTACACCTATTATAATTTCAAAAGAAGATGAGAATTCCAAAAATCTAAACTTCTTTGCAGAGAACATATATTCGAATGTAAAATTATACAGAACACAGCGTACAACGATATAGTTAATATCCATAACAGAACACTACATAACACAGTACTGATCATAGATGTATTACAGAACTCTGTGCCTGTTAGTATAACACGTAACAATAAATCATTAGCTACGCGAAGCACGTCATTCACGGAAAGGAAAACGAATACTTAATTTTCACCGGCAATAGTTACGGTTGATTTAGCATTACACAAACGATTAAATAAAGTTACATACATAAGAAAAATTATATCTACGGCGTCCTTGAAGAATTTATCAAAAGAGAGAGTATAGATAAGGGACAGTTTAAAAATATTAGGGATGTCCGAAGTCTTCCTCTATAGAAGCTTTTAATTAAAATAACGCCCGCCTGAAATCACTTTTTTCCATTTATATGATCTTTCTTAATTATATCATAATGTTTGTATAAATTCTTTTAGACTTTAAAAGAATGCAGTTATGAAATACTTATTCATTTGTAATGTAGAGTTGAAATATATACTATACTAGCGGACCTGGCGGACGTTGTCCTGCCTTGATAATAAAAAATAGAAATCCCAAAAGTCAACCGCAGCGCCACCTACCGGGTCCAATTGTGAATCTAAACCATTCTCGGATCCACTCGAACACGCACAAAAAATTTCATCAAAATCGGTCCAGTCGTTTAGGAGGAGTTCAGTCACATACACACGCACACAAGAAATATATATATTAAGATATATATCTCTGAGGATCGAATTTTAGTCACTCTTATACGCATGCATATATCGTTGACTGGTCCGTTAGGAGTTGATATAACTGCCAGCACAAGCATCTAATTTTAAATTCTCATTTACAAACATAATAGAACTTCGGATTACATAATTGTGTCTTTAATAAACGCAAGAACCAAATTAATTCAATACACCGTAGTGTTTTCAATCAACGCTGTAATCTGTTAATTCATCACGCGTTACACCATGTAGAAAGAAGACGTAGGGAAACGTAAAATCGCATATATTACTAGAGTACACGCGCTGAGAATTTTAATAGGGAATTCCAACTTACTTATTAACACATTTACTTCCACATCTATTCGAATTATGTAACTTCTTTGTTTTATTTATCTAAATAGAATGATCACAACTGGCCAAAAGGATATTAATGTTATATTTATAATCACGTTATTGTTTAGCCCATTTAATTAGAAATATTTTATGTATAAAAAATATCAAGTTTAGTTAAAAAAAAAAACGAAACCTAAATGTTATGAATTATATGTTCGAGTAAATATAAACATTAATAGTTAAAAATCATTACCATAAATCTAAAAAAAGATATCTTTACAAACCTTACAGAATAGAAGTAAGACAAAAGTGGATAAGTACGAATACTGAAAATTTGAAATAAGTATTTGTAAAACGTTGTTATTTCCATATAATCAATTTTCGGTGAGTGCCTTCCGTACTGGCCACAAAACACAATGAAGCTGTAAAGGACCTTCAGGACAAAAACGTGTAATCAGTTCGAATTAAAAACACCGAAATGTTTACTATTTTTGACGGAAATGATTTTGCAGCTTAAACGAAGTTGAATTTTATATCTCTGTGAATCAATAATTTTAAAACATGAGATAACATTAAAAAGTATATCAGGAACGATCCTTTACCAACGATATGTTGGTTTAATTTAGGAAATATTGACAAATTTATAAATAAAAATGAAATATGTTTTGAATCAGTAATCAATGTGGCACTGAGTACAGACTTCTTAACTAAAACTACTCACTAAGTATAATACATAGAGCATAATTATGAAAAATGTAAGAAACCTTCAAACTTTAGAAGCTATTTCATCACTCTACACCACTATATTGCGAAAGGTCACCATATGTTTTTATCGAACAATTTTCCCATGCATTGAATGGTTTATTCAAGTAGCGGTTAGTGTGAACGTGAATTTCCAACGACAATGAAAGTACTATCTGTTGGTGTTAAAGTTTTCTTTATTATATATTCGTATATAATATACTTTTATAAACCTGCAAAATATGTACTTAATTCAGAAATATTTATATGAAAATCATCAGTCACGTGTATACCCACCATATTTCTAATGAAAATAATCCTTTTGCATTACTAACATTACAATTATTAATCACTAAACTGAATTATCTGTACACATGAAGTAACAAAACGTTGTTAATCTACGTAGAAGAAAAATGACTCAATGAAGTTTGCACAAAAAAAAAGATTCATAATGTCAATACAATTCAAAGAATTTTTGTAAAGTAGTTCAATTAATATTCCAAATCAATTAATCAAACAAATGTGTCTTTAAATATTTACTCGTTTATAGTTATTGCGTGAAGAATTACAATGCCCAATTACAATTACAATCACATGTCACAATTAAAAAATAATAGTACAACTTAGTAATTTACTATTCAATAAAATAAACTATATAATCAGACTAATATATCTCTAAAATAATTGTTTGCAATGTTATGTTTTGTATATTCTAAGTTCCGTGATATGATGTTTATAGAATAGACATTGGCTTATTTAATAAGAGATTACAGAACACGTTCACTGACATAGCAAGTATTCAAATGAATTGCATACCAATATTAAATAGATTAATCTTAACTCATATATATTAGCCTAAAGCACCTAAACTAGTATAAAAATAAACTCCCTTAACGTAACATATTACAGAGACTTCGCAACAAACGAGTTCCTATAGCCAGTTTACTTATTACGGTCATCTATACAGTAATAAACGTATGGTATATAAATTTTCGTAAGTACATCACGAGACGTATCTATTTCATCTCAGCTGACATTGGTATGGCGTTAATGACCGATATAAATGTTTTTAGTGTTGCGAAATATTTATATTGCATAAAAACATAAATCAAACCGTTTTAGACTCGTTGAACATGCTTGTTAATTATGTTTTTGTTAACTATTTTGCGCAAGCGTTTGGAAAGTCTGATGATTTAACGGTAGTGAGAAATAGTTTGCTTTGTTTTTATATCGTATTGTTTACTTCCTGTTTTCGTTCGTGTAATATTATGAAATAAGTTGTATTATATTACTATTAAAATATACGGGTGCTATAAACACAGTTGAATACCTGCGTCAATACTTGTTCCTATGGGAGTTGACAGAGAAAATGGAAAGTCACTCTAATTTATAGATTACTCTTTTCCCTACAAGTTCATTGATCCCTACACTCATTGGTATCGTTTTCATAAAAAAATCATATCGTTAGTAATCATAATTTTCACTAAAATATTTATTTTGAAAGTAACCATGAAAATACCAAATCAAATTTAATGTGTTATTATTATTTACCAATTTTTTAAACACAATTGTAAAATAATTCAGTTGAATATAAGGGTTATAAAGGTATATCATTAAGGGTTTATCCCTTACCTGTTATTAGAGCTGAAAGGAGCGCGAGTGCGCTGTAAGACCTCATTTTAAGGCACACAGATCACGTCTTTGTAATACACAACACAGCCACTTGTCACCACCGACGCATACTCGTATTACGGCGGAACGCGCGAAAGCTCAGCGCGCGAGTACTAGAGTGATCGTGCGAGTGCTCGCTGGGACCGCATCGACACCGTGGTGGGGCGGTTGCGATACAATTGTTAAACTTGAAGGCTTGCAGCTGTGGTTAGCTTGATAGCGATTTAACTAACCTCACTCAGTCGTATTGGACTCGTGATTTGACGGGTGGAATATTAATCCCATGTCCGTAAGTTCGTACTCCGGAATCTACCAACGAATTTTTCGGAATTCGCATGAATTTACTTATTTAAGTTGGTAACATTATCGACTAAGAGTGAAAGAAAACATCGTGAGGAAACCTGAACCTGAAAAATGTTCTTGTAGTACCACTGTATGTGCGAAAAATGTAAAATAAATGTAAAATGTAGAGTTTAAAATCGCCAATACGTCGTGGGCTGCCGTGGCATACCTTCCTTCGGGGAGAGGCCTATGGTCCTGCAGAGGGCCTCTTACAGACTGATGATAATAATGATGATAACTCAGTCATTGATTAGCAAAATAGTACCTCTGATCCAGCTACAACGTGGTTAACGTACTTACTTCATAGCACTAACGCGATCACATAACTCATGGAAAGCTCCATTTTTTTTTGTATGTATACTTGATTTCAAGTTTTTCTGAAACTTCAAAGTTCAACTGAAACATTCCGTGATAATTTATTTTAATTGCAAGTAATGGCTAAATTATTTTTACTAAAAAATCTTCTTTTTTTTTCGAAATTCGTCCTCGGTACAAGAATGCGAACAATAAAACCTCATGTTGTACGACTTCATTAAGTTGATACAAAATTTATACTGATATCTTCGTGAAATTGTTTTGTAAAGATGTAATTAATTGATTTATAAAATCACTCGATTACAATATTAAGCTTGCTCATTGAGTTGAAAATGGGTTTCAGTCCGCTAAAATCCTAACCAGAGCTCAAGGGTTACGGAAGCCAGCAAAATGTCAGGGATTCGGTGTAAGGCGGATGCAAAAACGTGATAGTAATATATTGATCATTACTACAAATATCTAATAAATAATTCTTGAAGAAGCTGCTTCGATTCATGTCTCATTACATTATTTTATGTCCATAAATAGAGATCTTATTGTCTATTAAGAATTTATCTATACATTTTATTACAATAAATATACACCGTCATCATTTGTAACAATATAATAAATATAGAATCAATTTTTATAGTAACAAGAACTATGAAGGCTTAATACCTATAAGACATATGTACTTTCCATATATATGTTTCAAATACAGTAATTTATGTTTTACTCATACGTCATTTTTATATTATTATTGTTTCATTAAATCTACGTATTTTATCTTGATTAGTTGGGCTTCCAATTTATTGCATTTCACCATTACTATGCACATATAACCCTTCCATCGATTTTCAGTTACTCCTAATCACTTTTATTATTACTGCTTAGCGCCTATAGAAAAGCGTTACGATATAATAAAACTTTAAAAATTATTTCATCTTCCAGTTTTGTCAAATTTCGTTACTGTCAAAGTTAGAAAATTATCAAAAAAGAACAAACACTATTTTATTTATATTAATACACTAGCTTCTGCCCATGACTTCGTCCGCGTGTAATAGATACTTTCGGCTAACGCTAACACTCAACGAAAGCTCTCAAAAGGAGAAAGGAATACCGATTTTGAAACATTCTTCATTGGTGCTCCGGACCTATTAGTCTTAACGTGATGATTCATAAATGAACTATCTAATGCTGAAAGAATTAATCGGACTAGTAATTCCTGAGATTAGCGAGTTTAACCAAAGAAACAAACAAATCCTCCAGCTTCATAATATTAAGTATAGATTTCTATATTTGAATAATAAGACACATTATTAAAATGTCTATAAATTCTATAACTGAGAGTAGGTATTAATTTTGTACTTAAAACACGTTGTATATTTTTCAAAACATAATATATTAAAGATTTTGATGATATTTATGATAAAACATTTTATATTGGACTTATTTTAAATATCAACTATAAACAACTGTACCGGTCATATCTACTTAGTTATTTCAAGTTCTTACTTATTACGAACCGGCCTGTATATGGAGTGGAACATTTTTATGTAAATTGTACCAGCTATCAAAATTGTATATGGGTTAAATGTATAACTTATTTGCATATTTATTTTTCAAGTACATTTAAAATATAAAATACATTAAATTACGAATGCGTTGAAGTCTTTTCTATAGATGAGTTTCTTCCGCTACCGAGTAAAATCGAGTATCGACCGCCATTTATAATTATCAGAATTATGTTTTAACATACAGTTTTAATTAAACTTTATTGAATTTATCTTTTTGAAATACGTAGAATAAAGAGGTACGAATATCATATTTTTGTCAAGACATATTAAATTAGTTCTACGGTTTATACAAATATTACTACAGCATACTTTAAAGATAATATAGTAAAATAAACAAATTAAAAGACCTGCATTTTCGTGTGTACCGTAAATTAAGTCTACCTTAGTATAGTTCACTCAGTACATCGAATTCATTCTTATTTTAAAACTTCTGTATTACTAGCCTTCGGAGTAATGGATGCAGATAGCGAATTTAGCACTTGTCAAATAAGAAATGTTTAACTGTAATATGTGCTACCACATATTACTACTTTGTTAAGTATGACACACTGCTTTAGGGCATTAAATAGAACAACATTTTTATAAACCATATGGTACACACAACTTAACTCTTTATCTCAGTTTCACCCAACCTCGCCGCAATGAGGAGATAAAGTTAAAAACGTCACCAAGCAATGCACCAGTGCACCGAGTTACATAACAGTCCAAAACGTAATGTAGGCCGCGATACACTTTCGTTTTCGCGACGCAAACCAAAGCGAAGCGCCGACACCGACGGTCGTCCGGACTGCCAATACTTACGCGACCGTATCGTCAGTACCTTATAAAAATCCAGTACGATTCTTTCAAATTAATATAGTTGTTATTCTGTGTTCAGATAGGTTTTATAAGAAAAAATCTTCAACAAGACTCTGTCATAATGACCGTATTATATCTTTTGTTCTTTTGACGACAATTACGATCGACAATCATTTGTCAATAAGAAAAACACAATATCTCATTTATGGATCCTCATTTACTGTTCAGGAAATACATACCAGGGCTGTTGAGGCATTATAACTCACTTGTATAAATTAGTCTTATAGGTAATTAATAATTATCCCTATTATAATTATTGCAACAATTTTAATTCTTATCTATAAATAATTAATTTACATCATTTTAAAGAATTTATTATAATTTAAATTATTATCGTACTTATTTTGTACTGTTCTTATATATATTTTTGACAATAGGTGCACGTTCCGAGTCTTTTAAAAGTTTCAACGTTATTTCTACTGTGTCTTTTGTTTTTTTTTCTAAATAGCATACTAAATGAAAAACAAGTGCAGAACGAGATAAACAAACGTCAGACTACATTAAAAGAACATAGTCATGTCAAAAGAAACTTCCTAGATGCGTTCATTTATTTTTTCTCGTAAGGAAGCAAACGTTACGTATACGGCTTTGGCACATGATACTTCTTATTAATTTAGTATGATAAAATATATAATTTAAGTAATGAGATAACTAAAAACTAAAACTCATTACGATGTTAAGATACGTATGCAAAATTTATTAGTACGAAAAAGTTCATGTAACCGCAGTAATAGTAAGAAACTGTACACAATCCAGACTTTGTAATTTTATTTCAGAGACCTTCAGATTTCACTACGAACAATTACAATATTTATTACATTTATGTCCGACATACGGTGCGAAATAATTACGCTGATAATAAAATGTAATACTTTAAGCAATTTCCAGGTACGTACTTCGGTACGATGAATAGTGGGGATAGATTACTTCATTTAATGACTTCAAAAATTCTTTATTGCATATATATTAAATTTTACAAAATATACAGGCGTTCATTCGAACATATTTCGAAAATGTAACAAATAGATCGAAGTGAAATTAATTAATCTATCGTTATTTATACGTCCATGTGCAAATCATGGACTACGTGACTGGTTATGTTTGTAAAAATAATTTCAAACGTAAAAAATATTTAAACTTAAATTACATCTCTGTACTCGATGGAGGTGTGCAAAGTGATGCAAAAAAAAAAAGAAAGGCTTTGTGTTAATGGAATAACTGGATAATTACCCACATTTAACCGTACGTTGTTACAGAACAATATAGTCCGTTAGTCGGTCATTTTATTATTTACGTTAATATAATTATATAATAAAATTAACCCTGTGTGTAGATATGTCATAATTTATATAACTGTGTAACATTTTATAAAATAAAAATATTACGTATTGTAAATTAAATCTTACTTACGTAGTAAAATATACATTTTGAGAATAATAGAGCACGTTTCATAATAACGAGCTGACTACTATCTTTAAAATGAAAGAATGTTGCCAACACTTCACACAGTGTATTATAATTCAAATCCATCGAGAATGATGAAGAATATTTACTTAAGAATAAATGAATAATTGTTTTTTAAAGCCGATTCCAGCAGCGCATTTATCGATGTAAAATCTTAAACCTTTCCTCAAACTTCTTTATATTTTTACTGTGTAATAATGAATCCCCTACCTAATCAAATCGCGGGTATAAAAGGAATTGTAACGATATATGTCCGATAATTATTCACCATAATAGTTCTACAGCGCCTTGAATATATGATTCGTATGATTATCAATGGATCAGCATAAAAATAGTATGAAAATGTAACTTGAATAAATACGCAAGAAACAATCCGTCATACTTAATACTGCAAATGATGGATAACAAAACATCAATTCATCACCACTTAACAATCATGTTATCGTTAGTCTGTTTCGAAAGGCATCCGATAACTAAAGAACGCAACGCAGTAACCATTGTCGAAATAATAATTAAGAAATTTTTTATCACTCGCTCCCATCTCATCGCCACTGCACCAGTTTACCAGACCTGTCTTATAAAAGTAGAATCTTGATAATAAAGGTCACGTCGAGCTGGCAAATAAAGCTACTATAAAAGTATGAACTCATTTCTTTAAAGGCTTGATAAATTATACGCAATGCTCTTGTTTGCAATTTTTATAATCCGGCTAATCTTTTGTTTAAGAATGTGTATGGTTAAAAGTTAATTAAGTTGCGTTTTACAGAGTACCTTCTATTTATCATCATGACACGCAATGGCTTCACTAGGGTTGGCAAGGGGGCGAGTGCAGACCCCCTCACGTGAAAGGGAAACTGCCCCTTTTGAAGGGGGCAGAAATGGAGGTAGTTGCTGTGGGCTAGTTATGGACTACATCCACAGCAGCTACCTCCAGGCTAATATAAACCACTCCGCCGCCGCCCAGGACCTTCTCCTTCAGGCGGTGGCGGAGTGGGAGATCGATATAGCCGTAGTCGCGGAGCCGTACCGCGTCCCGGACCAGCCTCACTGGGCTGGAGACGTGGACGGCTCTGTGGCTGTACTGTCTGGGGGGGGATTGCCTCTCTCAGTCAAGGAGAGGGGCTCCGGGTTCGTGGCAGTCGCCTCACGGGATCTCGCGACCCTCGGGGTATACTTTTCCCCGAACCGGCCCCTCATCGAGTTCGAGTCCTTCTTGGACTCGCTGGGGCCGGTCGTGAGGCGGCTCGAGCCGCTCCCCATCGCCGTAATGGGGGATTTTAATGCCAAATCCAGGGCGTGGGGAGCGGTGGCCACGAATCCGCGTGGCGAGGCGCTTGAGGAGTGGGCGGCCCAACATGGGCTGTCCCTCCTCAACCGGGGGAACGCCCTCACGTGCGTGCGACAAAACGGGGGGTCCATTGTGGACGTATCTTTTGCCACCCCGTCGGTCGCACGACGTGTCCGGGGGTGGAGGGTGTTAGAGGAGGTGGAGACCTTATCGGACCACCGATACATCAGGTTCGAGGTCTCCACCTCCCACACTGAGCCGGCAACCCGCCCCCGGGAGGGCGCTAAGTTCCCTCGCTGGACGATGAGCCGTCTCGACCCGGAGTTAGCGGAAGAGGCGGCCATCGTTCAGGCCTGGGTCATGTCCCCCCCGGACGAAGATATCGACGCGTCCGCAGCCCGCCTCCGTGATGCCCTCACGGAGGTTTGCGACGCGTCGATGCCGCGGAGCGTACACCGCCCAAGGAGGAGGGCGGTGTACTGGTGGTCGCACGAAATTGCGGAACTTCGTGCGGCCTGCTCCGCGGCCCGGCGGCTGTACGGGCGCAGCCGCCGAAGGAGGACAAACAGGGACCTCGAGGAGGAGGCCCGGCTGTATGGCGACTATAGGACCTGCAGGAAAACGATGCAGGTCGCCATCAGCCGGGCCAAGGAGCGGGCATGGGAGGAGATGCTCCAAGAGCTGGAGAGGGATCCGTGGGGGCGCCCGTACAAGGTGGCCCGGAAGAAATTCCGTGGCCAGGCGCCCCCGGCAACGGAGACCCTCCAGCCGGAGGTGGTGGAGAGGGTCGTGGGTGCATTGTTCCCCGGCCCTCCGGAGCTCACTCCTCCTCCCATGCCTCCTCCCGTGCCTCCTGTCCAGGAGACAGAGGAGGCGGCAGTCGACCCTCCCCCGATTACGAACGAGGAGATGGGGAGGGCGATGGAGCGTCTACGCACCGGGCGAAAAGCGCCCGGCCCTGACGGGGTCCCGGGCCGGGTGCTGGCCGTGGCGCTGGGCCATTTGGGGGGGTGGCTTCGGGAGCTGTTTGACCGCTGTCTTGCGGTCGGGCAGTTCCCGAAGCCCTGGAAGATGGGGCGGCTTTGCCTAATAGCGAAGGAAGGCCGCCCCCCGGACTGCGCGTCCGCGTACCGGCCCCTAGTGTTGCTGGACGATACCGGGAAGGCGCTCGAGAGGATCGTTGCCTCCCGGGTCGTCCGGCATCTTGAGGAAGTGGGGCCGAACGTGTCGGACGCGCAGTTCGGCTTCCGGTCAGGGCGTTCCACGTTGGACGCCCTGACCCTCCTAAAACGGGTCTCCATGGAGGCGACCTCTCAGGGAGAAAGACTGATGGCGGTGTCCTTAGACATCGCCAACGCCTTCAACAGTCTGCCGCATGGTGTCATACGGGAGGCGCTCCGCTTTTTCGGAGTGCCCCCGTACCTGCGGCGGCTGTTGGAGGCGTACCTGGACGGGAGAGAGGTCGCCTTCGTGGACGCCAGAGGGCGCATGGTCCGGCGCCATACGGCGTGTGGGGTTCCACAGGGGTCGGTCTTGGGACCGCTCCTGTGGAACATGGGCTACGACTGGGTGCTCCGCGGCGCGCTCCCTTCTGGAGCGCGCCTCATCTGCTACGCGGACGACACCCTAGTCGTAGCCCGGGGGGGGGGAATTTGTTGATCTGGTGCGCCTGGCCACGGAGGCCGTAACTCTCGTGGTCGGGCGCATTAGAAGACTGGGCCTTGAGGTGGCTCTCGAAAAGACCGAGGCCCTGATGTTCCATGGGCCTCGGCGAGGGCCACCTCCAGGGGCCCACTTGTATGTGGAGGGCGTCCGGGTCGGGGTGGGGACCCAGATGAGGTATCTGGGCCTCACCCTGGACGGACGCTGGCGGTTCGAGCCCCATTTTAGGGGGCTCGGACCGCGCATAGTTGGGGCCGCAGCGGCGCTCGGACGACTCCTCCCCAATACGGGGGGGCCGGGCGCCGCCTGCCGCCGCCTTTACTCAGGGGTGGTACGGTCCATGGCCGCCTACGGGGCGCCGTTATGGGTGGACGCCCTCAACGCCACCAACATTCGTGCGCTGCGTGCTGCGCAGCGCACTGTGGCGTTGAGGGTGATACGAGGATACCGGACGGTGTCCTCGGCGGCGGCCATGGTACTGGCCGGTTCCCTTCCCTGGGAGCTAGAGGCGGAGGTGCTTGCCGCCGTATATAACTATACGGCGGCTAAGAAACTGTTGGGGGAGCCTCTGGCTCCTGGGGAAATAGAACGGAAGAGGAAGGAGGTGAGAGAGGAGAAGTTACAGAGGTGGAGGCAGGACCTGGCGGACGCGCGTTACGGTCGATATACGATCGACGCCGTCCGCCCGGTCCTGCCGGAGTGGAACCAAAGGAAGTGGGGCTCCCTGACGTTCCGTCTGGTGCAGGTGCTGACCGGGCACGGGTGCTTCGGTTGGTACCTGCACCGGATAGCTCGCAGGGAGCCGACCGCCGTATGTCACGAGTGCGGCGTTGAACCGGACACCGCGCAGCACACACTTTCGGAGTGTGCTGCGTGGGAGGAGCAACGCCGCACTCTGGCTGCGGCGGTAGGACGGAGCTCTCGCTGCCGAGCGTGGTTGTGGCCATGCTCGGCAGCGAGGATGCGTGGAACGCAATGGCCTCCTTCTGCGAGGAAGTCGTCTCGCAGAAGGAGGCGGCGGAGAGGGTCCGGGAGGAGAACCCTCAAAGTGACCCTCTCCGCCAACGGAGGACAGGCAGGAGGAGGCGGCAGTTTGACCGCCGCCTCCTCCCACCGTAACCGGACCTAGGGAGGATGGGTCGGGGGGCCCATTCTCCCATTGCACAGGTCCGGCGGACGGAGGAGACGACCGGTGTGTACACGGTTGTCTCCTAACAAGACGGGGTCCGGCGGCGGCGCTTTCGCCGCTGGGCCAACCGCTGGGGCGGCACATGAAATCTGTAGAGACTCGTGTCGCCCCAACTATACGGCAACGACACCTGGGGTTTTAGTCCGTGCGAGTCGGACATAACCCATCCTCTCCCCCAGGGGTGGGACCTAAGGGATTCCCCACTAAAAAAAAAAAAAAAAAAAAAAAGGGTTGGCACAAAAGTATGACAAAAAAATCTTACAAAACATTTTCACTTCTTGAAAACTCTGTATTTCCTTTTATATATACTTACGAGTTCTTCCGTGTAGAAATTATTGCTAAGAAACAGCCTATAGAACAGTAAGTTAAAAAAAAACCTTTTTTTTCCGACTGGCTACGCTATTGCCTAGCAAGGTCTTAACAGCTTCACCGGACTACAAAATAATCGCTGGGTTCCGAACCGTCGACTCCGTCGGACCATACAATGTCCAGTACGTTATAATTGAGCTACGGCTACATAAAAAAATCATCAAGATTGATCAAACCTTAAGAGACATAATTTGACATAATTACTTGTGTTATGCTATGTTTTATTTCCAATTAAAATTATGATGCCCCATTACTACTAATGGTAACTGAAACTAGTTTAACTGCCCCTTCGGGCGTGGTATGCGGAAACAGTTCAAATTTACACAGCCTCACGGTATATGATATAAGATCACTTATTCGATTCCAGATATGTCCAAGATAGTCTCGCCGCTCTGTGGTTTGAATGTTAGATTATCCATTAGACGCAATTACTAGGACGGTTTTTTTTTATCTGTTACTAACCGGTCTTGGTGACTTAATTGTCGTAAAAATTGACTTTTGATTTTTAACGGGTTTTAGACGTTTTTTCTAGACTAATTTTGGCCCGTTTTCATATGTATTATAATTTTTCAGTGAATTTAAAATAAGTTACCTATAGTTTTAGTCACTATAAAAAAGCATTATGATTCATAGCCTAAATAATCATTACATAGTATAAAACAAACTCCCCTACCGCGTCTGTCTATCTGTCTGTTCGCGATAAACTCAAAAACTACCCAACGGATTGTCATGCGGTTTTCACCGGTGGATAGAGTCATTGATGAGGAAGTGTTATTATATAATTTGTCAAGAATTTTTTCATCATCAGGACGGGACAACGTCTGCCGGGCCCGCTAGTATTTTATAAAATTATCAATATCTCAATAAATGTTTTATTAAAATCGGTTTGACCGTTTCATAGATTATTCCTATCAAAAAACAGTCACTTCAATTTCATTTATTGGTACAGTCTGGCGATGTAAGAACTGACACTCGAAACTTAACATACAACATTTCTGCGTGACTTTTTTCTTAATTTATTCTTTTTAGTATCTCGCTGTTTTACAGAAGCCTTCTTATACATATAAGCAGATTCGTGATATAAAAATATATTGTTTTATGGGAAAAATAAAAATATCATTAGCAGCTGTTCCTTATATTTATATTGTGTTCGTATACTCATGAAACATATTAAATATATCACTTAAATGATACTAGAAGCTGCCCGTAACTTCTTCTACATGTGTATAAATGATGACACTGTATAAATTATAATTAATGTAGCGCGCGTGGTGTTAACTCTCAGGTGATTGGATGTTTTGAAACTTACTCGACATTTATCATCGTATTTTAGCAAATTTCATTAACATTTTTATAGATGTTTAGCTTGATAGCTTATATGTTATTTTGATTTATAAACTATATTATTTTAAAATTTCATTAAAATCTATTCAGAAGTATTTGCGTGAAAGAGTAACATATTCGTCCTCTCAGAAACTTTCTTATTTATAACTAGCTATGCTTACGACTCCGTTCGAGTGGAGCCTAATATATATTAAGTCAATTTACTTATCTACTTTTGTGTCGTACTTAAGTCACGCCGACATTAAAATTACAATAACTTTTGATAGAGTGGACCGATTTTAATGAAACAAAGACTAAGTAATTCTCGAGGATATGCTTGATGATTTTCTTAGTAAGGTTTCATCGTGAACCCAGTACTTTAGCATACTTCATACAAACAGACAGACAGACATTTCTAAAAATGATTGAGATGTATTTTATTACTTATTCCCAGACACCTGCAACAATTTTTTTAATGAAAATCGAGAATGTACAGACCCGTTAGATTTACAATCTTATTATATGTATAGAAGAAGATATAGATATTAAAATAGGATATTTGCCTATGACTCCGTACGCATCTGTTATTACTTGTTGCGATCACTATTTCTTTTAATAAATAATTGAGAGAACAGAATAGATATTGTATTTGATGATCGGTTTATTAATACAGAAGTTGATGAGCTGCAGCGCAAACTTTTTTTTGTTGTAATTGGCATGTTATAGTAACATAGAATAGTATAAAAGCCGTTTCTGTTTAATAAATCCCATGTTTACAAAAGACATTGTACGATATATGTTCTGTTTTAATCCTTTATGATATCTTCGGTTTAAAACATAATGCTATATAATAAAAGTTGCACTATTAATCATTTATTTTCATCAATTATTTCTTTGTAACAAATTCTAAGCTGACCTAATTACATTGAAATAATTGTACGCATATTAATCTCTTTAAACATAGAGTAACCTTGTAAACGACCTTCGTGTCAATTGTTGAACCTTTTCAACTATCACTAGTAACCAATACTTGACACGTTGACATACTTAAATCTACTATCGAAAAACTTATAAACCAGTTGAATTTAGTGTTTATACTCTTGAAAACAGACGCAAAATTATTGTGTATACTTGTCTTGTGATTAGTATGATCAACAGAAATTTAACATGATGTTTCTTGGTGGTTCCAGTGTAATGACTAAAGCAGTTTCATAAAGACTTGTATCTCGGTATTTTTTAATTTTAACCTACTTTTCATCACGTTTAATGAGAGCATAGTAGGATAAAAATAATAGATATACGTTTTTTTTATACCACGATGGTAGCAAACAAGCATACGAGCCGCTTGATGTTGAGCAGTCACCACAGTCTACGGGCGCTCGCAACACCAGAGAAGCCACATGCAACACTTCCAACCCTTCAATAACCTATTTACTTTCCGCTTTAAGAATTCCATAGTGTAATCCCTTGAAAAATGTTCAACAGGAAGTTCATTTGACAATCGAAGCGTTCGCGGGAGAAAACTACTCTCGAATCGAACTGTCCATGACCTTTCGTTTCAATGTGTGAGGATGAATTCCCTGCCCATGACGAGTGGTACGATGGTGGAAAGCAACAACTGGCATGGTATTAAACAATTCCTCGAAACACAACTTACTATTTATTATATAGACGTTAGAACAAACATGTAGAGGCAACTACCACACTCTTAATAGATATAAGATATGATAGAGATACTAAATTACAACCTAACAAAGGAAATAAGATCATGGCTCGACCAAAGCTAAGTTTTAAAACCGCAACCGCCTTGTATGGAAACCTTGAATAGTACCTGCAACCGCTAACTCATTGTCTACGCGAGAAGATAATTTAGGCAATTTGTTCTAACAACTGTAAATTTGAACTGAATTTGTACAAATTGTGAAATCCAATTAAAGAGTCCACCAACGGTAGTACTTAAAAGGACATTTTCGTTTGTAACACGTTATTACTGTGAAACATAATTAGCAAATGTGGTATTGAATGGACGAAGGTTAATAATAATTGTGATACCAATTTGAAAACTGCACGATTTCTATTAATCTATTGAGAATTGAATTAATACCTACCATATACATTTTCCGTTAGTTTGAGATAATTAAAAAGTTATGTACAGTTTTTTTAACTTTTATTCTGGTTTTCCTAAGTTATTTTATCATTTCACACAATAAATCCTTATCAGACTCGACCCTTTTTTTTTCTGGAACTGATTACGCTATTGACTTAGCAAGGTCTTAACAGCTTCATCGGACTATTGAGGCGAGCGCTTAAGACACTCAGCCGATTTTATTTTGACAACTAGCTCAAGGGTGCACGGCACACCTTGGCTTGGGTTGTTGCCTGACTCAAGCAATTCGCGACCTATCTGAGCGAACCTAAGCTAAGCTACATATTCATACTTATATTAGTTATTGAAACATATATGTATATCAAGCATTCATACCTCAACAACTCTTATATGTATTTTGTGTTGGATAATTTTTTCTAAACTATTTCAGTTTAATAAGGAGTCAGACACAACCCTAAATAATCTCAAATACTGGCAATCGAATACTTCTTAATATTGATGAACTATTAGCTAAGAAATTGTTTACTAAACAACCTAAATAAACTTCAAATAATTTTATTATATATAAATAGCAATGATATTATAAGTAAAAAGACGTAGATACGTTATACGTGCTCCAAGCGCGACATGTCAAACTGTGGCTAGATAGCCAATAATGACGTCAGTATCGTGTCAGCGGCAACGGGAGTGCGTTGTGTACAGGTCAATTCATTGAATGCCCCAAAACTGTCAAACTAGCCTCGTGTATTATGAGATATTGTACATACTATACAAGCAAAACTTCTAGAAGTAAGGAATCACATATCATTCGTAAATAATTACTACTTCCATGAATAATTTAATATTTTCAAAAATTAAATATTACAGCGTAAAATTTTGCATCAAAAAATGACAAACGGAACAAAGATTATAGTATAAGAACTGTTTATACTGCCTGTCTATACAAATTGTAGATTTTTTTTGTTATTTATATAATTAAATTAAAAAATGTTTTAATGTGCTCTATTAATTGCTATTTTATATTATATTATTTATATATTTATCTAAATACATGTAAACAGCGCTATGAAATACAAATTTTGTAATTTTTTTTTATGTAATTTTTGTAATAATGTAATTGTAATATGTAAAAATTGTAAAAATATGTCGGGGTGACGTTAAGAGGCAGTCATAAAAGTATTCTGTCAATCATAGATGACGTCCTTTTTGTAATTTGAACGATCAATTACTCAAGATCAACCAAATATTAATAATAAACTAAAAATAATAAAATTAATGCTAATTAAATTTGGAAAATAATATAAAATAAATTTTATTTTCATTTATATACTTTCAATAAGTATTCTCTTTTTTATTAATTTCATACGACGTTACAAATAAAGCATCTATGAGGCAATCCATCTTTATGCATATATTTTAACAAAGCAAGATGTCATATCTGTTTAGATTATTCTTTATTTTTGACTGACAAATCTAAAATATAACTATTCAGAGTTTCAAATTTAATCGAGTATGTGTGCGTTATCGTTCATTCATGCCATTTGCCAAAATATCATATAGGCAACGTACCTACGTCTTTCACTTATAATATCATTGTATAAATAGGCATTGACAAAACGGTTATGTACATGTTCTTACTCTCGTCAACCGATTTTCATTTTTTTCGTTTGTTTTTTAACGAAAACTTTTGTTTTATCAATAAAATAGTGTTGTGTGTTTTTTCTTAATATTGAAACTTGAACAATTATTGAGTACTGAATTGTACTCTTAGTAGGGGATCGATCTTTAACGACCTTTATTGCCTTATCAACTTAAAAAAAAACCGGAAACCTTTTTTTTCATACCAACGACTACTCGATGCCTTTATTTATATATCTATAGTAGCTTCACGCTCCTTACATCTACAGTATTAGTACAATACTGAATACTGCTTTTACCATTTAGAAAAAAAAAAACAATCTTTACCAAAAAATAAGAATGCATTGTTGACACATCATACGTTTTTAATATCGAAACTTAAGGTAATAATTATTTACTGTCGAATTTCGATCACTGGGTGACTACTAATAATCATAAATCTCTTTAATCAATGACAAACATTCAAAATAAACACGTACCTTACTAGAAGAGTATTACCAAAATAAAAGTCAGTTCATTATATAAGATTGATGATTGTTGTTTGATATAATGACATTATATTACATTAACTAGTCTGATCTTCAGACAATTACATTATAACCAAGTTATAACAAGGTTGTACGTAATTCTCATAACGAATTTGTGGCGGGCACGAAACATAAGACATTAACTATTCGTCTAAGTATCACTGTACAACAATGTAAATCATTTCTGTCTGTGTTATAGAACAACATTCATATTATTTTATTTTAACGGTCAAATCTTAAATACTATAAATTAAATTGTTCTTTAATGTCATCTTTGGTATATATTTTTTATACTTGTGCGGTGTTATTATAAGTTAAATACGTATTGAATACTTGCTTTAAAAATGTTTCGAATTAAATGAACCACGCTCGCCCGAGGCAAGTTCGTGTTATCCTTTTTAGGAAACGTAACCAAAGCGAGACAGGAGTTCCGATCCGACCACGGTGGGAGACGGACGTCGCGCTCGTTGTCCTCTTCGATTTCGATACTCGTGATTTAGTGACGTCAGTTATTACTTCGTGAGTGCTCGTTCTCATTGTTCCGATTCGGCACACCTGCGCCGCACACCTGTGCTACACCTGCGTTCTGTTTCCTAGAACTGAGTGAGACCTTTCCTTTCTATTTATTTATTGCTTTATTTATTTCTTGGTATATTTATTTGTTTACTCATTTATTTATCTATTTATTTACGTATTTTCCTTAATTCTTTGTCATTTATTTCTAAATTTATTTACTTTTTATTGTTTGTTTATTTAAGTAGTCTTATGTTATTTTTCCCCTATCTCGCTCAGGTACTTATTTGCATTGTTTTCCTATTTTGTTTAGTTTTAAACAGCTCTCTTGGTCCGAACTCGGGATAGTCCCGTAGTTTTTCGTTTGGCGTGCCCCCCTGCCCTTAAGGCAGGGAGGTTGGTGCGCGCCCCCCTCAGGCCACGGAATGGCCCTCACTAATAATTGGATGTTAGGACTACGGAACGATTTTCTTGCGAATGGATTCGACGAAAACGCCGTCGACGCAATTCTCGCGCGTCATTATTCCCCGTCCTCGGAGGACGTGCAATATGTACCCCGCGTGGCAACATCTAATATGTTCGCGCCCCTCGATTCGCTTGAGTCACCGCTGAACCAGGCGGATAGAGGTCAGTTGCCGAGCTCCAGCTCGGAGGCCGGCTCCGTGATGGAGCTAGACACAGTCGCACCCGCCGCGTCACTTACGCCCACGATTTCCACGTCCGCGTCTAACGCGCCTTCCGCGCTAGACAAAGACAATGACAGCGAGAATTTTAAAGTCGTGTCACATCAAAAGCGTAAACAACGCTCTCGCCCCGCGTCGCGCTCGTCGGACTCGGACTCGGGTACCGGACGCCCGGCCGAGAAACTAGTTCGGAATGTAGATGGCGCTCGAGCGCCTGCCACGGCTACATCGGCAGCCGATAAACCGCGCTCGAGCAGAGCTAACTCGCTCTTGCAAGTCGACGCTACGAATTCCGTAGCGGTGACTAAGAAGCCCCGCCCACCGCCTCCGATTACCATTCAGGACAAGTCCCAGTGGATGTCCATCTCAAATAGACTAAAAGTACTCAAAATTAACTATACGTCCGCCCTAAATACCCCAGCGGGTATCCAGGTTAAGGTCCCATCCGTTAACAACTTTCGCCAGCTAACAAAATTCCTTCGGGAAGCTAAGTTAGCCATTTTTACTTTTACCCTTGAGGAGGAACGCCTCCTCCGAGTAGTGCTTCGTCGCGTTCCGGCCGAGATTTCGGTCGAAGACGTGATCGCATCCCTTAAAGAGAAGAATTTCCCCGTTAGAGAGGTACATCGGATGTACCATCCGCGCACCCGCAGGCCATATAACATGGTATTAGTTATTTTAGATCGTTCCGTGGAGGGTAAGGCTATTTTCAGCCTGACCTCTGTGTGCAACCTCAGCGGCATCACCGTTGAGTCCCCCCGGAAGACCCATACCCCGTCGCAGTGTCACAACTGCCAGAGTTACGGCCACTCGGCACGCAACTGTCATCTCCGCCCTAGGTGCGTCAAGTGCCTGGGTGATCACTGCACAAAGGAGTGCAGGCGCACACCCGACACCACCGAGCCCCCCAGCTGCGTGTTGTGCGGCAACGCGGGTCACCCCGCGAACTATCGCGGCTGTCCCCGCGCACCGCGCACACAACGCCCCCGCCAGGCGCGACAGGTGCCTAGGGCGTCTGTGGTCGCCGCCCGCCCTCCGCCTCCCCCTCTCATGTCCGTGGAGGCCTTCCCTGGCCTGCCGGGTGCCTCTCGCGCCCCGGTAGCGCCCGCATCCACTCCGCGCGTGCCACCCTCTGTGCCGCGCGCACCACAACCCGGGCGGGCCCCTCTGGCCCCCTGGGCTCCCCAGCCCCAGGCTCCCAAGCCTCAAGCTCCCATCCCACAGGCACGGCCGGCACGCGCCCCGCCAGCCTTCTCTATGGGGCTCTCTGAAGTGAACTGGATTTTCCAGTTATTCCGGGAGCACGATTTGCAGGAAGTCCTAAACTTCAACGCAGCTTTCCAGGCGGAGGAGGACTTGGGTAAGCTCAACGTGCTCGCGCAATACCCGAGTATTGCTGCGACATTACATCGCATCGCCCGCTCACAAGATCCAATTTCATGTAAATAAAATTCGCGGCTATGAATAGGATAAAACCGCGCGGTCTATCTCTTTCGTTTTTTAACGCGAGATCTCTTAGGACACAGCGCGATCTAGTAGCTGCCTTCTTGCGCGATAGACAGATAGACGTTTTCCTCGTCCAGGAAACGCTTCTAAAACCTAAAATGCGAAATCCTAGAATCGCGAATTATAATATAATCAGAAACGACCGTGTCGCCCGCGGGGGTGGCACCTTAATTTATTATAGGCGTTCATTATATTGCATGCCGGTAGATCCGCCCGCTCTGACTAATATGGAAGTGTCAGTGTGTAAATTAGGTATGACTGGTCATCCGTCCATTATATTAGTGTCCGCGTACCTCTCACCGAATAAGCAGTTGCAACATCCGTTGCTTTGTCATAGGAGTAAGATGTCCCTCAGACACAAGCTCACTTTGTATAAGACGTGTATCCGTCCCGTGATGACATATAGCAGTCCCGTTTTTGCGCATATGTCGAAAGATAATTTTCATAAGTTGCAGGTTCTTCAAAACCGCGTTTTACGTAAAGTAACCGGTGCTTCGTGGTACGTCCGGAGAGTTGATCTACATAGGGACCTAGAGATGCCTTCTATCTGGGCATACGTAAAATCACTTACGATTAGTTATTTTGAAAAAGCCGCGAATCATCCCAGTCCGTTAGTGGTATCCGCCACAAAATACGAACCCGTACCAAACGCTGCGCGCTGTAAAAGACGTCCGCGACATATTTTTACCGACCCTCCCGATGAAATAACGGCAGCGAACGATCAGTACCAGCCTGTCTCTCCAAACAGAGCGTGCTCACGCCCACGCCCGCGTAACCACAGATCACGCCGCCGTGGTCTGGGGGTAAATTTCGCTCCCGCACACCAGACTAGACCCCCCTCGGCAGCGGCTCAAGCCTAGGTCCGATCCCTCGGCGTGGAGCCCTTGAGTACGCTGCTCGCGCGATACAGTGACACAAAATCTTACATCACTGCGACAACATCACACATATCACCTCCACGCACGTGCACGCATACACGCTTACACATGCAAGTGGAAGGGTTTTATTTTTTTTCCCTTATCAAACTGAAATAGTTTAGAATATTATCCGATACGAAATATATATAAGAGTTGTTGAGGTATGTATGCTTGGTACACATATATGTTTCAACAACTCATATATGTATGAATAGTTAGCTTAGCTTAGGTTAGCTCAGATAGGTGCGATGTCAGGAACCTCCGCGTGGTGCACCCCGGGCAACGTCGACCGCTTCTCGGTCGGCGGCTGATACCTGACACAATTACGCTTGCCTAACGGACTTTGATTCCGTCTCTCTTGTTGACCCATTGCTCTCTTTCTGGATTTTGATTCTCTCTTTCACGGTGACTTCCGCTTGCCTTTGGACTTCGATCTCTTCTCCTTCTGTGACCTACGCTTTCTTTATGGACTCCGAACAAAAAAACAATATGAAAAGTACAAAATCTGAAATATTATTACCCCAGGAGGGTACCGCCCGCTCCGCGGGTGGAGAATCCCTCCCCGAGTCCCTGGACTCGGGCAGCCCCTCGTTCTCTGGGGGGGGCACAATTTTGTACGATCCTACGATCATGACGACCACAGCTATGGATAAGGACTCCGATCAAGCAAGCGACTTGGAATGTGCTACAGCGGGCAGCAAGCGGTTGGACCAAACCGGTGCCAAAAAGCGCCTGCGCCAGGCCGAACCAATCGGCTTGGAGGGAAGTGGGAAGGCTCCGAAGGTGGCCTCAACAAATGCAGGCAGAGGGAGAGCGCTTAACAGGCGCTCTTCCAAGCGTGCTGTGCTTGGGGAGGCCGATGATTCTTACGACCGGGCCCTCTCCCGTTGCTCCACCCGGACGGCGACAGAGGAAAGCGCACAGGAGGATAACGAGGAACCCTGTAACGCGCAGCCTTCAAAGTCCAAGCACTCCGCCCCTCAGCCCGCCAAGGCCGTGGCGACAAACCTGGAGGCGCTTGATGCGGGCCGGCTAATGGAGCTGGCCAGCGGACAGACGGCCACCATCGTGGAGGTGGCCACGAAGTCAGGGAACGTCAAAGGGCCTCTCATTAGGGCCCTGAAGACGGCAGCCTTTACCCTCCAGGAGGTGGTCGAGATCCTGGCCCTCCGCACCGAGGCGGAGGAGACGAGGCGCCTCCAGCGGGAGACACGCAACCTCCGGGCCGAGGTTGCGAAGCTAAAGGAGGAGGTTCTCTCCTGGCGACGGGAGGCGAATGGAAAGAAGGAGATGCCGCCTCCGCCGCCTCCTCCGCCGCTTCCTCGACAGCCATCACAACGGCCTTCTGCGGTGCGGCCTCAGGAGTGGGAGGATATGTTGTCTGCGACGGCTGGCAGGCTTGAGCACTCTCTGCTGAATACAGTAGGAGAGATGCTCAATGCCAGGCTGGCTGCCCTGGATGACCGCCTCCTGCCGCCGAAAGTGCTGAGGCCACCACTTGCTGCCGATAAAGCGAAAGCCGCCCCCGGCCCACGAAAGGCAGCGAGAAGGATCGCAGAGCGCCGGTCCGCCACGGAGGAAGCCGAAACTGACTCCAGGGTGGAAACCACCCCAGAGTCCCGCAAGCCGCCCCCAAAGCCCGTGCCGCCTCCAGCATCCTCGGCCCCTTCGGACACGGAATGGACGACTGTAGTCCGCCGCCACAGGAGAAAGAAGGAGAAGGTGACTCCGGCGGCGGCTGCAGCATCCACGGCCCCCAAGTCCGGAGCCAGGAGAAAGAGGAGGAAGCGGAAGAGAGCCAGGGACAGACTCGCTCCTCCTCGCTCAGCTGGGCTGCTAGTCACCATGCGGCCGGAGGCGGAGGAACTGGGGGCTAAATATAGCGAAGTCCTCCTGAAGGCGAGAATGGAGGTGCCCCTGGCGGAATATGGGATCCCCTCCGTAAAGGTGCGGCCCAGTGCAACCGGAGCCCGACTCCTGACGGTCCCAAGCACCCTGGCCCCGGAGCAGGTGGACAAGTTCGCCGAGGGGATCAGGCAGTCGCTGCTTGGGCTGGCCACCGTGGTGCGGCCCGTTAAAAAGACAGATATCCGAGTCGTCGGAATTGACGACTCGGTATCTTGGGACGAGGCCGTGGAGGCCATCACAAAGGCGGCTGGCTGTCCCCTCAACCAGATGAGGGTCGGGGAGCTTCGTCCCCGTGGGGGAGCGAGCAACTCGCTCTATGTTTCCCTCCCCGTAGACGCAGCACGGAAGCTGGTGGAGGCAGGCCGAATCTTGATCGGCTGGAGTGTGGCACGGGTCCAGCACTTGGAGAGCAGACCGCTTAGGTGCTTCAAGTGTATGGGCCTAGGCCATACCCGGCCGATGTGCCCAGCGGCCACAGACCGAGGGACGGCCTGCTTCCGATGCGGGGAGGAGGGACACTGCGCAGATAGCTGCTCCGCAACAAAACCGCGGTGCGCTGTCTGCGCAGAAGCCGGCAAGCCGGCGGGCCATGTTATGGGGGGGGGGACATTGTCGACCCCCCCATGTGAAAGGGAAGTCGCCCCTACTAAAGGTGGCGAATATGGAGGTAGTTGCCGTGGGATAGTCAATGGACTACACCCACAGCAGCTACCTCCAGACTAATGCGAACCACTCCGCTGCTGCCCAGGACCTGCTCCTGCAGGCGGCGGCGGAGTGGGATATCGATGTGGCGGTGGTTGCGGAGCCGTATCGTGTTCCGGACCAGCCTCACTGGGCCGGAGACACGGACGGCTCCGTGGCAGTATTGTCCGGGGGGGGAATACCCCTCTCTATCAGGGAGAGGGGCGCCGGGTTTGTGGCGGTCACCTCACGGGGTTTCGCGACCCTCGGGGTATATTTCTCCCCGAACCGGCCCCTCATCGAGTTTGAGCACTTTTTGGACTCGCTGGGGCCGGTTGTGAGGCGGCTCGAGCCGCTCCCCATCGTCCTAATGGGTGACTTCAACGCCAAGTCAAGGGCATGGGGAGCGGCGGCCACGAACCCACGTGGCGAGGCTCTTGAGGAGTGGGCAGCCCAACATGGGTTGTCCCTCCTCAACCGGGGGAGCGTCTACACGTGCGTGCGACACAACGGGGGGTCAATAGTTGACCTATCGTTTGCTACCCCGTCGGTCGCACGCCGTGTCCGGGGGTGGAGGGTGATAGAGGAGGTGGAGACCTTATCGGATCACCGATACATTAGGTTTGAGGTCTCCACCTCCCATAATGAGCCGGTAACCCGCCCCCGGAGGGGCGCTACGTTCCCCCGGTGGGCGATGAGCCGCCTCGACCGGGAGCTAGCGGAAGAGGCGGCCATCGTCCAGGCCTGGTCCTTGTCCCCCCCGGACAGTGATATCGACGCGTCTGCAGCCCGCTTCCGTGATGCTCTCACGGAAGTTTGCGACGCGTCGATGCCGCGGAGCGTACACCGCCCAAGGAGGAGGGCGGTGTATTGGTGGTCGCACGAAATCGCAGAGCTTCGTGCGGCCTGCTCCGCGGCCCGGCGGCTGTACGGGCGCAGCCGCCGGCGGCGGACCAATAGGGACCCCGAAGAGGAGGCCCGGCTGTATGGTGACTACAGAACCTGCAGGAAGACGCTGCAGGTCGCCATCAGCCGGGCGAAAGAGCAGGCATGGGAGGAGATGCTCCAGGAGCTGGAGAGGGACCCGTGGGGGCGCCCATACAAAATGGCCCGGAAGAAATTCCGCGGCCAGGCGCCCCCGGCAACGGAGACTCTCCAGCCGGAGGTGGCTGACAGGGTTGTAGGAGCGCTGTTCCCCAGCCCTCCGGAGCTCCTCCCTCCTCCCATGCCCCCTGCTCAGGTGGCAGAGGAGGCGCCGGTCATCCCTCTTCCGGTTACGGAGGAGGAGATGGGGAGGGCGATCGAGCGCCTCCGCGCCACCGGGCGCAAAGCACCTGGCCCCGACGGGGTCCCGGGCCGGGTGCTAGCCACAGCGCTGGACCATCTGGGAGGGTGGCTTCGGGAGCTGTTTGACCACTGTCTTGCGGTCGGGCAGTTCCCGAAGCCCTGGAAGACGGGGCGGCTTTGCCTCATAGGAAAGGAAGGCCGCCCCCCGGACTGCGCGTCCGCGTACCGGCCACTAGTTTTGCTGGACGACACTGGGAAGGCGCTCGAGAGGATCGTTGCCTCCCGGGTCGTCCAGCATCTTGAGGAAGTGGGGCCGAACGTGTCGGACGCGCAGTTCGGCTTCCGGTCAGGGCGTTCCACGTTGGACGCCCTGACCCTCCTTAAACAGGTCTCCACGGAGGCGACCTCTCAGGGCGAAAGAGTACTGGCGGTGTCCTTGGACATCGCCAACGCCTTCAACAGTCTGCCACATGGTGTCATACGGGAGGCGCTCCGCTTTTTCGGAGTGCCCCCGTACCTGCGGCGGCTGTTGGAGGCGTACCTGGACGGGAGAGAGGTCGCCTTCGTGGACGCCAGAGGGCAGATGGTCCGGCGCCATACGGCGTGCGGGGTTCCGCAGGGGTCGGTCTTGGGCCCGCTCCTGTGGAACATGGGCTACGACTGGGTGCTCCGCGGCGCGCTCCCTTCTGGAGCGCGCCTCATTTGCTACGCGGACGACACTCTAGTCGTAGCCCGGGGTGGGGAATTAAGTGAATTGATGCGCCTGACCACGGAAGCCGTCACGCTCGTGGTCGGGCGCATCAGAAGACTGGGCCTCGAGGTGGCCCTCGATAAGACCGAGGCCCTAATGTTCCATGGGCCTCGGCGAGGGCCGCCTCCAGGGGCCCACATCTATGTAGAGGGCGTCCGTGTCAGGGTGGGGGCCCAGATGAAGTATCTGGGCCTCACCCTGGACGGACGCTGGCGGTTCGAGCCCCACTTTAAGGGGCTCGGACCGCGCATAGTCAAGGCGGCAGCGGCGCTCGGACGACTCCTCCCCAACACGGGGGGGCCGGGCGTCGTCTGCCGTCGCCTCTATATGGGGGTCGTCCGATCCATGGCCGCCTACGGGGCACCGTTGTGGGTCGACGCCCTCAGCGCCACCAACATCCGTGCGCTGCGAGCTGCGCAGCGTACTGTGGCGTTGAGGGTGATACGAGGATACCGCACGGTGTCCTCGGCGGCGGCCATGGTGCTGGCCGGCTCCCTTCCCTGGGAGCTAGAGGCGGAGGTGCTTGCCGCCGTATATCAATATACGGCGGCTAAGAAACTGTTGGGGGAGCCTCTAGCTCCCAGAGAAATAGAGGAAAGGAGGAGAGTGACGAGGATAGAAATGGTGGAGAGGTGGAGGCGGGACCTGGCGGACGCGCGGTACGGTCGATACACGATCGACGCCGTCCGCCCGGTCCTGCCGGAATGGTACCAGAGGAGATGGGGCTCCCTGACGTTCCGTCTGGTGCAGGTGCTGACCGGGCACGGGTGCTTCGGTTGGTACCTGCACCGGATAGCACGCAGGGAGCCGACCGCCGTATGCCATCAGTGCGGCATTGACCCGGACACCGCGCAGCATACTCTATCTGAGTGTGCTGCGTGGGAGGAGCAGCGTCGCACGTTGGCTGCGGCGGTGGGACAGGATCTCTCGCTGCCGAGCGTAGTTGCGGCCATGCTCGGTAGCGAGGATGTGTGGAATGTTGTGGCCTCCTTCTGCGAGGAGGTCGTCTCGCAGAAGGAGGCGGCGGAGAGGGTCCGTGAGCAGGACCCTCAAAGTGGCCGTCTCCGCCAACGGAGGACGGGCAGGAGGAGGCGTCAGTTTGACCGCCTCCTCCCTTTGTAACCGGACCAGGGAAGATGGGTCGGGGGGCCCATCTTCCCATTGCACAGGTCCGGTGGACGGAGGAGACGGCCGGTGTGTACCCGGCTGTCTCCCAACAGGACGGGGCCCGGCGGTGACGCTTTTACTGCTGGGCCAACCGCTGGGGCGGCACGATGAAGTCTATAGAGATCTCGTGCCGCCCCAACTATAGCGGAAGACGTACACCGTGGGGTTTTAGTCCGTGCGAGTCGGACATAACCCACTCTCTCCCCCGAGAGGGTGGTGTATCCATAAGGGATTTCCCCACGCTAAAAAAAAAAAAAAGATAGGTCGCGAATTGCATGTATCAGGCAACAGCCAAAGCCGAGGTGTGCCGCGCATCCTTGAGCTAGTTGTCAAAATAAAATCGGCTGAGTGCCTTAAGCGCTCGCCTTAGTAGTCCGGTGAAGCTGTTAAGACCTTGCTTGGTCAATAGCGTAGTCAGTTCGAAAAAAAAAAAAAAAAAAAAACAAAGCGAGACAAAAGAGCAAGATGGCGAACATTCAGCGACCGCGGTGCATGTAATTTGAAACCTTTTTAAAGCAAGTATTCAATACGTATTTAACTTTTTTGTAATAACACCGTATATTTTTTAGCGTTTGACCACAATCTAAGCCTATGTTAAACGATGATGTGGTCTAAGATTGTAAACACACTAAACCTAAAAGAGGATTACTGGTTTTCATATGCAGCTACCAAAACACACTTATTAAACAATAAATGAAATAGGTTAACGATAATAATATTAAGGGAAATATGTATAGCGATAAGAGGCAATAAATGTAAGAAAGACACAATAAAAGAACAAGAATAAAAAAATAAAAAGACAGAAATGCCAAAAAATGAAATAATATAAAGTAGAAAAAATAGTAAAAAGTATCGCAAAAATCTCGGATATTCGTCTGAAGAAAAGGGGACTTAAAAAAAAACACACACACACACTTATTAACTTATAAACACACTTGGCCACCGATTTTCAATAGGTTAACATTCTTATAACATCTTCAATGGTAGGATTGCTTGAATGTTTTTGGTTAGAAAGTCCATCACCAGGTTGAACAACAGAGGGCTAAGAGATGATCCTTGATGAACGCATGCAACGCTTTGACTTCGAAAAGTTTGCTTCTGTCTGCAAGGCTTCAAACTCTAGAATTAGTACTGTTGGACATGTCTTTGATTAGTGTCACGTAGTGTTCAAATATATTTTGAGCCCTAAGCGTCTCCCACACTAGTTTACGCGGCACTCTATCAAATGTTTTTTCTATATCTAGACTTTATAAAGGGCGTTATGTAAATCCTTGTTATTCATTTTATATTTTTTCCATAAGAATTATAAGTGCCTGAATAGCATCAGTGGTTGATCTAGATGCTGTAAAACCGAATTGATTTGGTGATATTTCAGACAGACCAGCGAGACGTTCACTTATCATCTGTGACGTGTTATGTGTGCTGTGTTATTTGTTTGTTTTTTAATTTTGTATTATACCATTAATATGACCGATTAATCGTCCTTTTATCATCTATCGTATATATGGACTCCCATCGAAAATCAGCGCTGCAGTACTAATGTACACTTTGCTGAATGGGTTCGCCAATTGTTGGACATTCCCTTTTTTTACATTTTTCGAATGTATCAATTTCTTTTCTTTCTAATTTGTTTGTCTAATGTAATTTAAATGTATAGTTGTTCTAGCAATAAAGTGTTTCTTTCTTTCTTTCTATTTAAAATTCGTTCCTAAGTTCAATTAATCTATCGTCGCTCAAAATTACTGCAAATTATCCTTGGTGAATAGGTACATATAGACTTTCCTAGAAGTATTTTATTGATTCGTAGTACATTATTGTGATGCATCTCATAAAGTTTAGGCAGCGTTACCAATGTAAGTACACGAAAAACATAATATTCTTACGTCTTTATCACATACATCGACTCTCCTCTGCTTTATATAAATACTAGGTTTTGCTCGAAGCTCCGCTCAGGTTATTGTAGACTTGAAATATGTCACGAGAATAGTATATTCACCTGGATGAAAAGTACCCTATGTTTTTTATTGTACTCCTCACAACGTGTATGCAACTTTCATTTTAATCGTTTGAGTAATTAAGGCCTAAAAGCGTAACAAACAAACAAACTCGTTTTCGCATTAATAATATTAGTTAGGAAAGATAACAATAAATATAATATGTATGTATTATACAAATAAACCTTTCAGAAGAAATTCCTTAAATGATAGTAAGAACTGTATCAAAATCCGTTGTGTAGCGTAGCAGAACTAACTAACAAACAGACAGACTACAAAAAACGACTTTGTTTTTGTAATACCTATAGATTTATAAATATAGATAATTAAAATGCTTAGAACTCTTAGCAAAAACTGTAGATCTTATTATCTACGGACGTGACAGATTATATTATAAAAACAATTATCGTGTCTAATTCGTATTCTATTATTGACTATTCATATTAGATAATATGTCAATCAAACGGGCACAGGGTGAATATGAAACCCAATCACGTATTCTTATTCACGATTCATTTATAAAAAAAAAGAGTATTTTGAAATATATATTATGCAGCCTTGGTGAATTCTACTAAATTCGCTCTTAAGCATTATTTATAGTCATTGCGAGATATTATGAGCAGGTGCTTTGTGGTTGTGCATTAATCTTCAAAGTTGCGCACGTACTAACAATCGTGTGTATCGTAATTCATATCTTGGTTAAATTAAGGTTGAAAGAATTTCCGTTTTTACCTCCACCGTACATCAGGTGTGACAGCCGGAATATTGGCACGATTAGTTATGTCTGGTTCCTGGATCATCTCACTCCTCGTATGTGTGCAGACGATCGCTATCATAAACATGATCATAAATCAATGATAGTGATTCTCCTTTGATTTGTCAGGCTGCGGGACTAGCCAGTGTATCTATCTAGATGCCAGATAAATTCAGAGGTTATAAACCTCTCAATAGTCATTGTAATTTTTAGGGGTCAGTCTAATTATAATTATGCATTATAGTCACTAGTCTCTATTTCGTGTAAAACAAATGTCAGAAACAAGTTTTTAAACAAATACGCTAAGAAGCTGAATCGGAATTTTATTTTCAATGCATATGGAGGTCATTTCTAATTTGCTATTCTGTTTTTATTTCATTTTCATGTATTGTCATCAGGGCTGAACAGACATCTAAAATTGCAGTCGTCAGGTTGTAGCTCTATGACTCGAAAATATCATCTTAACGTAATAAAAAACGTATTAAGTTATTGTATATAGCACATGTAAATATAAATCAGTAATCAATAATATTTTTTGCTCAAATATAAAGTAGCCTATTATACGCACTTCGACTATTATTATCACGCTCTCCGAAATGGTCTATACTCCTACATTTCTAGGGGAACTGGTTCTAAATTAAATTGCAAGATTTGACCTGAATAAACCCATAAATATTGCAAGCTAAATACTTGTAAAAGCTTCTAAAAAAAATTTTCTGTTTATACAAGTACTTGCTTTTGCCCGTGGCTTTGCTGATGTTATTATAGTAATTGCCTATCCCTTCGGAAGAGTAATTTACGAACAGTACTTGTAAATTCCTATATTTTTCAAGTTATACTTCTTTTGGCGCGTTAGGGAAAAATGATGAGAGTAAATTTTTACGATGCGCGCGTACACCTTTATGAAAAACCGATACCCTGAAGTTATTACGATGCACGAGCACACCGTCACGAAAAAGCGACACCCTGAAGTTAGCTATAGTCAACATTTTGTCTCTTTGTATTTGTTGTTTGTATTTCTTTGTATTAAAACTTTCAATATATTAAATACCTTTTTTTCTATTGTTAGTGTCGTTTTTTCTACAAACGTAGAATAAGGCGAAAGATAAAATTTTTGAAAATATTTTTATCTCGTTACACCAAAGTATAACTTTTAACGCGTGTACATAAGTACACACACACTTTTTTTTCTTGTTCATCTTTAACTTTTCCTAAGTGTTTAAAAATAAAATGGAATGGAATAGAACAGAACATCAGGAGGATATCAACATCTTAATCTTACAATATTCAAATTAAATTCTAGATATTTGTAGGTAATCTGTTTCATTACGTTTTCTAAATTGAGCTATAAGTTTTATAATATAAATAAATACATGAGCACATATTTCAACTTGTACTTTCCTCTTCATTAAATACGAATATTTAATAATAGTTATTGAGGAACAAATAAACAGTTTTCAAATAATTCCGGTGATTTAAATATATAAAATAATAAAAGCAGTTAATCTACATAAATTATTTCCTATATGTATCTCTTTCGTACACTAATGAACGACAAGTACGTAACGCAATAAATAATAACGACAAGGTCGCCGAATATTAGAGCAAAAACTATGTCGTTCGATTGGTACCCATAGCATAATAAAAACTAGTCGGTTACAAAGGAAATTGTTTTATTACTGATACACAAATTGTTACGATATTTTTTTGCAATATACAATTATTATAATGAGCATTAGAAAAAAATAACTGTCGATTTCGATTTAAAATTGTTATTGTTGAATTATTTTAATGGAGAGAAAACGAATCAGACTGCTTTACAATGGCTCAAGCTGAGCCTCACGCTTAATTAAAAAAAAAAAATTTACTTATTTAGTTAATTATCGTAATCGGATTCCGTACAAACAACTTCACGATAAATCGGGCCGCATTGCATGGTACTTTGCTTACATAGGTATTTACAGTTCAGCCCTTCTTGGTTAAACCCAGTTCTAAGGCGGGTAGTCCAGCTTCGCTCCTACGACACACAGCCCAGTGTCATACTACCGGTCTTCTTCGAACCCTTATCCCACTTAAATAGGGTCGGCAGAACATGTTTTCCTTTTCCACTCTCCCCTCTCAGATGTTATTTCAGTATACACCCCTTTATTCACATATCCTTTTTCAGTCAGTGCTTTACTCGATACTCAAAACATTTCTAGTTACATGATTTTCATCTCTTCTCATAATCGCAACATCTACTCACATATCACTATCACAATAATTCGTTTTCGGTTTAGCTTCTAACGTACATATTGTATTGTAAATGCTCCATTTCTAAAGGTCATAGTGTGATGGTAGTCTATAACATTTCCCCAATCAATCATCAATCAAATCAAAATCAAACAAATCAATTGATATTATAAACAAGAAAGTTTGTGAGGACGGATGGGTATTTGTTAATCTTTCACGCAATAACCACTCAACGGATTTTGATGAAATCTTACGGTTATGTAGCTTATACATAAGAATAATACATAGAGGATAATTTATGAATGTATTATTTGAACTGATCAATGTATAACGTTAGGTTTCAAGTGAATTTCAAAAAATCCGTCTGACAACTTTCTTGGTGTTCGCTGCATAATTTATTTCTTTAGAGTTACAGGAAGATAATGTACCATTGTTTATTTATTTTTTTATTTTTGGCAACCAATCTTATAGTAGATTATTACTGTCATTGCCGAGTAGGTAATAATATTACAAGTTTCTTGCGAACGTTTCAATGAACTAACAAGATGGTGGCCGTTTTGTTAGAACTTCCCAGATAGTTTTTGTGGCAAGTCAGAATCCGTGCTCCGTGATATTATTTCCCATCCACTTCACTTGTGCACTATAACCAAAGTATATTACGTAAAACACCATCAATATTACATAATATAGAGTCAAATAACACAAGAATATGAATAAAATATAAAAACCACTAAATGACATTCCCAGATCCCGCCAAAAACGTCTAATGTACCGTTATTTAAAACGATCCAAACGCAGTCGAAATCACGGTTGGTTACTACTAGTAAGCTATGAATTGCAACACGTTCAAACAAAGAATCTTTTGTTATTTGTAATACCAATACAGGTAAATAGTTTTGAAGTAAAACTTCTTATGGGAGATCTTTAAAATGCTGATCGGTAACCTTTCTGTGTGACAAAAAGTGGTGGAAGTAAACACTGTGTCGGGTAGAGTGTTGAAAACACGGGTTCGCGTCCTGTCACCGAAGATAAGTAATGTTGAGTGCGGTCAGTACTTAGATGGGTGACCGTCTGAGAATACTCAGTAATTTTGGCTTTTTGTTGTATTTTTTACAATAGCTTTACTTATATCATATGTTTACACGACACATCCTGTTTTTATTTTCAATAATTCTTTAGTAATAACGCTCGATTGGATTAAAACAATGGGCGAACAATTTCTTTTTAATAAGCAAAGCCTTACCATATTGTTTTTCTTAAAATTTTAACTTTTAAGACTATTTGCAATTTAATTGAGAGTTTTATTCTCGATTCCGAACTTACTAAACATTCAAATATTCGGGTTCAAGAATAACTTGCAGTAATGTTTGTATCCAATTTCATAATGACACATTAACATAACAATTGCTGACAATGATCTTCGTTGAGTATTATCAGACTCGCCTATTGCGACCGGTGATCGATTGCAAGTGAGATAACTATGGTTTACAAAGTGCATTGAATTACGTTCATTGTTTCCATCATTACCATTTAAAAGATGCTTCATATAGATTCTCTTTGCGTGTTGCCTATTGTGAAAATTGTACTGCGTAAGTTTCGGATTTTTAATCAAGAGTTATTCATGAGAAACGATGTAGGTTTAGTGGTATACATAAAAAAAGCCTTTTATTTCTTGCAAAGTAAATATGAACTTAAATATATATATATATACATAATAAACATGACTCCTCGGGTGAAGGCCTCCTCCAAAAAGGTCCATTGCTCCTTATCTTGATATACTTTTAACCAGTTTGGGCCCGCTGTTCTTTTGATTTCATCATGCCATCTTGTGTGGGATCTTCCTCTGCTGTATCTATTCCCTTTTGGACCACTCCACATAGTGACTCGTTTGGTCCATCTGTTGTCTTGTAGCCTCGCTACATGGCCCGCCCATGGAAATGCGCGTCGAGCGTCGATGGCTTTACAAATACCCCGTATTTTTGTATGCCTTATCTTATGTACTCTTTTGATGTTCAGTATATTACGTTCCAAGGCGCGTTGGCAGGTTTAGTGGTAACGTACACGAATTTGGAAATGACCAACGCAGGTTCAAATACTATGAATCTGATCTTTCATTAAAAGCTAAACTAGGAAACCATAAATCAAATGAAATGAAATCAAAAATACTTTATTCAGTTTAGGCCCTAATAAGGCGCTTATGAACGTCAAAACTACCACTGGTTCGGAATACAACTCGGTCATCGAGAAGAACTGGCAAGATACTCGATCGGGTTCGTCTTTTTAACATATATATATATGTTTCGAATACATTATACGTTACAATACCGTTTTTAATGGATGCACAGAGAGGAGTCAATTCCAGACATCACCATCGTTCACATATTGATCCACTCTATAATAGCCTTTCGACACAAAAACCATCTAGACATGGCGCTTAAATTTAGAGCCCGGCAAATCGGTAATATATTTTGGGACTTTATTGTAAAACCTAATACTATTACCTAAGAAACTATTACTGGTTTGGCTAAGTCTGAAGCATGGGACGACCAGTTTGTCACAGTTTCTAGTATTTAGATCATTCCGGTCCTTTACAAAATGCAGGTTTTCAATGTGATAATTCAACGTCGTAACAATGTGTAGGGTTTTTTTATTGTACACCTGGCTAATTACCACTTGACAGACCTTGTGACGTAATAGTGGTAAGTCTATAGTGTCTATTGAGCAACGAACCCAGCTAATATACTTTATCAATAACGACTCCATAGAGGAAGACATAAACAACCTACATATTATTTATCTATATACAAATTGTAACATTAATACACACACTTTAAAGTCATTAGTAGAGCAAGGCGCGATCTATAATGCTTCAATTACGCTGATGTAACATTAAATTAAACAAGGACGTAGTTTTATTTTATTATCTGTGAGTATTTATCAATCAAGTCCTACTGGGTCCGAGCGAACCAATTGTTCAAATGCCAAGGCGTTACATTCCAATACTTATCTACCTACATCGAGACTGGACTCGCACTTGCGGCTATTATAAATTGACCTTTACGGAACTGCCGTGCAGCTAATATATATTGTCATACCGGACTGTGGAAATTCTCCAGCAATTATGAATGGACTGTATAAAAAAATGTTCTTATAACTCTTGTCGCTCCTTTCCCGTTACTTTTGCAATACAATTGACTGATAGCTAATAAACTTTTTGTTTAGTTGAAATTAGGCAAAAAACAAAATTAATGTAAATTATACACGCCAGTATAATTGACTATCTGTTACCCGCGATATCGTCTGCGTTGTTTGTTATCTTTTTATCTTAACTATATATTTTATTTTATTTATTTTAACAGTGATGCCCTTGGTATTGCAGTTGTCCATAGGCAACGGTAACCATTTACGATCAGATGGGCCGTCTGCTTGTTTGCTGCCTCTTGATATAAAATATATATATATATATATATTAGCGGTCCCGGCGGACGTTGATATTAAAAACCTTGATAATAAAATAAAAAAACTAAAATTTAACCGCAACGCCACGTACCGGGTCCAATTGTGAATCTAAACCATTCTCGGATCCACTGGAAGACGCACACAAGATTTCATTAAAAATCGGTCCAACCGTTTAGGAGGAGTTCAGTGACATACACAGGTACTGAAGAAATTTATATATAAAGAAGATATGCTAAGGCAAAAACACTGAAAAAAACTGAATGCAAAAATGTATTTTACCTACAAAATTACTTCATAAATAATATTATCTGTTTAATCCCCTCTCCTGCGCAAGCGCACTACACCGTTTGCCTCTCTACTCCGATAAAATATAGATCGCCAAAAGTGGGGGGATTATAAAAATCGTATATCTTAAAACTTTAATAACTCTATATGAAATTAAGGTAAAATGATATATTTTTGAAATAAGAGCCAATAAGTGGAAGTAAAGAAAATTGATCGAAATCTAACCAGCACTTTTTACGTGATGCACGCACAACGGCAGACATCTATTATATTAACCCGTGTCCTATATAAATTATAGGATAGTTTTTACCTGAAATTTAATAGTATTAATCCTCAAAAAAAGTAGAGTGGACGTTACTTCGCACTTCCGCGTCACACCAAAACGGAAGTGCGAAGTAACATCTACCCTAATTTTTGATGGTGAATTTCCGTAAAGTAACGCCTTCATCAATCAAGTAGTATTTGATCTCATTACGTATCGTATTCGTATTACTCTATTTATGGCTGCGAGGTTCAATTGATTTGTGGAACTGTGCAGCTTCCAAAAGTTGTTACTCTTTAGCACCACCCATAGAGCACGTGCAAGAGGATGAGAGGTAAACTTCTTGTGGATGCGAGTAACATAAGGCCTCCAAAGAAGAAATAAAGAAGAAAGAAATGTATTTATTGCTGGATAACAACAAGATGAACATATACATAGCTTATATTATATCCAACAAAGGCACCCCCATTCAGCTAAGTGCTGCAGCACAACTGGGTGTTACTGCAGCGCTGATTTTCAATGGGGGCTCTAAGTAATGTACGGACGTGTAGTCGGTGTTTTGACAATAAATATAACAGAACTTATAACATGTAAACAGCTAACAACAACAAAAAGTTAACATCGAAAAAAGATACAGATATTACAAATGTGCCTGTCCAAAAGCTATTCACTACCTTGGTTACACATAGCAATAGTAACCAATTTATTGACGGCGCATAGGACCAGGGTTAAAAAATCGATTAAAATCCTAATTTAGTTGCTGGATGGTAATACGCGACAATTTCGCAACTTTGGCACATTTAGGTATGTCACTTTCATTGATCACCCAGCATTTATCTAATGACTAAGCAGTATGGGCAGTATCTATAAGCGTCTGAGCCGCGATCCCCAAACATATAGTATTAAATCAGTCGCAGTAGCACTTTTTTAGTTTATCGTCTTACAGCATCAGCATGTATATCCAACAGAAGAGAGGACTACAAGTAGCAATGTACTAGATACAATGTTCTTGCATTACACAGCTGTCATCTTGTCGTGGTACTGTAATAAAAACGTAAAATACGTTATTTATAATAATATTTAAATATACTTGTACAACGGACACGAAATATATTTTTAAACTGGTTAATATATTCATTAATCACTCTAAGTGCTGAGAGTTTTATAGTAATTGTCGTTCCCACAGCCTTTATTGAAATTAGTGTAATTTTAAAGGTCGAACTACGGGGCAATGTATTTGTGACGCAGATTAAAATAAATTAAACAAGGTTGAAATTGACTAATGAATATCGTAGAATAAGTATTGATATCTAAATAATTTTTTATATTTATATATGTACTTTTTTTAAATTATTTTGTCGCTTTTTCTGTGCTATTTATACTGCTATCAGAAAGAGAAATAATTTGAGTTTTTTGTTTATAATGGATAAAACTCAAAACATATTTAACCGATTTTAAATTTTATTTTCAACATTTACATTAAAGCGCACTAAGTCGCAACCAAAAGCTAGTAAACGATTGAACAATAATAAAATCTATACTAATATTATAAAGAGATAAAGTTTGTGAGGTTGTAAGGGGTAATATCTGGATCTAGTAAACTGATTTTGAAAATTCTTTCAATCCCTAGAAAGACACGTTATTTGTAAGTATCATAGGTTACATATTAACCCGAAAAATGAAAAGACTTTTTTGTATAAGTCGGATTTGCAAAGTAAGTCGAAGAAAAAACGGTCGTACCAAAACGTTTCTGAAAAACGCTGCCTCAACGATGGAGAGATATATGATTGAGTTCCAAAGAAAAGTTAGAGCTTGATAATGCCTACAAAAAAGTCAGCGACAGCATATATCTAACTTTTATATGTAAGTAACAAAAATTAGTTTTTTATAAATATTTACCCCCAACAAAGTGGGCACGGGTCAGCTAGTATACAATAAAGGGCTTTTTTTTTCAATTCATTATATTAGAATGGAAAACAAAAAAAGTAATTAAAAATATTACATAGTTTCACTTTCGTCTAGAAAAAGTCATCTGTAAATGAACCACAATTAATATAATCGAAAAATATATATTTTTTTTTAATATGGTATGAAACAAACAAAATAATAAAGTCAATCGTATTTGGGTAAGATTAAAAATTATCAGTACAATTTGAACCAAAGACAGACTATAATTATTATCAATTGTGATATATAAATCTATACACGAGTCGTGTAACACGGTATAGGATATCAGGACGCCGTGTTGGCCGTTTGAGAAGAACCGAGCATTACTGAGAACTACCGAACTGTGAATGCATACGGCAGTCAGGTAACATACCACACGGCTCAGTCATGTAATATACGAAAATTATTTAAAATAAACACGAGTGAACCTGAGGGTTACGGCTAATATATAAAAACATATCAACATGCCAAATATAAATACATTATCAACAATAACGATCATATAACAGGGTATATATACATTGTAAATGAACGCTACAATTACCGGTGTCGTGTACCTCACTGTAAACCACATATCGACTGTAAAACACGCAGACCAGTAAAATAACACGACAAAATTAAATACGTTATAGGCATTAATAAGTAACTGACATGCGACAGTTTTGATTTAGGCGATTTGCGCTGTGTCCGCCTGCGGTAACCGGCCAAGGCCTCCCGTTCACCTAGACAAGTTGCGTATTTACAAAATCCATTCGAAATAAAGAGAGAATTCAATCAATGTAGGCCCTATATTAAGCTACACGTGTTGTGTAATTAATACAAAATATAATAAGCAATGTATTGTTAATAACATCGTGATTGTCATATGAGTTTAGATAGAACAATACATTTTCTATCTCACGAGGTGTTTTGTAATAAGTGTGATTATAATTAATTTAATAATTATTTGAAAATACGCAATTTCTGTAAGCCACAGTAGGTACGGACATGGCAATATATCGTGTCCATGCTCTATAGACTGACATAATTATGGGTTAAGTTCCTATTATATCTGAAATATGCCTAAATTTGCTTAATTCCAATATTTAAAAAGTACTTTAATTCATAATTCAATTTTTTTTTCATACAGAGAAATATATCCTTCACCTGACTACCGCTGCCTGTAAAATTGGATCTTCGTTTTCCTCTGTTCAGATTTAATTCGTTTAATATCTAATTGACTCTTACATAGAATTGAATTTATAATAATACAAAACAAATGCTTGTTTTAATACTGTCCGCTTCTTTCTATAGTTAAATACTCACATTTTAAAACATTTGTAGGTGGTAGAGCCACGCTGAAGCTATTACTGGCTTCAGCATGAATGGGTCGGCTCGCCAGGAGTAGTACCACCCTCTCGCAGAAAACCGACGTGAAATAACAGTGCTTGCATTGTTGCGTTTCGTTCGGTCAGTGAGAGTGCTGGAGGAACCCACCTCCCTTCCCCCTCCCTTTCCCCCCTCACTTTCCCATCCCTCCAAACACAGGCTGGCAACGCACTTGCGACTCCCCTGATGTTGCAAGTGTCTATGAACGGTGGTGATCACTTAACATCAGGTGACCCACCTTTTCGTTTGCCTAGTCTATACTTCTATACTAATATTATAAAGAGGTAAAGTTTGTGACGTTGTGACGTTGTGGCGTTGTAAGGGGTAATCTCAGGAACTACTGGTCCGATTTGAATAATTCTTTCAGTGTTATATAGCTCATTCACCAAGAATGGTTATAGGCTATATATCATAGGCTATGCTAGGTGCAATAGGAGCGGAGCTACAATGAAAAATGTTTTAAAATTGGGGCTTTATTTCCTTTTGAGAGCTTCCGCTGCGTCTTAGCCCAAAATAACTATTCCACGCGTGCGAAGTCGCGGGCAGAAGCTGTTAACTAATTATATTATCTATAATCTATACTAATATTATAAAGAGGTAAAGTTTGTGAGGTTGTAGGGGGTAATATCTGGGGAGTCGGAGAAAAATGGTCAAACGAAAACGTTTCTTACGAACGCTGCCTTAATTATGAGATATATATGAAGAGAAAAGTTGTAGCTTGATAATGCCTATTACCGCCCAACGAAGTGGGCACGGGTCGGCTAGTATGATATAAAAAAAACGTAAAACTGAAGCTCACTGCGGAATAGTAACCTACGTCGAACAATGTTGTGTCCGAACACGCTGTCACATGCTGGTCATCGCTATCATGATTAGCCTCAGGGCTCGCTAATCAGTATGATTAATTTGATAAACGTTCAAGTTTACTCTAAGATAATTAACCGCGTGCTTGATATCCGTAATCAACATATAATTTGGCCGTGACATTATGTTCATATAGAAATGTTACCGCACTCACTTCCGCTATTTACTAGTCGTAGAACGTTTGAACGATATAAATTTTATGGATATTACACACGTTTATCATAAGTACGTGTATTAAGATCTTTTAATTACAGGAAAAGTCGTGCCATTTAGTTGTATGTATAGGTTGTGGTAATATTATCTAAAATACAGGTTATAAAATCAAAGGATATTAGTATACTCTGGTGTTAATGTCGTCTAATAAACAAGGTGTGAGTTAGCTGTATGTATAAAATTTAAGTTCCGTTTTCTGTGCGTTTATCTGTTTCTCAAGATTTCATTGCGTATTTCACATATAATAAATCCATAGTTTTTGACTGACACTTAAATAAATAAACAAACATACAAATATATTCATAATTTATGAATTCGAATTGTTTTTATCAGTCTATTTGCGTATATTTTTTTATATCATAAGAGACAAACGAACAGGTGGGTCACCTTATGTTAAGTGATCACCACCTTCCATAGACACTTGCAATACCAGGGGAGTCGCAAGTGCGTTGTCAGCCTACGTTTGGGGGAGGGGGAAGCGGGGGAGTAGGGAGAGGAGGTGGGTATCCAGCGCTCTCAGTGACCGAACGAAACGCAACAATGCAAGCACTGTTACTTCACGTCGGTGTTTCTGTGTGTCGGGTGGAACTACCCCGGGCGAACCGACCCATTCATGCTGAAACCAGTAATAGCTTCGGCGTGACTCTACCACCTACAAAATATATCTGTATTAACTCAAAGACTGCTAGATATACTTTAATAAAATCTATATAATCTATATCTCGTTTGAAAGTTATAGTCTAATAATACTTTTAGAAATTATTCAATATGAGTAAATTAATCATTACAATCTCACCTAATGATGATGACGATGTAATGACGGTAAATGTAAGTAATGTACGACTCTTGCAGACCAATGTAATATAATAGGTCTTTACCTATGAAATTGCCGTTCTGCAGTACTGGTCATTTCAAATCAAAATAATTTTTGTTTGGCTAAGAATTCTAATATTAAATTAATTTTATTTTAAAAACATGGAATTCTTTTTCCAAAAGTAGTCATTTGTTTATTGATTAGTGTTACATTTTCATCGCATTTCAATCTTTTTTTGTCATCATGGATACGTTAAAAATTCGAGTAATTACGGAATATGAGTACCGTCGTGGCAGCAACGCGGCACAAGCGGCACGCAACATCAACGACGTTTACGGAGCTAACACTACAAACCAACGCACCACCTGTTATTGGTTTGCTCACTTCCGTTCTGAGAATTTCGACCTGAAAAATAAACCTCGCGGTCGTCCGTTGACTTTGGTCGACAATGACGAATTAAAGGCGATTGTGGAAGCTGATGATACACAATCTACGGCGGAATTAACAGCAGCTTTCGACGTTAGCGTCAAAACAAAATTGGTCCACTTGCGTCAAATTGGCAAGGTAAAAAAGCTTGACAGATGGGTGCCCCACGAACTCAATGATCGCCAGCGCGAAGTACGCGTCGAGACGTGCCTTGCACTGCTCAACAGACACACAAATGAAGGAATTTTGAACCGCATTGTTACCTGCGATGAAAAATGGACTCTGTTTGATAATCGCAACCGCTCAGCAAGTTGGTTGAATCCTGGTTCAGCACCTAAAATATGCCCTAAACGAAAACTTACCCCTAGAAAAGTGATGGTCACTGTTTGGTGGTCTAGCGCCGGTGTGATTCATCACAGCTTCTTACCAAACGGGGTGAGCATTACTGCAGATGTGTACTGTGAATAACTGAACACAATGATGGAGAAGCTGGCACATCTCCAACCAGCATTGGTAAATCGCTCGTCTCCGCTGCTCCTGCACGACAACGCGCGACCTCATACTGCACAGCAGACGGTCTCCAAGTTGCAAGAACTGGGGTTGGAAGTTTTCCGTCATCCGCCCTACTCACCAGACCTTGCGCCTACAGACTTCTACTTTTTCCAGAATTTGGATAACTCCTTGGCGGGAAAAAAATTCAAAACCCGAGAGGCAATACAAAATGCCTTTGAAGAATTTGTTGCCTCCCGTCCAGCTGATTTCTTTAAGAAGGGCATCAATAAACTGCCACTGCGTGGGCAAAGATGCATTGATTGCATGGGTGATTACTTCGATTAATACAAATAAAAAATACATGAAAAAAATTCGTTTAAATTTTTTCATACAAAACGGCAATTTCATAGGTAAAGACCTAATATATCCAATGTCCACAAGTTCGACTTTCAACATTTATCAAACTATTTTTCAAAATTTCTGTACACTTGCTAAAAGAAAAAGGGACGCTGTTAGTAGACAATTTAGAAAAACATGATGTGAATATTCCAAGGCTTATTGTATTAATGTAGTGAAAAAATACAGATGTTTATGTTTTAAATTGCAATCACGTTTATTTATTTATTTTAGGATCGTCAACATGACAATCTATACTAATATTATAAAGAGGTAAAGTTTGTGAGTTTGTGACGTTGTGACGTTGTAGGGGGTAATCTCAGGAACTACTGGTCCGATTTGAAAAATTGTTTGAGTGTTATATAGCTCATCTATCGAGGAAGGTTATAGGCCCCATATCATGACGCTAAGACCAATAGGAGCGGAACACCAATGAAGAATGTTTTAAAATCCGGGTGTTTTTCCTCTTGAGAGCTTCCGCTACGTGTTAGCGTTAGCCCAAAGTAACTATTCCACGCGAACGAAGTCGCGGGCAGAGGCTAGTACACTAGTAAATATATAAAAAGTAGGACTATTACACGTTACAGACAACCGCAGTGCGATCATTCGAAAACAGGCGTTTTCAGTCTATTGGAAAATTTACCGTTTCCTATTTTTATCATAGTATTAGATTACAAACATATAGCAAATTATAATTTCTAATTTAAGTTTAATATACGATCTAACTATAATATTTGAGAAGACACTAACGCCTAAGACAATTACTAAGCCTAGTTTAAGTGGCAGGGTATAATCATATATATTTATGTGTGATTAAAATGTTTTGAGAAACAAATCATTACTATTAAATAAACAAACAAAAGTAATTCATTTCGATTGCCTGCATGCCACATTATGCGACAAAATATTCAAGCTACAGTTAGTAATATAGACACACCTAATCGAAACTTGGCATTCATAAAATTCCTTATAATATCACTTGTTTAACTTAGAATCGGAATTCCTATATGTAGAAATATAACAACATACTTAGGTATTCATTTTCAAATTGAGATTTGCAGATAATACTGTGTTTCTGACATTTACACATAAAATAAGTAGAATAATTAATACCGAAAAACAACAAGAACTGACTGCGAAAACACGGATACTTGTTTAATTATATCGTCGACCGAGCTATTTAATTAAGTATTAATAAATAAAAAACTTATATTTATCTCTCCTGTTCTTATTAACAGACGTCGTATATAAATCTTGTATAGTGTACCTATAGCACATTCAAATCCTAACTAATATTTATTCATCCTTTACGCTTTCATTCTTAATTACTGAACCGATTATCATAAAATTTTGCAGAAAAAGACATCTATCATGGAGAAAATAAGTGCTGTTCTCAAGGGACAAGTTAAATCTACACTAGTATGTACGAAACAAAGTATAAAAGCTAGTAGTCTCCATCATCTTCCACAACATTAAGATCACGGCTATTGGACGATAGTTATTAGGATTTGCCCGATCCTCTTATTGGGAGTCGGTTGCATATTGTTGTCTGTTCAAGCCCGATGCATGACACCAGAGAGTTTTAAATAAACTAGTGGGCGCCCAGTGGTCGACATTCGACCATAGTTCATTGAATTTTTAAAGTTTGAACTTTATTAGAGTTCTTTTATCAATGGCATCGACTTCAAATATATAATTAGGTAGTTCAAATATCAATATTTTTTATTTAATTCGGTTAACTTAATAATTAAGTTATTTTTCGCTTTTTAGTGCCTTATTAGATTTTCACATCGAAGGCGGTTTATTTTTTTTTGTAAAAAAATTTATTTCCCCATTTTTAGTGTTCATAAATATATCTGGTTTGTAATGGGTATAATAAATCGGTTCCAATTTCACGAAAATACGTAGAGACGAAGTGGGTGAAAATCAAATAAACGATATTTCACCCCATAAGGGGTTGAACATTTTCTTAAAAATTTATATGGGACCACCGCTGAATATAACTAATTCAAATACAAAAAGAATCATTAAAATCGGTTCATAATTTGCGGAGATATCGATTAACATACATAAAAAAAATACTTACAACCGAACGTAGTAACCTCCTCCTTTTTCGAAGTCGGTTAAAAAACACATACAGTCGAGCATAGCAACCTCCTTCGCAACCTTTTGTGAAGTCCGTTATTGACGGATGTCAAAATGTCTTTTTTATATACGTGTGTATATGTTGTGTAAAATTGGAGCAGTAGTGTGAGTAATGCATATTTTAATTAATTTAATGTACTTGTAATGCATTCTATATAAAATAAATAGCTTTCTGCACTACTCCTCCATATAAACTTTAACTATGCCAAATTTCACATTTATCCGTTCACGCAATTTTCTTAAAGAGGGATACAAAGTTTTGGCTTCACGTATTAATATATATGATGATAATTACATAAAAAATATACATCTAATATATGTATATACTTAAGAAGAGTACAAAATATATTAAAACTTCTCATAAATATGTACAATACGTAAGTATCTTACACATAAGTATATTCAAAGCTGATAACGTGTTCGAACATCGTGTCGATGGACGTATGTTCGAATCCTTGCAACTTGACTAAGCTTCCAGTGAAGGCAAATATTATGATGAAATCATGTTATGGTGGTAAGGCCTTTTCTGAGTTTGCCTAACTAGCTACCACCCTCAAATTAAAACCCTATCGCCAAGTACAAGTTGCTGTGTTCCGGCAGCCCCCTCTAGTTATAGCGTATTTACCATATTAGACCATATCGTCGTTTAACATCATATGAGATTGTAGATAAAAGCTTACAAGCTTACAAAGCACAAAGAAAAACATACACATAAGTATCAAAGTCAAAAAGCGGCGACGGTCATAAGGAAAATTTCCATTAACTTTTGTCCTCGTCATACCACCTTGCGAATATGACGGTCATTGACTTCTGAAAAATCCGTCATTACAATTAAAATTGTAATTCCCACGCGGATTTTTAAACCAGAATTAAGCCTGAACGGACAGTTAATAAAAAATACATCCGCAAATACAAACAGTACGGGGTAAATTAACCGTCCCTCGGAATCGTCGAGTCATGATCTCAATTTACGTAACCATCGTCGACAAAACTATGATTGTTTTGGTTTTTTATGTCAACGACCAATGGTTCACTTGATTTTTAAATTATGTAATGATTTGTTAAGAAAAATGCGGACAAATAAATAATTCCATCTAAGCCGCAGTTGTCATTGTGGATTATGATAGAAATCGATAAAATAAAAGATCATATTTTATCAGCTATCATTTCCTTATTTATAATCTATCTATACATTAATAAGAATGTAAATCTTACGTGGCTGTACTTTTTCGAGTTTCGTGAAAAAAATTGTTGCAGATGTCTAGGAATAAGTAATAGAATCACTTTTAGAAATGTCTGTCTGTCTGTCTGTTTGTATGAACACGCATTACTGCTAAAGTACTGGGTTCACAATAAAATGTCATAGATGAAAATCATAAAGCATATCCTCGGGAGTAGTTAACTTAGTCTTTGTTTCATTAAAATCGGCCCACTCTATCAAAAGTTATTGCAATTTTAATGGTGCCGCGACTCTTAAGTATGAGAGAAAAGTAGATAAGCAAATGGACGAAATACGTTCAGATGACTTTATTACTCATTATTTTGTACATCAGGTTCCACGTGGACGAAGTCGCGGGCACAGCTAGTCTGAAATATAATTGGAGACAATCATGTTTTTGAACGAAAATCAGTGGATTACGTTTAAAGATAAAAATACATATAAAATGAAAAAACTTAGTCTTGATTATATAATTTATAGTAAATTGCCTGCAACGTAAATATAAACATACTAGCTGTTCATCCCGACTTCGTACGGGTTTACTAACAATGGAGCTATAGGTTAAAAATGGGAATTTTCTATTGTTAACGCCCCCGCAACCCCCCTTGTGGGTGGAATTTCGTAAAATCCGTTCTTAGCTGACCTCTACTCGGCGAAAGGAATATTCCTACCATATTTCAAGTCGCTACGCCTTATGGTTCCAGAGATATAGTGATGAGTTAATATATAGGTGGGAATCTCTTATATAAACATATAAGATAAGATATAGAAATATTAATTACATAAAAAAAACCAAATATTCAGTTCAAATAATGGTAAACATAAAGACATATTTTTAGTCCATCCCATTTTTATATTTAAAAGTTTTACACTGCACCCTCGCCAAACTTTTTGACCTCTCTAATCTCAAATAAAGTTGCGTAGAACACAAATTTAGGTATAAATTCGTACTATATTATATAACATCGCAACAATGTAAAGATAAATAGATACCAATTTTAGATTCCTGTAATTGTATTTTAACTTTGTTCTCTATTAAACTATTAACTATAGTACCTAAATCTGTGTTCTGTAAATCCATAATATGTTCAGAGCGATCATAAAACTTGTCTCGGACTGTACAATTAAGCCTTTATCACCTATACAATGACGACAAATGTAACAACACCGCATATCTTAAAATTCGTCATACCCCGTTTTAAATACAGGGTGTGCCAGATAAATAAACATACGCACATACCTGCTTAAGTAAGTATACACATATAAAAACATCACCTCTCTGTGCCATCGGGTAAACATATATAAGATGCACTTAACAACCTCATTAAACAAACAATAGGTATCGACGTTTATAATTAGGAAGCATATGTAATTAATGAAGCATATAAATAATCATATCATAGATATGAAGTGTGGGTTTAATTTATTTTCAAAGGTATATTGGCAAAGGATTTATACAATACGAAAAAAATGACTGACTAATTACAGAACAATTGTTACAAATTGAAGCTATTTCGAGTGTGATTTCATCAGTCGCCGCTCAATCGTATGTTACAAACATTTGATAATACCCCCTATTCTTCGAGTTACCTCACTGTGTGGTGGCAATACGAGAATATGGGAAACGGCTACATAACGCAAAAAAAAGAAACATAATATATTGGTACAAAACAATAGAAACCAACCGCTGCAGTCACTTTAGCAACGTCTAGTGTATACTGTTTCCATTATCCCTTTAATATTGTGATGTTAGCTGACAACAGCCAATAGTTAAACTTTAATTAAAAAGAATGGGAAAAGTGTCAAGGGAATCTCAAAAATAATAATAACTAAGAACCATCAACGAAAAATTCTGAATCGAATGGACATACATTAGGTAGTATTGACGTGTCTGAGCCTCAAAGGAATTATATTCTCATTATATAATATAGAATATAGATTCATTATACGATTATCGATTAGAAATTCTACCGTAATTTATTATTTTTTAATTATTTTTTAAGTCTGAACGTTATGGAGATTCTTCGTCAAAGAGTGTAACTATGTAATCATTTCTTTTTCTTTTAATATGTCTATCATTAGCTAAGGTGTACGAATACGTCATTAGCCACCAACTTTCGAATTACTCAAACATATTATATGTATATACGTGACTTATCTAGTGAGTTTTTACCACAAGCTTTAGATATTGACGAGCTTTAGTATTCGAAATAAAAACAAGTGACTTTTTTTCCTAAATATTGAAACTTGAAAAATTTATTAATTGTGGTGGGATTTGGATCACTGAAGGAACACTAGTTACAAAAATATATTTTATAAACTATTAAATAATATATTTTATAAATTAATTAATCTATATATTAAATAATATATTTACAATCATAAATTTTATTATTATTAATATTAATTTAAATTATTAATAAATATTATTATCCTTCAATTTGTACCATTAACGCGTACCAATGGAAATGCGCTCGAACATTAATTACAGCCTGTATCATCTCACGCTGTATGGACCATTGTTCGCAACATTAGTTAGTTACATTTATAGACTAAACAAATGATACAAATCAAATACCTACTTTTCAATTTATTTCAAAAATGTTCCATTGAATCTGAATAATGTTAATGTACAAAATATTTAACAATAAGTAGTTTTTTTAATTATGAAAACGACGAGAACTTTGACCCCATGAAGAAATGAAGATGAAAATTTTGATGCGATCATGGCTTAGTAGATAGTGTGTTTGGACACCGCGATGGACCTAGATTCGAATTCTAGTAACTGAGTTCGAGATTTCGATGCAGAAAAACATCGCGATCTAATCATAGCAACCAAACCATACCATGGTAGGGCTCATTCTAAGTCCGCCTGGGTAGTTATCACCCTCTAGTGAAAATTCTGTCACTACACACCTGTTGGTGTGTTCCAGCAACTGCACTTGAAAGCCAGCCGCCTCTAGTTTTGACGTGTTTACCACCTTAGACCACGTCGTTATTTAACATCAGACGAGATTGTAGTCAAAAATCAAAATATCCTTTATTAAACTTAGGCCCTGAGAAGGCGCTTATGTATGTCAAAGCTACCACCGGTTCGGAAAACAACCCAGTTATCGATAAGAACCGGCAAAAAACTCGATCTGGTTTATCTCTTCGTGTTATATATTCGTACAACACATAAATAGTTACCATTCGTTTTTAGTGGATGCACAGAGAGGGGCGTCATTTCTAGACGTCGTTCGTCGAATCGTTCACATATTGATCCATCTTATAATAGCCTTTGGATACTAAAACCCGCTTGACATGGTTCTTGGACTCACTATCTGGCAGATCGGTAATGTGTTTTGGAAACGATAAAACCCATAAACTATAAAAAAAGTCGCTATGTGAGATCATAATGATTTATATCCTTAATAGTTCCTAGGGTTACATACCTTAGTACTCTGAAAATGATATTCAAATCGAATCAATATTTTTCAAGTAACGTGCGTTCTAACGTGACAACATATAATATTATTTTATTTACACCACCTACTTGTGATTCTACTAAATTGACAAAAATTCACATACAATATATTATTATAACACGCTAAGTAAAAGGCTTTGTTTGTCCATTGTTATTGAAGGTAAAAACAATTCAAACAACCTGACATTGCACGAAGAGGTCAATTAACAAAGCCGCGAAAAATGCATTACACTAAAGACGTAACAATAGTAATATACGCTAACAAAATTATTTAACTAAATTTCACAACCCTCCATTGAACAGAAGGCTGATTTCGACACCCCATTGACACCCCTCGACTTCTAACAACACATTTTGACACGTGTCATCTAATTCTCATAACAGAATTCGCTCATGACCTTTTATAGCATAAGATATCTGTGACAAACCATATGTTGAAATTTAAAGTCGCAAGTTCAATGATAGATGTCGATGTTTTGAGGATAAAGGTCAATCATTTAGAACGCATGAAATGACAAATTTGAACTGCATATTGAAAGAAGGAATTATAGAGTTGATCATTTTTTTTCATTGTACTTTTATAAGACTCAAGTTATCGTTTGATTTTTTATTTGTTTGAGATCATTAACCTCTGGAATAAAAGTACGGAGTGGTTATATAGCACGGCATGGTGTATCGCTACCCGAGAAAACGTTAGTCGCTATAAGAGAACCAATCATTACCGAAAAGGGGCCGAACTGTGAATGCCTATATTATGATGCGGGACTTAAGCGCGTGGTCGACTTGCATTCATCGCATTGAAACTTTGCGAATTATATCTAATGCAATGCTACTTATTATAACACTATTTATGTATAGAATATCAAATCAAAAATCATTATTTCCTGTACGCATAAATAGGAAGAAAATAATATTAAAAATAAACCATTATAGGACTTTCGATAAAATGATCGTGACTCTCTCGTCAACTATATCGCAATTGGACAATAATAAAATTTCGCAATAACGAAGCAATTGAAGTGTGACGCGAGAAATAAAGGGGTCTTTATTAAAATTTATTTTTTCTATAGCCATCAAGTCATGCAAAAAATTTACAGCCATTATGATATAAGTTCTTGAACCTAATTTCGTCCAAATCCGGGCCGCTCGCAACACAAAGACAATAATGATCCAATGTCGTTTCCATCACGATTTATATCGGTAGTATTCGGTGCACAATATCGATTATCGACACGCCGAGCCGTCAATCGACACTCACTCGGAGGCTGACAGGTACGCAACCAAGTTTATTTTGAACCCATTAAGTAATGTATGAGTATTGGCAATAATACAGTTTACATAATTTTCATGAACACCAAATACTTTAAACATTATTGAAAATAAACAGAAGTATAATTACATAGTATAAAACAAAGTCCACTACCGCGTCTGTCTGTCTGTCTGTTCGCGATAAACTCAAAAACTACTGAACGGATTTTCATGCTGTTTTCACCAATCAATAAAGTGATTCATGAGGAAGGTTTTAGTATATAATTTATTCAGGACTTTTTTTATAATCATGGCGGGACAACGTCTGCCGGGCCCGCTAGTGTCTTAAATATAATACACCTCGATCTTAATAATTCAACATCATTAGGATATTTTTACGTACTTAACAATATATGTCATCAGACTGTTATTATTTTACCCCGTTTTAAATTTGTAGTAGTTATATTTCAAAAACAGTGAAGTACATATTTTTTAATTCAAAACTTCTTTATATAATTTTTTGAAGTATTCACTCCTACCTCATGTAAACTGCACACTTGTTTCTTAACGCATATATTTATGTGATTCAGTATAACGATTCAATGACTTTAGCTTTTAAAAACTAAAATCTTCATAAAACTGACACCCTATATATTATTAAACTAGCTGTCCCCCGCGGCTCCCCACGCGTTTTTTTAAATGTATTAAATAACTATGGTGTTATAGTTACAAATGTTTTTGAAAAAGCATTTCTGTAATGTACACACCTACTTACAATCTTACATTACGCCATCTACTGTAACATGTAACGTGTACATTAGATATGTGAATACGAATAGTACATCGAATGGGATGGGAGTTATCATCAGCAACATACCTGGAACTTTAACCTACTATGTACCACCCTCAGTGCTCATTAACACTATATAACAAAGTAATGAAAATTTTAAACTATACATTATCGAACAATATGTCTTAAATTGTTTATTATATAGACAAAACATGTCCATATTGTCGATATAATTGTATTATTCTTATACATTGCTATAATCACTGAGTTATGTAGATGCAGACGCGGTAAATAAAACAAAATGGCCGCCAAATTGACCAAAATGATAATATAATTCAAATTACATACATTTATTCTTGGAGTCCAGTACAGCGCACGTCTCACGCGCTATTTTTATTAAATAAACTATTTTATAATTAAACAAACTATTTTTATTAAATTCACACGAACGAATGCACAGGTAACAGTTCATCACTTGATAGTGTAAAACAAAGTCCTCTGGTCTATCTGTTTGCTATAAAGTCAAAAACTACAGATCGGATTTTCATGCCGTTTTCACCAATAGATAGAATGATTCATGGGGAAGGTTTAAGTATAATTTTTAAAGGTTTTCTTTTTATTATCTGGGTGGGACAATGTCTTCCGAGCTCGCTAGTTGTGCCCGTAAAAGTCCCGTGAAAGTCGGTCCACCCGATTGGGAGATAGTAGAATATTGCAGACGAAGTCTCCAGTAACAAAATAAAATAGTCTAAGTTACTTCTTATAAGGTGAGTTATCTGCCAGTGAAAGCCCCGTGAAAATCAGTTCAAGCATTACGGATATTGCACTGCGGCCGAAGGCGAATAAAAAAACCTAAATTACTTTTTATGAGGTCTGCTATCTACCAGTGAACAACACCCCGTGAAAATCGGTCCAACCATTTTGGAAATAGCAATGCGGACGAAGCCACGGACAAATAAAGTACAATATGTCAACCGCTATAATTTCGGCTATCTGCCAGTAAAATTCCCGTTAAAATAGGTCCAGCCGTTTTGGAGATTACCCGGAACAAACAAACAAACAGACAAAATATAATAATATAAAAATATAGACAAAATATTAAAAAAAAATTTTTGGTCATTTGTAGCCATATACATTCATCAAAAAATTGTTATTTTAATTGTACATACACAAACTTTATTTTTATAATACGTAATAGATAACAAATTTTGAATAGGAAAACAAAATAAACTTTGAAAATATTTGCGATAGAAACTTACCACGTTACCATGACAACGTATATAATATTAACGCTAACGATATCTCTCAAAAGGAAAAAAGTGCCCGATTTCGAAACATTCTTCATTGGTGCTCCGCTCCTATTGATCTTTGCGTGATGATATATAGCCTAAAGCCTTCCTCGATAAATGAGCTATCTAAAACCGAAGGGTTTTCTCAAATCGGACTGCTAGTTCCTGAGATCATAGCGTTCAACCAAACAAACAAACAAACAAACTCTTCAGCTTTATATATTAGTATAGATATTTTCCCTGCTTCATACACCCTTAAATTACACTAATGTCATCATCAGTTACTTTAGATTTCGTTCGTTCTTGTTTATATAACTGTACAATCTTAATTTAGGGGGTCATGTACCACGTATATCCCCACAGAATACATCCCTGAAAAGATATGCTACATTCAAGGTTGTCATAACTTTTGTATCAGAAACGTATGAATAAATGTGTACAATGATACGTACACACCATATAATACTAATTTGTTACATCGTAAATCTTATTGCAATCAAAATTTATTCGTATCTCTACTTGCATGATTTCCAAAGGTTTTGATTTGGCACCATGAGCATTTTTTTTTAACTGGTTCGGCAAAATGACTGGACGGTACCTGATGGAAAGTACAGTACAGTCCATAAGTAATGGCGACTGTCGGTGTTCAATAACAACGGCAGTCGTAGCTATCATGCCGACCTGCACATGTGCCTCTTCACGCTTCGTTTGAAGGACCCCATGTCATAAGAGGAAGGGAACACACTGGCTGGGAGGCAATTCCACATCTTCACAGTACGACAAAGATAAGAATTTTCGAATTTCTTCGTTCTTGCAGGGATGGTTGCTAATGTGAATCTGTGGAGACGCGTACCCGCCCGTGTAGTTCTATAGTGGAAAGGAGAAGATGAAATGAGGTTAAACAACTCTTCAGAACACTCGCCATGATACAGACGATAAAACACGCTGAGTGAGGCGATGTCTCTTCGCAACTGAAGCGGGTCAAGGTTGTTGGTAATGTCTGCATCATTCACAATACGGACAGCCCGCCGCTGCAACCTGTCTAGAGCATCAAGGAGGTATTGGGCGGAACCATCCCAGAGATGCGAACAGTATTCCATGCACGGCCTAACTTGTGCCTTATAGAGAAGGTATAGTTGACTGGGCGTGAAAAACCGTCTCACTCTATTCAGGATGCCTAATCTCTTAGACGTTGCAGAGATAACACTCCCAATGTGATCCCTAAGGTTGAGGTCGCTTCGGATGTTAATCCCTAGGATGCTTAGGCTGTCACGTTTTGCAAGTGAGTCGTTCTGAAAAGTGAGAAGAGGAGAAGTTCTTACAAGAGAACACGCAAACCTGTGTTTTCTTGGCATTGAACTCAACCAAGTTACTTGTTCCCCATAAAGATACGAGTTCCAAGGACAGGTTGAGCTCACTGATAAGATCAGCCCGCATTCTCTCAGTTTCAGCACGACTAGCCGCGGGCCTGCTGCAAAATCCACCATGAACCGTGCTGTCGTCAGCATAAGAATGAATGCAACCAGAGGCTAACATATCATTAATATGCATCAGAAACAGGGTTGGTAAAAGTACAGAGCCCTGAGGAAATCCTGCATTAACTATCATGAACTGCGAGCCGTGTCCATCAACGAGGACACGTATTCTGCGTTCATGCAGAAAGCTAGAGATCCATCTACATAGGTTATCGCGGAGACCGTATGCCTCAAGTTTGCATAAAAGACCTCAATGCCAAACTAAACTAAATAGTTGTTTGTGGTATAATCTATTTTTTTACTGCATAACTTGTACAGCATAAAATATTATAGTGGATGCTATTTTGCACTTCCGCCTGGAATTGATTGAACATTACTACTACGTCTAAACGTGTTTCGTTCCTTCACGGAGCATCTTCAGATTGACTCTTCCGATGCGAGCGGACGGGCGACTGCAAATTAGCGTCCACTATAATATTTAATTATAGATTTGCGCAAAGTAACGCCTTCTTCAATAAATTATATAGCATACAAAATGCTAAGAAGAAACATAAACACGTTACAGTTTTTTTTCTTAATCCACTTAAAATTGCGAAGTTCTTTGCAATGTTAAAATGAGTCATACCTTTCACACTGATTGGGTAATACTACCGATTGATGAAAAATGACAACGACTTTTTAAACAATAAAAAAGTGTGTGTGTACTTATGTACACGCGTTAGAAGTGATACTTCTTCGGCGCAACAAGATTTTTCAAAATTTTTATCTTTCGCCTTATTCTACGTTTGTAGAAAAAACGACACTAACAATAAACAAAAAGTAGTTGATACATTGAAAGTTTTAATATAAAGAAACAAAATGTTGACTATAGCTAACTTCAGGATGTCGGTTTTTCGTGACGGTGTGCGCGCGCATCGTAAAAATTTACTCTTATCATTTTATCCCTAACGCGCCAAAAGAAGTATAACTTCAAAAACATAATTTATATTAATATAGAGATTGAAGTACCGGTTTTAACTATTGTTACTTCGAGGCAACAATAATTATTAATTATCTGAATGACATTCATTCTTGTATCTTGAAATATTGTTTATTTTTTTGTCTACTCGCGGGGTTACTGTTAAAATAATTCAATTATTATTTTTCATCAACATTTCTTTCGTTAACAGTATGAAAATTTATAAAATTGAAATGACTAAATCTAAACGAATACGTAAAACTTCGTCGAAGCACACAATACGAATAAAACTCAGAGGCGAACGTGAAAACATCCTATCGGTCATCCACTGATAATAATATCGTCCATTCTTTTACTATCTCATCGAACTTTAGTTTTTCGTCAAATTACCTAAATAATACCATCTACGCATATATCATATAACAATCTTCGCGATAATCCATTGTCGAGTAGGTAATAATATTACAAGTTTCTTGTGATGATTTCAATGTTCTAACAAGATGGTGGCTCCCTTGTTAGAACTTTAAATGAGTTTTTGTGACATCTCATAATCCATGCTCCGTGGTATTATTCCCCATCCACTTCACTTGTGCACAATAACCGAACTATATTACGTAAAACGCCACCAACAATACAAAATACACAGTCAAATAACACAAGATTGGGAATAAAATATAAAATCCACTACATGTAGGACTACGGTCCCAAAAACTCCTATGTATATATTTATGAATATTGAATACATTCTTCAGTGAAAACGAAATATTTAAATAATTTATTATGTCATTATTTTAAAAATACCACCCGCACATTGTTTCTCATATCTCAAGACACATGAATGCAGTGCGAGGTCACTTCACAACATTTTGACCTCTCCTTTAAGGTCGTTGTTTTATTAAATGATATTAATTAGTGTTACCTCTAACGCTAAACGTGGGTTCTATTGCCGCTTATCATGCACTTCTGATCTATATAATAAACATATATATATACTAGCGGACCGGGCGGACGTTGTCCTGCCTTGAAAACAAAAAAAAATCCTAAAAGTTGATCGCAGCGCCACCTGCCGGGTCCAATTGTGAATCTAAACCATTCTCGAATCTCCACGAACACACACAAAAAATTTCATCAAAATCGGTCCAGTCGTTTAGGAGGAGTTCAGTCACATACACACGCACACAAGAAATATATATATTAAGATATATTCATTCCTACTAAAATTATAAATGAGAATGTGAGTTAGTTTATTTGTTTGTTACGCTTTCGAGTCTTAACTTCTCAACTAATAATTTTATGAAATTTTGCGTACACGCTGTCATGGACTACATAAAAGGGACTTTTCACGGAAAAAATTACAGTTCTTGGGGAATATATAAAATCTACATAAACGCGGACGAAGTCGCGTGCAGAATCTAGTGGTTAATAAATTGAAGTGTGATCGTTTTTTATTGATTGTACACTATTTTTGATAGAATTCGTCTGCACAATTTTCGATATACATATTCAGAATCAAAGATAGGCTGGGTACTTCTTTAGATATCAAGCTACCTTTATGTCATATTTCTTTGCAATAACATTTAGATGTGAAGGGGTAAAATACAAATAAGGCTACTTTTATACGTGTAATATTCGTGTAGAATTTAATGTCAGGTGTACGGTTTTTGATATATTTTAAACCAAACCAACGTTAGTAAATACTCTTCGACTACGCGGAATGATAACTGAAATATAACGATAATTATAAAAACAAATTAATAAAACAACAGTTAATTAAATTATTCTCATTAACACTTACACGTTTAAATAACATATTTAATTTGAAGTAATCGCTACCACGCCCCTGAATTTGATGGTCGTTACCATTTAATAATCCGAACATAATTAAGTTTCTAACTAATAACTTGTTTCTTGATGCATTCGATAATAAATTCACTACTAATTATTCGTTTACAACACAAAACATACAAACAACGAACCGTTGCAAATCGGCAAACCAGAAGCATTTAATTTGATTGCGCTTAATTTTTTATATATTAATCCGTTATATTCTTACAATAACAAACATTATAAATGAGTTTGGAAAGATAGTGATTTATCCCTATTATATTTGTTCAACATTCACAGCGTATTTCAATTCTTTTTTTATTATACTCTATAGAATTTAGCATTTAAGCACAATCTCATCTGATAATAAACGACGATGTAGATTAAAATGGTAAGCACTGTAATCCTAGAAGTGAATAGGCTCTCAAGTGCAGCTGCCGGACACACCAACACGTGCTTGGCGACAAAATTTTAATTTGAGAGTGGTAGCAAGCAAAGTGGATATATAAAATGCCGTACCACCAATGCTACAGTTTGATCACGGTATTTTCCTTCGCCGAAAGCTCCGACTTAGCTTTTTTATGTCAAAAGGAGGCAAACGAACAGGTGGGTCACCTGATATTAAGTGATCACCACCGTCCATAGACACTAGCAATACCAAGGGAGTCGCAAGCGCGTTGCCAGCCTGTGTATGGGGGAGGGGTAGGGGAAGGGAAAGGGGAAAAGAGGTGGTTAGCTGCGAGGATTCGAACATACGTCAATCGACGCGGTGTCCGAACACGCTACCAACGAAGCCTTCATCGCTTCATCGCATCATCTTTACATCAGAGACCAACTGCAGTATCCTCCATGCCAACAGAGCGTTTAAGATATACCCTAAAGGCGACACTTTTTCGTGCTAGTAGAATGCCAAATAAAGTTTTGTTCTGCCAAATGATTATCAGGTCTTCTCAAGACATATACAATTCATAACCAAGTGACTAAGTTATACTGAAAATTATTTCAATTACTTTGTATACTGGGTCTTAAGTTATCTTGGAAGATCTTAAGTAGGTATGTCGAGTAGATTAATCAGTATAGAAGGAGGAAATCTTTCTTTTCCTATAAATAGATTTATCTTTGATTCTTTATTTTATTGGTATTCAATTTGATGTTCAGGATACTCAATAAAGGGTGCTAATATTACCATATTGTCGGTGTAAGTGTCTATAAAATGAGTATTAATACGTGAAGAGAAAATTCCTTGACATTGTACATTAGTTTAATGTTTATACTTTTTTACAAAGGCAAGACTTTTATGTCCGACTACGACAAAGTGACTGCACTGTACCTCATGTTAAGGACAACATATTCCCAAAAAGAATGGTGATAAGCCAGCAACCTGCAAGCCTCTTTACAATCAGGTAAAGTAACTGACTCTAAAAAGGGACTAGACAAAAACGATCGCTGTGACAGCATACCGGTAAGGGGAGTGTCACACATGATAGTATCAACCGAGCCGGACATATTTACCATGTTCGTCCACAAATTGTGAAGATAAAGGGTATCGATCTTCTTAATGTAAACCTTTAGCTATCAGTAAGATGTTGACAAAGCCATTGTAAGAGTAAATAACTTAGAACTAATAAAAGTTGTTATTCTTAATCGAAGGTTAAGTTTTGCATACAACTTTCCACATTAGTAAAGTATAATATTCGAATCGTAAATTTTGGTTACAAATTGAGACGCATTTAATATATGTAAATATTATTCACTCATACATCATTTAAATGCAGTTTATGTTGCTGTGTATATTACACTGCATATTTTATTCACAGCCAATTAAAGGATTTATAATGAACACACAAAGAGAACAAGGTATTTATTATAAACGACCTTGGTGTTTAAACGTCCGGTAAAGGCCAATACAAACCTTACACAACTCCGGTGAAAGGCGATAGTTTTGCAACGCCCCTTATCAACTGCGTTGCACTATTTTTCCGAATGTCGGTAACCGACCTTATGGACAGGCTATCGAGACATGGTGTAAATATATTACTTTTTTCGTACAACCACTTCTCTTAACCCCTCGGCTGACGGTTTAACACACAAGCCTTAAAAAGGCGAGCCATATTTTTAATTTCACGACATAGTAAATTATAAATTTCATGGTTTAGTAAAATAAAGTTCGCACAAATGAAAAAATAATTTGAAAATAGATTTTACATGAAAATTATGTATCTAAAATAAGTTCTTTTTCAAAGTTTTGTGATTAATCTGGTTTTTTAGCGTATGCTGCCAACTGTACGTTGACGTGTGCCTCATGAGATTTACATTCAATTGTAATGAGCTTAAACCTTTCCGGTGTTATTACAAAAAAGTTAAATACGTATTGAATACTTGCTTTAAAATGGTTTCGAATTAAATGCACCGTCATCTTGCTCTTTTGTCTCGCTTTGGTTACGTTAGGTTAGACTTGCGAAAAAGGATAACGTGATGGTGCCGCGGGCGAGCGCGGTGCATTTAATTCGAAACCTTTTTAAAGCAAGTATTTAATACGTATTTAACTTTTTTGTATTAACACCGTTATAGTTTTGGACAGTCGAGGGGTTAATCGGGACTCTGTGGTAGCAATATAATATAACTTATTTGTACACAAGCATGTACTTTATACCTAAATAACTTTTGTAGTTATACTTCTTTAGGCGCGTTATGAAAAAATGATGAGAGTGCAATTTTAAGATGCGCGCGCATCTGTGACACAAAATTAACAGTATGAAGCTGTCTGCAAACCGACACTCTGAAGTTAGCTATAGTCAACATTTTCTCAAATGTGCATACTAGATGGCGCTAAATTTAATTATACTCAACCTGTAAGGTAAAAATGAAGTTAGCTATAGTCAACATTTTGTTTCTTTGTATTTCTTTGTATTAAAACTTTCAATGTATTAAACACCTTTTTTCTATTGTTAGTGTCGTTTTTTCTACAAACGTAGAATAAGGCGAAAGATAAAATTTTTGAAAAGATTTTTATCTTGTTACGCCAAAGAAGTATAACTTCTAACGCGTGTACATAAGTACACAACACACTTTTTTTATTAAAACTGATAATAAAATTCCATAATGAGCAAAAAAGAGCACACATTAAAACACGTAGTCTTAAATAACACATAATATTATAAAGGACACTACAATTGTATCGTACAGTTTTATAACACTATCGTGATACAATTAAGAGTGTATATGTATGTGTGTGTATGTTTATATATATATATTAATGTATACATATATTATTTTTTTACAAATATTTAAATTTATTATAGGTTTTCATTGATAATACGAAACATAGCTCTCTCTCTTTATATCTTCACTAACTCATATCTCCCTCTCAAATTACGTTCGCCTCACCCGATCACACTTTCTGTAATGCTCTCGTCACGCATTCGCCAGCTTACTCCCCAAGTCAAGCGTGCGTAAAGAAGTTTTAATTCAAAAAAACATTCAAATCAGTCACTCGAGCATTCACTCGTTCGCTAACATCCCAGTAGTCTGTATCGATGGAGGCCATTATTCAATTCAGCTGTGACAGAAAAATCTTTTTTTGTAATTCTACGATACCATTAGTTCTGCGGATTCGATATCTTCTCTTATTCTTATTTCAACTAATTATTATTTCGTTTTAAGTTACTAACCTTGCGCTTTCTATTATTTCAGGTATTCGTGCCTGGTTTCATTCTTTCAGGTGCTTATCAACTGTTTACGAAATTAAATACTTCAGATATAATTTCCTATGAAACCAAAACCGCTGGCGCTGGTTGAAGTCACCGTAACTTTGGCTATGGACACAAGATGGTGTGGTTTGTGGTAGCATTGTTTGATAATGTAACGTCAAACAGTAGTGACGTAATTTATAGGACCACAGTCTGCATAATAAACATTAAAAATTATATAAATATATATATTTATTTAAAACGTAATGTCTGTTAGTGTTCTGTTTGTCTTTATGCGTATCATCTGAAAGAACTAAATTATATAAAAAAATTAAAACCTATCCATAAAGTGAATTTTCCATGCAGTGGCGGATTTATGTTTGATATCGCAACGTATGCCACCCTTTTTCTCGTGTGAGAAAGTGAAATTCTGATCCGCAACCTTTTTGTAACGAAAACTAGCTGGGGTTGACACTATGCGGGGGAAAGTGGAAACACTGTCTCGCTTACTATCAGGTATTGGAGAACAATCAGATATACATTCTACTCGCTTCCTTTTTAAAAGTTTCACTTCTACTACGTATGAATTATACATGTTTTATTCCTAGATACAGCTTTTATTGCAGATCAATACTTATGTATTAATAAACTCTTGCTTTCTAAACGTAAAATCCAGGGATAAGTTCAATGTTCGACACAGATACTTACCAGAGAACTAAACCGTAGGAGCATTTACAGCTGTAATGACCGCCGGAAAACCCTATTGTTCTCATGCAGAAATAACCCTTACTAAAATCCATCTTTATCGTAATGCCAACCTTCCTAGGGGTCTATTGAATTGAGAAATTAGCTCGTTAACGTACTACGCTATCGTTATCAACAATATAGCTTAATTATAATTATAGTTTACAAAATAAGCTAAATGCATAATACTAACTACCTTATTTATTGCAATAACAACTTATAGGTATAAGAACGCATAAAGCAGTATTGCAAAAGGTTTCCGTTACCTACAAAACAATTCCCAATCACCGGACGCGGAAAATAAAGGAGTAGTGTATGAAACAAAACTAATTAATCAGACAATCAAATGTGATCGAATACATTACTGTGGGAATTTACTACGGAACAAAGATAATGTACTGAGGTATCGTAGATACATGGTAATAAAGCTCCGGTATTAGTACGTTGCGTAACGTCCTTGTTGAATTGTCAGAATAAAGGATATACTAATTTTAAATCAGGATCTATTGCTTAATATGATTGCGCTATGATAAACTATCTTGTGTAACGTATTATCGAATAGGACGGCATTTAAATTACAGGATGAATATTAATCAAACATGTAACCACTAGCTATTTTGAATAGTTTTGAAGCAATTAATAGATTTAATTGTCACTCGCCTGCGAACTTTTTAAAAACGAACAAATTAGCAATAATATACAGTTTCCGTGTTTAATCATTCTCCGTAAATGACCACATAATTTTGATCTAAGAATATAACTGAAGATGACGTGGAAAGCCTGGAATGCTCTTTCAGAAATTAGTCATCACGCCAAAGTTATTTTTTTAATAGTTTATACATATTTTAGTGTTTGACCACTATCTCACTTAATTTTAAATGATGATTTTTTTTTCTACTTTATAGGTTTTAGCGCTTGACCAGAAACTCACCTGATGATAAATAACAACGTAGTCTAAGATGGTAAACACGGCAATCCTAAAGGGGTTTGGGTTTTTAACTTGAAGGTGGTAGCTAGCCAGGCGGACTCAGCAAAAAGCCTACCACAATGAAAAATGAAGTGGTGTAAGATGGTATTACACTGAATCTAGTAACTTTCGAAAGTACGCATAAAGGTGCTTAACGACTTCAGCTTTAATATGTTAGCTATCCGGGCAGACATTAGTTAAAGCCTTTTTTTTATTAACGTCGGGAAATCCCTTATGGATACGCCACCCTCTCGGGGGAGAGGATGGATTATGTCCGACTCGGACGGAGTAAAACCCCACGGTGTACCGTCCGACCGTATGGACTCCCCGGCCCATCCCCTCAGGTACGGCTACGGTGATGGGAGGAAGCGGGCAAATCATCGCCTCCTCCCTCCGGTCCTCCGTTGGTGGAGACTCTGTCTGTCTCGAGGCGCTGTCCCTCCCACGCATTCAGAGTGTGCTACGCGGTATCTTCCGCAGCGCCGCACTCATGGCATGTGGTGGTTGGCTCCCTACGAGCGATCTGGTGCAGGTACCACCTAAGACCATCCCGGTGAGTATCTCATAGTTAAGAAGGGAGCCCCAGCGTCTCCCTATCCAATCTAGCAGGACCGGGCGGACGACGTCAATAGTGTAACGCTCATACCGCGCGTCTGCTAGGTCCTGTCTCCATCCTTCTATCGCCTCCTCTTGGCCTCCGTGAACTCGTACACGGTGGCAAGAACTCCCGCCTCCAGCTCTCAGGGCAGGGAGCCGGCGAGTAGACATTAGTTAAAGCCCTACCATCATGATATGGTTTCATCAAGTTAAATCTCTTTACGGAAAGCACAAGATCATTTTATAATTTTCAATATAGGCTTTAGCCTTTGACCACAGGCTCAGCTAATATTAAATGATGATGTGATCCAAGATACTAATAACCCTAAGCCTAGAGGAACTAGCTCAGATGGAGCTGCTGGAACACACCCATAGGGGCGTGATAACAGATTTTTAACTTATAACGGGTTCAGGAAAAGTCCTGCCGTCATGCTATGGTTTATCTCAATGTTTTTCTTTACCGAATACATAACACTCATATATTGGAATATATAAAACTGTATGTAAAATAATAATTATAATATAAAAGGCTTGATTATTTTAATTGAACTATTTGCCAATTATTTTCAACCAGAACTATATGAATTATAAATAACTATCCGGTTTTTTAGTCTCTCAACAGAAATTGCATGTGAAATGACAACGCTCATGGTCAAACAATTTTAATTACCATTCTTGATATTTATTAAGCATGTACGGAACTCTTTTTTCATACTATATAAGTTTCAGCATTTTATCACAATCTAACGTGATATTAAATAATAACAACACGCTAAATCTAGAGGAACTAGCTCTTAAGTGTAACTGCCAGAACATAGGTATAGATGCTTTGTAACAGATTGCGTTGCTAATAATGTAATGTTGGTACTATTGGCATTTTATGTTTATATATCTTCGATGATTTTAGTAAACTCATCGCGAGTTGTATGCATGTGGGTTACCTCGCATTAAACGCCGAAAACCTTTGTTAGATCCTTAATCAGTTCCTTGAATAAATTGAAAAGGATTTGCGTGATCAGAAAGATACATTCCCGCTGTGATGTTAATTAGAAATTTAAACCGAATTTTAAAATAATCAACAAATAAAATTAAACCAATTAAACTAACAAAGTTAGGTCAATATATACTGGATAAATATGGATTTAAAAATATGGAAGATAATAAGCACAGTATATATATGTGTATACTAGGGTATGCCAAACAACGACGATATTTTTTTTTGCTCTCAGTCCAAAATATCTCAGGAGATGTCCCAACAAAGCTTAGTGTTAAAAGCGGAGCTCGAAATTCCAATTCTAACCACAAAATTTCAAAATCAATATATTTTATAATATAGTTGAAAAATCATAAAAATATGACTAATTAAGACTGTAAATTTTATGTTTTGATACTACCAAACATCTTTCCTTATTTTGTTGCAAGTTTGATGTGTTGCACCAAATTATTTGTTAAATTTCAAAGCTATATAACAAATCAAATATTGAAAATAGAAATTCGACTCAAGACAGTTTTTTGTACCAAATTTAATAATAAAAAAGGTTCGTTTATTCGTTTTAAAAAAAAAAATATCACAGTTTAGAGGACAAAAAAGTAATAAAAATCATTTTTTTTTTTTTCGAACTGACTATGCTATTGACCTGGCAAGGTTTTACAGCTCACCGACACAGCAGCGCAACACTCACCATTTGGTTTTTATAACAACACAAGGTCCCCCCCCCCCCCCCGCTTGGGATGTTACCTGAGAAATTCGCGTCTGACCTAGCAAACTATTCACTATTCATACATAATCATTTGAATCATACAATCAGATTGCATATCCAAATCGTACTGTATATCTAATCAAAAATCATGCCTCCCATGTTATTTATATGGAAAAACTTTAAATTGGACGGAGAACCTTTTAGAATTATAATTTTGAGCTCCGCCTTTAACAGGAGCTTTGTTGGGACATCTCCTGAGATATTTAGGTCTGAGAGCAAGAAAGAAATATCGTCGTGTTTTGGCACACTCTAGTGTATACAAGTATATGTAATTGTATATATGTCGTATATATAACAATAAAAGAGAAGTAAAAAAGCTAATTACGCTGCTAAGATATGATGACTTATGAATCGGCATAGTTAGCTATGATTACAACAATTTTTAATTATTAGAGTTATAATATATTTGACATTTCCGTGGAAATTCGTGCTCGAATGGACCATAATTTCATGTTGAAACTTAAGTTGTAAGGGATAACAGAATACTTAGAATTACGGGATCGTCGCCTGTCTTGATTAATTTTCTTGTCTTTAATCTCATGGTTTAGGTACAGTGTTTCAATAATGTTAAGAGAGTATTCGGCCAGCGACGCTCTCTTTATTTTGAAGCGCGGCAGTTTTTATTCACAGATGTTGCTAGTTCCGCCTGAATCACTCGGTCGTGCGTTTCATTTTACGTAGGGATTTTAAAATGGAGGGAAAGTATTGAGGTTGTCCAATACCTATTTAGGGTTACGTCAAATAATTTGATTCGATCAAAATAAAATCTCGATTTCGATAGCGAGTCACTGCCCATTATTATCTCCAAGACCGCTGGAAAGTAAGGTCCAATTAAACAACTGCGAGAATTTTATTATTGTTAAGTCATATACTAGTTAACCTTGATTCATTATGGGTTTTTATCTTTAAAAAAGAACTGACTATTAAAACCATAATTATAAACGTTTCCTCGTATGCACGTGCAGCACGAGTGAGCAACATCAGACAAACCTGTAGGTGTGTCCACGCAAATCATATAGTTGTAATGTATGTATATCATTACATAGTATAAAACAAAGTCCCCTACTGCGTCTGTTTGTCTGTCTGTTCGCGATAAAATCAAAAACTACTGAACGGATTTTTATGCGGTTTTCACCAGTGGATAAAGTGATTCATGAAGGACGTTTTGATATGTAATTTGCCAATGATTTTTTTTATAATCAGGGTAGGACAACGTCTGCCGGGCCCGCTAGTTTAAACATATATGTATATATACGTGTGATATATTACATCACATACGCATTTTTATAGATTATTGATGAAAAAAAAATTGATTATTTCATTTACTATTAATTAACTACAAAATTGGATTTCTGAATCTAATGGCGTATACAAATCAATAAAATACTGCGGTGACCATGAGTGACCATGAGTTTAGATCCATTAATAGATCAGTTGTATGATCATGAGTTATAAATAATGACGGAAACCACTGAGTAGTTGAAAATAAATTGACTTATCCCGATACACCAAAGCACAACTTATATAACGGGCTTTTCATCAACGGAGCGTTATCGAAACGAAATATAAAGAAACTTATATCGTTTAAAAAATTTAATATAAACTAAAACAAACAGTTCTGCATGAAAAAATCTTTTATAACTTACTTTCAGACATTACTAGAATTCTAGATGATACAGTAATTTATAGAGAACTTCCGTTTAATGGCTTATCAATGCAATCATAATGGCCTAGTTACCCATAAATCCATGGGTCATGGAACTTAGTCCCGTGTATAAGTGTAAAATTAATAATAAAGATTAAAAAGCCTAAATTCCGTTACTTAAAACTTTAATTCAATTCTTTCAGTGTTCTGCAATTGGCACACGTAATTAATATTAATTATAATGTAATTTATTAACCTTAGTTCTTCTCATATGTCATTAACACTTTCACGAGTGTAATCGACATCACTCAACCTTGTTTCTGTTATAGACAAGCATAATCCAGTAGATGAGTTGCACGTCCATTGAAAAATGCGCTACGATTTATTAAGGATTTTTTTAAAAACCTTTTTATGTATTATATTTTATTTTCTTCTATATAATTATTATATGGCCGCTTATTATTCTATATGTGTATATAATAGAATTATGGTTCTTTTGAGGCTCAATTATGCCAAAGCTACTGAACATATAGGCATAGAATTATGACTAGTCGATGCGCAATATTTTGAAGATAATTCTAGGCTACTTACTTTTTGAAAATGATTGACCTTTTACCTTTTTTTTTAATGTCCAACGAAGCGCCCGGATAACAGGTAGTACTAGATATAAACAAATTGGTTATCTGGCTTATTAGTTTCAGTGGGAAGCAATAAAAGATTATTATTAGAATAGTATTATGTTCTATAATAAGATCCCAAAGCCTATTGCCTATTTTCCGGGCAATGAATTAAACACCGTGGCAAAAAGGTTTTTTCTGTTAAAAGTTTAATATGGGGTGGATGAAACTTGCTTAGATTACGTGAACGATAGTGATATTTACATATGACTCCCTGTAAATCTGTTAAAAAATATTCAGAAAAGATATACAGACAGTAAACTTTACTAATGTAATTTTAAGTTAATACTTCAAAATATAAAAAAAATACAATAAAGATGAATACGATCGAGTTAGTTTCCAGTTTTTCTCGATGACTGGTATGTTCTCCGAACCGTTCCATGCCATGCCAGATCAGTAGCATAGTCAGTTCGAAAAAAAAAGTAGTTCATATGTTGACGTTACTAAGTGCCTTCTTTGTGCCTAAATAGAGTGAATTATTTCTAATTTGTAACATGCTAATAGCAAGCGAACTCGCGATCAAAAGCTACCTCTCCAATAATTGCCATTAATAAGCATTGGAAACGCGCAAAGAAACATGAGCATCTGCTAATTTCTAACTCTGACAATAGCTGAATAATCATACATCGGTCCAGTTATCTAATAGGTAAGTTACAATTAATTGCCTACATACTAATCGCAAACGGTGTTATATAAAACCTTTCTACGTGATGTTGTTACGCAAGCCGAACTACTTCACATTACAATAGATGTGAAGGTCTATAATTTTTAAACTATCTCTTGTGTCCGCAACAAACTATATTTTAGATAGGTGTGGCTCGTATCGCGATTAGAAAATAGGCTATATAGTTTAAAGTGGTAAACGCAGAAACTGTTCAATTGCTTATGAATAACTATTTGCTCATATACATAAATATATAGCGATAAAGATCACACAAGTTAAATGTTTGTAAAATTAAATAATTACCTAATTAGTAATGAAATTAAATTCTCAATAAATTATTGGTTGTCAATGTAAGAGAAGTAAACGTTTTCTAGTAGTTTAGTATTTTCTAGCTGTACCCGCAGCTACGCACGCGTTTTTTTTAATTATATTAAAGAATTATAAAATTGTGAGAAATTATTATATTTTCTCTTGTATTTTTAGTTTTCTTCAATTTTTTCAACATGTTTTGAATTTTAACCCACCATATTACTACCTCAGTGCTAATTACACTGTATAAGGAACTAATGAAACAATAACTTAAAATATTATTACAAAGATTTACATTTACATTACATTTAATATATATTGTCATTATAATTACAATTTTGTTACTTTACAAAAAATAAACGCTTGCATGTCCTGCAAGAAATTAAATTGTGGAACTCTTTACGTAATACGTTTATGGTCTAAGATCTTATTCCTCTTCTATCTTCAAAACTACTATAATTATAATGTCGAATTGTAAACAATAAGCTGATTATTATTTCTCTAATTAAAATTAAAGAATGAGTTGAAATCTTGCTAAATTTTATGCAGTCAAAGTCGCAGGTAACAGCTAATTTAAAATAGAATAACCTCTATCACTTTTTATAAGGTTCGCTGTCTATCAGTGAAAGTCCCGTGAAAGTCAGTCTAACAATTTTGGAGAAAGCACTGCGGACGAAGCCACGGTTAACAGCTAGTATAAATTAAAATTACCTAAATTACTTTTTGTAAGGTGAGCTACCTGCTAGTGTAAGTCTCATGAAAATCGGTCAAAGCGTTTTGGAGATAACACTGCGGGTATAGCCACGGTTAACAGCTAGTATAAAATAAAATTGCTTGAATTACTTTTTATAAAGTCAGCTATCTGCCAGTGAAAGTTTCGTGAGGATTAGTGTAACTGTTTTGGAGATAACACTGCGGGCGAAGCCACTGTTAATAGCTAGGCAGACAGGCAGACCGACAAAAATTTTAAAAATTGCATTTTTGTTATCAGAAGCGTGTATACTTTCATACCCAATCACTGATTTTTTTTAAATTTTGATATTACATACAGACACTTCATTTTTATTATATGTATGGAAGAAGAAGAAGATTATGTATGCACGGCTTTCTTTTTTTTCTCGAACTGACTACGCTATTGACCTAGCAAGGTATTAACAGCTTCACCGGACTACAATACACGGCTCTTTATTCGCAAATACCCATTAATAGGCATAACGTTTCTTCTCTATATATTTTGTAAATAAAAGAATCAATTTTGAATAGTACAACAAACGATAATATTTAAATAAATACTTGAGTCAAAGACATTAAATATACATCCCATATGTTCTATCGAAAAAGTCATCAAATTCATACAATTGCCTATATAGAAAATAATGAAAATATACGTTTGACTATGCAACTCAAACCAATGGCATAGTTAAACAAGAAAGTAATGATCGACGTATTATTGAAAATCAGTCATCTTCATTTCCTACAGATGATATATAAAACAATACCATTCAATGTAACCACAGATAGTGAATGCGACTTCGTGTCGCGTCATTTAAAGGTAAAGGTTAACAGACTGGTATTCGCTAATACCATGAAATATCCACCACTAATTCAATTTTGTGTTACATAACCGGGCAATACGTACCTAACTTACTATTAGACAGAACGAAGTATAAAATGTCCAAGACTTTTATATTCCTTTATTGTCACGTCGTGACAACTAAAAATAATTGCGATAGGTACACTCTTTTATTAATTCTTGTAATTGAACATTGAACCTTAGGCCTTTCCTTTCCATTATTAAGTAAGAACTAGAAGCCGCTAACCATTCGACAAATTGTTTATTGCCAAATGTGATTGGGAATAGTAGTAATAAATTATGAAAAAAATTTGACAGTTCAATATTTTTTGAAGTATTAGTATCGAAGCTAATTCATACACAATAACATTTTGATAGCTGTATAACTGTTTACAGTGTATATCTTCATCTTCTTGCTAGCGCTTTCCCGGGCTAATGCCACGGTCCGCGTTTCTACTTAACTTCTTCCAATTTACCCGGTTGTTGGCATCCTTTTGTGTGAGGTCGTTCTCCTTCATATCCGATTTCACAACGTCCAGCCAACCTTTTTTGAAGCTGCCGCGAGGTCGTGGCTCTTGTATTTTCGATTGGTAGCCTGCGGCTTATATGACCATACCAGAAGAGACGACTTTCCTGCAGCTTATCCGCGATGTCACGGACTCCAAGTCTACCACAAATGTGTTCGTTTCATATGCGATCTAATCAAGTAACGCGACACATCCATCGCAGCATCTAAATCTCAGTAACGCGTGCTGCTGGACATATCTACCTAAAACGGGCCATGCTTCGCTGCTATACAACACGACCTTTCGGATTAAGCAGTTGTACACCAGGCCTATTAACTTCATCAGTATCTTATGATCGCATAGAATGCCGATGACCTCTCATCATATTGCCCATGCGGCCCTTATCCGGGAATGGACGCCATGATCGATTGATCCGAACTCGTGTATCACAAACTCCAAGTATTTGAAGCTGTTGATCTTCGCGATGCTTTCCTTACCTACTTTTAGGAGTTTAGGATAATATCATCATTAGATGAAAGAAAAAAATTAACATAAATTAATTAAAAAAAATATATTTTAGTTGTTAACAATCCATAACATATTACATTACAGAAGAAACACGAAAAAGAAAAGACCAACTTAAAAGAAACAACGAGCACGAATATCCAAATTAAGTCTGGTAACGAAATCTTACCAACACAAGAAATAACCATGTCAACCAGTTTCCCAACAAAATCGTTCACCTGATCAGAGCCTAAGAAGTACTGTGGATAATTATCAATTACGCAAATAAGGCACAATGTTTCATTACAAACACAAACTCGTTAATAAAGAATACCTAGTAATAAATAATAACGCAAATTAATAAGACGTTATAGCCCACGCACGTCGCGTCGTGAGCCTTGCGCGTGCGCAACGTCTGCTCTCAGTGCAAGTATTATGGATTACCTAATTAATAACATGCTCATTATTAATAACAGACATATTATATGTTCCATTGTTTCGATAATCATATATCATATGCTTATGTATGATATTAACTCATTCATATTTAACTGCCAGTTATGAAATTTTGTTTTTAGAAAAAAAAAAGTGTTTTATGCCCGGTGTCTGAGGTACTTTAATTGTAGTTTATCTGTTCAATAGTGTTGTCTGTTCGATAACTTGTCAAATTACGTTTCTGAACACACGATAAATGTCAGTAAAACTCAACGGGCCCTTTGACAGTATATGTTATGGATAACTTTGTTGAGTCAATAACTATTGGTAGTTTAACCGAATACCTCAGAAACCGGGCCTGAGTCAGTGATATATAAAAACCCAAGATGTACAGTCAACGTCTCAAACCCGTCCACGTAAAATGAGTGTAGAATTGAGAATTCTGAGGTCATTTCAAATAGTCTCTCGTCACTCGCGTCTTTAGACTGTTTGTACACTGCTTTGTAAAAACGACTTTAAATAATTCGCGTAAGGTTGAATTTGTAAAAACATAAGTTTATAGTATAACCATAACCATAACTACTTAGGTATCGCGGTTAGATTTTGGGGAAGGTTTTAAGCTTTACTTTTATTGGAGACTGTGCGTCTTAGGTTTTTATATATCAATGGTTTTAGTTTTCTATCGATCTAGTCATAAAAAATTGTGTGTAGATATTTAGAAACACAGAATACTTTCACGCTATCCATTTTATTCTAACTCGTCATTAGATAAGGCTATAAGACATCTACTCCTTCCTATACAGTTGCGGCGAAATCCATAAAAATTATTAAGTCTATGATATGTATGAAGGTAGCGAGAAATAATCATACAATTGAAGTCTGCTATAACTTCATTATTTATTAAAAATAATATATACATAAAAAACGCGTACGGAGCCATAGACAAAGCTAATGTAGGAGCCTCAGGCTCACTATTATAAGAGTCTAAAGTAATAGTGATGATAATACTCGGAGTGCGTAAAATAAACTGTTTATTTACAACTTCATAAATGGTATTTATACCTCTGTGATCGTTCGATCGTTCATTTGTTTGAACGACATTCTATTTACAATATATATACAAAAGTTTCAGCCAGTCTGCCAAAGAGGTTGACATACTCGGTAGTTACACTAGTAAACATAGAGTAAAGAGAAATTAAATTTTCTATATAAATAAAAATAAATTGACAGCGCAAAAATCAAGCTAATCAATTCAGAAGCACCTATTTCGCTAAATCTCTTTGTTATGTTTGTAATAGTCTAGATAGGGGTTTGTATAAAAAAATATATTTGTGAAATAACCGAAATAACCGTAATAACCGAAAGGGAACACTTTTGATTAAAAAACCTCCATACAAAGAGGGAGTGAGTGAGAGAAACAGAAAACAATAAGGAGATCTTCAAAGACATTGACTGAATTTATAGAATTGACAGTCAAGTCGTCAGTTGCGATTTTATTTCATTATATGGTCGTACTGTACTATTTCATTTTCTTCATTAGTAGGTACAATGTGCGAAAACGGACGGGGTGATAGTAAGAACTGCCGACAGAAGTGTAAGCTCAAAACAATAAAAGAACTGTGTTTTGTTTAAAAAATTTAAATTAATTATAATGTGATTTTTTTTAATTTTAATATTTGGAAAATGAAATTTTTATCATTACCTCTGGTTTTCACATCTACTGACACTGCGAACAATTAAGAACGAACAAAAATATATACAGTTTATTAATACATAATAAACTGCACAACCTTAATTCAAAATATCAATGTAAGATGTACACAGGTCCCTATGTTATGCGTTGCTAGTCTGACGCAAGCCGTGCAAGCGTGATACGGCCGGTCATACATACCAACGTGTCATGACGCGAAATTATAAATTTATTTCCTGCCAAAAATACCGCTCAACGCGCCTAAAGAAGTTTGCACTTCATAAATCCACATGTACTGTATAGTAGTTCTACAATGGAAATGTTGTCATCAATTTTGTTAAGGCTGCTGATGAATAGATTCACGTTATCCATTTTCTGGTTAGTAAAAGAAATCAACAAGATCAAAAACTTGGAACGTCAAGTTAGTGTTTATGAAAGATCTTATATATTTTTTTTATGCCAACATAATGGATAAATTTATTATAGACATTAGATATGTACGTGTGTAATGAAAATAAATGTTAATTACTTCACGGATCACTATATACCCGGTTTAAGGTCAAAGGTATATAATGCCACCTTACTTCAAAGTGAACGACCAATTTGACTTTAACATTAATTAAACTGAATACAATTTTCAAAGCAACAAAGTTAAAACAATTTCAAATCTGCATACACTGTAACCCGTATAACAAGGGAGTTCGGTATATAATCGATTGATTTAGAAAGCGCAGTTAAGTTGGTACACAGAGCTCTAGTTGGGCGGAGTACACAGACCTTGGTATTTGAAAGTACGGATAGCAACCGGAACATAAAATACTTTAAGTGAACATTATATACCTGGAAAGATCTAGAAAAAAAACAATTCAACTTGAAACGACATCTCGTTCACGGTTTATTTTCCTTTGTCTGCTATTCCATTGAAATGATTATGCTGAAGATGAATAATTTATTAGAAATTTGTAGTTCGTTTAATACTCTAATTACTGTTAAATGAAGAGTATCTTATATTATATACTAGCTGACCCGTGCAACTTCGTCTGCACCAAATCGGTTATAACTGGTGTCAATTGTATTTTTAAACGCGAAAAATTTTAATATACCTAAAACCTTATTACAGCCACACCATCGATTTCCAATTGTGAATCCAAACTATCAAGAGACTTACTCAAACCCAGATGGTTTGTGAGAAATCTTTTAAAGTAAGGCTACAACCCGTTCGTAGCAACCTACATATATTGGCGGTAATGTGAAAAAAAGCTTTCGAGGTCTATGGACCCCCAGTTTCTAACGCAGTTCCTTTCCCTTTTTTGTAGACGTTTACTACATAGTGAGTATAGTTTACATTATAAAATATCAAGTTAATACAGTTAAATTGTAAATTAAACGATATAATATATTCATTAAATAAATAATGATAAATTAAACACTGAATGATATCATAACTATTTTCAACTTGTATTAAAACTTTTTCACACTCCATTGTATTGAAGAAAAATATAAATATTAAAAAGATATGAACACGACGCGTCAAATGTCACTTACCTATAACTATTTGTCTAAGAGCTAGTAATGGTTTCGAAAAAGAATTTCAATAAGCCAGTTTTTATATATCTTCATGTTCTTCCGAACAGTGTGCGGGCTACCTGGCTGTAAACGTTGCGTTTATTAGTGCATATCGCAGCTTTACAGGCAAAAATATTGATTTTTATATAATTTTTTAATGTATTGTTTTTTACTAACTTTGAAATGCTACTAACACATGAAATTATTATCGCCAGACATTTTTGTTATTAACAATAATGTGCCCGATGCTATTTTTTTGTAAATCAAATAAGTATGTTCAAACCATGTTAAGATAGCTATAATTTTAATATTATTATTATTTTTAATGAAGGCTTAGTCGCCTGCGTGACTATATCGCCTAAGTAACATACAACTATATAACAATAAGAATGACAATAAACTTAACAATAGCTTATATTAATTTTGTACAATTCTTTAGCATCTTTCGAAATGGGATCAGACAATAACGAATTGTACAAACCAGTGTGGAACGAACCAGTAGCATTAAGCCCAGATCTAATATCTTCGCTTCGAACACATTCTGCCAGGATGTGGTGCACGTCATCGATGAGCTCACAACTCTGGCAGAGTGTTGATGGTACTTTACGCATCAGGTAGGCGAACTTTTTTAGTGTAATCTCATTCCTGTGATTGCTTCCCGACGGCAAATCGTACTGTCATCAATCCATGGTGACCTTTAGGGATGTGGCTGAATCGTTCTGTACCATATTCCTTTTGTTTTAGAACGCTCATCAAAGTATTCCTTCCAATGCGAGTAACAGCTATTTTGAAATACTGAGCATACATCCAAATAAGTTGGTAAAATATTAATAATAGCACCTTCGGAGGATCCTTCTCTAGCTAAAAGATCAGCTCTTTCATTCCCAGTTATACCTATATGAGAAGGGATCCATTATAAAACAATTTCTTTGTTCTTTGCTTTGAAATCTAGTAATTGCTTCAAAATAGTGTAGGCTATCGGTATTCCTCGAAAAGTCAAGGTATATCGAGCTACGTGTTGAAGAGCAGTTTTTGAATCGGATAAAATAACAATCTTAATGGGCTCAGTGGATTCTACAAATGATAAGGCCTCTGCAATTGCTATCAGTTCAGTGTGCATAATTGAAATATTTTCATCAATTTGAAATTTCATAAAAGTTTTGGAATTTGACTCACAAAATGCGGCTCCTAAATAATTACCAGCTTTAGATCCGTCAGTGTATATTTTAACAAAATTTGGTAATATTTATTTATATATTGAAGACAAATATCTTTTATTTTAAGAATATCATATTGACTCTTTGGCTTCCAAATACCATCTACATTTATTTTAATAGATTTTGCCAGCTAAATATTGTCTCCTAAGATGTAACGGACATATGTAATGCTCAATTCGCTTTCCATAGCATGGATTGGAGTACTTTTAATGAAACCCCCGATAATTCTCATGGCCTGGTTTTGGACTTTTTCAAGTTTATAGAGGTTAATCTGAGCGCTATTATCATAAAGAAAGCTCGCATAGTCAATTCGACTGCGTATAATATTGAAGTATAAACGAACTCAATGTTATGGATGAACACCCCAGTTAGAACCGGCTAATGCTTTGAAAACGTTAAGAGACTTAGAGCTAGATTCTGCATCTGCATTGATATGTTTACCCCATTTTATGTATGATAAAGATAGTGATACTTGTGAAAGCGCCTGTTATAGACGCATGTAATCAAGATGGCGTCAGTCCCAAGTCATATGTCTACGTTTATCGTTGTTTTTCATTGTTTACGGTGAAATCTCAATATCATAATGGTTAATAAAATAAAGTATGTTCTTTGCAATGGAAAAAATAAAATGGTTTGAAATGAACTATTTTATTTATAAAGAATATCATCGAGCATATTAGTGTTAATAACAAAATTCCCTGACAGTGATAAATTCATGTTTTAATAACGTTTAAAAGTTACTGAAAAAAAATGTTCCTTAAATTATTTATAACCCAAAATTTTGACCTGTAAAGGTGTGATGCGTATTAAAAACACAACGTTAAGCGGCTACCACGTATCCTGAATCCTGTTTGGAAGGGCATAATATATCTTCATATTAAAGAACCAGCTTTTCTAAAATTCTCGTTCTTCCAACGTTGCTGGCTCTTGTACTAAGGTGTTGCAAAAAAGTCTTATTACATTAACTACAATTTTTTATCTTTCGTTATCCTGGAGAACCCCTTGCGTTTTATGGGACAAAAAGTATTCTAAATGTAACCTTGGAATATTAGTTATTACTGTGTCAAGTTTCGTTAAAATCGGTTCAGTACTTTCAGCGTGATGCGTGTTCACAGGGACAGAAAGACAGACAGACAGACAGACAGACAGACAGACAAAAATTGTAAAAAGATTATTTTTGGCTTCTATATCGATAATAAAGTCTACTCCGATAAAAATTTTCAAAAAATATTTAATGTACAGATTTGACCTTGCTACAGTTTTATTATAGTATAGATTTTTTAAATGTTGCACCATACAAGCATTTAAGACGTTTTAGCCTTTGTATTTATGTTATAACTAGCGGGCCCGGTAGACGTTGTCCCGCCCTGATTATAAAAAAATCCTGGACAAATTATATACCAAAACATTCCTCGTGAATCACTTTATCCATTGGTGAAAACCGCATAAAGATCTGTTCAGTAGTTTTTGAGTTTATCGCGAACAGACAGACAGACGCGGTAGAGGACTTTGTTTCATACTATGTAACTAGCGGCCCGCTCCGGCTTCGCACGGGTATAAAATATATAGCCTATGTCATTCACTGAAAAAATGATTAAAATCGATCCAGTAGTTTTGATTTATTCATTACTGCCCGTGGCCCGCCTGCGTTTGTTGCAATGTAAGCGGAAAAAATGTAATTATTTACAACATCACATTAGAAACCTAAAAAATAACAGTATTTCTCCACTATTTAATGGATGTTATTATAGATATAAACCTTCCTCTTCTCTATCTATTAAAAAAAACCGCATCAAAATCCTTTGCGTAGTTTTAAAGATTTAAGCATACATAGAGATATAGGGACAGTGAAAGCGACTTTGTTTTATACTTTGTAGTGATGACTAGCTGTATATGAAACCGCGATTGTTTTAGATAGGTAGTAAAATCAGCTAGTTATTTTGTTAAATCCCATGTTTTGATTTCTAAAAGTTTTATTATTAATTATACTATATCATATTATACTGTATCCGTCTACTAATTTGCATAAAAATAAGTAAATACGTTTTTGAGTTAACATATAAACACACAGTTAATTTGTTTACGTTATATTCGTCGTTAGTGGCCTTTAGAAAAGATATGTGTGCTAAAATTTAGTAAAAAATAAATTTACAAACAAAACTACAGATTTATTAATAAGCATAAACATAAATTATTTCTACTTCTTAACTCATATACACCTTTGAACAGAGAGTCCGTTCTTCAAAATGAACCCAGTCACTGATATATCATTACATAGTATAAAACAATCTACCCTACCGCGTCTGTCTGTCTGTCTGTTCTCGATAAACTGAAAAACTACTGAACGCATTTACATGCGATTTGCACCACTGTATAGAGTGATTCATGAGGAAGGTTTTAGTATATAATTTGTCAAAGATTTTTTTTATAATAAGGGCGGGACAACGTCTGCCAGGCCCGCTAGTTTCAGTATAAGCATAATATTAAATTAGCAGTAATTTATTTGAACTGACGTGTGGTGGTCGAATATTTAAAACTAGAGAAATATCCATTCGATATTCACTGAATTACGAAACCCGGACGTACCAATGATTTTTTCGGAATTCCTTCACATTTAGCCAGTGATATTATAACTAAAACACCTTTTTACTTATATCATTGTATTTACCTATTTAAATTATCACTGTCGGTCGATGCCGCACCCGCGGTGTTAAACGAATATTCTCGTAGTACCCCCATACATTAGATTAATACGTCACGGACTAGCATGAAGATTTAGGTCGTGCTAATGTAGGTATAACCAAGAATTAAATTTATTACAGGTTTTTCATATTACATGAAGCAATACAAAATGTACAAATTTCACGTGTCATAATAACTTTAGAGGTAATTAATTTCCATACAATAATTTCACATAATTTGCCCTCAAATAGAAAGTTTATCAAGACGCTTTAAAAAAAAAATCTAGCGGTGTGATATACGCATGTATAGAATACCTATCATAAATACAAACTGAGAATAACGATGAAAATAACATTGATATTGCCTTTTTAAATATAAAATTTAATTGGAGTAGTTATTACAATGAAAAAATGCTATACAACGCACAAAGACCTGGATGTATCGTGAGTTGTTTTTAATATAACCAATCATTAAGGTCGATTAATATCGCGGTAAATAGGTGCCCTCGAATGATACTATTAAATATGAAACGTTTTTAATTTTAAAACAATGTAAAATGGTTCAAAAAATCAAAGCATTGTTTCAAAATGCAAAAAAGGAACTGGTCTGATTATATTGGTCAGGCTGATACTGAGCGCCCACTCCCGGCCGCTATCCCACTACTGCCCGATACGGGGACTTTTGGCTGCTGGGTTTCCCCCCTGGCCCGGTTCGCCCCTCCTTAGTATAATACCTGCATCCCCCAGACTCCTCCGGGGGATCCATATTAATACCAGGCTTAGTGTGGACGTCCAGTCAACATGGGCCACTCAGCACCAGTGAGTCCCGACCTCAAACCATCCTCAGTGCCCGACCTCCGAGTAGCCGGATTACAGGAGACGCCACGCTCCCAGTCGAAAGTAAGTGTGAATTTATGCTTCTGCTTATAACTACTACGGTTCTAAATCAAGTCTAAGAATTAAATTAATTACTAAGATTTTTTATAAATATATATTTTGTGCCATATAAATTACTTAAACCTTATCACTAAAATAATATAAATATGTATATGTACACGTGACCCTATAAATCTTGGGTAAAAGTTGTAATTTTCATTAATCACAATTGTGAATCAGTGCACTCTATTGGCAGTATGAAGAACAAAGTTGACAAATACGTACTACATTTCATATTTTGTACAGCATAATCCACGCCTCATATATAAAATATTCTGTACCTAATATTGTTGCTATATTTATTAACTTTAAGTACATATTCAAAATTTAAAGAAATTGAATTCTCTTATCCTATATACATTACCATGTTTAGATGTTTACAGGGCTTAGACTATTTAATGAATGTTTGTTATTCATTTCTTAGTGTAGATACAAATTATGTACATATTGCGAATATAGTTTAAGATGCTATTTTTAAAAATAAGTCCAAAGTTTCCGATATTTACAGAGATAATTATTCAATGCTATTTGTATATTTGATGCTATAGTTTCAACCAGTTTCAACTCGCATCAAATCATAACTTTCGAATCGCGTCATCTAGTGAGTTTTATCTGTATCGTAACTTTTTTACGATTTACTATATATTTTTAAGTTGTAATAAAAGAGGTATGATGTGTACAGATTAAAAATAAAATAATTTTAACTGTATAAATTATATGTATTTTTTTATATACCATATATAGACAACTTTGACAAGCTGCAGCTGATAAGTGCTTCATAACAAATGAATGACACTTTTGTGTGTTTTGACTTGTCAATTTTTGAACTGAAAGCAACGGTAAACTTTTCTTTGATCAACGATAAACTTTAATATAAGCTGAGAATTAAAAACATTGATAACTTGAGTCGCATTTGAGTTCGCTATGGAAGAACTGCGAAATATTATCAGGTAAAAGTTTACTAAAGAAATTCTCTTGACTATCGGCTTCCATATTTGAACTTGCGCGCTATATTGTATTGATTTTTCTTCCCAAAATAAATTCGAACGATGTAAATAAATCATAATGCGGCCCTTTAGCATTTCATTCGTGTTTATTTGTTGAACGTTCCAATTTTTTAATAAAATTCCTTTGTGCAGTGGCAGCGTCGCAGACACAACTTGTGCTTCAAGCGTAAGCATAACGCCAATAAAGCCCAGATTAGGAAGATTTGTTGATAGTTATTCACCTGAACATCTGAATTTGACTCCGAAGCCAGTAAGTTATTATAGATTATATGAAATGTAGGTATTTTAAAAATTTAAATTCAAATGTCATTTTCATCATGTATTTTCAGCCAGCACTTTTGTAATAATATACATAGATACTACTAATATACATAGATAATTCCTTGTTTATTTCTATTCTAATGTAATTATAAATGATTTATTATAATTGTGTTTTTACATTTACAGAAGTCAAAACTTAATAACCCTTTGGTAAGGAATGAAAACCTACAGTTATATACACCTGAGAAACCAATTGACATTGAATTTAAAAGCAGGTATGTTATTACTAAATAATTATATATTGAATCAGTTAACTATCCATATATAACTAAAACAAAATTGGTATGAAGTGTAGTAAATTAATATTTGTTAATAAACTGTAAGAAATAAAGCATAATCCAATATCATAAATACAATACTCTATTTCATTCCATCTTAAAAATAAAAAGTTTTGCATGATTATTTCAAAATTAAGCAATTATTGTTTACTGTTGTCTGTATTATTTACTTCTTTGATGTGAGGCTGTTTGGTTTCAAAGGTTTTCAAAAGTGTAAGAAAAACAAATAAAATAAAAAACCATAGTTTGCTTACATCAAATTTATTGTTATTCTAACAGGACTGTCAAACCACAATCCAGATTTCGACATGTATTCAGGAGATGTTCATTTGAGGGCAACAGAAGTTTTCCGGGCCTGAACCATAGGACAATAGGGAATAGGATGGAATTAGAAATATCTACGAAATTGAAATCATCATTGGATGTTGTAAGAGGTAATGTTTTCTGAAGTTATTGATATTAAAAAAAATTGCCTTTCAAAAATTTAACTATGGAAACTTACCTCTTTGTCTCTTGAGGGATCAGGAAACATATACAATAATTAATAATAAACCATTTACAGAGTAAAATCATTATTTTTTCAGTTGATGGGCCAAATGGATTACGTTTCAATACATCAATTGTCACCAGTGATTTGGCTGGCTCTCCAGCCCAGTCACAAACAGATCGCTTACAACTATCTATCAATCCTAGCAAAGCTGTTTTCACTATTGAACCGAATACTACAAAGGTAACATTAATTGCTTGATGTATCTATCTTTTAAGGTTCTAGCCAGTATTAACAATATCAATGCGTGAAAAATGTTTTTATGAATTATATGCAGTTATTTGTATAAATATACATTAAACCTACAATGAGATATGCTTCATACTGTAGTAAACTAGCGGGCCCGGCGGATGTCATTCCAACCTGATAAAAAAAAAACCTTAACAAATTGTATACCTACACCTTCCTCATGAATCACTTTATCTACAGGTTAAAAGCACATGGAAATCTGCTCAGTAATTTTTGAGTTTATCATAAACAGACATGTCAGAAGACTTTGTTTTATAATATTAATGAAGGTGTATAAAAACTTGTTGCATAATTCCGAAGAAATAATAGTACACACAGGCAGACACAGAAAGGGACTTTGAATTGTAACATTTATAATATTAATTGATACATTTAAAAATTATAAAATATATCTACATATTAATCAATTAAAATAATGAATGGAAAAATAATTACTGGATAAAAAATGCATGCAGAGTCATGACCACAGCATATTTACTATGTTATACTCCTTCGTTACAGATATTGATAGTAAACAACAAAGCCTGTTCATTATTAGGCTATTCATCAGGGGAATTATGTGGTTTTCGTTTTTCTGATCTTGTCCGACAAGGAAATTGCAAAGCAATCAATTTCCAAGGTCCCGAAGAAGGAGATATTCCTGAAGATGGTACTGCTGTATTGCTAAGTGGAAAGGTATTAGTAAAATTGTTAATAATTGTTTTTGAACAAGTAAAAATCTGTTCAAATGATAATAATTTCATATATGTAAACACAAATAGGTATTACATTGATTATCATTATTTTAAATTTATATGAATATAATTGAGTGTATGTGCTTGGCTGAATTGAGTTTAAACAGTTTTTACTGCCAGGTATAAAACTTTTAAAATCATTATTTATGCTACATGGGCAATATTTTATCAGTATTGGGGCTCTTATTATTATGGTAATATAATTTAACTTGTATCAAGTCATCAATGGATACTAGGGTATATATAAATGTAAATTTAATAGTATAAAATTTAATTATATTGTAATAAATTATGTCTATAGGTCGTAGAGCTGTTATGTAAAGATGGTAGTGGAGTTCTTCTTTCACTTTGGATAAGACAGTTGGACAACGACGGTCCTTGCTTGGTGGTTGCAGAGCCTGTTAATTGTAAAAATGCTGTGGTGAGATATATTCTGATAATTACATGAGTTTATATAAAATACTGAATTGAATTAAATTGTTCTAGGGTTTGATTATGGATATATTTTTATAGGTCTTTTTCGAATACACGGTACAAGAAAAGAGTGATTACACTTGTGTGATAGCAACATTACAATTGATGCTACTGCAATTAATCGATAGTGTCAATATAACCACATTTCCAGTTCTTGACAATGATTTTTAAAACATCTTTGCATCTGGTTGTATACTTTAAATCAGTGTTTCAGGGAGTCGTGAAGCTTCTATAGCAGAGTTGCAAAAACTTGGGAAAGCTGCTGCAGTTTGCTGCTGCAGCAAAAACAATAAAGTTTAAAAAGATTTATTAGGAAATATGTTAATTAAATGACATAATCATTTATATCAAATAAACAAATATAACTTACTAGCTGACACGGCCATGCGTTGCTGAGGCTTCATTATTATATCATTAAATATTGATAAGAATTCATATTTGTTGTTCATAATCATATTGTTGGTCATCCAATAAACATCAGTTAACGAACTAATACACAGCGAAACTCTCAAAAGGAAAAACCCCCGATTTTGAATCATTCTTCATTGGTGCTCTGCTCTTATTGGTCTTAGTGTGGTTCCTATAGCCTTCCTCGATAAATGAGCTCTCTAACACTGAAAGAATTTTTCAAATCTGACCAGTACTTCCTGAGATTACCTCCTACAACCTCACAAACTTTACCTCTTTATAATATTAGTATAGATGAGATCTCTTCCATCTTCAATATTTGTATGAAATTAACAAAAAATAAAATTAAACTTATGAGAACTCTTAATGAGAAAGTTGCGCTTGTTTTTCATTTTCTTACTTTTTATTTGGGCCATTGATGAAAATGTCAACTCGCACAAGTTCGAGGTGGCAAATGGAATCAAACACTTTAAAATCTCTATTATTAATTCTGGGTATTCTGATATCCTTTTTAACCAAAAGGTATCCAAATCGACAGACCTATATTTTAATTACAACATCCCATCGGCAGATAAATCCAGCAGATTTTCTTTGATCTTGGGTGGCCTAATTTGGCTCATTTGCCCGGTATTATTCAATATCTCTTGCATTGAGAAGTAATGACACAGTTCTGCTTTCAACTTTTCTAACACCATTTTCATACCCGGTATAAATTCCTAGATGTTTATCTCATGTCATGCGACTTCTTCAATAAAAGACTGTGTCAAAGAAAATGAATCAAAGTGGTTTTGATCGATGACCACAAGTCAATTTTGTTTGTAAAGCCATGGATTTTGTCTTATCCGAACCCTAATGATGAACATTAATAAATATGTTGGATTGAATATTTGTCACAAAATAAAATACATGAAAAAATGCTAGGAGAGGGGGGTTCCCGAAATATTTCTTTATATTAAAAGGGCCATATCATGAAAAAGGTTGAAAAACACTGCTTTAAATTATTTAAAAAAAAACTTTTAGTATATTTGAACTAAATATTTTGACTAAATTTATTTGGTTTCTTGTGGTTGAAAAGTTAATATAATTGAAATCCATTTATTTTCTTAACCTAGTCATAACTAAATAGAGCCGACATAACATTCCTCTTCCACTCTATCAGCTATCATCTTAGTATTGACACATATAATACTCAACAAAATCCAATCATACCTACTGTTGTCTTCTTCTACACTTATATCCATGCCTCTTCATTAACCTGATAAAAAAAAATTGCCATTTTTTTTCTTAAAATCCACACTAAAATATCTTCATGGAAATAAAATTGACGCCTGTGAAAACCAGTTTTGATATTAATATTTAGAAGTCACGCACTGAGTAATTTCATTTTCCATATAAAAAACATAGAGAATTTCTATTTTTTTTAGAATTTTGTATTCTACAAACCAATAATCAAATTGTAATAAGCGATATCTTATAAAAGTGTATTGCCTTGTAAAATGTCTCATATTTTTCTATAAACAGGCTTGTTCAAAAGTTATTCAAACTGAAAATTAGTTTTACTCTTCATTAGTTATATGACTTTTCATATAATTGGCTTCAATAGTAGATTTGCCAACCCAAATAGATACGATAACTGCTACTTACGCAGATGATACAGCCATCCTATCGGTACATGAGAATCCTGTAACAGCAACAGATAACCTTCAGAGTAATCTATTGAAAGTGGAGGAATGGTTGAATAAATGGCGCATCAAAGTAAATGAAAACAAATCTGTTCATGTGACATTCAGCCTCAGAAGACAAACTTGTATGCCCATAATCCTAAACAATAACATCATACCTCAAGCTGAACACGTTAAATACCTGGGTATGTATTTAGATCGGCGTTTTAATTGGCGAAAACACATTTGGACCAAACGTAAACAGCTTAACACGAAATTAAGGAGCATGTATTGGTTATTGGTACTTAAATCAAAGCTCTCACCTGCCTGTAAATGTACAATATACAAAGCCATCTTGAAACCAATTTGGACATATGGCATCCAACTCTGGGGTACAGCCAAAAATAGCAATATAGAAATTCTAGAACGATTTCAATCTAAAACAATATGCAACATGATGAGCATCCCATACTACATAAATAACAGATACATCTATATGGATCTGAATATTAAAACTGTTAAACAAGAAGATGCTGAATTCAGTAAAAAATATCAAAGTAGGCTATCCAAACATATTAATATACTGGCATCGAAACTGGAAGGTGAAGGGAGCATCGTGTACAGTCGGCTAAAGAGGTTCAGTGTTTCCAACCTGAAATCTAGAGTGTAGCAATACTCACATCATGAAAAATAGTAGACTCTGTAGGGTCTCTATACAACATGCAAATATTTTATTTTAAATCCAACCCTGGCTCTCACATTGGAATGGCTTATTGTTCCTAGTACAAATGAACAGATTGCCATGTTACAGTAAAGATAGGAGAAAAAAAAATAGCCATCAGTTGGATAATCAATTCTATGTAATCGCTTTAATTATCTAGTAAATTTAAAAAAAGTTTAATAAATATAATGATTTCCAGTTAACAATAGATGCAGACAGTGGTATAGTCGTGGGATGCGATGGTACAGATGTTGCCGCATTATTTGGAGCTGAATCCTCTGAAAAGTTAATCGGTGTGCCGATAACATCACTCATACCGTCCATACGTTTACCAAGTCACGACGCTCCTATATCCAAAAGTGTTTCTAAACAAAAAGCCACAGGTACACTCATTCTACTCGAAATCATCTATTATTATTAACTAGCTATAGAAAAAAAAACATGTGTTCCATTCACACACGGTACAAAATAAATGTAACCTTATAATAATTATAAAATATTCATATACGAAGTATGTGAACAATACACAACACTAGTTATGATCTATTTTCCCAAGGTTTCGTAATACGCCGTCGCGTATTCACATGTAATGAGAAACACTGTATAATGTATTCTATCTCATTCTCTCACACATGAGATCCTATAAAGCTGTACTTTTATCTCTTTTTAACATCCCTTTTGTGTTACATCAAGCTTCAAATCACAATGGTGCTAATTTTCATTTAAAAAGTTGTGCAGACATGTCAATTTGTGTTGAGTACTATTATACTATCTATACATATAATAAGAATGTTAATCTAACGTGTCTGTAATTTTACGATTTTCGTGAAAAAAAATTGTTGCAGGTGTCTAGAAATAAGTAATAGAATACATTTCAATAATTTTTAGAAATGTCTGTCTGTCTGTTTGTATGAACACGAATCACTGCTAAAGTACTGGGTTCACAATAAACCTTCATCAAGAAAATCGTAAAGCATATCCTCGAGAGTAACTCAACTCAAAAGTTATTGTGGTTTTAATGACGACGCGGCGTAGGTACGAGAGAAAAGTAGACACGTAAATAGACTTAATACATTCAGGTGACTGTATTAATCACTGTTTTTTACATAAGCTTCCACGCAGATAAAGTCGTGGGCATAGCTAGTACTAAATAATCTTAGGTTTTATATAGTCTAAACACCTTACTAGATAAACGCGAAAAGCAATACTTTAACAAATAATACATTTTCTCCAAATCAATAGAGTTGTTTCCAAGAAACCTATTCATATTGACAATAGAAAAACTGAGATGAAACATAATTACTTACATTCTTTTTAGATATAAAGTATTTTTACTTTAAACTGTTGTATTATGTATTCATTATACAATAACGTTCATAGGTAGAACATTAGACGGAGGCTGCTTTCCTTTATGTCTGTGGATACTAAAACCAGATAATGTGGATAATTCATTGTGGCAATCCATGAAAACGAATAAGGATCGAAATCTACTTGAAGTTAACGTTAGGGTAAGACGTTATTTCTATTTTTAAGAAAACATAAAAGTAATATTCTTATGATGTAGAGAAATGTTGTGCGCAGTTATTTGTATTAATGTGGCAGTATATTTGCATAAAATATATATAAATAAAATTACAGGTTGTCGTTGTATGCACACATCTAATAAAATTACTACTGGATATATTTATTTTTTTATATCTATGACACTTTCTAAAAAAATCATTGTCTTCAATTAATGTAATGTAAAGGGGGGGGACGTGTCGCGATACAGCGCTTATGTTTTGGGACCTCAGAGATTTTGGGCCCACTCTTTTCTTATCTCTTATTACAGCTTTAAGGAACTACGATTTTTATTAGAACTAAACTTTAAACGGAGTGTGTTTTCTAGTCATGGAAAAGTCTAGTCAGTGGCAAGCGATGTAGTGCGCATGCGCAGGAGAGGGTACATAAATATATACAAAACATCTATAAAATTTCTTTATAAACAGAGCAGTTATGCTCTAATTTTTTACTGCGCATTCTCCTCTATAGATAAAATATATTGGAAAGATAACAAACAACGCAGACAAAGTCGCAAGTATCAGCTACTATATGATTATATAAATTCATAGGTAACATACAATGTGAGTGGTCTATTAGTGGTAGACGAAGCCGGGATCATAACCGCGTGTAATCACCATTTCGCGATGCTGACTTTTGGCAAACCTCACTCGGAAGTGGTCGGCCATCACATCGATGACGTCATACAAAACTTTTGCCGTGAAGCTGATATTGTGAAGGTTCCCGATAGAGCGAGAAATATGACTCTCTCGCCTCTCAATCGTGATGAGGATGATGATGGTTCAGGTATTTTATTTTCTGTTTGATTTGTAATCTATTTGTTCTATTCTGTGTGTTAACTTTCATTACTTGCCCAAAAAATCTCAAATATGTGTTTTGGTCAAAATTTTTTGGTCAAACTTGCTTATGTAGCAGTCCAGATTTATATGGGCTGTCCAAATTCCCTCTGCTATTTTATTTTCTTTTATTTACCTATTTTTCTATTCTACGTAGCTTCATTACTTCCCAAAAAATCTCAAATACATGTTTTGGTCTAAATTTTTTGGTCAAACTTGCTTATGTAGCAGTCCAGATTTACATGGGAGAAGACACGTATGAACATGATTCAGGTATTATATTGTTTCCTTTACTAATTTATTTTCTGTTTGATTTGGACTTAATTTGTTCTATTGCATATGTTAACTTTCATTACTTGTGCAAAAAATTCTCAAATATGTTTATTTGTTTCCAATGCTTACATTTTTTTGGCCAGTTACTTATAAATAGTCTAGATTTAGATGGCAGGAGATATGTTTGAAAAAGCACTAAAACAACTAATATCTAGTACATGTTGAAACACGTTATATGATTATTTTTAAAGATAAGCATAGTGTGTATAATGTCTCTGCCAGGGTTTTGGGACTAATGTCGGCTTTTCCCCCGATTCGGCGGAATAAACCTGCAATTGAATATTTCACGGCCTTTGCAATAATGTACTGAAATTCATTAATTTCAGGTTCAGAAACCGATGATGACTCCTGTGAAGCGTTTAACGGTAGTCAAAAATCCGCTTGCACGTCCCTGAACGTACAACCGTCAATATTATCGACCACTAGAGAAAAATCATCCAGTGCGCTCTGTTTGGACAAATCATGCAGCATCATCACTCACACACCGACACCAACACAAGACATGGTCTCCAGTATCAGCACTACGGAACAAAGAAACGACATGTCCGCTGTACCCGATGTCACCTCCGGAATGTCAGGAATTTCCATCGATGATGAGAACTACTGCCAGAGTAGTATTTCGAAATCTCGCTCAGAGAATATTCTCCGTTCAGAGCACAGCAATCCTATCAAGATACCGACCAAACCCTCTGAGAGGTCCGATTCAATATATTACACCTCTCAGCACTCCCAAGAGGTGACTCCAACAGGTAGTACCCCCAGAGTACGTTTAAACGATCCTTCACTACGGCTCTCGTTCGATTCGAGCAAATACAGATCGGTTAAAGTGAACTTGCCCGGACAAGTCAGAGACGATAGAACAAGCCTGTCCATAGACTTTTGTGATTCGAATGAAACAAGTGCAGATTTCTTGACCCCTATAAACGAGATGCCTCCACCTGGGTGCGAGATAGAGGATTTACCGAAACACAACGGGAATGAAAGTGTCGATAGTTTCAGTAATGATATCGATTTGGAAACACAGACTGAGTCCGCTCCGAGAAAGAAATATGAAGGTGAGTTGAGTTCCTTTTTTTACTTTATAAGTTTTAACATATCACTACAATCTCACATTGTGTTAAATGTCTATGAGGTCTAAAATGAAGCTGGTTTTAAAATGCTGCTGTTAGAATACACCTACAATTGCTTAGAGAAAGATTTTCTACTTGAGAGTAATAGATAGCGATCTTAAGAGGAGCTCTAACGCCATGTTGTGGCTTTATCAAAATGTTTTCGTGTAACCGAAGGTCCATCTTATCACGAGATACAAGCTAAGGCCATTTGACCTAGTGTCTGATCACAATGCCCCTGAACCAATATTATTTTAAAAGCCAATGAATTTATTAAATGTTTTTATGTATACATTTTTTTCGATTTATCTTATCCTCTGAGATATTCGATTCGTACGACAAATTTAGTTGTACATCCAACCCTTTGTGGTTAATAAAAACTTTCATATTTATAATGTACTTGCTAACTTTGTTCGCGCTAATGTGATGTCCTATGAAAACATCGACACGTTCCAATTACACTTTTTACATTTTTCATTGTACTTTTAACATTACAATTTAGTAATGTTATGTAGGTTAAATTAGTCTTTGTAAACTCTTATAATTATGAACTGTGTAGTTGTATTAAAAAAATATGTTAAACAATAAATAATAATAATATGTTAATATGTCTCTCGGTAGTCGCCGTTGTTTTTGGATTATACTGTGCTCACCATCAGGCACAGTACAGTCACTTTGCTGAGGTACGATAAAAAAAAACACGATGGGGTCTCTTTCCGGCACTTTTAGGATATTTTGCTAACATATTGTTGTGTTTCAAAGTTGAATATATTATTTTTGATTATAATTTGGTGAGATCATTGCATTGAAATAATATGTCCAGACGAGCCCCCGGAGACCCCGTACGCAGGGAAGCGGCTGACGAGCCGCTACGCGCTGACGTCGACCCCGCAGCACGGTTTCTCGAGTGCGATGGGGGGTGTGGGGGGCGCGGGGGGTGCGGTGCGGCGGTGCGAGTGCGCGACGCGGTGCCTGTGCGCTCGCGCCGACGGCACCTACCGCGGCCTCGTGCTGCACAGGGACGGAACCGAACTCAGTACGTTTTTTTTTTTTTTTACTTTATTTGTGGCAACCAGTCTTCTTGTAGACTATTACTGCCATTGTCAAGTGAGTATCGATATTACAAGTTTCTTGATATAATTTCAATGAAGTAACAAGATGATAGCCATCTTGTTAGAACTTTCCATGGAGTTTTTGTGGCATCTCAGAATTCATGGTCCATGGTATTATTTTCCATTCACTTCACTTATGCACAATAAACAAACTATATTACATAAAACACCACCAATTTTACACAATATATAGTCAAGTAACACAAGATTATGAATAAAAAATAAAATCCACTACATAACAGACCAAAATCCCGCCAAAAACTCCCTCAGTACGTTAACTATACAATAACATACATCTCATGACTTCGATTTTTGTAATTAATTTTAATCATTTAACTCTTTGCATTCGAGGGCTCCGGAGCAGAGCCATTTAAAATGTTGGTGACAAATGACTGTCGCGGCTTGCGGATTGTTATGCTCTCGATAACCGCAAATAATCGCGAATTCGAATTGCTGGTAATACAAATGAAAAAAATGAGTGCGTGTAAATGTCACACGCGATTGAATTAAAACTATTAAATATATTTGATTTTGTCAATAAACAGTTTAAAAACAAATCAATCAAAATTTTTTGAAAATAAAAGATAAAAATAATAAAAATGATTAAAATAAATAATAATCATACGATAAAATTGATTATTTATATATGGGAGCGCGACCGTGCTTCCATCTCCGTTCAATGTAAGTAAGTAACAAATTAAATCAAACCTTCATTATCTGTAGTGCCATCTATCAGCTAATTCGGAACTAAAATAACATAGGAAATATTATTAGCTACTCTTTATTATAAAGTAAATAAAATATAGAAAAGTACGAACAGATTACTATGGTAAGTATCGAATTAAATTAATTATGATTTAATACAAGTTTTGGTTATGTTTACCGGATGGTACAGAAACGTGACGCCATATTGCCGTAACGGACTTCCGTTGCATCGTCGTCCAGTTACTTCCTAGTCGAGCCTAAAGAAGTTTTACCTCAAAAACTTCGAGTGCAAAGCATTAAAATATGACTTTTATAATATGTTTATTGACTAAAATGATATTCAAATGATTTAAACCAGCTATACTCAACCTGCGGCCCGCCAGGTCTTTGTACTTGGCCCACCCTATTATACTTTATTTTCAATTATATTAAATAGATCCCAGATAACCCGACCGCAATGCGTTCCTTATGATATAAGGGTTATACCAACCTTATTTTATTGGACAACCATTTTTCACTACATTAATACATGGTTAATTTGAAATTACCTTTTTTTTATGTGATACCTAAATATTTGTAATTTGCGGCCCGCGACACTCTTGAGTGAAACGTGTTTGTGGCCCGTTTAAAAAAAGGTTGATTTAAATGGACTTATCATCTACTTCCGATACCGCTACAACACGTCCGAGACGTGACCGGAACATTAACACTGTCACTGTATTAGAGAGTTCGACCTATAAAAGGCAAGATGTCGTTGATCTGCAAGCACTTCTATGTCGAGGCTATTGTAAGGCGAAGCTCTGCTCGGATATATAGTCACAGTGTTAATTGGTTTCTCTGACTGACCGACTATACGTTGTTTGTAACATACGTTATTCCAATCTCATCAATAAATAACTTCACTATTTTTTGATGATTCCTTTATTAATTTGATTTATCCATACATCCAACTCTTGAACTCTATTGTACGGTTACGTACATTGCATGTCGCCCTACTTATTATGTGCGCATCAGCACAACTGAATTAAAATTATATTTATTAAATACTTGGATTGTTAGTCGCATTCAAGCATGCAGTTAAGTTATATAACAACACCATTGTAACAATAATATAAAATAAAGTAATTGTGACCTAACAAACAAATTTATTCTCGCAAACGAGCACCCCATTAACATATATAAGGCAAGAACTTGCTCCTGACCACTAACCTGTTATATATCTTCTATATATAATTAAGACAATGGCAAATCTACTAGAAGATTGGTTGCCAAAAATAAAACTAAAAAAATTAGAAAAATTAAACAGTTAACTAATTTTTTTTTACTTTCATTTGTTTAGTAGATATTCGTCTTTCAAATCTACACCCGCTTTATTGGCTCTTCTACATTAATAAAGAACCTCTTTATGCATGGCCTTATTACACCTAAATGAAATTTCAATAAAACAAGCAATGAAAAATTTCATCCCTATTTTACACACTCAGGGGATAAAGTGGGGCAAACGCTGATATAGGTATTTATTTATCTTTATAACACTTCCCTGTTTGTGATAAATTTAAAAGTCAATTGATGATATTTTTTTATTACTTATAGATGTTCTATACACGGTATCCAGTATGCAGCTAGCAAATGGCAGCCGAGTCAGATGTATATGGCTCGGTGTCCAGTTAGAAGATCCTCCAAGACATACAACACTGGCCTCCAGTGTTACTTCTACAGCTGATAACTCGCTTGTGCTCGTGAGTATATTCAATATGCTAATAGATTATACATTTAATAATACTGTAATCTACATTGATAATAATAGAATATTTAATTTAAGTAATGAAATATTAAAAAAAGCTTTTAAACAATTTGAAGCGATAGCGGCTCAATTGGTATCGTCTTCGGACACTGCTTCGATTGATATAGGTTCGAGTCCTTGCCACTGAGTTGGAACTATCGAAAAACGTGATAACATCATGTTGGTATGTTTTAGGGATGAACGATATTCATCGATGGTGAATAAATATCGATGTGTAGCTGCAAAACATCGATGTTTTGATTTCTGTAACATCGATACATCAATGTTATGAGAATAAAATATCGAAATGTCAAAATATTCTTTAGGGCCATCTAGCGTTGCATGTATTAGCTAGGAACTAGATAGCTTACAATTTCAACTATTCTTCATTAGATGATATTGATCAACGTAATCGAAGTAAGCCGTACGAATAGTTATTTCTTCTTTGCATTTCCTAAAGGAAAAAGGGAAAGAGACAGCTTCAGAAAGGCTTTTTTCCAAAGCTGGCCAACTCATGTACCAGCAATGGAACAGACCAAAGGGAAAACACTTGACAAAGTAATTTTTTTTTACAGAGAGTGCCCAAAAATACTGGCAATGTTACATTCTTGTATTTTATCATCGATAACAATAACACATTTAATAAATAGAACATACAGTTTTATTTGCCACCGTCTTCAGTGTTACGATGTTTTGCTATCGATGTTTATCGTACATCTATACTATTTAGCCCTAGTATGATTCTTTTAAAGTCCATCCGGCTATGGCTATAAATGTGTTCCGGCAACTGCACTTGAGAGCCACCCCTCTAGGTTCAGCGTGTTTACTATCTTAGACCACGTCGCCATTTAATATCAGATAAGATTGTGATCAAACGTTATAAACCTGTAAAGTATAAAAAAATCAATTTTCAAATATATAAAAGGGTAATCTGTAAATATAAAGTTTTTATAGCTTATATGTAGTATTTGAAGTTAACTAAATCAGCCGGGTGTAAATGTTGTTGAAAAGTATTGGGATTTTTATTATAAACTTTGTTTCGTACCTCCTATAACTGAAGCTCATAAAAATTATAATTACTATATAGTTCATCTGTGACTTATATTATGTTCTGTCGACGTTGTCAGCAAGCAGTCTCCTCATTACATGCATTTCTTCTTTTGTTTTGGTATTGTAGAAGCATTTGCCAGTGTCATGATATGCATTTACTGTGAGGAATATGGTGACTGAAACATCCTCGGTGTTATTACCAAAAAGTTTAATACGTATTGAATACTTGCTTTAAAAAGGTTTCGAATTAAATGCACCGCGGTCGCCCGATGCAAGTTTGCGTTATCCATTTTCGCAAGTCTAACCTAACGTAACCAAAGCGAGACAAAAAAGCAAGATGGCGAACATTCAGCGACCGCGGTGCATTTAATTCGAAACCTTTTTAAAGTACGTATTCAATACGTATTTAACTTTTTTGTAATAACACCGCCTATGTTTAATTTTAGCAGTTATTATATGGAATATCTGAACAATCCCCAATTAATATGTATTTCTCTATAGGGAAATAAGTCTGCAAGTAGTAGACCTCAGTCAATGTCGTTAATGAGCCAGTATGGGGATGAACAAATCTCTGGAGACTTCAATAAACATTACGTCACTCTCAAACAGATAGGTGAGTTATAACTATTGATAACAAATATAATATTTTAAACCTACCTTACTTATTTAAGAAAATTACAACATTTTAAAAACTAGCGGTACCCGCGACTCCATCCGTGTGGAACCTAATGTAAAAAAACAGTGACTAATAAAATCATCTCAATATATTAAGTCAATTTACTTATATTCCTTTTTCTCGTACTTACGTCGCGTTATCATTAAAATTACAATAACTTTTGATAGAGTGAACCGATTTTAATGAAACTTTAGACTAAATATTACTCGAGGATATGCTGTATGATTTTCTTGGTGATATTTTGTATTTGAACGAAGTATTTTAGTAGTTATGCGTGTCCAACAAACAGACAGACATTTCTAAAAATGATTGAAATATATTTTATTACGTATTCCAAGAAAACTGCAACAATTATTTTCACTATAAAGTACAAACTCGTAAGATTTACTTTCTTATTATTTGTATAGATATAGAAGATTATTTACCTGCTCTGGCTTCGTACGTGTGTAGTAAAGAAGAAAGTAAAATCAAATCTTCCTTTTATAGGAATATAAATAAAATGTAAATTAAATGGGAACTAAACAACATACAATGTTGTAGGTAAAGGTGCTTACGGTTGTGTGAAAATGGCATATCGGCGTTCAGACCGACTGTTGACTGTCGCAAAGTTCATACTTAAAGAGAAGGTTGGCGCACAGTTTTGGGTCGATGGACCTGATGGTCGAAGGGTTCCTCTCGAGCTCAGCTTACTTCTTACACTCAAACATCCTAATATAGTAAGCATTAATTACCTATTTATTATTTTTCCAGCAATTATAAATTGATGTCATAAATCACAGTTTCGTATTTCATTAGAATTCTAGTATTTTACAAATTACTTAGGTGTCATTCATAAAATACGTTCGAACATAAAGTGGGAGGTCACAGTGGGCTTACTGTGACAAGGTGGTCGGAGAGTTTAAAGAAACGTGTTGTTCACAGTTCACCAAACAACATTGTAAATTGTTATTTTTTTGTTACAGTAGGAAATCCCTCGTTTCATGTTTGTAAATATATGATTATTTTTACGTATACATTTCCGCCATAATGACTTAATAACTTGTTATGCTTACTCAAGTTTTGTCTATTTTCCGTTTGAAATTGTCGAAATTTGTGTATTATTAAACGTTACTTACCATGTAAGGAGAAAATCTATTATTCGTGTCGGGTCGCAGAAAATATGTCAAAGTTACTAATGTGGGGGGAGGGGGTTTAAAAGGGTATAATTATACGTGACATATTTTATGAACAGTCCCTCGTAGTGTAAATTATTTATCATCCAGGTGAGTGTTCTGGATGTTTACGAGAATGACAAATATTTCCAAATGGTGATGGAGAAGCACGGCGCCGGTATGGATTTATTTGAATTTATTGAGCGCAGACCGAGACTAGATGAGCTGTTACTGAGTTATATCTTTAGACAGGTACTGTTAATGTATATTTTTTGTACTTAATGTAAGAAAGAGTTTACTTTATTGTTATATTATTCTAAAGATTTAAAATAAGATATTATCGCACTTGATAAATCTTAATTTTTAAAGTGTTTGTGGAAATCCAATGAAAATTGTAACTATTCATAATTTTACTTCATATTATCTATGAATATGTAAAAAATATCTTGTATCGTGATGATTTTATTTTAGCACATTAATAGACTATAGAAATATATGAAGAACTTTATGATGCCCTCATTGACGTTCGAAATTCGCAACTCTAAACGCTGGCTGGTTGCTTATCCATACGCTCTAAAACCTAATAAAATAGTCACAACCATAAGGTTTTTCTGAACCTACAATATGCGTACATTAGCGTTGCAGAATTAGTCACTCGTACGGTATTCCCTCAGAACTATGACATGGGTCTCTTCAAAAAGGGATTGAAACACTCTCTTCTATACCGGCAACGCAACAGTTATACCCCCAGTAGTGCAATTGACCATATGCGACGGTATCCATTTACCATCAGATGGGCCGTCTGCTTGTTTGCTGCCCTTGGGCATAAAAAAATACTATACATACATTCAGACTCTACTCGACTACATCTTTGTTCAAATGAACGAAGGAAACACTAACAATATGTATACCTAGGCAGTGAGTGTCTTGAGGGTTTTATTCTTTACTAGCGGGCCCGGCAGACATTGTCCCGCCCTGATTATAAAAAAAAACCTTGACAAATTATGTACTAAAACATTCCTCATTAATCACTATATCCACTGGTCAAATCCGCATGAAAATCCGTTCAGTAGTTTTTGAGTTTATCGCGAATAGACAGACAGACGCGGCAGGGGACTTTGTTTTATACTATGTAATTATAATGATATGGGTCGCAATAATGTTTCTTATTATTTAAAATACATCAAAAATAATTATGAAATCAGATAGGACAAGCAGTGGAATACCTACACTCTCTCAATATTCTACACCGTGACATCAAAGATGAGAATGTTATAATCGACAACAAGTTCCATGTGAAACTTATCGACTTTGGTTCAGCAACATTTATGAGCAAGGACACGCTGTTCTCTACATTCTACGGCACCACAGAATATTGTAGCCCGGAAGTTTTAGCGGGAAATAAGTGAGTAAAATATATTTAGGAATTATACTTTATAGAATACATTTACACTTAATAATTTGTGTCAAGTACATTTTGATCCTTTGTATTTAACCAATTTTCTTTATTTTTATTTTTTTAGTATATATTATTAAAATTTTATCAAGAAAAAAAATGGTAATAGTTCGTTTTTTCCCTAAGTTAGAAAATTAAAGAAGAGTGGTCGATATTTGGTCGATTTATTAGACAATCAATAGTCTGAATAAGTATTGAACTCATAATATTTAAAAGTTAATAGTCTGTAAATAATTAATTATAAATGATGTTTTAATACAATAGTAACTAAGCAATGAACACATCAACTAGTATTTTCATTTCATTGTACAAAGGAAAAAACACTAATATTATTTTTCATAAAAGAAAACGCTTTCAAAATAAATTTAATATAAACCAGGTACATATTTACTTTCTTTGTTATTAATATGTCATGTAGCCGCTAAGTTATTAAGGGAATTTATGAAAAGTAACCAATGTTAATAATAAAGCTTGTCCAGAAATAAAAAAAAATGTCAATGGGCATTACACGCCTGACATTCTTTGTTAATTCGAAATGTGCATTCAATTATTCTATTATTTTTTTTATCATAATATGTGTTAAGTAATTGAATGAATCCTTAAGATAATTAATGTATTAGGAATAAGTAAACGAGTCAACAATTATAAATGTGATCAATTTAGATAACTGACTATGGTGTGACATGTTTTGTTAACTTCACGTGATCATTCAACTAATCCCTTGCAGTAGGAGTTGACTGGTAAAAATCGTCACGTAAGAAAAAAGCGTTATTTTTCTTACATGCTAGTTTCTCTTTCTCTGCCTCTTTCTGTTGTATACGAATGTGTGTGCGTACGAGTATCGAAATTAGAGCAGGGAGTACCATGCACTGCTTGTTTATATAACCTTGATACTGAACGTATGAAATGTCATTAATACTTATTTTAATGTACCATTTTTACATACGATATACCAGGTGAATGTATAGACAGTAGTGATATTTATGGACGACACTCTGCACTTGATTTTCGTTCTAAATCAATAAAAAAAATAGGTGCTTTATATTTGACCTAATTATCTAGAAACAACAGACATTTTACTCAATCCTCTAAGCGTCTATGTTAAAGCACAGTGTCAAAGATCGTCTGCTGAAGTGAAAATGAAGTCAACCAACTAACAAAGGATAATTTTTCGAAGTTTGAACGAAACCAAAGGGTTTATTGTCAGTTTTATTATCGAAAGTTATTAACTCCGGGTAGCCGCTCGCAGGTTTTATTATCGGTCATTCAACCAAGTTTTATTTCATGTTATTATCCATACTTTTGAAATTTCTATAACAAACTTAACCTAAGGTTCTAAGGTTAGTATTTGTTTTGATATTATTATTTTATGCCTTAAATGTGACCATAAAGTATCATATAATAGAATACTGCGAGTGTCTAACCTTTCACCTGATATAATGACTATTTAATATATAAATATTTTACCTAAAATATAAAATTTTACTTTTCGATTTGATTCCTTACTTTCTATTAAGCCGCTGGATTATCTAAAGCTATACGGGTTTAAGCTCCTTGCAAACGAATGTAGACCTTATAATGCATTGATCAACAGACTATTGGTAGCATAAGTTTAAAAAAATATCGTATTTATTAGAAAATTTGAAAATCTTGATCAATATCAAATTATCTAATATAAAATTTTAATTTAAAAGTTGCCTAGATATTTAAAAGCATGACCCTTAATTTTGAAATCTGGGTCTCAAAAAATCAGCCGAGGGGTTGTGGAACTTGTATCCTGGCGAGGCTCCCCTGAGTACACATTTCATATACTAGCTGACCTACTACTACCTACCTACCGACCTACTAGCTGTGGCCACTTCGTTGGGCGGTAAACATTTATAAAAAACTACTTTTTGTGACTTAAATATAAAAGTAAGTCATATGCTGTCGGTAACTTTTTGTAGGCACTATCACGCTCTAGAACTCAATCATAAGCTCGTTAAGGCAGCGTTCGTAAGAAACGTTTTCGTTCGACCGTTTTTTCTCCGACTTACTTTGCAAATCCGACTTCCACAAAAAAACCTTTAATTTTTCGGGTTAATATATAACCTATGACATTCACAAGTAACGTGGCTTTCTATTGGTTAAAGAATTTTCAAAATTGGTTTAGTAGATCCAGATATTACCCCATATAACGTCACAAACTCACAAACTTTATATACTCTTGATAATATTAATATAAATTATTGTAATCAAGTTATTGAACTTATCTATTATGATAATTTATTATATTATTTACCGGAGCATGAGTCCGGAAACAGACACACTGGCGTACTTTGTTAGTTCGACACATTATTCATAATTTCTTATTCATGTGTGTTATTGCTAAGAAGTCATTACACTCGTAGATAACTGATGCATTTTTAACAGATATGCGGGTCCGGAGTTAGAAATGTGGTCAATGGGTATAACACTCTATGTGCTGACATTCTTTGTTAACCCATTCTCTGACATTGAAGATACTATTCAAGGACCCTTGAGTTTTCCACAGATCATTTCTGAAGGTATTCTGATTGTCTCATTTTATAAAAGTATAATTATGTATTCCCTACATGACATGTACCTAATGAGAAAATATTTTTGACAGATTTAGAACAACTTCTTCGGTGGATGCTGTGCAAGGAGCCGGCCAACAGATGTACGGTTCCACAACTGATGTCTCATCCTTGGATCAAGCAGCCCGTACTCATCTCAAATTATGTCTTCCATGAAATCATCGATTGCGGTAAACACGTTTTCCTTTAAGTTGTATTTATGGGCATAGGGAATATCGATGATAGGACCTGGGAATAGGGTATACAATTATTTGTTAAAATTTATGTAATTTTATAAATTTATTTTTTCTTTAGAAACTACATCTTTAATGTAAATTGATTATGGTCATTGTTTTTTTTAAATTATAATTACCATTACTAATTATTCTCAAAAACCTTTTTAAAACATTTCTAGTAGCTTAATTTTATCATTAATGCAAAGCCCCTATGGAAATGAGTAACACTGATGCGTAAAATGTCCAAAAAGCTCTATTTGTCTGTATAAAGCTCGTAAAATCTGTTTTAGCCCTTTCTGAGATTTACCCAGACAAACAACAAAAACTTCAGTTTTATATATACCAGGTGAAAGGTTAAACACTCGCAGTATTCAAGGATATAACACTTTATGGTTACATTTAACATATAAAATAATAATATCAAAACAAATATTAATAAATAATAAGGAAGACCTTAGTTAAAGTTTGTTCTAAGACTGTAACTCTAAAAGCTGTAAGGGGCAACCCAAAAGTAATAATAGCTTTCGATAATAAATTGGACAATAAACCCTTTCGATTTGTTTATACCGTTCCCACGTTCTCTTTCAAATGAAAGTGAAATCACCAGACCGTCATTGACACTGTGCTTTAACATAGAAGTGTAGAGGATTGCGTATAATTTTTGTATTTTTCTAGATAATTAGGTTAAATATTAACCACCTATTTTTTTATTTCATTTTGGACGAGAATCGAGTGTATACTATCCTCTATAAATATTGCTACTGTCTAAACTTTCAGCCTGTATAAACCTCATAATAGTGCAGTAGAAGTCATTAATATTACCTATAGTACAAAATATAAATGTTTTCATTCTTTAGTATGTATCTTAATACAAGTGTATTAAGTGTATAGTGTAACTTTATACTTAAGTGTATCAAATTAAATTTCAGACCGTCATGAGGCCAATCCAGAAATATATTACACGGGCGGTCTCTCACCTCGAAGTGGATCTCCTCTCTCACTTGCTGACCCTCTAGTTAAAGGTATTTTTTTATCAGAATCTATACAATTTGACGAACCTCGTGTCGCAGTCATTGTAAGACCTGGTTATCAACCCAGAAGTCACGGATTGGATACCTGCGTATGACTGACTTATGTGACTCAAGTCATGGTTTGGATACCTACACATTACTGATTTGTGTGACTTTTGTGTTATGTATTAAAAGAATGTGGACTATATCCTATATTAATCAAGGAATTGTGGTGGTTATGTAGTTTGACTAATATAATGGATTTTCTAGCCCGAATCTGTACCAACGATTATTTCCGAATTTGTACACATTGACAACTTCAAATTAGTAAAAGCATTGGCTGATGTTGAAGGAAAAGATCGCGAGGAAACCTGAAGCTGACAAATGTACTTATAATACCACCATTTGTGATAAAGTATAAGACTAGATTTCTTGGAGTTTGAAGTCGTTAATACGTCATATTCTGGCGTCATGATTATACCTGTGTATTATACCTAAGAGGCATTTAACACATCGGTGGGACTGGTACATTCTAATTACTGTCAGTAATGTTAAAAACCTCCTTTTATTATATTATCTTCATATTTAAAAGAACATGAACATGTGTTTGAATATATTTTTTGTAAAAAAGGGCAATATAGTAAACGTCAATAATATTGCAAATTTAATATTTTTTATTTCAAAATCGGCTAGTACAGTCAATGATATTATAACTAAAAAGCTGTAGATACGTTACTTACATGATATTTTGATAACACAAGTGGCATGATAACGCACACATACGTAAAGTAATATTGTAACGCCACACTGTTTTAGATAAAATGTGGAAGTAAGATGGCATATTCTCAATATCGGTGGTGAAACATAAATAGTTATATGTAGCTTAGATACGGGCGAACTGACGGGGCTAGATCATGTTTGCTAGCTAGCCAAGTTTGAACAAGGCACTGTCGAAGCTTTTTAGATTACAGTGACTAATAATCGAACCTGAAAATTACAATTAACATATTTTTGTACGGCGAATAAGTGTCACATAGTGACCCATAGTGAGTTGCACGCGGTCTCTTCGTTTGTCCGATAGCGAAGTGTATGGATATTCCAGAACGTTCGAACCCATCGGAGGTCGCGATCCGTTCCGACGGGAAGAACGTGTCGCGGGAGGAGCCGAAGCGCTCAGTCGCTCCGCAGCCACCGAGCGCGACGGACCGTGACGCGCACTCCGACAACTATAGCCTGCGATCTTCCGCTGATGTAATATACATAATATATTATATATTCAACTATTCATTACTACCCAATATCCTCGACTTTTTCCGCATTGTCTTTAATGAAATCGCCAGTCTGGCTTACCAGAGATTAAAAAACTTTATTTCTTAAATAGACACAATACCTAGGTTACATACAATATGTGATCACTAATTTTTTTTAATCAACATATCTATACATATAATAAGAACGTGTCTGTACTTTTTAGATTTTTGTAAAAAACATTGTTGCGTGTGTCTAGGAATAAGTAATACAATACTTTTCAATTATTTTTAGATGTGTCTGTCTGTTTGTTGGAATACGCATTTTAGCTAAAGTACTGCGTTCATGATAAAACGGTTTCAAGAAAAGCTTAAAGCATATCCTCGAGTGAGTCTTTGTTTCATTAAATTTGATTCGACTTAAGTACGAGAGAAGTAGATAAGTAAATAGACTTAAATACATTCAGATGACCATTAATCACTGTTTTTTTAAATAAAGTTCCACGCGAACGAAGTCGCGGGCACAGCTAGTGTTTAATAAAATCCATATAAATTAATATAAGTCGATTATGTTGTAGAAGAGGGCGTTTATTACGACGATATAAAAGAAAAAATAATATTAAAGCTTAATTTCAGAATAAAAGTATTTTTATCTTTAGTTGCTGAATTGTTAAACTGTTTGAATGAATAATGCGTTACTTCGCGGAAATCTATTAGTGAATATAATATTATAGTGGACGTTACTTTGCACTTCTGCCTGAACTTCTCACTTTAACTTCCGTGCGGAAGTGCAAAGCAACGATCACTAAAATATTTGCTGAATTGTAAAATATATGATCAAAGAAGGCGTTACTTTGCGGAAATCCTTTATTCCATATTATAGTGGACGTCACTTAGCACTTCCGCCTGGACTTCACACTTTGGACTTCCGTGCGGAAGTGCAAAGTAACGCCCACTATAATATTTGCTGAATTGTTAAAATATATGATCGAAGAAGGCGTTACTTTGCGGAAATCCATCATTACATATTATAGTGGACGTTACTTTGCACTTCCACCTGGACTTCGCACTTTGGATTTCCGTATAATATTCACTGATTTTTTAAATGAACTTCGATATGTTTATTTCAAGTAATAGTAATGATATAATTGAAATAGATATTAGAGATATCGTCGAAACCGGTATCGGAGGCGGCGCTAACTGACATCAGCTGTGACGCGACGGGGCACGCGGCCTGCGACATCGACTACGACTGCGACCAGTACGAGTGCGACTGCGACAGCTGGGACGAGTGCGAGCAGGACAGCTTCTCTTGAATACACACATCCGCCAATAACTGACACGAGCTGTTACCGTGATCTCGGAATTTTATGTAGAGGTTTTTATATTTTATTCGTAATCTTGTGTTATTTGACTCTATGTTGTGTGATATTGGTGGTATTTTATGTAATATAATTTGGTTATTAAAGAATGAAGTAGATCTCAAATAATACCACGGTGCATGAATTCGGACTTGCAACAAAAACTCCCTATAACGTTCTAAAATGACGGCCACCATCTTGTTAGTTCATTGAAATGACTCCCTTGTAATATCATCACCCACTCTATACTGGCAGTAATAATCTACTAGAAGATTGTTTGCCAAAGAAAAGAAAAATGTAGTCGTTACATTTCAAAATGAATCAAGACCAATTTTAATCGTACACATAAGATATTTAATTTTTTTTAAATTAATTTTTAGTTTTTATACACGGTGAACGAAATGCAAATTTTGCAGTTGATACGATTTAAAGCTTTTCTTTTATCATCATCAGATTTTACATGTATAACATTTAACGATATTTATTATATAATTGAACTTGATTCATTTCGAAAAATAACGACTCAATTATACAGCTACGAAACTATGATTTATTACAATACTTATACACGATGGAAACGATAATTAAAGATATTACGATTTTATTTGCGATTTTTTAATGTCAGCGTCATACATAAAACACTTTTTATGTTTTAATTCAATGTGAATTAATTCAATGCTATATATGTGAATAATAGTAGTATACTGAAGATATTTTAACTGACACTTAAAAATCAAAATCTCGGTAAGTCTATATCAGTCGATTTTCAAATGATTTTTTTTTATCATATCTTATACTCAAGGTAAGAGTTTAAAATTGTTTATATCTTCTTTATATATAAATTTCTTCTGTACGTGTGTATGTCACTGAACTCCTCCTAAACGGCTGGACGGATTTTGCTGAAATTTTGTGTGCGTGTTCCAGTGGATCCGAGAATGGTTTAGATTCACGATTGAAACCGGTAGGTGGCGTTGCGGTTGAATTTTAGTTTTTTTTTAATTTATTATCAAAGCAGGACAACGTCCGCCCGGCTCGCTAATGTTATGTAACACTTGAACGTCTTCTATAATTTTATTGATTTGTGTTATGGTTTTAACAAAACCAATTTTTGTTATCATTCGCGAACATTAGCACACATGAATATTATTTATTGATTTTTTTTAAATTAAATATTTTCTTCATATATTTGTAAGTTTTCTGATATCTCTTATATATCTCTACATCGTTTCCATAGTGTATGTCTTTCGAGGTACTGTATGTATTGAGATATCTCACTGGGTATTGTGGGTATTTCATTTCTTATAAAGTCTTGCTATCAGTCATTAGAGGATCATATTAAAAAAAGGTATATGAGTAAAAAAAAAATTAATATAGCCTTTCGACATTTTGATATGTCAATAACATGAAAAGGCCCGTTAAATAATTCGAAGGAGAAAATTTTTAACCAATCAATTATTATAGGCAACACATAATTTTTAGGTTATCACAGTGTGAATTGAAATTGAATATCAGGCTCGGATTTATGGGAACGGAGCAGGGGATTCAGACTCCATGTCATTTTTTTTAAATAAAATGAAATTTAAAAACAAAATCATAAACATATTTACATAATACTCAAAATTATTCAAGGCCTCCACTTTTATGTTAGTCCAGTGCCTGATAACCTTTAAATCCGGTCCTGTGTAATCATAATTATTACTAATAGGAATATAAGGTTTGATGTATTATAAAAGTACACGTAGCGAATAGTTGATGTATTCTATACTTCAAAAAATGTCATTATAGTAGTATTTTAAATAAAAAAAATGGAGTAAAGAAAGACAATGAAATTAATTTATTGCTGACGTTTTTCTAAATGATTTCTTATCATAAATGTACTCAGTTATTCGCTAATTGTAATCTCGATGTGTTTGGAAGTGCCCAAACGTGAACTGTGTGTCAAATTCGTACGTTTATTTAAATGATTCAGTATTGTTTTCTTTAATAGTAGTTCAATATTCCTTACGCATGTATAGTTGTTAGATATATATATTTATAATTGAGACCAAATTTTAGAATTAATATCATTCCGTTGTATGTAGGATTTATAACCTTATATTGTTTGAAGTAAAGTTTTACGAATTTATAAAGAAAAGACGCGGATCAATGCCAGTATTAATTGTAATTAATTCGTAAAACACTAATTCTAGAAACTACTGCACGATTTTTTTTTCTAGAAATCTTTTTTTATTATTGAATCACATTATGAGGGGTAATTAATGCGTAAAGCTTGTGTATGTTGACTAAATAGGTATTTACAGTACCCGACTTTTGAATTGGCACGTCGGGTAGAAGAACGAGATTATGGACTAACTTCGGTTTCGTATAGCGTTGTCCTTGTCTAACCCAGCCATGTGTGAGAGACAAAACGCCTTACAAAACCGTAGTTAGGTTATCTTAGCCGGACTTCTCACTCTTGTCCCCGACGTGCTAAATCAAAAGCAAGGTACAGTACATCTTAGATATTATATTAGAATTATTAATGATCTCGATTTTACAATTATAATAAAAAATATATATATCACTCGTTCTATCTCTGAGCACAATAAAAATTTTGTTATACCTTCTATCCGAAATTCCTTGCTAAAGTCTTATATAGTCTTCCATAGAAAATGTTTGAAGTTTGTTGTACATTCTGAGTCGAAAAAACTGGTCCTATGTTGAAGAGAAAATGTTTATTGGTGAATTATTATTTATTGGAACTATATTCATATTTCACCACAGTCGATTTTTTATAATTTCCAGTTTTTATACACCGAGAACAAAGTCCAAGTTTCAGCCGTTCATTAGGTCATTTTTTATGATCTTTATATTTTACCCGTACAGAATTAGATGATGTTAAAAAAATAACGTAAAATATTAGGAACGGCTAAAATTGGATTTAGCCGATTTTGAGATGTAAGGACACATTTACTTCGGTGATGATTTAATCCCTATAAATGACAAAGATCTAATATCTATAAAAGTATCATTATCATATAAAGTATCAGTAATAACCTTAATGTACAACAGAATGCGAACATAAATAATGAAACATATATTCTCAAATATCATTGTATTCTTTCTATAAAAAAAAAATGCTATAGATAAAATAAAACTTACGAATAATGTGATAGTTATTGCGTCATACTACGAATACAAAATAAACAATAATTAATGTAAATGTATTGTGTTAAAATGCCGTGAAATACTGTAGAGAAGTTTTTGTGATTCAAGCGTTAAAAGATACCAAATATGTGGTGACAAACATTTGCAATAATCACTTCTGTCGAATCAGATCACTTCTGAAGCTTATGAAACTTCACGGCAATAAAATTCTTATGATTACTAATACAAGGAAACAGTATTAATATGAACATTATTCTAACATAGTAAAATTTGTAGCGCTAGATTGTTAAGATTCTCGAAAGTACCAAATATAATTTTATATTTATAATTACTTTGTAAATATCACAAATGACATATCTAACTTGGGTTCAAATATAAAAAAAAATACTGTGTAGAATACAGTCTAATCCAGTGCCTAATGTGTACTGTGTAGATACATGTATTAAATGTAACATTTAATATTGCATATGACACTTTATTCATTTATCGAGTATAAACATTGTAAACAAAGAAATAATAGCTGACTTATTGGCAAGCTATATATGTTTTCTATACATTTGATTGTATTTGCTACAAATACGGAACACGTGTGGTATTTTTACCGTCATAAGTCGTGTGACCTTGTTTGCGATGTAATCGATCAATGAATCTGTTTAGCGCAATGTGATAACGGCATTTGTAATGCGATGCAGCTTGAGACGTTGATATACAACAAAGGCAGTTAATGCGGATTCCCCCACCTCCCCTCCATTCTACTGGTGGATTATTTTTGTATCGATAATTAAAAACTATCGTGACTTTGAGTGTGCAAGCAACGTGCACTACTCCTTTTACACCTATTTGTTGTGGTAAATGTTTACTTCTTCACACACTACGATAGCGACGACGGACTATTGTCTTTTATAATAATAACGGATAATCAACATTTGGATAAGTATATATTTAATTATTATTTGCCCATTGCAATAAATGTTAAGTTGTAAAGTCACATCTAGACATTTTCTGTTCGTACAAGTAACTTTAGTAAATGTCTTTTACCTGCCTATTAAATTGAGAAGCTATTATTTATCGATGTACGTATGCAAAAATACAAAAAATACTGTGATTAAATAATTATACCAAAATAAGATATCAACGTCAAAGGAATATAATAATTGTGCTTGAATGTACATCAGTTACTACCAGCGTACTACTACTCTATGTTCACGACTTATGACGCCGATCATATATTATTGCTTCATAGAGCAAGAAACTTCTATTAATAGCAAAAAGCAACTAAAGTAAAATTATTGCCTTTACTCATTATTTTTATATCCTATTATTACTTTATGAGCATGTCCTACAAAACTCTTATTTAAATACCAACAAATTGCATATTGTATGTACTCGTTAAGTGAAACAATGTATTGTTCCTTTTGTAGTCTGAACGTTTGACTAAGTTTTATTGAAATATTAATGTAGTAAGTTTTATTTACTGTCCAATGCGTCCGTTACATTGATTAGTGCCTTACGACGGACGACAGGTTTCGTTGCTCGTGTAGGACGCTGCAACTACTTATTATAATTAAATATTGATTCCCAATATTTTGTTTTACTTTTTGTAACCAAACTCAAAAACACTTCGGCTTTAAGAAGACGCTTGTGAACGTCAAAACTACCACCACCACAGAAAATAAGAACTAGTGAGAGACTTGACCTGGTTTGTTATTGTATATAATACTAGCCGTTACCCGCGGCTCCGCACGCGCTTTTAAAAATGTATTAAAGAAATGTAAAATTGTGAGTGGGTGTGTACATTACAGAAATGCTTTTTCAAAAACATTTGTAACTACGACACGCACGCCATCTACTGTAACGTGTACATTAGATATATGAATATTAATAGTATATCGAATGGGATGGGATTTATCATCAGCAACATACCTGGAACTTCAACCTACTATATACCACACTCAGTGCTCACTAACACTATATAAGAAAGTAATTAAAGTTATAAGCTATACATTATCGAACAATATATCTTAAATCTTTATAGATATAATATGCCCGTATTGTCGATATACTTAAGTTATTCTTATACGTTGCTATAATCACTAAGTTATGTAGAAACAAATGCGGTAAATAAAACAATATGGCCGTCAAATTGACCAAAAAGATGATATAATTCATATTCACCAGTAGATAGAATGATTCATGGGGAAGGTTTAGGTATAATTTGTCAAGGTATTCTTTTTATTATCGGGGCGGGACAACGTCTTCCGAGCCCGCTAGTTATCTGCTCGTAAAAGTCCCGTGAACGTCGGTCCAACCGATTAGGAGATACTAGAATATTGCGGACGAAGTCTTGAGTAACAAAATAAATAAAATAGTCTAAGTTACTTCTTATACGGTAAGTTATCTGCCAGTGAAAGTCCCGTGAAAATTAGTTCAAGCATTTTCCACTGCGGCCGAAAACGAATAAAAAACCTAAATTATTTTTATGAGGTCTGCAATCTACCAGTAAATACCCCGTGAAAATCGGTCCAACCATTTTAAAATTGAATATGTCAATCGCTATAATTTCGACTATCTGCCAGTAAAATTCCCGCTAAAATAGGTCCAGCCGTTTTGGAGATTACCCGGAACCAACAAACAAACAGACAAAATATAGACAAAGTATTAAAAAAATTTTTGGTCATTTGTAGCCATATCCATTCATCAAACAGTTGTTATTTTAATTGTACATACACAAACTTTATTTTTATAATACGTAATAGATAACAAATAAAAAATTGGCATTAAAAGTAGAATAAACTTTTTGAATAGGAAAACAAAATAGACTTTGAAAATGTTTGCGATAGTAACTTACTACGTTACCATGGCAACGCATATATTACTAACGCTAACGAAATCTCTCAAAAGGAAAAAGTGCCCGATTTTGAAACATTCTTCATTGGTGCTCCGCACCTATTGGTCTTAGCGTGATGATAAATGAGCTATCTAAAACCTAAGGATTTTCCCAAATCGGACTGGTAGTTCCTGAGATTATCGCGTTCAACCAAACAAACAAACTCTTCTGCTTTATATATTAGTATAGATTTGTTTTTTTTTTGACATTACAAACCCAATCATTTTTAATAGATGTACAAAGTAGTGTCGTTTCCAAACATAATTATTGTTCACATAATCATTCACCGTTTAGTAGTATCCTTTGGACATCAAAATCTATTTGACCATGATTCTTAAACTTTATAAACTTGAAAGATAGTTGTTGATACGTATTCAAATAATGCCAAGTTTTTTCTATACTAAATCTAGCTAATCTAAATTTTTGCAGACGCATTAAATTATCAAGAATATATTGGGACACCAGAGTTAAGATACTGAGTATTTTAAACATAGTCTTTAATTATTACCAAGATCTCATATTGTAAATTGCTTGAACAGCTCATTTTTGTAAAAGAAGTATGATGTCTACCTTAGCTGCTATCCTCCACAATAAAATACTGCAAGACATTAAGCTATGGAAGTAAGCGAATACAAGTAAAACCAATATAACTGCCTCAAGTATACAAATCTTAATATATATATTTCTTGTGTGCGTGTGTATGTGACTGAACTCCTCCTAAACGACTGGACCGATTTTGATGAAATTTTTTGTGTGTGTTCGTGGAGATTCGAGAATGGTTTAGATTCATAATTGGACCCGGTAGGTGGCGCTGTGGTTGATTTTTATGATTTCTATTATCAAGGCAGGACGAAGTCCGCCAGGTCCGCTAGTATTTCTATAATTGAATGAACATAATACATGAAATAATTTTGTCTCTGATTTTTTTTTTAATTCATTAATTCGATTCTATGTACTTATAAAATATATATCAAACCAGTAACTTTAATCAGTAGCTTGCGAAGGCATCATATTATAAGTTACTTTCTTTAAACTAACCGTATAAAGCTATGGGTGCACCTTAACATCTATCAATAGGTTGATATGTTATTATACAACGCGTCGTATAGATTTATTCAGTGTAGCCTAATTACGTTTTATAAATTGATATCTGTTTCACATGTAACAATGTTTAAATCCACGGAGTAAATCTTCTCTTTCTTCCATGGTTTAAATCATAGTAAAATTCACGGCCTATGCCATATTGGCAAATAGTCCTGCGACGTCAATAAAATAAAAAAATGGCAATACTGACAACGATATGTCAAATCGTATTGCAGTGCGTCTATTTTTTGCCAATCATTGTCGTATTTCGACAAAATTATCATTAATTACATATAAACAACGAACATTATTTACTAAGTTAGAAAGGACTTCTTCTTCCATCGTTAGTAAAAACTTCTTGGTGAGTTTATACCTTTTTTTTACACATTTTTAACGTATTTTAAACTTAGTCCGCTGAGAAAAGTAACATTTAAAACGTATTTTTGACTCATTTCACCTACATTAAACGACTTACAAGCTTCTTCAATGTAAACGAATTTAATTTTCGTAACTAAAATGCCTCAATAATACATTATGATTCGTAACATGAACATAACCTATAATCTAACATAAAGTTCCTAATAAGTTTATACAATATGTTATACTTTTCGCTTGCTCATAACTATATTCTCTAAAAGATGTGATATTATATATAATGGATATAAGTAATAAAACGCAGGCAGTTTCTGTTAATATATTTCATTTAGACTAGGAATTATTTCAAGAAATTAATCTATTTATTTATATTTTAGTTATTACCGTGGAACAAGAGTTCTAGTTACGTGGCACGCATAATATTCGAATTACAGACATGAAATTTTGAAATTATCTCAAATTATAATTATCATAGATAATAAAATAACAATTACATTTATTTATTTGGCTGTGTGTAAAACATATTTATAGAGATACGGATTACATTTTTGAATGGGGCAGTCCCTCTTTCGAATACCCCTGGAGAAAACATTGAGAAGTAGAATCACCCTGTTTAGAAAAAGCTATGCAAGTTCATTCTACATAGGCTTATATAATTGTTTGTTGTCCGACCTTATTACTAACTATAGCAAAAAGAAAACTATAAAATTATTGTTACTTTTGCATATCCAGTTATTTATATAACATTTGGTACATAGGTGATTCAGTGACACAGACAAGTAAGCCCATGAACAATAAAAAAGGCAATGCAAAAATTCAATATTGCTCCACTAAAACAATGTTCATAATGGAAATGAATATTAGGAAACTGCCAATAATTTCATCCCTGTTTTCAGCTCAGTATAAAAAGTATATTTCATCTAAAACTTATACAAATTATTAGCACTGCCTACTTTCAAGTATTTTTTTTTAATTAAAACTCTCCTTTAATTAAGAAAACTTCTCAATCACAGTTTTTTTTTATTGTGCCAATAAATGTTACTATGGCAGTCGGTCATTATGTTATATTCTCTTTAGAGTAAAAATAAAAATTATCACATTTTATAAGACGTAAAATCTTTAATGTACAAATGATTTTGGTCTGTTTTAAAATATAGAAATATTATATGCTATGAATATAAAATGTAATGTAGACTTTCGATGTTATTTTTACTGTAATCTAGTATTTAAACTTGTGTTGTTCATTTAAAAACGAGATGATGGATGAAAATATAGAGAATAATTAAATAGATTAAAAACCTTTTAACATAGCCTCCTATGCTTGTCTCTACGACAACTGTAAGGAGTATCCTTGGTTGGATCATCACCCACTTCAATAGAATGCTAGGGTATGGTGAAATAGAGAACAACATAAAAATAACTAAGCTGGACCTGATATCTATCATTCTGTATGAGTAGTCATAAATAGAATTATAAACTATACAAAGTACAGGTGCAATTCCTTATAACTTCTAGTAAGTACAATGACATAAAAGAAATACTAGCAACAAATATAGCTGTGATAGATGCCAAAATATAGTCAACAATTCAGAGAATTTCATCTCTTTAAACAATCCTTAGACAGGCTTCTCCACAATTTGGTATCTCCCTTTTCAATTCAACCTCTATTTCAATTATATACCAATGTAAATCCAAGTATCCAGCTAACTTTGACATCCAGTGCAGCCAGAGATGAGTGCTTTTCAATTGCATCTTTAAGAGAACAAATATTCATTGAAACTGAGCTAACCACACCAGGGTGCTCAGACATCCTCTCCAAAGTGAATTCATATCTTGAGCAAATACCCTTAAACTAAATAAATAAAGGAAAAAATAAATGGTGATTACATGTATTCATTTGTGGCATACTTATACTTATAGGTGAAAGGCTATCAAGAGTGTTTATGTATATAACATTGAATTTTAGCTTCAAAAAAAAAATGTTGAATCACTATTTGTAGATATTTGTTTGCCCAAATGTAATTTTTATAATACCCTACATTTTGATCAAAGAGAATTGTTGTTCAATTATTTTTACAGCAACAAGAATGTATTTTTTTTTTAATTTCATTAATACTTCATAAGTATTAAAAGATACTAGAACATTTTTTAAATTAAACATTTATTTCTTTCTATAATAATTTAGAATCACTGCAATTTATACATACATTATATTATGTTAAAGTGCCTTTTATCACTGCTTACAGATAAGATACTAGTTAAAATGTGCATCTACTTTAATTATCATAGTATCACTTCTATAAGCTATCAAATAACGGTATTAAATAGCCACACAGCTGTTTTATACAACATAGCGATAACTTGTTTCGTATTTACTACCTTCGAAATTTATTATTTGTTCAACGATTTGTACTTTATACTTATTACAGAATATTAATTTGATTAAATCAAAAAATGTAAGTTGGTTTTTATAATATTTGTTATAGCTGATACCCGTGACTGCGTATTAATTATTTATATTTTGCAAAATATTTTATGTACAGTAGCGAAGACTAAATTTCTCTTTGTCTACAAAATTTCTTTAGTCTTTTTGTAGTTTTTTTTTCTCGAACTGACTGATTGGCCTAGCAAGGCCTTAACAGCTTCACAGGGCTACACTTTTTGTAGTGTTTACAAAATTTGTAGATCTTGAAAGAAACTATATAAAATACAGATATTGTGATTTTTTTTTCTATAGATAAGGGCCCAGTGCCTAAAAGGTAAAACTAAAATAGAATGATTGAAATCTGTCCAGTAATTTTTGAATAATGTGGACACAGGCACAGACCTCTATCATTTTTATATATATAAAGAAGATAAATTATGTTGAAGTCGTATTTTTATATTTCCTAAGGTAACTAAAATGATATTTTGATTCAAACAGATAATTCTATCAACTAATTAATTATTAATTGCTAATATCTCAATAGACACATTCAAATCGTAATGATGTACAATAAGGTTAAATTCAAAGAGAGTTCTCAAATAGAAGGTTTATTACCTTTACCTTGTACTATTAACTTCCTTCTATATATAAGAGTTGTGAACGTACACTTTACCTCACTGTTTTCTTAACAATATTGTTTAAGATTTACTTTGATTGTCTCAAGTTCCATTACATTTAAAGAAAGGGAAGTATCATTAAAAGAAACTGTATTTGTTATTAATTGCTTTTTAAATAAGTACTGCTTATTAATGAAATAGTATAAGGTACAACCTATCCTCGTAAGACCTAATGTACAATTTATTGTACAAAAAAAACGTATCCTAGAAGCATTGTACAATATGATGTACTCTCAAGTCTTATGGATTTTGTTTTTAAAGTTTCTCGCTAACTGTAATCTCACCTAATATTCTAATTAATGCCATAATATTCAATAATAATTGTCTAAAATGTTCTTTCATGTAAAAGTAATGATCATCTAAACGCCCAATATGCATTTAAATGAACAAGAGATAAAAAATATTGCTTGAGTTTTTTTATTAAAAAAAAAAGTTTCGTTTCGTTTTTATATCATTGTCGGCAAACAAACTGGCGGGTCATCCCATGGTAAGTGATCACCACCGTCCATAGACACTAGCAACACCAGGGGAGTCGCAAGTGCGTTGCCGTCCTGTGTTTGGGGGGGTGATGTAACGGGGGTGGGCATCCGGTCTCACTGACCGAACAAACGCAACAATGCAAACACTGTTACTTCACGTCAGTGTTTCTCTGGGTACTACCCCGGTCAAGCCGACCGATTCATGCTGAAGCCTGTAATAGCTTCAGCGTGGCTCTACCAAGTATAGAACATATTGTACAACATATTGAATGCTGAATTTTAAACTTATTTCGATCATTACAACCTGGCCTTAGGAGGCTAAAAGTGACAATTATTCTTTGTACCAAAGTTCTAATAACCATCTTATATAACGGAGAGCGATCGTGACGTGATATAGATATGATATAAAATATTAGCTGTCCGTCTTGTGTTCGTACGGGTGTACTAAGGAAGAAAATGACACTAAAATTTGCCATTACTTTAAAATTATATATTGAAATAAAATGACAACTGAATTGGAGTTCAATTTTCTGTTAATATTTTATAAGACCTTACAGGCTCCTGATTCACTCACTTTTATGGAGATTTTTAAACTTGATGAAGTTTTTACTATTCCATACGATTTTTCAATAATTTTCTTTCATACAAACCCTTTTTTTTAACGTGGGGAAATCCCTTATGGATACCCACCCTCCCGGGGGAGAGAGTGGGTTATGTCCGACTCGCACGGACTAAAACCCCACGGTGTACCGACAGACCGTTTTGTGGGGGAGGCAAGGGATCGTACATGCTACTCAACCTTGTAGAGCCGCCCCCACGGTCCGCCCGGCGGAAGGTGACCGCCGGGCTCCTACCTATAGAGGGACAGACCGGGTACACACCGGCTGCCCCCCCTCGTCCGCCGGACCTGTGCAATGAGGAGATGGGCCCCCCGGCCCACCCCCTCAGGTCCGGCTACGGTGGCGGGAGGAGTTGGGCAAAGCGCCGCCTCCTCCCGCCTGTCCTCCTTTGGCGGAGAGGGCCACTTTGAGGATCTGCCTCGCGGGCCCTCTCCGCCTCCTCCTTCTGCGAGATGACGTCCTCGCAGAAGGAGGACATCGCTCGCCAAGCCTATTCGCTGCCGAGTATGGCCGAAACCACGCTCGGCAGCGATAAGTCCATTCCCACCGCCGCCACCAGAATGCGGCGCTGCTCCCCCCACGCAGCACACTCAGACAGAGTGTGCTGCGCGGTATCTTCGACAACGCCGCACTCGTGACAGGCGGCGGTCGGCTCCCTGCGTGCGATCCGGTGCAGGTACCACCCGAAACAACCGTGTCCGGTGAGTACCTGCACCATTCGGAACGTCAGGGAGCCCCACTCCCTTTCTGACCACTCCCGCAGGACCGGGCGGACGGCGTCTACGGTAAACCGCCCGAACCGCTCGTCCGCCAGGTCCTGCTTCCATCTTTCGACGGCGTCTCCCCTGAGACGCCGTCTCTCCGCCTCTATCTCCCTGGGAGCCGGAGGCTCCCCCCTTCGTCTCCTCGCCGCCGTGAACTCGTACACGGCGGCCAGAACTCCTGCCTCCAGCTCCCAGGGCAGGGAGCCGGCGAGCACAAAGGCCGCCGCCGAGGACACCGTGCGGTACGCCCGGATCGCCCTCAGTGCCACCGTGCGCTGCGCATTACGCAGCCCGCGCACGTTGGCGGCACCGAGGGCGTCGGCCCACAACGGTGCCCCGTAGGCGGCCATCGCCCGCACGACTCCCATGTAGAGTCGGCGGCACCCGGCGCCAGGCCCCCCTATATTAGGGAGCAACCGGCCGAGTGCCGCCGCCGCCCCAGCAATTCGCGGTCCGAGCCCCGCAAAATGGGGCTCGAACCGCCAGCGCCCGTCCAGGGTGAGGCCCAGATATTTCATCTGGGTCCCCACCCTGATCCGGGCGCCCTCCACCACTATGTGGGCCCCCGGTGGTGGCCCTCGCCGAGGCCCATGAAAGAGTAGGGCCTCGGTCTTCTCGAGGGCCACCCTGAGGCCCAACCTCCTGATGCGCCTGACCACGAGGGTTGTGGCCATCGTGGCCAGGCGCTCCACCTCCCTCCATAAGGCAGAGCCGCCCAAGCTTCCAGGGCTTCGGGAACTGCCCGACCGCAAGACACCGGTCGAATAGCTCCCGAAGCCACCCCCCTAGTTGGCCCAAGGCGAGGCCGAGCACCCGACCCGGGACCCCATCAGGGCCGGGGGCTCTACGCCGGCTGAGGCGCTCGACTGCCCTCTCCATCTCCTCCTCCGTTATCGGAGGGGGAGGACCGTCGAGCACCTCCTCGACTACATCCCGAGGCGGAGGCATGGGAGGAGCCGGTAGCATCGGAGGGTCGGGGAATAGCTCTCCCACGACCCTCGCTACCACCTCCGGCCGGAGGGTCTCCGTCGCCGGGGGCGCCCAGGATCGCAACTTCTTGCGCACGATCCGGTATGGGCGCCCCCAAGGATCCCCATTCATATAAACCCTGTTCTGACATTTACTAACACAATAAAAAAAGAATTATCCAAATGGTCGTTCTGAAGTAAACTTGCATTGTAATATTGAAAGTATTGAACTTAGCCACAACGAATAGTGTTGTGAAATTAAATGAAATTCCAGTTACCCAAGCGCAATCGGTTAAATCTAAATCTATATACTTAATATTATAAAGAGGTACAGTTTTGTGAGGTTTTAGGAGGTAATATCTGGAACTACTGGTCCGATTTGGAAAATTCTTTCAGTGTTATATAGCTCATTTATCGAGGAACGCTATATATCATCACGCTAAGACCAATAGGAGCGAAGCACCAATAAATAATGTTTCAAAATCGGGGATTTTTTCCTCTTGAGAGCTTCTACGTGCTAGCGTTAGCCCATAGTAACTATTCCACGCGTGCAAAGTCGCCGGCAGAAGCTATTAACTAATTATATTATGTATAATCTATCTATCATCACACGGACGAACCGGCAGAAGCTAGTTATCTATATAGTGACCGAAATCACTGATGTAATAATAATCGTATCATGGTATTAGCGTACACTTTATTTATAGCTTGATAATAAGTATTTGCGTGGTGTTAAGGTTTTTTCTAGGCCCACCTGGCTAGCGAGCACTACGCTAATATTCCGACAGCCGTACTGGAGGAGTTCCTGTCCTCCTTTACATTTGGCGTATTTACCGCCTTCGGCCACATTGTCATTTAACATGAAGTGAGGTTGTGGTCAAGGTATAAAAAAAGTTGAATCAGATCAGATTGAATACCTTCTTGTAAAAAACGTATTGATATTACTGCAATGAATTCTAATGACGCCTGTATATAGAACTAAGTCATCGGTAATACCTGTAATCGACTGGATTTATTTGTTTTCCTGACAAAGAAATGTATAATGTATTTTTGTTGGTTTTCTTTGTCTACTTAATATAAAGGCAACTTTAATCAAACTATGTTAAGTGATTAATTTTTCCATTGAAATAGTCGACGAGTAATAATAGTGCATAACGCTTTTGTGTTCCATACGAGACATCGGATACAATGAATAGTTACATGACAAACGCTCGGGCAGTTCGTTATATGATTATCTAACTTAGGAACTATTGTTTTATTGTGTTATCTACCGAGGTATTTATGTCAACAATCAATAATAGAATATGATATATCGCACCTTTAATAAATAAAGAAGTGTCCAAAAAAATCAATTTTGTAGGAAAATGCGTTTTAAATTTGAACAGGGTAAAACGTTCGACTTAAATTTATCTAAAAAATAAATGAACTCCCTGTAAGTCACTTCTAAAAGTAGGGATAAATAGTGTACTTATTTGGTCCTTTTTCGAAAATATTTCATTACATAGTATAAAACAAAGTCCCTTACCGCGTCTGTCTGTCTGTTTGTTCGCGATAAACTCAAAAACTACTGAACGGATCTTAATGCGATTTTCACCAGCGGATAAAGTGATTCACGAGGAACGCTTTGGTATATAATTTGTCCAGGATTTTTTTTATAATTAGGGCGGGACAACGTCTGCCGGGCCCGCTAGTGTAACATAGGAACGTTTAAACAAACATTTAATAAAAGTTCGTAGTCAATTCCCTTTTATCTATACTATCTATACTATAATATTATAAAGAGGTAAAGTTTGTGACGTTGTGAGTTTGTGGGTTTGTGAGTTTGTGACGTTGTGACGTTGTGGCGTTGTAAGGGGTAATCTCAGGAACTACTGGTCCGATTTGAATAATTCTTTTAGTGTTATATAGCTCATTCATCGAGAATGGTTTTTTTTCTTTTTGAGAGCTTCTGCTGTGTGTCAGCGTTAGCCCAGAGTAGAAACTATTACTACGCGGACGAAGTCGCGGGCAGGGGCTATAATCTATATACTAATATAAAGAGGTAAAGTTTGTGAGTTTGTGACGTTGTAGGGGGTAATCTCAGGAACTACTAAACCGATTTTGAAAATTCTTTTACTATAAAGCCACGTTATTTATGAGTGTCATAGGCTACATATCATCACGCTAAGGCCAATAGGAGCGGAGCACTGATGAAAAATGTTTCAAAATCGAGATGTTTTTTTTCTTTTTGAGAGCTTCTGCTGTGTGTCAGCGTTAGCCCAGAGTAGTAACTATTACTACGCGGACGAAGTCGCGGGCAGGGGCTATAATCTATATACTAATATTATAAAGAAGTAAAGTTTGTGAGTTTGTGACATTGTAGGGGGTAATCTCAGGAACTACTAAACCGATTTTTATTATTTGCGAGTGTCATAAGCTATATATCATCACGCTAAGACCAATAGGAACGGAGCAACAATGAAAAATGTTTTAAAATCGGGGTATTTTTTCCTTTTGAGAGCTTCCGCTGCGTCTTAGCCCAAAATAACTATTCCACGCGTGCAAAGTCGCGGGCAGAAGCTATTAACTAATTATATTATGTATAATCTATACTAATATTATAAAGAGGTAAAGATTGTGAGGTTGTAGGGGGTAATATCTGGGGAGTCGGAGAAAAATGGTCGAACGAAAACGTTTCTTACGAACGCTGCCTTAATTATGAGATATATATGATGAGTTCAAGAGAAAAGTTGTAGCTTGATAATGCCTATTACCGCCCAACGAAGTGGGCACGGGTCGGCTAGTATAAAATATTTTAAAAAATAATTTCAATACAGACGGAGCAACAACGTAACGCACTACGATAATTAGCATAAAAATAAATGAAATCGCTATGTTACCTTAGTAAAACTTCGACATATTTCATTGTACTACACTTTGTTTTAACTATCTTCGGAGACTAAGTTTTTTACACGTTTGAATCAAAAAGAGAACAACAGTCATCTATTTTCGTAGTCATTATCGTATTGAAGTATCTGTTCAATTGGACATATTCTTCTCCCAACGTTAATTTATTTTATAAAACTAAAAAATCGTAAAATTAATATTTGTTTTTTTTTTTCGATCAAAGGAGCTATATGTATCGTGAGTGAATCTTCATATCAGACGATAGAATGTGCGACGTAAATTCTGATGCAAGTTTCAGCTGTATTTCGAGATACATAGTTTGAAATCATAATCTACCGTTCCTATAGTACTTTTCTGTTCTCTTCACTGCAAGGCTCAGTTCCCTGTTTTACTATTTTGTGGCTATTGTGTCTAATGTATTTCCAAAAACACTTAAGGCGTCGTTAATTTTTCTAGTTATTGGTCTTCCAGTGCTTTTTACCTTCTCCCATCTTTCACTGTTTTAGTTATCAATTCCATTTTGTTTTCGAACTGTCTATACGTTATTGGCCTGATAGCCTTCACAGCTTTACCGTACTAATGACATTAGCGCTTATGGCGATCAGGCACTTAACAACAAACTCAAGGGTGCATCAAGACGTCTCATGTTAATTAGGAACTTATGGAATAAATTAACTACTTTTTACCTTCCTCTTTGTGTTAAACTGGCACTATAGAGATTAGATTTACATTTACATTAAGTGAAATTGATTTCATAAATCTTGCTAGATAAAAATGAAGTAGCCAACCAAAGCTTTGATTCCTGTTCACGAAAGTTATAATAGCACCATCATACATAAAAAAATTCAATGCTATTTAAAAAAAACAAGACGGGTGATTAATTGTGCATGTGAGTTATTTTAAACGAATTAATCGTAATTATATATCTCATGATTTTAATAATACATAGGTACGGGTAAAAAAACTAGCTTTTGTAAAACCGTACGGCTGCGTTAATTGTTTGTTGATAAGTATTGGAATGAAATTCCGTTTTATAAAAATAAATAAATTTATATCTGTAAAAAATTATGAGTAGATAGATACCTTTCCTACAGAAATGGGAAAGATATATATCTAAAGAAGACACCTTTGTACTGTCGTTGTTAAAGTACAATATTACCTATTAAGTATGCACTCCTCAAATAGTATCAGGTAATATTTAATAATAATTCGTGGAAACCATTTCAATTAAATTTTAAAAATGTTTTTATCACGGTTTAGGTTTGTAACTTCAGCTGTCAGAGTACGGACCACGTTACGCCGCTTGCGAACTCTTGCAGTAGTAGCGAAGGGTGGATATTTCCCGAAGGTAAGCCGATTAAATAAAAACACCAGTTATGTTCGGATACCACGTAATTTATATAAATCTTCTGAAAAGTAATTTCAAAGATATAAACCAACTTTTAAAAGGACCCGTATTTGGATCCACTGGGATATACGTAACATGTACTTATATTACTTATGTAATGTACAATGTATTACAGACATGTACTTATGTATTAATACTCCAATTAATGCAGCAAAACAGGCGGTCATCAAAACATTCTTTTATCAGGTTGCGTAATATGTAACTTTTCATGTGCTTTATTTTTATAATTTTTAATCAGCACTTAATACCTTCCTGTAATTATTTCATTATCTATTAGTGAATATCTTTAATTAGCTTTAAGTTGTATTTCGAATCATGTATGAAAAGTTGTTGATATTCCTTCGAATAAATAAAAAAAAATGTACTTTTTGGAGTTATCTGTATAGTAAGACGTGACGTAAAACTATTAACCCCGTTTTTAAGCACATGCGCACACGGCGGTGTGTGTAATTTGACATAATTAAAAGCCAAGGCATGTTACTAGTTCTGAAAGTAAACACGAAGGGTAAAACTTGTAGACCGAGAGGCCGTGAATGCGGCCAGGTTTTCCTTATTTTATAAAAGCTGAGAGTTTTTCGGTGCATGCTTGTGATACAAGTAGGAACCATTAGCTAGTATTAAATTTGGGTCATTGTGGCTTTGGCAGTTAACAAAGGTCTATAAAATATGAACTAAAATTTATCAAATTATATAGTGTAAGTATTACGCCCATGTTGGGAGATGTATCGATGTGAGCGTTGACAAAATTGGCGGGATTTTCAATAAAGATGGCGACCGTAAAAATGTCATTATTTGATGCAGTATAGAATATTTATATTAAATAACATATTGTATTTAATGAATTGATTAAATTTATTAATATATTTACATGAAATATGTTAATTAAGTTTTGATAATGTTAATTTCTATTTATAAATGATTGGAATCGTTGAATGCTAAGAGGAAATTAATTTGTAATCAGTTAATGATCATTTAATATTTTTTATTAAATCAAAAAATATATTTTATGATTTCATAATAAATAAAGTTAAATGAGAAAAATATATCATTTGTACACTTTTATAAAACTAGTTCAATACTATATACAATTATAACCAAATATCCTACTGTTGCCTCAAAAGACATTCTTATTTTATTTGAATGCAAATTAATTAAATACTGCACTAAAATTAAATATAAAAATTGAATTATACATTTATCTTTCAATATACTTAAATCAATTTACATAATAATGATTACAATTTACTGTTAAGACATAGCCTCTTGAAGCTTTTACTTTATTATTTCTAGATCGCCATTTGTATTATTTACCTGAACGCTCAAAACGCCCCATTATGCGTTCTACTTGGGTGTACGATTGTAACGCCCGCAAGTAAGTGGAACGGGAAAACTCGCGGTTGTGAGCGTTTAGTGGAACACAGTCTAAATGTAATAAAATAAAAAGTCCATTCTGTGCTCTCATACTGTATGTCAAACACGTGCCTGTGTTCAAACAGTCACACAGTGGAGATTATCCCGAGTTTATTTTTAAATTTTGCTTTTGGTAACTAATCTCCTAGGATTATTTACTGCCATTGTCGAGTAGGTAATAACAAAGGGAAGTAAATTACAAAGGGAGTAGTCTCCTTGTTAGAACTTTCCAGGGAGTTTTTGTGGCATGTCAGAATTCATGATCCGTGGTATTATTTTCCATCCACTTCACTTGTGTTTTTTTTTATGCCAAAGGGCAGCAAACAGGCAAACGGCCCATCGGATGTTAAATGGTTACCGTCGCTTATGGACAACTGCAACACCAGAGGCATTATTGTTATATTGCCAACCTTAAAGGGCGTGTTACAATCCCTTTTTGAAGAGTCCCATGTCATAACCCTGAGAGAACACTGTACAGGCAACTCATTCCACATCGCCAAAGTGCGCATATAAAGCTTCCAGAAAACCTTACGGTTGTTGCCATTTTGCTGGGCTTTAGGGTATGAGCAATAATCAGGCAGCGGCGGGAGGTGCGAGTTTGGAACGGCGAAAAGGGCACCATTTGAAAAAGTTCCTTAGAACACTATATCCGTTATACATCCGGTTAGAGAACACAGAGATCCAATGTCTCTGCGAAATTCTAATGACTATAGACCGCATGTCAATTCGGGATCGTCAACAATGCGAATAGCTGGCATTCGCACGGAGTCGAAAGGAGAAAGCTGATAGGAAGGAGCACCAGCCCAGATGTGCGAGCAGTACTCCATATGAGGACGTACTTGCGCCTTATAGAGCACAAGTCGTTGCTTTGGGGTGACGTAGCGCTTAGACCGGTTGAGGACACCTAGCTGTGTATAATAATCGAAATTAATATTAAATAGAATCCTCTAAAACAGCTAAATTGACTATACCTTGAACTTTGACCTTGAATATTATTTGAAGCGATACGTCAAGCGAAAAATCATAAAAGAGCTTTTTATAGAGCGTCAAATCTATAAAAGAAACATGTTTTGTAGCTGTACGTATTTGTGTAAGTAACTTACAAAATTATAAAGAGCAATATGAACTTTTCACATGTTTCACAAAAATATCATTTAAAATTTTGGTTACCGTGGGGGTCAAGTTAATATTATAATTAGACTGTAATTAGCCAGGATTTTTTTTAAACATTTGAAACTGATTTAGGGATATCGTGTTAAAAGGAAGAGGATTACTGTAATAATATAAATTTCAATAAATCAAACTTTAACGTATAATGACTTATTTATGTTCGCAGCTGATGTAATAGAACAGAAGTCAAAAATTATATTACGTATATGGTGACAGACACACGCTGTAAATAAATCCACAATTAGGTTCAAACTTAAAAAAAATAGTGAATTGCGGTGGAGTGTCGACCACTAATAGTCTACATTAATAAGCATACTTTTTGTCTCAACGAATATAAATCACAATCTGTGCCCGTGGCTTTACTTGCATTTGATTTCTCCCGCTCACATCCGTCGATTTTCCAAGTCTCGCAACACAGCCCACTCGCACTGTTTCTTCGTTCTCGCTTAATGTATTTTTTTTCCTACAACTTGTATCATAATTGCTCTTCTCCTAAATGTTGTAGCATGATGTTAGATAGCCAATGAGTCATTCCCAATAAATCTATACTAATATATAAAGCTGAAGAGTTTGTTTGTTTGGTTGAACGCGCTAATCTCAGGAACTACTGGTTCGATTTGAAAAATTCTTTCGGTGTTAGATAGCTCATTTATCGAGGATGGCTATAGGCTATTATCATCGCTAAGACCAATTGGAGCGGAGCACCAATAAAGAATGCTTCAAAATCAAGCATTTTTTTTCATTTTGACAGATTTCGCTGCGTGTTAGCGTTATATATGTTGCCATGGTAACGTGGTAAGTTTGTTTCGCAAACATTTTTCAAAGGTTATATTGTGCTCCTGTTTAAAATGTTTATTCTGCGTTAGTTTTGTTTCCAATTTTTGATTTGTAATCTATTACGTATTATAAAAATAAAGTGTGTGTATGTAATATTAAAATATCAACATTTTGGTGAATGGATATGGCTACAAATATCTTTTTTTTTTTATCTGATCTGTATGTCTGTTTGTTTGTTTGTTCCGGGTAATCTCCGAAACGGATGAACCTATTAATAACGGGAATTTTACTGGCAGATAGCTGAAATTATAGTGGGTGACATAAGCTATTTTATTTACCCGCGGTTTCGTCCGCAGTGCTATTTCCAAAATGGTTGGACCGATTTACACGGAATATTCACTGGTAGATAGCCAACCTCATGAAAAGTAATTTAGGTTTTTATTTATCTTCGTCCGCAGTGGAGTATCCGAAATGCTTGGACTGATTTTCACAGAAGTTTCAATGACAGATAACTAACCTTATAATGAGTAGCTTAGACTATTTTATTTTGTTACCCGCGACTTGCTACTCGGTGTTATCTACTAAATGGTTACAGTGATTTTTACGCGACTTTCAATGGTAGATAGCTGACCTCATAAGAAGTAATTTAGGCATTGTTAGTCGCCTGCGGCCGTAGTGGGATATCCGAAATGCTTAATCTGACTTTCACGGAACTTACACTGACAGATAACTCACCTTATAAGAAATAACTTAGACTATTTTATTTTGTTACCTAAGATTTTATCCGCAGTGCTGTCTTCGAATCGGTTGGGCCGATTTTCACGGGACCTTGACGGGCGGATAACTGACTAATTAGCTATTTTATTTTAAACTAGCGGGTTCGGCAGACGTTGTCCCGCCTTGATAATAAAAAGATAACCTTGACAAATTATACCCAAACCTTCCCCATGAATCATATTATCTACTCGTGAAAATGGCGTGAAATTTCGTTCTGTATTTATTGAGTATATATAGTTATCGCGAACAGACAGACAGACGTGGCATAGGATTTTGGTTTACACTATGTAGTGATATGTAGAGATGAACTGTTACCCGTGCATTCATACGTGTGAAATTGATCAATAATATGTTGTTTACTGTTGTAAACAAGCGAGTCAGACGTGCGCTGTACTGGACTCCAAGAATAAATATATTTGAATGTCATATATTTTATTATGTATTATCTTATTGGTCAATTTGGCGGACATTTTGTTTTATTTACCGCGCTTGCGTCTACATAACTCAGTGATTATAGGAATGTATAATAATAACTTAATTATTTCGACAATATGGGCATATTATATCTATATAATAAAATATTTAAAACATATTTTTCGATAATGTATAGTTTAAAATTTTCATTATGTTCTGATATAGTAGGAGTGAGAACTGAGGGTGTTATACAGTAGGTTAAAGTTGTAGATATGTTGCTGATGATAAATCCCATTCCATTCGACGCACTATTAGTGTTTATATATCTAATGGACACGTTACATGTTACAGTAGATGGCGTGCGTGTCGTAGTTACAAATGTTTTTGATAAAGCATTTCTGTAATATACACACTCAAAATTTTACATTTCTTTAATACATTAAAAAACGTATTCGGAGCCGCGGGTACCAGCTAGTAAAATAATAAAAAAATACTTAAAAAATAATTTTACAAAAGTTGAATTACATCACCTTTTATAGAAAAAGAAGCAACGCATTTTTAACATATATTAACGACTAAAATGATTTTTAAATTAACAGGTTTCTAAACAAAACAAGTATGAAAACATACGAGGTGTGGTTACAGAATATCTATTCCAAAACACGTTTTCTTTCATGTTATGGTATTTAAAAATAATGATCTTGTTGAATCTTTGAATATTTTACACTACATTTATATGTTCCGAAAAATGCACGATTTCGCAGTATTTTAATGAACTATGTTAGAATACCCTTAATTAATTGATTTAAGTAATACATTACTATATTATTTCTGAAGTTTTTGTTCATATGATAAGCCCTTTAAAGAATATTAAAGCAATATCGTTGTGTTGCTCGTAATCTCCGGGAATAACTAATCCGATTCTAAAAATTATTTGACAGATACAACGTTACGTTTTCTCTTAGTGGCATCGCTATATTTTAATGATATTAAATTTTATATTTTGCCTTTTTTTTTCGAAATGACTTCGCTATTGGTCTAACAAGGCCTTAACGGCTCCCCGGACTACTATATTTTAACTAGCGGCACCGGTATGCGAACGATGTCCCATCACAGACAGGCACGTAATAATTCATGTTTTTTTAATAATATTTAATGCCCTTTCCTTTTGAGAAACAAAAAAATATAAAAAAATATTTTCGATTTTAATAAGATATTCTAGATCTAAACAAGAACGCCAGTTAGTGGGTTTAAAGAAAAACTCATTAGAATCGCGGCAGTCATTTAGGACGAGAAGAATCACGTATACACACACATCGGGGTTTTTTATACACGAATTATATTGGTATAAACGCAACAAATCTACTCGAATAATAAAGTTAATATAATTATTTAAAGTACTCAATTATATATGGCTTCAAAATAATACATTTAATCTTCTATATACTAGCGACGCACTTCGACTTCACATGAGTCCCTACGTATTCGGTATATAGATCAATTTTTTGCCGCTTTGATATTTATATACATTATTTTAATTTATCATAAAGTGTAGCCAACGTCACCAATGTAAGCGCACGAAAAATATTTTTTACGACAAACTACAACACCGGCATTTCTCTGCTTTATTTAAATGTAATGTGCACGCATAAACTATCGGGAAGAAATTAAGTAAACGAAATTCGTTATATAGCTTAGAAGACCTAAGGAAACACAGAAAAATGCAAAAAGCGACTTTGTTTTATAATATTTATTTATTGATGTAAAAATTGATTCAAACAAACAAGATCTCTTAAGATACTCATTAGCAAAAATGTCACCCAAAATAATAACAAATTAGAATAAAAATAACAAATTAGAATAGAAGAATAAGCTTATTAAGTACCTATTTAGCCAATAATTTAAAAAGAAACTGCGATAATATATTCTAAAGTATTGTAAAATTGGGAATACCCAATTTTTACCCAATTACAATAGTAATTACTTTTAAGACAATAAGGAAATATAAATTTTTATGGTTTTATCTTAAAAGTCCCATTTGAAACCTGACTATATAACTGTTATTCGTCAGGAAAACGACACCTATATTACTAGATATAACAGTACAAAACTAATTTCTAAATACGTGAGTAATTATATCACACAATACAAATCTATCTCGAACAGTAACTACGTAACTCATATAATCATACAATTTAAAAGACATTCCTTTGCGCGTTATTGCGTTTTATCACCCGCTTGTTATTGGTCTTATTACAGACTAGCTGACCCGTGTAACTTCGTCTGCACCAAATCGGTTATTACCGGTTTCAATTGTATTTTTAAACGCAAATAATCTTAAAAAACCTAAAACCCTATTGCAGCGTTATCCAGCACTTCCAATCGTGAATCCAAACTATCCAGGGACTCACTCAAACATATACCCAGTTGGTATGTGAGAAATCTTTTAAAATAAGCCTAGAATCTGTTCGCAGCATAACCTAAAGTAGTGTCATCAAAGTGAAGATCAAAACTAACTTACATATATTGCCGATAAATGTCTTCCCAGTACCCCTTGTAACTTCATCACGTAACATACTGTAAAAGTTGAACTTTATCTACATTAAATTTCCATTTTATTTTAGTTGTTTGTTTTATAAGAATTTGTAAAGTATACGTGAAATCTGCATTCAATTTTAATTTGGTCACATTTATTTTACTTTTGACATACAAACCACCTTTTTTACTGAGATACTGAACTTGGGATAATATACCTTTCTAACAGTGAAAGAATTTTTGAAATCGGACCAGTAGTAGGTACCAAGCATTCCTCGAAAACAAAACTTTACCACTCATTATAATATTAGTATAAATACAACATAGTAACTGCAAACAGTAGTCCGGTGAAGCTGTTAAGACCTTGCTAGGTCAATAGCGTGGTCAGTTCGAGAAAAAAAAAATAACTGCATACACCTCAACTGATTTATTTTAATCTTAGATTCACAAACCTGAACCCAACTACTTCAAGACTCAACAACATTTAGAAAACTAATTTTATCAAATATCGAAACAACACACGTACTGATAGAACTCTAGTTGAGATTCATCTTCTACAATGCAATGTAACTATTATCTAGGTTTATGTTTTAGGAAAAAATCTTGTCACCTTTGTTTAGCAAACATTTTTTATACAATAAAATAAATGTAACAACATATAAGTGACAGTTTCGTTTACACATATTTTTTTCATATAAGGTTGATAATTACGCATAGAAATGTCATATAGCCGTAGCTCGGTTATAACGTATTGGACGTTATATGGTCCGCCGGAGCCGACGGTTCGAATCCCGGCGATTTTTTTTTTTTGGTATTTTTTTTAAAGTAGCTTAGGGAAATATAGCTTATCTTTTTAGCTAATCTGTCTGCTACATATAGCACAATGAAAATTTACCAAAATCCGTCAAAAATTTCATTAACTACAAATTTTTGACTATCGTCCGTTATCCTGGAGAATTCCTTGCATTTTATGAGATAAAAAGTATTCTAGATGTAACCTTGTAATATTAGTTATCACTGTGCCAAATTTCGTCAAAATTGGTTCAGTACTTTCAGAGTGGTACGTGTTCAAAGGGACAGACAAACAGGCAGATCCTGGAGAATCCCTTGCGTTTTATGAGATAAAAAGTATCCTAGATGTAATCTCGTAATATTAGTTATCACTGTGCCAAGTTTTGTCAAAATCGGTTCAGTACTTTCAGAGTGATGCGTGTTCACAGGGACAGACAGACAGACAGACAAAAATTGTAAAAAGATTATTTTTGGCTTCTATATCGATAACAAAGTCTACCCCAATAAAAATTTTCAAAAAATATTTAATGTACAGATTTGACCTTGCTACAGTTTTATTATAGTATAGATAGAATATTATAAATTGTTTTTGAATTATGAAAATGATTTCTCGTTTCTATTAAATTATACGGGCAAATAACAACCTTTTACACATTAACCTCTATTATTGTAGAGACATGTAAATAATAAAGACTTATTATACAAATTATATTATAACTAAAGAAAGGTTACCTACATAATATTTTGACAAACCAAATGGCACGATAACGCAGACATAAGATGTAGCTTAGATACGGGCGCGGGCGGATCGCCGGGCAGTCGTCAAAAATAAACTAGCCAAGTTTTAACAAGGCGCTGTCGAAGCGCTAATGATGTATTTATCTTTATATATGAATTTCTTCTGTGCGTGTGTATGTCACTGAACTCTTAAACGGCTGGACCGATTTTGATGAAAATGTGTTCGTGTTCCAGTGCATTCTAGAATGGTTTCGGTTCACAATTGGAACCGGTAGGTGGTGCTGCGGTTGTCTTTTAGGATTTTTGTTATTATGAAGGCAGGAAAACGTCCGTCGGACCCGCTAGTATAGTTATAATATTATTACTTGATACCATATTTAAATCGTTTTAAAAATATGTGTGCATAGAATGAAGAATGTTTAAAAATAGGTTTCGTGTTTTTTATAGGCATTAAATAATTAAATAGGCAAAAAATACGTAAAGTTATATTATATTCACTTTTTAATATTTAGTTAATTGGTTAGAATACTTACTTCTTGATTTCTAGATTGATAAAATAAGAATGACAGTCCTGGTAACATTTTTCTCTGGTTTTCTATTGTTGTATTCTATAGACGCCGGATACAGTGACACAAAATCTTACATCACTGCAACAACGTTACACATGAAAGTGGAAGGGTTTTGTTTTTTCCATTATCGAACTGAAATAGTTTAGAAAATTATCCGGCATAAAATACATATATATTATTGAGGTATATGTATGCTTGGTACACATATATGTTTCAATAACTCATGTAAATATGAATATGTAGCTTAGCTTAGGTTAGCTCAAATAGGTCACGCTTTTAGAGGATGGGGCTCCCTGACGTTCCGTCTGGTGCAGGTCCTGACCGGGCACGGTTGCTTCGGTTGGTACCTGCACCGGATAGCACGCAGGGAGCCGACCGCCGTATGCCATCAGTGCGGCGTTGACCCGGACACCGCGCAGCACACTCTGTCTGAGGAGCAACGTCGCACTCTGGCTGCGGCGGTAGGGCAAGATCTCTCACTGCCGAGCGTGGTTGCGGCCATGCTCGGTAGTGAGGATAACTGGAATGCAATGGCCTCCTTCTGCAAGGAGGTCGTCTCGCAGAAGGAGGCGGCGGAGAGGGTCCGTGAGCAAGACCCTCAAAGTGGCCGTCTCCGCCAACGGAGGACGGGCAGGAGGAGGCGTCAGTTTGACCGCCTCCTCCCACCGTAACCGGATCTAGGGAGGATGGGTCGGGGGCCCATCTTCCCATTGCACAGGTCCGATGGACGGAGGAGACGGCCGGTGTGTACACGGCTGTCTCCCAACAGGACGGTGCCCGGCGGCGGCGCTTTTACTGCTGGGCCAACCGCTGGGGCGGCACGATGAAGTCTATAGAGATCTCGTGCCGCCCCAACTAGAGCGGAAGACGTACACCGTGGGGTTTTAGTCCGTGCGAGTCGGACATAACCCACTCTCTCCCCCGAGAGGGTGGTGTATCCATAAGGGATTTCAAGATAGGTCGCAAATTGCATGTAGTGTCTTCAGCGCTCGCCTTAATATTTCGGTGAAGCTGTAAAGACCTGTTCAGGTCAACAGCGTAGTCAGTTCGAAAAAAAAACCTTTTAATTCATTCGTTCATCAGCCATAAATCAGTAATTTTTGAAGTGTCAGTGTTAGGACAAAAAAGAGTTATTTCCAAACTTTTTAAAAAATAACACTAAAGCAGGTCAATGCCTACTAAAAATAAAATGAACATCGGTTAAAAAACAGAAGAGGAAGATATACTTTACTCAACTGTTTTTTATATATAGATACACTCTGGTTTAGCTTGAATTGGTTCATGGTGAATGTTGACGTATATAAGAAGCATTACAATAAATGTATGTGATATGGGTAAAGTGACTAATCAGGGCAATATTTATACTGCCCGGGCAATATAAATAATGACAAGTCAAATCGGGCTGTATAATTATCACTTGTGAAACTTAATTTCTTTCTTCAATTTCGAGGTTATGTCTGTGATACTAGAAACTGCAAAACGTGAACTTTTTACGATTATTTCCGACACGGGCCGACCACCCTCTATAACGGCTCATGCAGTATATTCCCAGTTATAAACCAGAATTGAAAAGTATATATAATTATCAATTACTTATCCCAATTTGACTTATCATTATTCAGTAGTACCAAGGCAGTATAAATAGTGCCCTGAATTAATCACTTTGTCCATTATACATAACATTCGATTTAATTTTATCGAATTATGCCACTTGCTAGCATTTGCTCTATGTATAATTAGAAAGTGATTGTCGAACACAAATATGCTGCTTCCTAGCAATAATAATATTTAGACGAAGTAAAGTATAATATGTCTAATTTCTTCTTCATATACATTAGTTGATACCCGTGACTTCGTCCGCATAGTTTATTACCTTAACAATATATTTTATGTCAAGAGGAAAAAACATTGAAAGCAAAAATATAGTTTGCTTAGAAAATGTCTTTGTAGACAATGTTTTTTTTATATCATAGGAAGCAAACGAACAGGGTGACCCACCTGATGTTAAATGATCACCACCGTCCATAGACACTTGCAAAAACAGTTGAGTCGCAAGTGCGTTGCCAGCCTGTGTTTGGGGGAGGGGAGGTGAGTATGTATCCCTTTTACTTCCTCTTTCATTCGCGTGCGCACAACACCGCTTGCCTCACTTCAATCATCGCTGAATGCGTAGAACTCCCTGTAATTTTAGCTATTTGCGAATGAAATTCCCGTCAAAATCAGTCCAGCCGTATTGGAGATGAACCGGAACAAACAGACCAACGAAACTTAAAAATTGTATAAATAGCATATACCTTCATATTCTGTTGTTGTTGACTTGATATTACGTACACTTAAGTTTTATTATACAACTAGGGGGCCCGGCAGACGTTTTCCCGCCCTGACTATAAAAAAATCCTTGACAAATTATATACTAAAACCTTCCTCATGAATCACTTTATCTGATCGTGAAAACAACAAGAAAATCGGTTCAGTAGTTTTTGAGTTTATCGCGAACAGAAAGACAGACAGACGCGGTAGGGGACTTTGTTTTATACTATGTAATGACTAGCTGACCCATGCAACTTCGTCTGCACCAAATCGGTTATTACCAGTTTCAATTGTATTTTTAAACGCGAAAAATTTTAATAAACCTAAAATCCGATTGCAGCCACACCTACGGTTTCCAATTGTGAATCCAAACTATCAAGGGACTCACTCAAACATATACCCAGATGATATGTGAGAAATCTTTTAAAATAAGCCTACAACCCGTTCATAGCATCATCTACCGGGTTCAATTAAAATAAAAACTAACCTACATGTAAAAGGTTATGTAAAATAAATAATAGTTTAAAAAAACACGCTTTCATAAAAAATCCAACTAAAAAACAGAAAATAAAATTTAATAAATTTGGAGTAAGAATAGTGTAAATTAGAAATAAATGTATATTTTTGTAAAAAGTGACAAAAAAATGATAAAAACACTGATATCTGGAGGTGCTGATATTAACATGCGATGCGTCACTGTTAAAACTATTATTTATTTTTCATTTTTTAGTTAATTTTTTTTTTTTACTTTTTTTTTCGGATTATTGCATTGTCATCGACCTTTGACAGGTGTGCAAAGTTTGAATTAAATCTGATCGTTCAAAGTAGGACAAAATCGAGCTCAAAGGGGTCGGTTACATACATACATACAAGTGAAGCTAATAAAAGCGTGATAAAAAGCTTGAGAGGTCTATAGACCTTATCTAAACCTTATTAAATGGTACTTAGCTACTTTTCTCTCGTACTTAAGTCGCGTGCTCATTAAAATTACAATAACTTTTGATATAGTGAACCGATTTTCAATAAACCAAGACTAAAAGTTACTCGAGGATATGCTTTGTGATTTTGGTTGTGAGATTTCGATTTTGATGATTTGTTTTTTCGGGAAAGACAATTTCTGTGCCGACAGTAATATTTAGCAGAGGAAATTCGATGTATTTTAATCGAATCGTAAAAAACGTTTTTAGACACTTACACTTGCTCACCTTATGACATACTTCAAAATAATGTACTACTAATTGTGTACCTTAGAAATGCTCACACACAAACAAAGTCGGCGATGGTATTCATATTAATTCTAGGGATAAATCAAAATGTCAAACCACAGTAACGAGTAAAAGCATTATTTTTACACTAAATTGAAACTTGTTATAGGAGGGATTTGAAATCCTTATCGGCAACCTTTTTATGTGACGAAAAGTGGTAGGGGTAAATACTGTGTCGGGGGAAATGTTGAAAACACCGGTTCTCGTCCGATCACCGAAGTTGAGCAACGTCGGTCGCGGTCATTACTTGGATGGGTGACCGTCTTGGAATATCGCTTGACGTGTTGGCTTTTTACTTTATTTTTTAATTAAAATGTTTCCCAGTAATAGAAAAGTCCTACTTTTGTTTTACATATTTTTAAAAACACTGGACTATTTACTACGTTGCCTTACCGATATAGTGTGACGACAATTCCGTCATTATTGATGTAGTTGCCTTTAAGAAAATGAACGTAACAAAAAGACTATCAAATTATAAAATCACGTTGTTATGAACACTATATCGCGAGTCATCAATGAAAATAGAAGATAGTTTAGAGCAAGGGTGCTCAAACTTGAACTGCTGGCAATACACCTCAGTATTGTTAGACTATGATCGATCGACTCTGAAATGCTGCAAGTATGTGTAATGCAGGATTGTCCTCTACGTAGGTGTATGTAACTCTCACTAAAACGATAAAAGGTGTTATTCTATTATTCTACTATTTGGCCTAATTGTGGATCAAATAAGTTTTAGCTGTTTATTCATTACATTTTGTTTTAATTACCTACCTACTAAAACAAAATCAGTGAATAGTTATATATCGGCAATTTTTTCTGAATATCGACTCAAAAAACACTCGCGATCTGCCGTTTGAGAACCCCTGGATTAGAACTTGTCGATCTAGCCTTTCATGTAATATAATATATTAATACAATAAAAATTGAGCCGTCGCGGGACGCCTGGCAGATGTGAAACATCGAAATTGTTTTGTATAAGTTATATGCCTAAAAGCACAGATTACAACAGGAATCAGCTATGGCATCATGATAAGATAAAGCATTACAAATTTGTTCCATAAAATAATGACTGTCCGTTTATTTTATTACATAAATATTCATTTTTTAACCGACTTCAAAAAAAGGAGGAGGTTATCAATTCGACTGTATTTATTATTATTATTATTTTTTTTTTTATGTTTGTTACCTCATAACTTTGGACTGGGTGAACCGATTTTGATTATTCTTTTTTTATTTGAAAGCTGGTACTTCCCGTGTGGTCCCATTTCAATTTGGTCCAGTTCCGACAACGGCATCCTGTGCAAAACCGTATAAGTTTTAAATTTGCATTAATTATGTAAACGACAAATAGACGAATAACTCAATATCACGCTAACCGATATCGATGATTCATTTTATATTGGAATGGATGTACTTCAAGGATAGTTTGATGAGAATTTGGTTAGGTTCTGATCATGGGATCCGTGACAAAGTAAGAAAACTTTCAAGAAACGAGCCTACTCCTTTCTTAAGGACCGGCAACGCATCTGTGTTTCCTGTCGTGTCGCAGGTGTCCATGGGCGGCCGTGATCACTTACCATCAGGTGAACCGTATGTTCGTTTGCCACCAATATTATAAAAAAAAAACTCTTCAATTCTTAGGAGCCTATTGTGCTTATGTTCGTTGCTGTGTTGCAACATGACGCAAGCATTGTAATTACATAACTTAAGGTGTATTATGTGTGAAGCGATGGTAGCCGAGTTGGTGGTAGAAACTATCGCGGATTATTGATAAGGTTGCGTTCGTACCAAACGTTACTTATTGTACAACCAATTGAAACCATATCGCATACCATACCGATAGATACTATACCGCAAAAATGCGCATATTTTAATATACTTAAGGCGGAACGGAGTTCGCGGGCACTGCTAGTAAAATATATTTATGTACACTAAAAATAGAAAAATAAAGTAAATTTTCAAAAAAAAGTATTAACCGACTTCAATATCAATCAAAAACCCATAAGGCACTAAAAAGCGGAAAATAATTAGTTTATCAAATTAACCAAATTAAATAAAACATATGAATATGTGTGCTACCTAGAGATGTATTGGAAGTCGGTGCGAACCGAAAATCATATCATAGGTACAAAGTTTAAGTCCACTCTCGCGTCTCTGTAATACATTTCTACCTGGAACAAATTTGAAATTTCGGTTGGCACCGACTTCCAATACATCTCTAGGTAGCACACATATTCATATGTTTTATTTAATTTGGTTAATTTGATAAACTATTTATTTTCCGCTTTTTAGTGCCTTATGGGTTTTTGATTGATATTGAAGTCGGTTAATACTTTTTTTTGAAAATTTACTTTATATTAAATACAAAATATAAAAATGTAACTATTCAGGCGCGGTGTGTTTGGCGGCATTTATCAAAGGGCGCTAGGTCCTCGGCGCTTGCCGCATAACAATAGTATAACGAGTGGCCGACAAAACAATTTGTATCTTATGTTTATACAGATAGGGTTATAAATGTTTTTGAGTATTTCGTTAATAATGCAAAGTTCGTGTTTCGCGTCGCCACGTCGCGCCAAACCAAAATCAGGCTTACCCGCGCTTATAAATGTTACACGTCAATAACCTTAATTGTGGTAGTTTGTATTGCGAAGAAATCGCCTGCAAACCGGGTAGTTGTTTCCATCGATCCCCGAAATAGTATTAATCTTTATCCAAATACATACATTACTTCCCTTAAATACATGATTTTTCGTTTTGAGTTTTAAAACATTATTTTTATAGGAATGTAGTCATTGGTTACTCAATAAGTAAATAAAAGAAATTCAAGTAATAATATTGAGTATTTCTTTAGAAAAAGCTGCATGGAAACTCATAACGCTTTTTCCTTACGTGACGATTTGCACCAATCAACTCAAAACTCAAAATTTCACTTCAAAAAAGTTTACTAACATCTTTGATACTGGTGAACAGTAAATATCAAAACAGCGTGCAGCGTGTTAGCTTTAGCACAAAGTAATCTTTTCACGCGGACGAAGTCGTGGGTAGAGGCTAGTAATCAAATAAAAAACCCAATAAGCCATCCTTACTATGAGATACACAAAAACAACTATAGAAGCTAGTGACGTCACAACGTCCGAAACTTTTTCGGATATTTTAACCTTTGGCATATGCATACGGAAGAAAAATGAGTGTTATTCAAAATGATTTGACTTTATTCCCACACTATTACGGGTTATGAGTGTTTTAATGAGAATATTTGAGAATAACAATGAAAAATGTTTTTTGAACGGAACTATTAGAATAAAATTAATAATTAAATTTATTAGTAGCTTCTGCCCGCGACTTAGTCCGTGTGGATTAGTTACTTTGCGGTAACACTCAGCAGAAGCTCTCAAAAGGAAAAAAGACCCCATTTTGAAACATTCTTCATTTGTGCTCCGCTCCTATTAGTCTTAGCGTGATTATAGCCTATAATAGCCTTCCTCGATAAATGAGCTACCCTATAACACTGAAAGAATTTTCAAATCGGACCATTAGTCCTGAGATTAACGCGTTCAACCAAACAAATCCTCCCATCCCACCCATCGTCTTTGAAGGCACTACTCTTCCTGTATCTGATAAATTCAAAAATTTTGGAATTTATATTGATAAAAATTTATCTTGTGATCCACAGCTTCAGGAAGTAAGTCGGAAAATGTTTGCGTCAGTCGGGTGCCTAAGAAGACTCCGTAATTTTCTCCCTATCACTACTAAAATTTCGCTTGCAACAACCCTTCTCCTCCCTATCCTCGACTATGCTGATACTTTCTATTTAGATCTTTCTGAAGCTTAACTTGATAAACTGGAATGACTACAAAATTTATGTATTAGGTTCATATTCAGTTTACGTAAGTTTCATCGCATATCGGAATTTCGAACTAAGCTGAAATGGCTCCCTGTGACGCTTCGCCGGAATGCTCGTGCTCTTTTTAACCGACTTCGAAAAAGGAGGAGGTTACTACGTTCGGTTGTATGTATTTTTTTTTATGTATGTTAATATATATCTATTTATTTATTTATTTATCATAAGAATCAACAACAGTAACATAAAAATAATAAGGTAAAAACATACATGGAAAAAACTTAAAATTATTTATGTTACTAATTATAGTTGACTACAGCATTAACCATCATAAGATGCGATGTGGAAAACAAATCAATTATGAACGGATTTTAATGATTCTTTTTTTATTTGAATTGGTTACATTCAGAGGGGGTCCCATATAAATTTGAAAAATCGTTTATTTGATTTTCACCCACCTCGTTTCTACGTGTTCTCGTGAAATTGAAACCGATTTATTATACCCATTAAAAACCAGATATATTTATGCACACTAAAAATGGAAAAATAAAATTTTTTTTACAAAAAAAATAAACCGCCTTCGATGAGGAAAATTAATAAGGTACTAAAAAGCGAAAAATAACTGAATTATTAAATTAACCAAATTAAATAAAAAATATTGATATTTACGCTACCTAATAATATATTTTAAGTCGATGGCAACCTACATTTCAAATTTGTTGCAGGTAATAAAATATGTACGAGAGTGGACCAAAACTTTGTATATAGATGATATGAATTTAGGTTGGCATTAAATTCAAATATATTATTAGGTAGCGCATATATCAATATTTTTTATTTAATTTGGTTAATTTAATAATTCAGTTATTTTTCGCTCTTTTTTAGTGCCTTATTAGTTTTTCACATCGAAGGCGGTTTATTTTTTTTGTAAAAAATTTTTCTCTTTTATATAGTACTCTTTTTAACCCTAAAGCTCCTCTGTACTTAAAAAATCGTTTCAAGTTCCTGTGCAATACGCATGCCCGAAATTTAAGGTCATCAGATAATATAACGTTGGTCCTCGCTCGTTCAACTAATTTTTGCGCAGTCCTTCACAGTTCAGGCTGCCCAACTAGCGAATGCTCTACCTGTTTAGCTATGAGATGGGAGCAGACGACGGGTATTTTTAAAAACTCGGTCGAAAAGCATTATTTGTCTATATAAATTTCGCTGAAGAGCATACATATATATATGGACCGTTTATTTTGAAAGTGGTGTAAGTCCATTTTTGAGAAAAATGAGCTATCACGTAATTCATGCTTAATTTAATGTAAATTTTTTATATATAACTAGTCCATGTTTAATTTCTCAAAAAAATCCCATGTTTTGTACAACTTAAAATCGGTCGGTAAATGAAATTGCATAATCATCGATTATGAAAGTGGTGTAAGTCCAATTGACAGAGGTAGGTGGCATAGCAGATGGATACCGATCAGTATTTTGTTATTTTTCATTTATTTTATACTAGCTGTATCGCGCGGTTTCACCCGCGGACGATTTGCATTGTTTCCCCTCCGTGTTTTCACTACTCGTAAGTTAAAAGATAGATATTAAAAAATTAGAGAAATGTATTAGAAAATGTACAGCGCATAATCTGTGAGAAGAAAATAAATACGACTAGGCTGTATGACTCCGTATCTTTGCCCGTATTTTGGCGAATTAAAAAAACAACAAAAACAACAGTAGTAAAATTATCAATTTATTACCTCTACGTCCTGGAAGACCGTTAAAATTTGAAAAAATCGCCCTGGAGCCTTTGAACCAAAATGCCAGACCTATTACGTACGAAAAATATAAAGACATGAAGCAGCTACTACCCTATATACCTCCGGTGCATCATGCATATTTTGAAACACTACCACATGCAGAGAATAAGTAAATTCTTGTAATCAGTATCTTGTAATGACAATGTAATTGCCGTCTAAAATAAAATTTTATGTGTTGTTATGCGTATTTGTAAACAAAATTATATTAAAACTAGCGGGCCGGGCAGACGTTGTCCTGCCTTTAAGTCAACCGCAGCGCCACCTACCGGGTCCAATTGTGAATCTAAACCATTCTCGGATCCACTGGAACACGCACACAAAATTTCATCAAAATCGGTCCAGTCGTTTAGGAGGAGTTCAGTCACATACACACGCACACAAGAAATATATATATTAAGATGAAGTATATTTTAAGCGATATTTGATTTTTCAAAAATGAAATTAAACGATTTTTACAATTGTCTAATTTTGAAAGTGGTGTAAGTCCATTTACAGCACATAAATATGTGTTATCGTAGTCTAATTAGCCAAAAACAAATTTATATAAACAAATTAAATGTTGATAAAACAATAGAAACAATGCCAGATCTCATATGATTTGCCTGTATTTTTAAATCAACAAATATAGTAACCTTTAATTTTCTCGAAACAAAAGAAAATGGACTTACACCACTTTCAAAATAAACGGTCCATATACTACTATACTTTGTTTTATTTAATATTCATGTAGGCTATATATCATTTTTGTATTTTATATGTATGTTACTGTGTACACGCCGCTAACTTATGTGGTATTAACTAGTTTTCGTTCTGCACACCCCGAATACCCCCGACTCTACTCCATGGAACATATCCATCAAAAGGTTGCCTGGAAGAGATTGCTATTAGCAATAAAGCCGCCCTTTGTACTAATAACATAACTTGAAATGTTTGTATAATGTACTAGCTGTGCCCGCGACTTCGTCTACCTGGTAGCTTATGTAAAAAACAGTGATTAGTCATCAACAGAATGTATTTAGTCAATTTACTTGTATACTTTTCTTTCGTACTTACGCCGCGTCGTCATTAAAACAACAATAACTTTTGATAGAGTGGACCGATTTGAATGAAACAAGACTAAGTTACTCTCGAGGATATGCTTTACGATTTTCTCGCTGAGGATTTATTGTGAATCAAGCACTTTAGCAGTGATGCGTATTCATACAAACAGAGAGACAGACAGATAGATAGACAGACAGACAGACATTTCTAAAAATGATTGAATTATATCTTACTTTACTAATTCCTAGACACCTACAACATTTTTTTTTCACGAAAATCGAAAAAGTACAGACTCCTTAGATTAACATTGTTATTATATGTATAGATAGATGTGTATCACTAATACAGTAAAAATTCAATAAATAAAATAAAAATCCTCCAGCTTTAAAATATTAATATAGATAGATATAATAGACATAATATCTACACCCTTATTCGTAAGGAACGCTTTCTATTTTTTTACGTATATATAATAAATCTCTTAAAAACAACGCGTAGAAACCTCTTTATAAAAACTCTCAACTTTTGTTGGCAGTCGATAAAAAATAAGCGCGGGACCGGACGTCACAAATCAGAGAAGATAACTTAAAATATGTATAAATGTTTTACAGATACTTATTATAAAAAAACCGTCGAGCCGTTTGCGCCCGAATCCGTCCAATATAAACGATTGTTTCGTTTCGAACTATCAGTTTGTATCGAGTGTGTCGGGGCGGTGCATATGAATATGGCCGCTTTACGATATATTTGTGTTTTGTCATGGTTTGCGTTGTTGCAGTGCGCTCGCGCTTCATCGTTAACTTCTTCGAGTAACATGGTATTCGTATATCCAGAGGTGCGACGAGACGAGTCCGTTATCGACGACTACCATGGCACTAAGGTAAGCCCTGTCTTTACCAATATTATACGTTCCGATGTTATTTTCAATACTTACTATTTTATAAGGATCATCTCTTAGAACAGACAGGTAATGATTGCATAAACTCAAGAACACCTGGTTTCTTTCTCAATATGAATTATTGAACCTAACAAAACTTATCGTCAGGTAGCAAACGATAGTTTTTGTTCAACCTTTTTTTTTCTATCCACATATTTTTTTATATAGAAATGCATTATTAATCTGGTATTTTGTATATTTTTTAATTTAACTCATTTGATTCTGTTGGGTCGTAAGAAGTACGTGATTTATCTGCATTTATTGTGGATTTGTCTTTTTTAATTTCAATCCTGTCATTGTTTCTTAACCCTATTACATATTTTAAATTACCTCTGTTAAATTTTATGATTACTTATTAATGCTTATATTGAAATGTCCTCGATGTATTAGTGAAAGCCTCGTAAAAATCAATTCAACCGTCCCAGAAATATCTCGTGAAAACGACAGACACTACAATTTTATCCATATGTGTATTAAAACACTAATAGGAACTAGACTTATTTTTATATAGTACTTTAAAAAAATGATTGATAATAATTAAAATCAATGATAGAGACAATAGAATTTTTATTGCAAATACATTATTACCAAAAACTATTTTTAGGAATCGTAACAACATTGATAATTTTATGAATCCACGCATCTGTTATTGATCAAGGCTAGAGAACAATAAATTAGCAAGCAAGTACTTATAATTATTAATCGGTATATCTTTTACCGTCTGCGTAATACACTTTAATACTTATGTTTATTTACAACCTTCATAACTTCAATCGATTGTACGTTTCAATAATTCACGACAACAGTATCGAACAAGTTATAAAGGAATAAAAAATAAATTTTAAAGTACAAGATATTTTTTTGTTTTGCTAAAATAAAAAAACATGTTTATTATACTTTGAACCAGTATTACAGGAACGTCTAACGTCAATAGATATTATAAATCAAAGTAGCTTTTCGTGTTTGCGCGTTCCCACAGTGTTTTTTTTTTTTACTGAAACGCATTTCTATACGGTTTTCACTATATATAATACGGTATATACACGTATACATTATATTCCTCTAAGGGTAACCACAGTTTTATCTTTTATAAAGAAATGGGTTATTTACGACGTTATTTATATCATTATAATGTCAATTATTTTCCAATTAAACATTATCTAGATATATAAGTGTCGAATGTCATGCTGTTTGTCCACGATGAACTCCGAAACTACTCAACCGATCATCATGGCATTTATGTATAATATGGTCCAACTTGCGAGATAGGATAATTTACAGTTCGATTAATGGCCTCAATGTCTTTAAATTACAAATAAAATCATTGTCAATGTTGATTATTGTTATTAATTCTAAGATTCATCCGCTTCGAACAGGTGGCGCTTTAAATTAGTTTGTTGACAGAAAACTGTAGGCCCGACTGTTATAGCTATCTTATATATGTCGTCACTTTTTAATTTCTTTCTTTATTTCAACGTGTAATAACTGAGCCACTTAAACGCGTGGTCAGGTCAGCTATTTATTCATTTAATATTACATTTACTTACGTTGGGCATTCGACGTAGATCAAAATCGCTCTTATACAGCCTGCCATTTCAGTGTATGTCTTAGAAGATATTGCAGATTTAGAGTTACGCGCAACAAAATAAGTTATTTGTATGAAGATTCGTAGGAAGTTTCTATAATTTTGATGAACTTTAATAATAACTTTAATTTTAAAGCGCCAAAAGATAGAATTGTTTAGACACATAAGACGTTACATTTATACATTGAACTAATGCGAAGCCGGGGCGGGATGCTAGTATATATAAAGAATAGAAATATTCATTTTAAACTTTTCGAATACATTATTATTCGGTTTCGAACCATTATATTGTCGATAGATAATTAAGCAACATTTTAAATTAAAACTTGTTTTGTAAGAGCGTTTTTTTGTATGAAATCACGACCTATTTTTATCAAACAAAACAAACTACATTTATGTAAACTTATAGCGAAATAAATTAACGTCTATCGAGTTTTATTCGGCAAGAAATATTTTTACATTTCCAAAAAGGTTTCGCTTTCGATTCTGTTTTATATCGTATTTCGTTTTTTTTTTTACATTAAATTAAAGTATATATGTGATCTCAAAACTTCAAATAGTTTCATCAAGTTTTAAGTTCGTTAAAAACAAACAGATTGAAGCAATTTTTGGAGCTGTCAGGCCATTGAATGAGTTTAGTTTATCAAAAGTTACATAATTGTGCTAAAACTACGGAAGTTCTTTTAAAATTAATGTTTAAATCGCCTTAGAAACGTTTTCCCCACCGAAAATAATTAGCGAACAATTTTTGGATTTTCCCACTGTATTGTTATGTTTTTTATATTGTAATAAAATAGTAATTGTGCAATAAATAGAATATGATTATCCATGTCTATTATTCTAAACATGTTTTTGTATATACCGTAATTAAATAAATAGTGTAAAAATAGTTCATTGTTTTTTTTAAAGTTTGAACGTTATTAGGGTTCTTTTATCAAAGGGTATAACTTCTATAATCAAAGGGTGGCTACTCAGTTAGTTGTCACATTTTTTTAAAATTATATGAACATATAAAAAAATCGTTGTCTAATAATTGAAATTAATTATAAATTTGAAACAAAAAACAGGCGGTAACATAAGGTGGTAAGGTTCTCAAATTCTAAGTAAACATAACTTTACGAAAATAAAGAAATTTACCTCAACTCATGACACAATTTTCAATTAATTTTACACGACACCATGGGTCGGTGGTATTTCTGGGTGATATTGAATTAATGTAGTATATACATTATAAGGAATAGTGATGAATCCAAAACAAAGATGTTTTTAATACTACCATTAACTTTTCAAAATGAATTCATTTTTGTTCAAAATTCATCATCAACTGTACTAAATATAATTGCTACATCAGGTTGACTGCATCATTGTAACCGCGGAGATCTAAGTAACGGATTACTTTCATGATCAAACAAATTTTCTTATTTTGATTTTACAAAGTATTTTTTTACTAATTTTTTTAATTGAATAATAATTTGAAGTGAGTTCACCATAAAAAAATACTAAACATTAAAATATTGACATTGACTTTGGTAATATTGCTTTACTCTTATGACAACATGAGGCAAAGTGACATGAAGTGAAAGCAGTCCTGTCACCTAAAAATTTTGATATTCAATACGACCAAAGAGAATAATAACTATTTCAGTGGTTCCATAAATTTACTAAAGATAAATTATTTATCAATTAATTATTAATGTATATTATGAATTTACATATTATATTATTATAAAATTAACCTACAATTCCACCAGTTGATTTCAAAGGGCATGTAAGGCATGCAACGTCAGTCATGTTAAAAATATTGAAAAGGTAATTGGAACGTAAGAGTAAAATGAAGGATGTCAAAACGTCTTTCTCGCAATTCGCTTAAAAAGGGTACAAAGTTTTGGCTTCACGTATTAATATATCAGATATATCTAATAAACACTTTTTGATAATTGGGATATAAAAACTGTTATTATTATGTCATTATAAATGTATGAAAAATTTATATTAATTTTCCAATATTCGCGACTAGTGAAGGTTCTTATAATGATTATTATTCAAACTGAGTTCGTTAAACTCGTTTTAAATTCATAACACGGTAATTGTATTGCCGTTGCTTGAACCTTGGACCTGTTGTACATAAGAAACCTGTAGCTATCTATAGACTACAAAAACATCTACTCACAGTCCAATGACTCTAAATAACAATTGTCTCGCCATTTAAGTCCAGAGGATTGTAAGTAAAAAAAACAGCTATAGTGAATTCTTTTTGGTGCAATTATAAGTACGAGTGCTCGTCCATACAGAAAAAGAAACTTTTCCAATATTTTTTATTGATAACAAACATTATAGATTGCCACGTTCTACAAAACAAAAATAGAATGAAAAAAAACGGCTGATAAACCACGGAGGGATATGTTTTTATCCGTTTTCCCACTGCCGATTTATAAATAGATTACTAGCTTCTGCCCGCGACTTCCTCCGCGTGGAATAGTTACTTTGGGCTAAGTAACACGCAGCGGAAGCTCTCAAAAGGAAATTTTGAAACATTTTTATTGATGCTCCGCTCCTATTGGTTTTAGCGCGATGATATATACCCTTCCTCGATAAATGAGCTCTCTAACACTGAAAAAATTTGAATGCATCGAATCAATCTGATGCAGCGATATATTTAATTCGATGACAGTAGTCCGGTAAAGCTGTTAAGGCCTTAAAAGGCAAATAGCATAGTCATTTCGAAAAAAAGAAATCGATGTGTACTATTCGATGCATCGATATATTTAATTCAAAGACAGGTAGTCCGGTAAACCTGTTAAGGGCTTGAAAGGCAAATAGTGTAGTTAGTTCGAAAAAATAAATCGATGTTTACTATTCGATGCATCGAATCTAGCTGATGCATCGATATATTTAGTTCGAATACGTTTATTTTTTCTGGAGATTCTTGGTCCGCACCTTACCTATCTGATTTCGTATGTTTGATTACTGAAATATCGTTTTAAGTGTAGCGTAGCTTATACAGTGAGCAAGACCTACGATATTATTATTATATATACTTAACTATTATTATTATTATTTATTACATTATATATTAGGAAAGCAATAGTAGTATTATCCCTATATAGGTAACTAGCTTTTAAATGCGGATTCACTCGATTTATGTCCGACTCGCACAGACTAAAACCCCACGGTGTACCGACGCTATTCCCCTTGGATAGCCGCGCCAACGGTCCACCCGGTGGAAGGTGGCCGCCGGGATCCGTCCTAATAGGGAGACAGACTGGGTACACACCAGCTGCCTCCACTCGTCTATCAGACCTGTGCAATGAGGAGATGGGCCCCCCGGCCCACCCCCTCAGGTCTGGCTACGGTGGTGGGAGGAGAAGGGCAAATCGCCGCCTCCTCCCTCCGGTCCTCCGTTGGCGGAGGGCTACTCAGAGGGTCATCTTCGTGGACACTCTCCGCCGTCTCCTTCTGCGAGGACGTCGTCTCGCAGAAGGAGGCCATCGCATTCCATGCCTCTTCGCTGCCAAGCATGGCCGAAACCACACTCGGCAGCGACAAATCCAACCCTACCGCCGCAGTCAAAATGCGGCGCTGTCCCTCCCACGCAGCACACTCAGACAGAGTGTGCTGCGCGGTATCCTCCGCAGCGCCGCATTCATGGCATGCGGCGGTTGGCTCCCTACGAGCGATCTGGTGCAAGTACCATCCGAAGCAACCATGCCCGGTGAGTACCCGCACCAGTCTAAACGACAGGGAGCCCCAGCGTCTCCCTATCCAATCCGGCAGGACCGGGCGAACGGCGTCAATAGTGTAACACCCATAGCGCTCGTCCGCCAGGTCCTGCCTCCTCCCGGCCCTCCCTTCTCTTGGCCTCAATCTCCCTGGGAGCCTGAGGCTCCCCAATACTCTTCTTTGCTGCCGTAAACTCGTACACGGTGGCAAGAACTCCCGCCTCCAGCTCCCAGGGCAGGGAGCTGGTGAGTGCAAAGGCCGCCGCGGAGGCCACGGTGCGGTACCCCCTGATCGCCCTCAGTGCGACTATGCGCTGCGCAGCGCGCAGCGCCCGCCCATTAGCGGCACCAAGAGCGTCGGCCCACACCGGGGCAATGTAGACGGCCAACACCCGCACGACCCTCATATATAGTCGACGGCACCCAGCACTTGCCCCCCCTATTTTAGGGAGCAGCCGGCCGAGAGCCGCCGCCGCCCCCGAAATTCCCGGTCTGAGCCCCTCAAAATAGGGCTCAAACCGCCAGCGCCCATCCAGGGTGAGGCCCAGATACTTCATCTGGGTCCCCAGCCTGATTCGGGCACCCTCCACCATTATGTAGGCCCGAGGGAGGCCCATGAAATAGTAGGGCCTCGGGTCTTCTCGAGGGCCACTCTGAGGCCCACACGCCGAATGCGCCCGACCACGAGGGTTGTGGCCATCGTGGCCAGGCGCTCCACCTCCTGCCAACTTTCCTCCCGGGCTACGACTAGGGTGTAGCCTGAGCTCTACTGCGTTTAGCGTATCTTACACTGGTTTTTATAATTTCACTAGCTTTTGCTCGCAGCTTCGCTCGCGTTAATTAACATTAGAACTATAGCTCGACAACAGTACATTGTTTTTTTGTATAAAATATGTTATTGTCTGGATTACTAGGTTTCATAATGCTCGCTAAGTAGTTAAGTTATGAAAGCGTAACAAACAAACAGACTTTCGCATGTATAATATTAGTTAGGATATCGACTATTCTCAAATATGTCTCAATGATTTAAAACTTGTTTGGATGTATATTTGAAATTCGTAAAATAAATACGTATTTACTTATTGCATAGATTGCGGACCCATACCGATGGCTAGAAGACCCCGATTCAAACGAAACCAAAGAATTTGTAGACGCACAGAATAACATTACAAGGCCGTACCTCGATTCGTGTCCAGTGAAGCATGACCTCAATTCGCGGCTCACCGAGCTCTGGAACTACCCCAAATACTCATGTCCTTTCCGAAGGGGTGACAGATACTTCTTCTTTATGAACACTGGACTACAGAACCAGAGGTAAGATTATTTAAGTATTTAATTAGATCAATTTCCATCGGTCTAGAATTTATATAAGTACATATCTATACTATAATAAAACTGTAGCAAGGTCAAATCTGTACATTAAATATTTTTTGAAAATTTTTATCGGAGTAGACTTTATTATCGATATAGAAGCCAAAAATAATCTTTTTACAATTTTTGTCTGTCTGTCTGTCTGTCTGTCTGTCTGTCTGTCTGTCTTTCTGTCCCTGTGAACACGCATCACGCTGAAAGTACTGAACCGATTTTAACGAAACTTGACACAGTAATAATTAATATTCCAAGGTTACATTTAGGATACTTTTTGTCCCATAAAACGCAAGGGGTTCTCCAGGATAACGAAAGATAAAAAATTGTAGTTAATGTAACAAGACTTTTTTGCAACACCTTAGTACAAGAGCCAGCAACGTTGGAAGAACGAGAATTTTAGCAAAGCTGGTTCTTTAATATAAAAATATATTATGCCCTTCCAAACAGGATTCAGGATACGTGGTAGCCGGTTAAGGTTGTGTTTTTTAATACGCATCACACCTTTACAGGTCAAAATTTTGGGTTATAAATAATTTAAGGAACATTTTTTTCAGTAACTTTTAAACGCTATTAAAACACGAATTTATCACTGTCAGGGAATTTTGTTATTGACACTAATATGCTCGATGATATTCTTTATAAATAAAATAATTAATTTCAAACCATTTTATTTTTTCCATTGCAAAGAACATATTTTATTTTATTAACCATTATGATATTGAGATTTCACCGTAAACAATGAAAAACAACGATAAACGTAGACATATGACTTGGGACTGACGCCATCTTGATTACTTGCATCTATAACAGGCACTTTCACAAGTATCACTATCTTTATCATACATAAAATGGGGTAAACATATCAATGCAGATGCAGAATCTAGCTCTAAGTCTCTTAACGTTTTCAAAGCATTAGCCGGTTCTAACTGGGGTGTTCATCCATAACATTGAGTTCGTTTATACTTCAATATTACACGCAGTCGAATTAACTATGCGAGCTTTCTTTATGATAATAGTGCTCAGATTAACCTCTATAAACTTGAAAAAGTCCAAAACCAGGCCATGAGAATTATCGGGGGTTTCATTAAAAGTACTCCAATCCATGTTATGGAAAGCGAATTGAGCATATGTCCGTTACATCTTAGGAGACAATATTTATCTGGCAAAATCTATTTAAATTTGTCATTCGAAAAATACGAACTACCTAATTTTTTTTTTCGAACTGACTACGCTATTGACCTGGTAAGGTCTTTACAGCTTCACCGGACTACCTAATAACTACCTACCTACCTACCTACCTAACTACCTAATTTATTAGAAGAACTGTCCGCCTCTTTCCAATTACTCTATTGGCGTAACAAAAAAAAACCATTATTAGTTTCTATTTTTTGTCAATATAAAAATACTCCAATTCAAACAAGTATAAAACATGAAATGTTCACTTTACACACCTGGGTCGATAACATTGATTTGCACAATATAATTAAAATAAATGTAGATGGTATTTGGAAGCCAAAGAGTCAATATGATATTCTTAAAATAAAAGATATTTGTCTTCAATATATAAATAAATATTACCAAATTTTGTTAAAATATACACTGACGGATCTAAAGCTGGTAATTATTTAGGAGTCGCATTTTTTGACTCAAATTCCAAAACTTTTATGAAATTTCAAATTTATGAAAATATTTCAATTATGCACACTGAATTGATAGCAATTGCAGAGGCCTTATCATTTGTAGAATCCACTGAGTCCATTAAGATTGTTATTTTATCCGATTCAAAAACTGCTCTTCAACACGTAGCTCGATGTACCTTGACTTTTCGAGGAATACCGTTATAGCCTACACTATTTTGAAGCAATTACTAGATTTCAAAGCAAAGAACAAAGTAATTGTTTTACAATGGATCCCTTCTCATATAGGTATAACTGGGAATGAAAGAGCTGATCTTTTAGCTAGAGAAAGATCCTCCGAAGGTGCTATTATTAATATTTTACCAACTTATTTGGATGTATGCTCAGTATTTAAAAATAGCTGTTACTCGCATTGGAAGGAATACTTTGATGAGCGTTCTAAAACAAAAGGAATATGGTACAGAACGATTCAGCCATATCCCTTAAGGTCATCATGGATTGATGACAGTACGATTTGCCGTCGGCAAGCAATCACAGGAATGAGATTACACTTAGAACACATCCTATGTAAAAAGTTCGCCTACCTGATGCGTAAAGTATCAACAACACTCTGCCAGAGTTGTGAGCTCATCGATGACGTGCACCACATCCTGGCAGAATGTGTTCGAAGCGAAGATATTAGATCTCGGCTTAATGCTACTGGTTCGTTCCACACTGGTTTGTACAATTCGTTATTGTCTGACCCCATTTCGAAAGATGTTAAAGAATTGTACAAAATTAATATAAGCTATTGTTAAGTTTATTGTCATTCTTATTGTTATATAGTTGTATGTTACTTAGGCGATATAGTCGCGCAGGCGACTAAGCCTTCATTAAAAATAATAATAATATTAAAATTACAGCTATCTTAACATGGTTTGAACATACTTATTTGATTTTCAAAAAAATAGCATCGGGCACATTATTGTTAATAACAAAAATGTCTGGCGATAATAATTTCATGTGTTAGTAGCGTTTCAAAGTTAGTAAAAAACAATACATTAAAAAATTATATAAAAATCAATATTTTTGCCTGTAAAGGTGCGATATGCACTAATAAACGCAACGTTTACAGCCAGGTAGCCCGCACACTGTTCGGAAGAACATAAAGATATATAAAAACTGGCTTATTGAAATTTTTTTCGAAACCATTACTAGCTCTTAGACAAATAGTTATAGGTAAGTAACATTTGACGCGTCATGTTCATATCTTTTTAATATTTATATTTTTCTTCAATACAATGGAGTGTGAAAAAGTTTTAATACAAGTTGAAAATAGTTATGATATCATTCAGTGTTTCATTCATCATTATTTATTTTATGAATGCATTTTATCGTTTAATTTACAATTTAACTCTATCAACTTGATATTTTATAATGTAAGCTCTAGTGACTGTATAGTAAACGTCTACAAAAAAGGGAAAGGAACTTCGTTAGAAACTGGGGGTCCATAGACCTCTAAAGCTTTTTTTCACATTACCGCCAATATATGTAGGTTGCTACGAACGGGTTGTAGCCTTATTTTAAAAGATTTCTCACAAACCATCTGGGCTTGAGTGAGTCCCTTGATAGTTTGGATTCACAATTGGAAATCGATGGTGTGGCCGCAATAAGGTTTTAGATATATTAAAATTTTTCGCGTTTAAAAATACAATTGACACCAGTTATAACCGATTTGGTGCAGACGAAGTTGCACGGGTCAGCTAGTATATAATAAGAATGTAAATCTAACGTGTCTGTACGTTTTACATTTTTATGAACAAAATTTGTTGTAGGTGTCTTTGTATAAGTTATAAATTACATTTCATTTTTCGTTATCTTAGTACCAGTTGATTTTGTAGCTCTACGTGACTCTCTCTCTCTCTCTCTCGTATTAGCGAACCGTCATATTTTCAATTATAATACTTCTAAATATTATGTGTATGAAGTCGGAAGCATAGTTCCTGAAGAACAAATTAGCCTTTCACTTCGTCTTGACTAGACCATGATCAATTTAGACACGAAGTTCCAACATAACTGATCAGTACATTATTTTTGGCGATCGTCCTGTTCTTGGGAATACTAACTAACCTTGAAGAAATACGGCAACTACCAGTCATAAAATTGTGTAAAATTATTATCACCCATGACTGACGTATCACTACATTTATAAAACAAAGTCCTCAGCCGCGTCTGATCCGTCTATCTGTCTGTTCGCGATAAACTCAAAAACTACTGAACGGATTTTCACACGGTTTTCATCGGTAGCTTATGACGTATCTACAGCTTTTTATAATATCATTGACTTAATTTTGTTTTCATGTAACAAAAATTCCTCTGACAATTTTTTTTTTGTGCCCAGCGTCCTATATGTACAGGACAGTTTAGACGGCGAGCCGCGTGTGTTCCTAGACGCTAATACGCTGTCAGAGGATGGGACCGTTGCGATATCAGGCCAAAGATTCTCAGAGGATGGTTCCACGATGGCGTACGGCCTCTCCGCCAGCGGTTCAGACTGGATCACAATACATTTTAAAGATGTCGCTACAGGTACTCCTGAGACTTGATATTTTATTACTAATCATGTCATTTGGTTTTGTAATTTATTGGTGTAATTTGGTTATCTATGTGTGCTCTACCGCATGTACAATGGAAAGTTCTGAGGAACTCTTTAATATGGTACCCTCTTCACCTTTTCTAACTCGCACTTCTCGCTGTTGGTTGGTTGTTCACCCGCACACCTTAAAAGCTAGCAAAATGGCGACAACCTTCAGGTTCCCTTGAACCTTCATTATGCGTACGCTTGCTTTGAACTTATTTCTTTTTTGTTTCGTATTCCGATCATATTAATAGAAACAGTATTAATATTAGTTACACATATTGTAAATTGTATTCGTCGATGTGGTGAGAAAAACATTTTTGTTTCTACTGATAAAACTATATTTCTTCAATAGTTACTGAACAAGGAAGAAATAAAGGAAATCGGTTAAAAACATAGGAAAAAAGATTCTCAACTGTTTTGTATTGGCCCATTTATGTATAGATAGACCTAGACATAACTTTTAATTGTAGTCCGATAACGTAACGTCACTTTAACTGATACTAAGAACAGTGCAATCCTTAGGCAATAACGATCAACGGGAGACTTAGTGTCCATAGGCAGTCTTCGCCGTCATGCTGGCCTGCAGGCTTGTTGGAAATAGAGATACTAATAGATCCCAGAAAATAAAAGGATCATTGTGACATATCATCATGTGTATGATAGTCGCGACCCAGTCAAATAGAAAACTCTTCTATACTCGAGTATGCTCTCACAGAACAGTCACTCGTGCTTGGCAATCGAGCTCTCTTCAAAATAACTTCAATAGTAGCCCTTATTGTTACAGAGTACTACGTACAGTATACAAATTGAAACTAATATCTGCGATCTATAATCATATGACTATATATATCTATCTATGTGAGTATAGATCACTCTACTCTACCAGCCTTTAATCATTTATATTAAAATGACAATATGTTAATCAATTTCTAAAATAAACCGTATTTATTATAGGTAGAAATGAACATATTAACTTAAAAGAAAGAGGAGTATACAGGGTGACTGGTTGAACACTCGCAATATTGATAGAGAGTAATAAACAATACAAACAAATTATTTAACCTTTAGAACAGAATATGTATTTATTCTAATGAAATAGAACTAAAGTTTTTACGCCTAGTTTCCAAAAAAATCGTCGAGTAAAAATTTTAAAGGACCCAAAATTACATAACATCTAGTTGTATATACCATAGTAACAACATTCATACGCAAATTATTTCGTGAGTTTTTGGCGGCATCTTAGTCTGTCATGTAGTGGATTTTATATTTTATCCATAATCTCGTGTAATTTGACTCTATATTTTGAAATATTGTTGGTGTTTTACGTAATGCAGTTTAATTTTTGTGCATAAGGGAAGTGAATGCGAAATAATATCACGGAACTTGAATTCTGAGATGCCACAAAAACTCCATCGAAAGTTCTAACAAGGGTGGCTTCCTTGTTAGATCTTTAAAGTTATCACAAGACACTTGTTATATTATTACCTACTCAACAATGGTAGTAATAATATGGGAAATTAAATGCCAGATATATAATTCAAAAAATTACTTCGAAATGAAAAGTGAAAAGATTGTGGCATACTACAAGAGGCCTAGTAGATAATAGATAAATCACATAAAGATAAAAAGGTCATATTTGAAAATTATAAACACTCATAATAGAACCTTAAACTAATTATATCTAAAGAGTCGCAGTCAAATTACACCCATTGTACTTTCCTTCATCAGGTGAAGATTATCCAGAAGTGCTAGAAAATGTCAAGTTCGCTTCGATGACATGGACGAAGGATAACAAAGGACTGTTCTATTCGGTCAGTGGCTAATTTAATATATATTTGTTACAAGGAAAAGTCGATAACGTACAACATACATTACGTTTTATGTTTATTAAATTAAATAGCCTTCTCGTTCTGGTTGTTCAACTTGACCTACAGTTTATATGCATCGCCCAACCTTTGGAACTGGTCATCCTTCCTTTTTATTGAATACTATGTGTCACCGGCGGCTTCGTTTTTAATCTTAATATAAAATGTATTACTTGTAAATTGATTTCAACTTTTTAAGCGATAACAGCTAATTACTGAGCCCTAAGCTTTCGGTGAAGAAAAAAATCACTAGGATACCATAGAATGATAAGGGTTTTCTAATCCCTCCTGGCTAACTTTTGAGTCCGAAAGTGATATTTATCTATTTTGATCATAGTCAGCGTTATGTGCCTAATTTATAATTAATCAAAAGTTGCTACAAACGGTCAACTAAATTCACATAATCATAGTAAAATTACATACACAGTAACAGCTGAAACCTGTAATTTATAATTAACTAGCGGGCCCGGCAGACGTTGTCCCGCCATGATTATAAAAAAATCCTTGACAAATTATATACCAAAACGTTCCTCATGAATCACTTTATCCACTGGTGAAAACCGCTTGAAAATCCGTTCAGTAGTTTTTGAGTTTATCGCGAACAGACAGACAGGCGGACGCGGTAGGCGACTTTGTTTTATACTATGTAATGATAATGTAATATGCCAACCTATTTGATCCCACTGCTGGGCCAAACGCCTCTTTCACAATAGGTCTATAGTTTTCCCACAGAAAATGGTACTAAAAGAAAACATTTATCAGTTTTAAGTTTACTCCCGATATTTTCCTTCACCATCATCCGGTCGTGTTACCAATTCGAATGAGTGAATGTATGCGAATTCCGATAAATTCATTGGCACATGTCACGATTGAAACCTGATAACATTCAATAGACATCACGTTAAAAAACCAAACGACCACCATGAAAATATTCACTATACTAGCTTTTGATGACAGATTCGCTCATGTTAATGTAAATTTGACATGTCTCGGAGGAACAGTACTCTTTTATAGATGAGAGGTACCGTATGTCCTTTTCTGTACCCTTGGAAATATGTATGCAAAATATCATGATGATTGGTTGAGTAATTAAGACTGGAGAAGCTAACAAATAAACTAAGTCACATTCGCATTTATAAACAACTAGTGGGCCCGGCAGACGTTGTTCCGCTCTGATTATAAAATAATCCTTGATAAATTATATATCAAAACCTTCCTCGTGAATCACTTTATGCACTGGTAGAAACCGCATGAAAATCCGTTCAGTAGTTTTTGAGTTTATCGCGAACAGACAGACGCGGTAGGGGACTTTGTTTTATACTATGTAATAATGATATAGTAAAATACAATATACATGGTACATACATGGTGGTATAGTTTCTTCTAAGTCAACCTGGCTTACCACTCTCACGTTGAATATCTGTCGCCAAGCACCTTTAATGTCAGGTGAGATTGTGATCAAGGCTAAAACCTATAAATGTATAAAAAAAACGTGTGTGTGTACTTATGTACACGCGTTAGAAGTTTATACTTCTTTGGCGTAACAAGATAAAAATCTTTTCAAATTTTTTATCGTTCGCCTTATTCTACGTTTGTAGAAAAAACGACACTAACAATAAAAAAAAATGACTATAGCTAACTTCAGGGTGTCGGTTTTTCATGACGGTGTGCGCGCGCATTGTAATAACTTCAGGGTGGCGGTTTTTCGTGACGGTGTGCGCGCGCATCGTAAAAATTTACTCTCATCATTTTTCCCTAACGCGCCAAAAGAAGTATAACTTCGAAAAGCAATTACACGATATGAAACACATTATCAAATGAAAAGTGAAGTTATTGAATACTTTAAGACTAAAAATAACAATAATAGAATTCAGATACCTAACAGAATTTCTTCGGTGCCTAGTTCGATAACGGTTCGGTCGTCACCAAGTCACATTAAGTAGATCTATGATATTAATAATAATATTCAACCAACACCTGTGTCTGCTATATCGACCTGACTGACGAAACAATTAGTAGAGTCATCCATCGTGCCATAAAAAATGGCTATGAAATATGAAAATGAAGCCGGCATGAAGACAATAATAATAGTTTCTTACAGTGAAAACAACTTCTAACATAACTAATAGAATAAATGATAGCAGAATAAAGAAAAATATTAATAATATTCCAGAGGTACTTCGTACAAACGGGGAAGGCGGATGGGTCCGAGACGGAGGGAAACAGGGACCAGAAGCTGTGCTACCACCGGCTCAACACGCCGCAGTCGGACGATGTCCTAGTCGTAGAGTTCCCGGAGGAGCCGCTCTGGAGGATGTGAGTCTACCTACCGTTTTAATTCTACTTATTTTCATGTCCACTGGCCCTCTAACATAGGAATGATCGTTAGTCCAATATCGATATTCAATAAAGTTTCGAAAGTCATACTATGTAATCCAAAACATCGATACATGATGTCATGAATAAAAAAATGAGTGCGTGTAACCGTCACACGCGATTGACGTAAAACTTTTTAAATATGTTTGTTTTTGTCAATAAATAGCTTATAAATAATCCAAAATTTTTGAAAAAAAAATTAATAAAAAATAATAAATTGAATAGTAATAAAAATCATACAATAGAATTAATTATATATAGGCGCGCGACCGTGCTGCCATCTGGTTTCAATGTAAGTAAATAACAAATTAAACCATAGCTTCATTAGATAAGAGATGTATTGCCATCTATCAGCTAATTCGGAACTTAAATAACAGAAGAAATATTATTAGCAACTTGTTGTTATAAAGTGAATAAAATATAGACAAGTACTATGATAAGTAACGAATTAAATTAATTATGATTTAGTAGAAGTTTTGTTTATGTTTAATTATTATCTAACCGGATGGTACAGAAACGTGACGCCATATTGCCGTAACGAACTTCCGTTGCATTGTCGTCCAGTTACCTCCTAGTCGCGCCTAAAGAAGTTTTACTTCAATAACACAGGAAATATTATTAGCAACTCGTTATAAAGTGAATAAAATATAGACAAGTACTATGATAGGAACCTAACGAATTAAATTAATTATGATTTAGTATAAGTTTTGGTTATGTTTAATTATTATCTAACCGGATGGTACTGAAACGTGACGCCGTATTGCCGTAACGCACTTCCGTTGCACTGTCGCCCAGTTACCTTCTAGTCGCGCCTAAAGAAGTTTTACTTCAATAACACAGGAAATATTATTAGCAACTAGTTATAAAGTGAATAAAATATAGACATGTACTATGATAGGAACCTAACGAATTAAATTAATTATGATTTAGTATTAGTTTTGGTTATGTTTCATTATTATCTAACCGGATGGTACAGAAACGTGACGCCGTATTGCCGTAACGCACTTCCGTTGCATTGTCGTCCAGTTACCTCCTAGTCGCGCCTAAAGAAGTTTTACTTCAATAACACAGGAAATATTATTAGCAACTCGTTATAAAGTGACTAAAATATAGACAAGTACTATGATAGGAACCTAACGAATTAAATTAATTATGATTTAGTATAAGTTTTGGTTATGTTTAAGAAACGTGACACCGTATTGCCGTAACGCACTTCCGTTGCATTGTCATCCGTTTACCTCCTAGTCGCGCCTAAAGAAGTTTTACGTCCGAAGTATCGATTGTTTAACGTTTCGGGGCCATTCATACCTGATTACGTGAGCTCTAAAGAGAGGCGGGGGGTCTTTGATTTGGTTACTTTTGATGACATGAAAGATGGGGGGATCTGGATGTGTAAGTCTGATATGCGAGGCGCGCGGTTTTATCTACTGTGCCCTTATCGCTCCAGTAGCGAACGACTATAAGGTAATTAGCCTATAGAATATAAACAGTTGTCTAATACTGATTCCCCCAATCTTCAGTGATTTTGGTTAGTTCAGCGAAATTGTCAGATTCAAAATATATGTTTGGGTTCGTGAGGCACATATAGGTATGTGTTTCACTAACTCATATGTGTATGATTATTTACCTTAGGTTAGTCAGATTCGGGATATTGCGTTCCAGACAAGACGTCCAAGACGAGGTTCTGTCACTTTTGTAACTTTGAACTTGTTGCCACACAGCTGTGAAAGCCCGTCAAGTCAGCAGCGTATTAAATCGGGTCTAAAAAAAAATATGTACCATAAAATACTCGTAACTGCATTCGAGTTGTATGTTTGTATCTCCTGGGTATTCGATTTTATTATTATTTTTTAACTGATGTCAGTCAACTGAATAATTAATTATATTTGTTTAAATATTTGTCGTTCGATCAAATTCGTATTTGTAGGTGGTAGAGCTAAGCTGAAGTTATTACTGGTTTCAGCATAAATGGGTCATCTCGCCCGGGGAAGTACCACCCTCTCATAGAAAACCGACGTCAAGTAACAGTGCTTGCATTGTTGCGTTACGTTCGGCCAGTGAGAACGCCGGAGGCCAAATTCCCTTCCCCGTCTCCTCTCCCCCCTCACCCCAAGTACAGGCTGGTAACGCACTTGCGACTCTACTGATGTTGCAAGAGTCTATGGACGGTGGTGATCACTTAACATCAAGTGACCCGCTTGTTCGCTTGCATCCTACGATAAAAAAAAAATTCAAACTGCTATATGTAAAATCTAATGAGATTCTGCATGAAAAGCATTATTAATAACTAGCTGATTTTGTCTGCATTATTTATTATGTTAATATTTTATGGACAGAAAAAAAAATTGAAAACAAAGATACATTCTACAAAATGTCTTCAGTTCTTGTAGTGCTTATAAAAAATCTTAATTACCTAAATTTGTAATCGTGATATTTCTATTTTACATAAGGATCTTAAGTGTCTAAAAATTATACTAAAAACAAATGCTGAAAATCTATTCAGTAACTATGGGTGATGTGCGCACAACGGTACACCTATATCTTTTATTTATAACTAGCGGGCCCGGCAGACGTTGTCCCGACCTGATTATGCAAAAATCCTTGACAAATTATATATTAAAACGTTCCTCGTGAATCACCCTATCCACTGGTGGAAACCGCATGAAAATCCGTTCGGTAGTTTTTAAGTTTATCGCGAACAGACAGACAGACAGACGCGGTAGGGGACTTTGTTTTATACTATGTAATGATAGATATTGGATAATGATCAAGTGCCACGTTAATATGATATTTTTTTATTAACAGTGGAACTCACACGCGTTTGCTAAGCGAAGGAAGCCGTACGTAGGTTACTAATCAATCTGACAATAAGTAGAGTTTGAACGTATCTAATTAATCCTTAGATTATTACATTAGATTATGTGTAAATAAATGTAGCTTTCGACTTGATTTTCATTACATTATATATTCTATAATACGTTTGATTTTCGAAACAGAGTTGTTTTAGATATTATTACATAGGTATGGTATTCGTCGATATTTTGGACCACTCTGAATATAGCATTAAGTTATGGCTTGCGCATAATATAATCAAGGGTTTAAATACAAGACAAAGCTAACATATTATTGTAGATATCTAAAGTTGGTATTTATTTATCCTCAAGTTGTCTCGATGCTATACATGTAATATAATATGTATTTATACCTGAATTGGTGTTTTGCACTGTTATATTCAAAGCGGTTAAGAGTTTTGTGATGACTGTACGTAGCTGCTTTTATTTTTCCCTCCTAGTATGCCTTTAATAATTTAATATATGTTCGCAAAACGTTATATGAGCTACATTTACTAAACTACTAGCATAATTTTTATAATAGAGATACAACACAAATTAGTTATCCCATCTGTTAGAGTATGTAAGACCAATAAAGCGTTTCAATTAACAGAGAATAGGTTGAATAAGGTCTTAAATTATAGTTGACTAGCTTCTGCCCGCGACTTTACTTTAGGTTACTTTAGGCTAACACTAAAACACGCAGCAGAAGCTCTCAAAAGAAAAGAAAAACCTATTTTGAAACATTCTTCATTGGTGCTCCGCTTCTATTGGTCTTAGTGTGATGATATATAGCATATAGTCTTCCACGATAAATGAGCTATCTAACAATGAAAGAATTTTTCAAGTCTGTCCAGTAGTTCCTGAGATTAGCGCGTTCAACCAAACAAACAAACAAACCCTCCAGCTTTATAAAATTAGTACAGATTACTACTTTCCTCTCGTACTTACCTCGAACCGACATTTAAATTACATTACTTTCAATAGAGTGGACCGATTTTAATGAAACAAAGACTAAGTTATTCTCGAGAATATGTTTTATGATTTTCTTGATAAGGCTTTATTGTGAACCCAGTACTTTAGCAGTGATGCGTGTACATACGAACAGATAGACAGACAGACATTTCTAAAAATGATTGAAATGTATCTTATTACTTGTTCCTAGACACCTGCAAAATTTTTTTCACGAAAATCGAATAAGTACAGACACGTCAGATTCACATTCTTATTATATGTATAGAAGATTTATAACAATTAATAAATAATAACAATGTAATATAATATATACATAGCATATATGAAATATAAGCAATGATGATTTAGTTGGACACAGCGTCGATTGATTTACAATTCCTTGCAACTATGTCAGAGCTTCCGATGAAGGAAAATATCGTTTTCTTTAAGTCCAGTAGTGCCAGTACCCTTTATATTTGGCATGTTTACCATCTTAGACCAACCACGTCGTCATTTAGCATCGGATATGATTGTGGTTAGACGATAAAACCTATACAGTGTTATTACAAAAAAGTTAAATACGTATTGAATTCTTGCTTTAAAAAGTTGTCGAATTAAATGCAGCGCGGTCGCTGATTGTTTGCCATTTTGCTGTTTTGTCTCGCTTTTGTTACGTTAGGTTAGACTTGCGAAAAACGATAACGCGAACTTGCCTCGGGCGAGCGCGATGCATTTAATTGGAAACCTTTTTAAAGCAAGTACTTAATACGTATTTAACTTTTTTGTAATAACACCGATAAATTATATCAAAAATGAATAAAATGATAGAGGTCTGCCATTGTGCCCGTATCACTGAAAAACTACTGAATGCATTTCGATCAATGTATTTATTTTGGATTTCTTAAACCCTGCTTTTATCTAAATGATCACGATGTCTTCATTTTAGAATGGATTAATTAAAGTATTACGAAACCACGATTTTTAATAGCACTACAACAAACGAAAAGTTAGGAGATTTTGTAGGCGAAGAATATTTTTTTACTTTCAATTTTTTTCTCTGTACACAAACAATATTGTTAAGAAAATAAACGATGCAGACGAAGTCGCAGGCATCAGTTAGTAAATAATATGATTCAAGCACGCAAAAAGCAAGCAAGAATGGAAATTACCTCTATCTATTATTTTAATTTAAAAAACTATACAATTAGAACGATAAACTCTTTTGAGTTTTTGTGTTTTCACGTATTTTAAGGTTTTCAAATGTTTTACTAGGTCTAAATTGAATAAATCATTTAATTATTATAGCGGTGCGGAGGTGTCGGATTGCGGTCGGTACCTGATAGTGTCGCCGGTAAAGGACAGCCGCGACAACCTGCTGTTCTACGCGGACCTCACCAAGCACCCGGACCTGTCCGGTCCTCTACCCCTCACGCAGATTGTGCACAAATTTGAAGCCGATTATGAGGTTACTTATCCTATATTCACTTACATTCGAATTCGAATCCAAATCTGAGGGAACTTTTTCTATATTCACTTACATTCAAATTCGAAACCAACTATGAGGTGATTTTTCTTATATATATTTACATTCCAATTTGAAACCAATTATGTGAACATTTTTTCTATATTCACTTACATTCAAAGTTAAAGGCGACTATGAGGTCACGTTTCCTATATTCGCTTACATTGACATGCATACTTACGAGAAGGTATCTTATACAGTTATACATATTACAGTTTATACAGAATAGGTTTAGCTTTCGACCGTAATTTCACCTGATATTAAATGATGACGTGGCTTAAGAAGTGGACGCGATAAATCCAGAGCGAATGGCTTAACTGCATCTGCCGGATCACATATATAAGTGATTGTCAACAGATTTTCAACTTGACGATGGTAGATAATCAGACTGTCTTATAATAAAGTCCTACCACCATCCTATGGTTACATCACAATATTTTCCTTCACCCAAAGCTCTGGTACATTGCTAACCACTGAAATCGTGGTAAACAAATAAACTTTACCTTTTTATAATATACATACAGTCAAAATCTGTTATAACGGCATCGAAAGGATTTACTCATATTTAGTCGGTAGTCCGGTGAAACTGTTAAAGACTTGCTAGGTCAATAGCGTAGTCAGTTCGAGAAAAAAAACATATTTAGTCGTAAAAACCGATAGTCGTAAGAACTGGTGATGTTTTTGATAAGGCGGTCACATAGCATTCAGCCGGGACCGTTGTTCTGGGTCAATATAGCCGATATGTTGTTCTACACGAAGTCGCCATAAACGGTTTTGACTGTATATGTACATATAGCTATAATATAGAAAACTCTCAGTGTGTCTTTTAGCAATCATATAACCTCTGAGCAGATTAAGTTGTAATCACGTGATATATTTGTTACGCTAGGAGCCAACTGCTGGCGTTGTGTTCATTATTTAAAATGCCTCATATTCACAGTATGTATTTATCTAGGGCTAAGTAGTAAAATCGCGTAATCTAGACCAGATAGGCGTGCTGTGTTCGAGTTACTTACCTGGAAAGTAGAACAATGTCTATCAAGCTAGCGAGTAAATATAAATAGTTATAATTGCGCGAAATACCGTTTATATTATATCCGCGTCTTTTGAATATTGTTATTTAAAAAAAAATTATTCAAAATATTCAATTTTTCGTACTTGTAGATTCACATTTTATATGACCTAACTATGAACTCTATTCAATAATTTCGCCTTTGTTAAAATTATAAATGCATAATATGTTTATATATTTTTAAATATTTTACTTATATTACAGTACATCTCCAACGAGGATTCCATCTGCATAGTCCGAACTAACAAGAACGCTCCCAACTATAGGCTAATCAAGATCGATTTGCACAATCCTGCTGAAGAAAACTGGGAGACTCTCGTTCCTGTGAGTTTCAACGATGTATTGATCACTCAAAAGTGCAAATGAATACACATTGTATGTGCAACAGCAAAAAAAAATCGATAGAAATTAATCGAATCGTATATATAAAAATATCGACTATCAATCGTGTTAACTTGATATTATCGATACTTGTTTCAAATAAAAAACGTCAAATATCTGTTGTTTATGAAAATTAAAAACAATTATTGGTACAATCGTCTTCCTGTGTATAAATTTATAATACTTGAGGATAACAAACCTCGTACAACTAAAATGCAACAGAAATAGAAAATTCATCGATAATTTTAAAACCTGCCATATTTATCGATATTTAATTTTCGTATATACATATTATCACAAATTCGATTTTATCAATTCGAAAAGTCAACAGGTCCAAATGGGTATAACAGTTCACCCGCAAGGCATCTTACGTTGAACTATTGCCTTGCTAATTTGTCTGGAAGAATATCGATCGAATTTTTCGAAATTATCCTACATTTACTAGTTCAAATTGGTAACACCATTGACATTTATGACAAATGTTCTCAATTAAAAAAAAATAGAACTGTGGATTTTTCTGGGTTTGAAATCGGTAATACATCGTGGGATGGTGTGATATTTTCTATAGTACCTTCCCTTAAGAAAAGGTGCTTGGCCCAACTGTGATACTTTTACAGGCTGAGATTATTGTTTTAAAAAGTTAGAAGATACATTAATTCATATTCTCCTGCAGGAACACCCCAGCGATGTGTTGGACTGGGCTACGGCTGTCAATCACGACAAACTGGTCATCCATTACATCAGGGATGTGAAGGTACATAATAGAGTTCTTGGCAAGATGTTACTCTGTCGTGTAGTGCCTTTTATATTTTATTCATAATCTTGTGTCATTTAACTCTATATTTTGTAATATCGGTGGTATTTTACGTAATATAGTTCAGTTATTCTGCACAAGTGAACGGGATGGGAAATAATACTACCTGCGACAAAAACTCCCTCGTAAGTTCTAACAAGGGACCCACCATTTTGTTAGAACATTGAAATTATGACAAGAGCTTGGTAAAATTATTACTTACTAGACAATGGCAGTAACAATATAGAAGATTGGGTGCCCAATGTCAAACAAAAATAAAAGTACATAATAAAAATCTTTACTGATATTATAAAACTGAAAGTTAGGTTATTTGTTTGCTACACTTCACGGCTAAACTACTCGTCCGATTATCATGAAACTTTGCATATACGTTTTCTTAGAAGTACAGAGAAGGACATAGGACATACTGTTCATCCGGTTAAACACTACTGCTCCAGAGGGATAGGTTAGTTTTTTTCATGCCGCGTACAAAAGCTAGTACATAATAGCCGTGTAATATTTCTAAAGAATATCTATTTAACACAAGGATTAACTAAATTTAAATCCTTCGATCTTAAAACCACTTTATAATTAACACTGGTAATAATAATCTCCACAATTATAATGTTATTTATAACTGGAACAAATTAAATTTATCAATAAAATACTTTTGTATCAAGAATCTTGAGATTATCTTTTTAGAACTCTTTTTTATCATGTACTTAAAGTTATTTTAATAAAGTTTCAACAACGATAAACATTGCTGACTGATTTTAAATAAATTCAGAAGCTAAAGATTGATATCTTCGGCTCTTTTTTTTTGTACATTGTAAAATGCTATACATTAAGATGCTCCATAAAGTTTATAATTTTTTTATCTTCCTGTGAGTTCATTCTCTAAGTTATTTTCTCATTTAGAAAATTATTGTTTAAAAGTCATTTAAGTTTTTTTTTACCCAATATTTACCTTAAAGTTGAAAATCTGTCGCGAAGCACCCTTTTGGGATTAGAGTGTGAACATGTAAGGACACATTGTCACTTATCATCAGATAGTTATATACAGAAAATAGTAGATATTTCATACAATACTAGCTGACCCGGCCACGCGTTGCTGTTGCTCAGTTATAGATTAACAGTACACTTGCACCATAAAATAAACTGTAGTCGAAAAAGAAATTCAAAATTAAAACGTCGTGCCATCTATGAGAAATTTATAACAGTCGGTCCTACAGATTTCTGTCAGCAAACTAATTTAAAGCGCCATCTGTTCAAGACTGATGAAACTTACAATTAATAAGAATAATCAACATCGACAATAATTGAATTTGTAATACAAAAAATAATCGAAATATAAATTATCTCTCAAGTTGGACCAAATTATACATAAATGCCAACTTCCTTGAAGATAGTTTGAGTAGTATCGGAGTTCATCGTGGACAAACAACTAGGTGAATGTATAAGGTTAATAATACCTTGCAATCGTGTGGTAGTTCATGGTCACATTTAACATATAAAATAATAATATCAAAATAAATAGTAATAAACAACTACCGTGTTATTACAAAAAAGTTAAATACGTATTAAATACTTGGTTTAAAAAAGTTTCCTAATAAATGCACCGCGCTCGCCCGAGGCAAGTTTGTGTTATCCTTTTACGTAACCAAAGCGAGACAAAAGAACAAGATGGCGACCGCGGTGCATTTAATATGAGACCTTTTTAAAGCCAGGGTTCAATACGTATTTAACTTTTATGTAATAATACCGCTAAGGTTTAGTTAAAAGTTTTTTCTAAAACTTTTAATAATATAATAATATGGGAACGATACTTTTAAACGTAAAAAAAATCACGCCTAGAATCAATGAACAATCTTAAAGGGGCGCTTTTATGTACATCACCTGATGTTGAGTGTATATCAGTTTTACGATTCTCGAGATAAGTCAAGTATTAAGCGCCTATTTTTTTTAATTGATTTAGAACGAGAATCGACTAACGATTATCTTATAAAAATATTGCTGTGGTCTAACCAGTCGCTCTGTATAAATATTAACATTTCTAGAGTGTCCTCCAACTGCACGACATGAAAACTGGAACGAAGCTGCAAACGTTCTATGCGGACGTCGGTTCGATAGTCGGTTTCTCCGGTAAGAAGGAGCAGTCGGAGATATTCTACCACTCGATGTCATTCCTCTCGCCCGGACTCATACACCACGTCGATTTAACTAAGAAACCCTACACCTCCACAGTGAGTACACTTACAGATCACTAGAACGCGACCATCATACGATATGTAACCCACATACCATACTGACAAGTTTGGGTATGTCGCGTTCATTAGTTAAATGGATTAGTAGATAACAAAATATCTATATTAATATTATAAAGCTGAAGGGTTTGTTTGTTTGTTTAGTTGAACGCACTAATCTCAGGAACTACTGGTCCGATTTGAATTCTGAATTTCTGATAAATTCTTTCAGTGTTAGATAACTCATATCGAGGAATGCTATAGACCATCATCATTCTAAGACCAATAGGAGCGGAGCACCAGTGAAGTATGTTTCAAATGTGTTAGCGTTAGCCCAATGTAACTATTCCACGGGGACGGAGTCACGAGCAGAAGCTAGTGTATTAATAAATCCGATCCACAATGTAAACGATCCTTTTTGTAATCCGTCATTGCCTTCCATATTTCCTCCCCACAACCCTTTCACCGTTAAGTCAATCAGTCATAGTTTAAATCTCAATAACCATAACAGACTGGTTAATAGAGATTTATCGGTTGATTTAGCAGGAAATATCGGTCTGATCTATTTAAGTTATACGCACATTGGTTTGTTGTTAAAGTATAATTACATTCAATGTCTTTTGTAAAGATAGTAAGTAGTGCGGCAATAAAATATGTCGCAAGATGTGCACATCTGTAAAGACGCTTTACACTGTCCTAAAGTTATGGGTTATTAGATTGAATGAAGTAATTGATAAATAAATAAATATTTTTAACAAGTAAAAGTTAAATGGTGAGACCTAAATCAACCGTGAAAGTAGAGGTCTCCTGGGCTACCGGATGAATAGCATTTTGTTGAGTCCTTATTTCTCATAACCTTTATCATTGTGCATAAATGGGAAAAGGTGACCTGTATTTCAGCTTTTTAAATACTTAACACCAGACTTGGTCGTGACATCCTATATATCTTGATAGACCCATCCCAGTGATTGTGTTTATCGCGCTTGGAGATCAGGGAACTGTGACGATCAACTATTAGTTCTTCCTCTTTCAGTGGTTATTTGTTATTCTTGAATTGTACCGCGGCATGTGACTACATTTTGCAGTGTTGTTACAAAAAAAATGAACATAATATATATTAATCAATCAATATAAACAGTGTAAATTAAGAATGAGTGATGTGAAGTAAAAAACTTGAACAAATTAGCTCAATCAGAAAAGTCACTATTAAGGATTTTTTTAGCTAATATAAATTCATTAAATCAAGATGAAAAAACTATAGAATATGTCTTACTTTCAATAATTGTAATGAAGGTGAAAATAGTTTGACAAAGAAACATATTTCCAGTCAGGTTTCAAAAAGCCTTTATTATATAACTAGCCGGCCCGGCAGACGTTGTCCCGCCCTGATTATAAAAAAATCCTTGACAAATTATATACCAAAACCTTCCCCGTGAATCCCTCTATCCACTGGTGAAACCCGCATAAAAATCCGTTCAGTAGTTTTTGAGTTTATCGCGAACAGACAGACGGACAGACGCGGTAGGGGACTTTGTTTTATACTATGTAATGATTAATGTACTGTATCTGGATGTTTCTTTTGCCCGTTGTTTGACTACCATCTTGCAAAATATGTTTAGTTTATAACAAAATGTTTCGACGTGAAATTCTCACTATTCATTAAATATAATGTATTTGCATGTTGCAGCTATTCAGAGAAGTAACTGTGAAAGGATTCGACCCATCGGAATATGAAGCTAAACAGATATTTTACTCTAGCAAAGATGGCACGAAGATACCCATGTTCATTATTTCAAAGAAGGTATGGTTTCTTATTTTGATCTTCTGAAATTCGATGTAAATAATAACAGTGAGTTTATGAATTTTTACAATTTACATTTTGTGAACAAAAAGAGAATTGCTGTTAAACTGTGTCTTAATATGTAATTTAATTTTAAAAAACCGAGTAATCAATATTTGTATGGGGTGTGATGATGCCGGGTTCTCAGGAGCAGGAAAGCCTAACTATATTTAATAGACTAACTAATAACAAGTACGTCCAATTACGTAGATTACGTAGGTGTAGACCCAACTACCGAAGTTCACACCTGAGTACTACTTATATTTAATAGCCCCAAATGCCGAAGTTCGCACCTGAGTACTAATTCCATTTAGTAGATCCGAATACCGAAGTTTACGCCCAAATACTACTTATATTTATTAGACCCAAATACTGAAGTTCGCATCTGAGTACTACTTATATTTATTAGACCCAAATACCGAAGTTCACATCTGAGTACTACTTATATTTAATATACTCAAGTGCCGAAATTCACGCCCAAGTACTTATATTTATTAGACCCAAATACCGTAGTTCACATCTGAGTACTACTTATATTTATTAGACCCAAATACCGAAGTTCACATCTGAGTACTACTTATATTTAATATACTCAAGTGCCGAAATTCACGCCCAAGTACTTATATTTATTAGACCCAAATACCGTAGTTCACATCTGAGTACTACTTATATTTATTAGACCCAAATACCGAAGTTCACATCTGAGTACTACTTATATTTATTAGACCCAAATACCGAAGTTCACATCTGAGTACTACTTATATTTAATATACTCAAGTGCCGAAATTCACGCCCAAGTACTTATATTTATTAGACCCAAATACCGTAGTTCACATCTGAGTACTACTTATATTTATTAGACCCAAATACCGAAGTTCACATCTGAGTACTACTTATATTTATTAGACCCAAATACCGAAGTTCACATCTGAGTACTACTTATATTTATTAGACCCAAATACCGAAGTTCACATCTGAGTACTACTTATATTTATTAGACACAAATACCGAAGTTCACATCTGAGTACTACTTATGTTTTATAGACCCAAGTAACGAAATTCACGCCCAAGTACTTATATTTATTAGACCCAAATACTGTAGTTCACATCTGAGTACTACTTATATTTAGTAGACTCAAATAACAAAGTTCACGCCCGAGTACTCCTTATATTTAGTAGACCTAAATAGCGAAGTTCCCACACAAATATATATTCAAATAGCCGGGTATTATTACCTACGTTGGACATTCTGCAAAAGTGTGTATTAATATTTTCAGGATCTACCGCGTGACTGTTCGAACCCAGCTCTTATTTACGGCTACGGTGGATTTAATATAAACGTACTGCCCTTGTTCAGCGTCACCAGGATCGTATTCATGCAGCATTTCAATGGGGTCATCGCCATTCCGAATATTAGAGGCGGGGGGTAAGCTTGATTTAATTAATTGTCTATGTGAATGATAACAACTGTAAATAAATTTTAAAAACATTATATTTTTTTCTGAGGAAATCACATCTAAAGACGAATTTAAAACTTTGCAATTATTCCGTTTTTGAAGAAGTTACTAGCAGTATTAAAAAATTATCTTGTTTTAAAAAATTCTTAACTATTGCTGGGTGAGGAAAAATATTGGAATATTCTTTGAAAAATGTTTTTAATAGGGCGGAAAATTAAATAAAAATTCAGCTAAATAAAAGTGGTCTATTTGGCATGGTATACACCATATATATATATATATATATATATATATATGTGTGTGTAGTGATAAAATTTAACAGGGGTAACTAAAATCTAGGAAACGAATTCATGTATTAAGTAATGACAAAAATTGCAATTAAAAAATTTTCCACCTGTGCGCGGTTTTCTGGTGATTGATTTATATATAGTTTTTTTATGAGGAATAGTGATATGCCCAGTTCTCTTTTGGAAAAGTAAGGGATACACAATAGAATCAAATTATGAATCCAAAAGACAGTGTACAATTAATACAACAATAGCATTTTTAAGAAATAGAAGTCACGTACGTAGTAATTTAATGTACAAGAAGTTGAACGCATCATTGTAACCGCGAGTGTAAATGATTCTTTCTACCAACAAATTTTCTTTTTATTTTACTAAGTATTTTTCGCTCATTTTTTATTAATCATCATTTGAGTACACCATAAAGAAATACTAAACATTAAAATATTGACATTGACTTTGGAAATATTGCTTTACTCTTATGGCAACATGAAGCAAAGTGACATGAAGTGAAAGCAGTCTGTCACATAAAAATTTTGATATTCAATAAAACCAAAGAGAATAATAATTATTTCAGTAGTTCCATAAATTTACTAAAGATAAATATTTATCATTAATATAATGTATTTTATCTCACTTTATGTTGTAGTTAATCATAACTGGCAGTTATATAGAGGGCATAATTGTAAGGCATACTTCTTTATTTTTTAAAATATTTTAAAAGTTATTTGTACCTTATAAGGTTTTAGGATTTTCGAAACATCCTTTTTATTTTCATATTTTTTTTTTTAAATTTATGCAGTAGTGTTGGTAATTTTTTTTTTTATTAATTTTATATTATTATTATTCATTTTATTTTAAAAAAAAATAGCTTTTTTCACTTCTCTTCCATATAAACTTTAACTATTCCAAATTTCAAATTCATCCGTTCGCGCAATTCCCTTAAAAAGGGGTGCAAAGTTTTGAATTATGTAAATTGTGACAATTATATACCATTTGAAAAAAAAGGGTATTTTAATAAAAGAAAAAAAAATACATACAGTCGAGCATAGCAACCTCCTCCCCACCTTTTTTGATGTTTGGCAGTATGGATTAATTCCTTCTCCTCTCCTATTGGACGAATATTATTATTGCTTTTTTATTACTCAATGACGGATGTCAAAATGTCTTTTTTATTTACATGTGTGTATATGTTGTGTAAAATTGAAGCACTAGTGTGAGAATGCTTGTATTTAAATTAATCTACGTATAATGATATCTATATACAATATATACTTTCGGTTCCCTGCACATAAACGTTACTATCCAAATTTCACATTCATCCTTCACCAATTTTCTTAAAAAGGGATACAAAGTTTTGGCTTCACGTATTAATATATATGATGATACTAGCGGTCCCTGCGGACTGTCCTGCTTTGATAATTAAAAAAAATCCTTATAGCCAATGGCAGCGCCACCTACCGGGTCCAATTGTGAATCTAAACCATTCTCGGATCCACTGGAACACGCACACAAAATTTCATCAAAATCGGTCCTGCCGTTTAGGAGGAGTTCAGTGATATACACACGTACAGAAGAAATTTATATGTATAAAGATACAAATATTATGTTTCATTCCGATATCCAAAAATGTATCACATATGAAATTCTATTGACGTATATGTTTTTTTTAAGATTCCAAGTTTTTATACGGCGAGTTATACATATAATGTTATACTTGTTATACATATTTTATATGTAAAAATTTGAAGATCTTGAAAAAAATTTTTAATATCGTTTCATCGAGTTTGAAATCACAACGGGTCTATATAAGTTTTCGATTAAGAGAGATCTGTTTGTGTGTAACCAGCGAGTACGGTGAGCGGTGGCACAACGCGGGCCGGCTCTTCAACAAGCAGAACGTGTTTGACGACTTCCAAGCGGCGGCGGAGTACCTGTTCCGGGAGCAGTACACGCGGCCCGCGCTCACCACCATACAGGGCGGCTCCAATGGAGGCCTCCTCGTCGCCGCCTGCATCAACCAACGCCCCGAACTATACGGCGCCGCCATCGTGCAAGTCGGGTACGTATCATTCATCACATGAGTTGATGAGAACATGTATGAGTTGGTGAGAACATGTATGAGTTGGAGCATTTATGATTGGGGGTGTGTTATTGGGGGGAATTGTTGGGTTGGGGGGACTTGTTGGGTTGGGGGGAAATTTTTGAGTTGGGGGGAAAATTTTTGGGTTTTTGGGAACTGTTTGAATTGGTGGGTACGTGTTTGTTGGTGAGTTCTGTTTGAATTGGGGAGAAAATGTTTGAGTTGGGGGGAAAATGTTTGAGTTGGTGAGAACATGTATGAGTTGGTGAGAACATGTATGAGTTGTTGAGAACATGTATGAATTGGTGAGTACGTGTATGCATTGGTGAGTACGTGTATGAGTTGGAGAGAACATGTATGAGTTGGTGAGAACATGTATGAGTTGGTGAGAACATGTATGAGTTGGTGAGAACATGTATGAGTTGGTGAGAACATGTATGAGTTGGTGAGAACATGTATGAGTTGATGAGAACATGTATGAGTTGGTGAGAACATGTATGAGTTGATGAGAACATGTATGAGTTGGTGAGAACATGTATGAGTTGGTGAGAACATGTATGAGTTGATGAGAACATGTATGAGTTGGTGAGAACATGTATGAGTTGGTGAGAACATGTATGAGTTGATGAGAACATGTATGAGTTGGTGAGAACATGTATGAGTTGGTGAGAACATGTATGAGTTGATGAGAACATGTATGAGTTGGTGAGAACATGTATGAGTTGGTGAGAACATGTATGAGTTGATGAGAACATGTATGAGTTGGTGAGAACATGTATGAGTTGATGAGAACATGTATGAGTTGGTGAGAACATGTATGAGTTGATGAGAACATGTATGAGTTGGTGAGAACATGTATGAGTTGGTGAGAACATGTATGAGTTGGTGAGAACATGTATGTGTTGGTAACAACATGTATGAGTCGATGAGAACGCGTATGAGCTGATGAGAACATGCATGAGTTGGTATGAACATGTATGAGTTGGTAAGAATATGTGTGATTTGGTGAGATACACACGTGTATATCATGAATAAATAAATAAATAGATGTATGAATTGTTAACTAGCGTGATTAGTGTAGCTCGATATGCGTATGTTGCAATTTACAGCAACAGCCAAAACCGAGGCTGCTCATAAGCCGTAGTCGCTCAATCAGCTGAGTGCCTAAGCACTCACCTTAGTAGTTCAATTAGTAGGATAGGTCAGTTAGAAAAAAAGTCTCATTCATCTCATTCACCTGTTGAAGATAGGAAGGTTAAAACCTGCCCGATATCATAACCTCAACTGATCATCATAAGATTGCATACACACTGTCACGGGTGCATAAATGGACATAGCGGTACCTTTTATTCAGCGAAAACTATTTTTCCCGAGCGTTAAGTCAAACCTACAGAAAGGCGAACGGTGCCGCTGGCAGAAAATATTATAATAATAGGTCTTTACCTATGAAATTGCCGTTCTGCAGTACTGGCCATTTCAAATCAAAATAATTTTTGTGTGGCCAAGAATTCTAATTTTAAATTAATTTTATTTTAAAAACATGGAATTCTTTTTCCAAAAGTAGTCATTTGTTTATTGATTAGTGTTACATTTTCATCGCATTTCAATCTTTTTTGTCATCATGGATGTTAAAAATTTGAGTAATTATGGATTATGAGTACCGTCGTGGCAGCAACGCGGCACAAGCGGCACGCAACATCAGCGACGTTTACGGAGCTAATACTACAAACCAACGCACCACATGTTATTGGTTTGCTCGCTCCGTTCTGGGAATTTCGACCTGAAAAATGAACCTCGTGGTCGTCCGAAGACTTTGGTCGACAAATTAAAGGCGATTGTGGAAGCTGATGATACACAATCTACGGCTGAATTAGCAGCAGCTTTCGACGTTAGCGTCAAAACAATATTGGTCAATTTACGTCAAATCGGCAAGGTAAAAAAGCTTGACAAATGGGTGCCCCACGAACTCAATGATCGCCAGCGCGAAGTACGCGTCGAGACGTGCCTTGCACTTCTCAACAGACACACAAATTAAGGAATTTTGAACCGCATTGTTATCTGCGATGAAAAATGGATTCTGTTTGATAACTGCAAGCGCTCAGCAAGTTGGTTGGGTCCTGGTTCAGCACCTAAACAATGCCCTAAACGAAAACTTACCCCTAGAAAAGTGATGGTCACTGTTTGGTGGTCTAGCGCCGGTGTGATTCATCACAGCTTCTTACCAAACGGGGTGAGCATTACTGCAGATGTGTACTGTGAAGAACTGAACACAATGATGGAGAAGCTGGCACATCTCCAACCAGCATTGGTCAATCGCTCCTCTCCACTGCTCCTGCACGACAACGCGCGACCACATACTGCACAGCGGACGGTCTCAAAGTTGCAAGAACTGGGGTTGGAAGTTCTCCGTCATCCGCCCTACTCACCAGACCTTGCGCCTACAGACTACTACTTTTTCAGAATTTGGATAACTCCTTGGCGGGAAAAAAATTCAATACCCGAGAGGTAGTACAAAATGCCTTTGAAGAATTTGTTGCCTCCCGTCCAGCTGATTTCTTTAAGAAGGGCATCAATAAACTGCCACTGCGTTGGCAAAGATGCATTGATTGCATGGGTGATTACTTCGATTAATACAAATAAAAAATACATGAAAAAAATTCGTTTCAATTTTTTCATACAAAACGGCAATTTCATAGGTAAAGACCTAATATAAAGGAAGTGCTAATTATAGTATTAAAACGACTTGAATGACATATTCAAATAAGTTTCTATATTTTTTTAATAAACCGTTCTTCTCTCTAACAGGGTGTTAGACATGCTCCGGTTCCAGAAGTTCACGATCGGTTACGCATGGGTGTCGGACTACGGCAGCTCGGACGACCCGGCCCAGTTCGAGTACCTGCTGAAGTACTCGCCGCTGCACAACATAGTGCCTCCGAACGAGCACCGCGCGCCCTACCCCGCCACGCTCGTGCTCTCCGCCGACCACGACGACCGCGTCGTGCCGCTGCACTCGCTCAAGTACATCGCGGCGCTGCAGCACGCGCTTCGAGACCAGCCGCTGCAGCGCGCGCCGCTCCTCGCGCGCATAGACACCAACGCAGGACACGGCGGCGGGAAACCCACAAGCAAAGTCGTCAGTACCTTACCATCTATACTCATATATTTCACGGTATCTTACCATCTATACTCATACATTTCACGGTATCTTACCATCTATACTCATACATTTCACGGTGTCTTACTATCTATACTCATTCATTTCACAATATCCTGCCTTCTATACTCATTCCATTCACAGTATCTTACCATCTATACTCATTAATTTCACAGTATTTTACCATTTATACTCATTCATTTCACAGTACCTTACCATCTATACTCATTCCTTTCACAGTATCTCACTATCTATACTCATTCATTCCACACACAGACACTACTAATCACGAATATCACATCTCACAACAGTTGAATCTATCTATCTGAATATCACCTCGAAAACGGCTTCACCTTTTTCTATAATAATTTAACATACATATTATATTGAAAAAACAACAAGGCATTATTAAAAATATGAAGTGATAAAAAGTCTCACTGTCGTAACTCTCGACCATGTTTTAAGGAATCTAGTGAATAATTAATGTTAATAGTAATTGAATAAATGAGAAATATACTATAGTCCGCGTCAAACTGTTTAACCGCTCTGAAGTAGATGCGCAGAACACAAATTTAGGTATCAGAAGGACGTAGTGAGGTAAAAGGGGAGCAAGCTCGCCCGCGCGCTTACCTCGCCCCCTATTTCACCCACGTAGACACATGTGTCCTGTCATTACTAGTTGCAGTACAGTCGCATTCAGAAGTCAAATTAGTTTTGTTGTTGTTAATTACATGTTATTGCTATTTTCGTTGTTTTCTTTTTCTTGTATATTTGTCATTATTAGAAGACCCTTCCACTTCGAAAAAATGATGTTTCTATGAAAGTCGTTGTTTATTTTATTGTTATTACAAATTATTTATTTAATATGAATGTATTTTATTCAAAATAACAGTATTGGAACACGCATAATATCTGCACAATATATGCTACTAGATATATCCCACAGATAGAAATAAATGGGATCATTCAATTAAAGTAAGCGATCACTCAAAACTCACAAACCGTAATTAAATGTTATTTGCATTTAATTATAACTGACAAATAGATGATGTGGCGAATTCTTAATATTTTAGCTTTATCTATTACTTTATCATTCAGCTAGTCCATTTCTAGTTTTTACTGTTATTTAATTACCCCAGTAATGATTTAATTTTTTATGTTTGTTCGTTTTTATCTGTAACTCTTTGCAATTATTCTATATGTCTATATATCTTGTATGTATGTATATATATCTGCTCAATTCATATAAACAGATTTTCGTAAACCAGCTGTCAAACCGTTTACAAGACGACACAATCGGTAATCAAACTTTCATTTCAAACAAAATCTTCTGAAAGTAGCAACATGGTCGTTATACTGACACATTTTTATTACTTAATGTAACCGCCAAATAGATATTTAATAATCATAATTTATTAAGACCTGATATACTGTACTTATAATATCGAGACAAGTTAAAGTTTTAATGAGTAAATGTTAAATTTTCATAATATTCTCAATTTTTATGTATTAACCTCTTACAGACTATCCAACCAACTAAAGCAATTCAGAGCGCCAAAAACGATGACTCGGACTATATTATTAAGTATAAATATTAGGCCAGTTGTACAATTACATAGTCAATACTCAACTGTCTGTACAGGACGGTCTGTAAAAAAACCATTTTATTTGTGCCCGACAATTTAAACAATATTTTAAAAATTATAATGAGATTAATTTTAGGGGTGACAGCAAAACGAACACGTAATAAACACATAAAGACTTAGTAACAAAATGCAACACAAACTACACATATAATCTTCAACTAACATTGGCAAATGATATTCAACACTTGAGGGTTGATTGCTTGATAGTTAAACTGGCCTTAAATTGTCTTATTACAATGCAAATGGTATCATTATGATGTTTTCCTTCAACAAAAAAGTATAATCTATTAAATTTTTACATGTTACTAAAGATTAAAAATAAATAAATTCAAAATGTTCTCAACTTTGTGCAGTGCCTATACCCTAATTCACTCATCCTTTGATCTATAAAAAATATTTTTCATTAAACATTATAAGTATCGAGTTTTTAACATTATCAGAGTATGTTATTAAAGTATACATTTATAATAATTTAACTTGTGTAATTGTTTTAGATCGGCGAACATACAGATATCCTGTGCTTCATGACGCAAGCGTTAGGACTACAGTTCGTCAAGTAAACCCATATGCCATATTAGCATAGTTTTAGCACATAGTAACACATGTAAATATACCACAAGGAATACGCAAATGATTACCTAACAAGTTTCCGATTACTACTTTTATTTAATTCCGTCGATATGTTAGATCAACAAAATAAATACAGAAATCAATTAACATTTCACTGTGTAAATAATTTACGTGTTTAGGATTTATGTTCCTAATTATTCTCTATAAATTTGTTTCGGAATTGTGGTTTCGAGATTCTTCGTAATTTGATGATCCCTGTGTTCATTGATATTTGTTTTTTATTGAATAAAACCTAAAAATATTATTAGTATCTTTACTACCTATTATTCCTGACCGATAATTCATTTTGTCCTGCTAATTGTCAATTGGAACAGAAATTGGTTCCTATAAGATTTTCTGACTAATCTACCTCAACAGAAGTTTGAGTATATATAATAACAGTAAGTTATATATTCACATATAATCATTTAATATAACTGTTGTTTCTCACAGTTGAGCTTCAAACAGTATCAATCTAAAAAATTACATCAACAATATATAATAAAAAAAATAATTCTGGTCAACTTTTTTAAAGAAATAAGAGTTATTTAATAAATTAGACTTACTTTTTAAAATTAAGTATTGTCCACCATTGTTAATGTTTATACCTATGTTTTATAGTATAGGCTATGACGATAAACCTTATAACTGTAGAAAAATTAGTCAATTTAAAACACACAAAACTGCCTCATTATTGAAATAGTTGATTCATCAATTATATTGTTTTAAATTTTCAAGAATAGTTTTATTTGTCCCATCCTAACTGCGAAGGAATATCATGTCGACAGTTTGGTCAAACACTAGTGATTGTTTTAACAATTAACCACTACGATGACTAAGATTGAGCCATACAAAACATTGAAACACTCAGAGTTCAAAATCTCATATTTGATGGTTAGATGGCACTGACTAAATCAAAGAAAGTGAATATTAACAAAGCTAGAAATTACAAAAAGATTTTAGTATAATGAACCAAAAGTATCTATACTCTACTAATTAGAGACTTACTAAGAGTTACTAGATTAATTACTCAATATTAATTACTGAGAGACAAAACGTAAACAAAGGTTCAAAAATCTTTCAAATAAACATTATATTAGTAACTAATATTGGTTTTGTGCAGCTTCGCATCGCTCCAGCCCTAGTCCACTATTAAACTATTCAAACTCGGTCTGATTTGATCTGACTAGTTCATTCTCTCACCTGTGTTGTATGTAGAAAGGTAGTTTAATTATAGAAATCATTACTTTGGGTTCAATCTGAGTAACCTAACAAACTGTATTCGGGATATCCAAAGTTGAGTTTTGGATTGAATATAGTAGGAATAAAACAACTAAAATATTCTGGATGATTGTAATATCTTTGTAATAGAATCTTTATACTTCTCTCCACTGGGATGTTGTTTATGAGTCCAGTCTTCTGCCACGAATGTATCACTATGGTTCACCTTTTTATGGACATAAACAAACTGGTCCAAACAATTATAAGCCCTCCAATCTCTACCTGTAATTCAATCCAAAGCTGTTTGGATTGTCATTCTGATTGTCCCATGCCTTCGAATTAAGAAAACCAACAGTACTGGTCTTACATTGTTAGAATATACCACTAGCCGCACGTCCTTGCTTCCCTCTTTAAAAAGTCTTCAACTCAGCGTCTTTTAACAGAATACATTCATTGTTACCACAAATGTCATTAATAAGATTATTATAAAAAGAAATATGAACAGTTTAATTTTCAAATTACCTTTATTATATTTGTTTCCAAATCTACTCTCTTCTATTTGCACATTCTTTTCTGGCTTAATTTTTAAATAACAACTTCTGCATCTCCAATATACATGCCGATCTAATATTGTGGCCAGGGAAATACACTGCTGATTCTCATTCATAAACAGGTTTTCCTGGATGACCTTGTTGTGTATCCATCAGTGGATAAAATAATACATTCAATAATATATGTGTTTTAACATTTTCAAACCAAGCTCTGTAGGTACTCGAAATTCTGTTTTGCCACGGCCACTCTTCTTCGAATAATAAAATTGCCACACAGTATTGTGGGCCGTTAAATCGCCGTTCATTGAGGCACGATGCACACGACAGCCTATCCTAGCAACAATTAGTCTTTACTCCTCAGGAAAGGCTGTACGCTGCTGGGGTCGGTTCCTAACGCTCGCACAAATATCAAGATGTACCACTATGATAACACCTTCTCGGTGTAGAGCCTCCGTTTAATTGGCGGCCTGTAATCACAACCTAGAAAATAATAGAATCAAATTAACATGCGTTAAATGCTTCCTAGCAATGACGCTGGTTTACCTTGACTTACAGTCGGATTTACAGACTACAAGATGGCTGATTCGGGCAACTTATTATACTCTTTGGATTCGGGTCTATTTCGTCAGTACTAATCCAAAATGCATCAAAATATCCAGGAAATACGCCAAAGTCAAATCGGGGTGTGACTTCTATCGACGTCCATCGAATTGAGGGTTGGGCTGCTATGGCTAGGGAGATTTATTTTTTTTTTTTTTTATTATTTTTTTTTTTTTCTTCTTTTTTTTTTTTTTTCCCCCTTCTCCCCTCCTTTCTATATTCATCTCCCTTTCTTCTTCTCTTTTCTATCATTCTATCCTTTTTCTCTTTTCCTTTTTTTCTCCTACTTCCCCTTTTCTTCCTTGCTTATGCGATCTGGTAGTAAACTTGTATTTCCCGGGCCCAGGTTTTACTGGACAAATAAAACACCCAGCTCCCTTTTTTTCCTCCTCCTCCTTTCTTTTTTTTTTCTCCTTCCCCCTCCCCCCCTTTTTATCTAGGGGTCTCCCCCCGAAAATCTGCGGAGCTCCACCCTTTTTCGAGTATTTTTAAATCTGAGGAAAATGGTACTTACGTATATAAAGCACAGCGCTCGCCGACCGCTACCGCGCTCAGCTCTTGTTACATTTTTTCGCAAGTCTAACCTAACCAAACCAAGACAAATCTATTTTGTTTTAATCTAAAATAGTTGCTAATAGACAAAACACAGTGCGCTCGCCGACCGCAAATGATAAAATGACCAGTGTTGCCGTTTAAGAAATAAAAATTTTTTTTTTTTTTTTTTTTTTTTTTTTTTTTTTTTTTTTTTTTTTTTTTTTTTTTTTTTTTTTTTTTTTTTTTAATTTTTTTTTTTTTTTTTTGGGTTTTTTTTTTTTTTTTTATTTTTTTTTTTTTTTTTTTTTTTTTTTTTTTTTTTTATTTTTTTTTTTATTATTTTTTATAAAGTCTCCAGACGTCAAGTAAAAAGTCGCTATATTTTGAAAAAATATGTGATTAAAAAATCCGCCAGATGTCGCTAAATATGTCATGGTAAAAAATATAGTAAAAATATAATATTGCGAATATTTCACTGTGATAAAACGAGCAAAAAGCTTTAGTTCGATCAGTTATAACAGGTTTAAGCCATATTATAACTTTTCTTGCGTTTCCATTCTGGTCTATACTTTTATTTATTTATTTTACTTTAGAGCCTAAGCCTTCTTTTTTAAAGGGATTACCATTTCTATATATAGATTTTGATATCAATGACAACAATCGAACAAAGAAACTAAGAAGGACAGGTTTGTTTTGCGAAAACGTAACATAGTAACTGATTTTTTATTTCTGTTGGCGGTGGCAGTGAATCAATGAAAATGAAAGACAAAATGATATCTGATGTGCCATTTGATAGAGCGAGAGGCACCCAGCCGATTACATCCCGAGATCGAACGTCGTTCTGGTAGAGGATTTTTAAAAAGGACAGTAGAAATTCATGTTGTTACTAGTAATTGCCTTTAAATTAGTACCAAAATATTGATGTATTTCCAATGTTCAATTAGTCGCTAGAATTTGCTAATTTTTTTTAAGTCGCTAGATTGAAAAAAAGAAGTCTCTAAACATACCCAAAATCCGCTAGATCTAGCGACAATGTCGCTAAAACGGCAACAGTGCTGCCACATGATGCAAATGGCATAGTTCTTTTTTACGTTCCGTTTCATCAATTTTGTATGACATTTTACACCACAAACAATATACTGGGCAAAAGTTAGTATAGATTTGGTTATCAATCGTAATTTATACATAAACTGTTAAATATAAGTGTGCATGAAAACCTATTGAAATGAGCACTAAATATAGTTACTTTGTAAATTTATATAAAATAAAATGTTACCGAATGTATGACAACTTGACCGTAGGTAAAACGAAACGTTCAATGCTGATAATTCTATATAATCTGCGGTAGGAATTGCATAAATATTGCAAAAATAATAGATTTTCATTAATTTTATTCACAAAAACTACGCATATCCGCATGTTGAAACTTTGCTTGTATGCTTATAATAATGTAACCTTTCTGTAAAAACTATGAACCCCTAACTCAACGGACGTCAATCGAAAGCTGCGCCGCGAAGGGTACAAATTTAGGTATCAGAGGGACGCAGCTGAGTCGAAAGGGAAGCAGGCTCGCCCGCGCGCGTACTTCTCAGTATATAGTATCTTATCTATACGCGTACTGCTATCCTATGGCACCCACGTTATCACACGTGTCAGTGTCAGTGCTAGTTGCAGTACAGTCGCATTCATATTACTTTGTTGTTAATTACACTTTAATGCTAGTTTTCTTTTTCTTGTTCATATTTATTATTATTAGAAGACATATTCTGTTTTTTACTACAAGTTATTTATTTATTTATTATGAATGTATTTTATTTACAATAACGGTATTGTAACCCGTATAGTACCTGCACAATATATTCTACAGCAGCGTTCGAAACCGTACGATAATTATCGTACACATACGATAATTTTGTGCCTACGTACGATGTACGATAGCATATTATTATCGTACGCAGATTGTACGATAATTTCTATCATGATGCAAAATTTGAGAATTTATATTATTTCACTCATGCGTTGATAGTCTAAATCGCAGTAGCATGATTTTATTTTGTCCAATAAAATCTTGGGAAAATACCGGGAAATACAAGTTCTTTATTCCTATTGGTCCTTACGATCCGCTCTACTTAGTTTCACCACTGCCGATACTGTAACTTTATCCAGCGCCTGCTGTACACGCTTTCTTATTGGTTAGTATAGCATCTACCAATGCGAACAAGAGAATATAAGTTCGATATTTCGATATTTCGATTATGTTCACACTTCATATGTATCGTATATTTTGTATAGAAAAGTTGGCAGTTATTTCGTTATATTATTATGATTATATGTCTGTATTCAGTGTTCTGTTGATTTGACAGCGGTGGTTTAAAAAAGATAAACTATAAAGTACTTGCATGCATATCAATATTACAATTTATATGATTAATTTATCTATAATAGACATTATCCTAAAAAATACGATAATTTCGATCCATGTACGATAATTTTACGCCCCTGGTACGATAGTCAGTCCACTTCAAGTTGCTAACGCTGTTCTACAGGAGATATATCCCACAGATAGAAACAGATACTGCCTAAGGAGTACGCGGTCGTCCAAAACATATAACTCACAAATACAAGATGTCTACTCTAATGTTCGGCTACTATCCGTTTCTAGTTTTTACTGTTGTTGTTTTATTACCCCAGTAATTATTCAATGTTTATTGTCTCTTCATTTTTACCTCTACTTTTTACAAATATTCTATATGTTTGTAATCTCGTACGTATTTATATGTCTGCTCAATTTAAATAAAGAGGTTTACGTAAAATAGCTGTCAAAGCGTTTACAAAATGAGACAATCAAAGTCGTATGTTTACTCTACAAAATCTTCTGAAAATAGTAACGTGGTCGTTGTACTGCCTCATTCCTATTACTTAATGTAATAGACAAATACCTACTTGAATCATAATTGATTAAAAACGTAATATATTGTACTTATAATATCTAGACAACGATACGACTATCTGGGCGTATCTAAAATCAATCACTACTACACTTTACTTTAAAAAAGCCGCGAGTCATCCCAGTCTAACTTAACTAACTATGCGCGCTATAAAAGACGTTCGCGACATATTTTTACCGATCCTCACGATGAAATAACGGCAGCGAACGATCAGTACCAGCCCGTCTCTTCAAACAGAGCGTGTTCACGCCCACGCCCGCGTAACCACAGATCACGCCGCCGTGGTCTGGGGGTTAATTTCACTCCCGCACAGCAAACTAGGCCTCCCTCGGCAACGACTCAAGCCTAGGTCCGTTCCCTCGGCGTGAAGCCCTCGAGTACGCTGCTCGCGCTAATATAGTGACACAAAATCTTACATCACTGCAGCATTACACATATCACTTCCACACACTTGCCCACACATGCTAGGCGCAGGCGCGGTGTGTTTAGCGGCATTTATCAAAGGGCGCTAGGCCATCGGCGCGTGCCGCGTAACTCTAGTACAGTGATTATCAAACTTATTTCTTTTACCGCCCCCTTTGAAAATCAATTATTTTTCAGCGCCCCCCATTTTTTAGGGGTGTATAACCCCTAAAACTTAAAAACCATAATTTCATTACTTTAACTAATTTAGTTATATTAGTCGGTTCTGGTTAAGTATTTTAAGTTTTTATAACATCATACAGGGTAGAAATATAAACTAATTATTCGTTATTGTGTAGAAGGTGAGTTTTAATTTTAGTGAAATTCAAAATACTATATAAAGTAAATGAAATTACAAATTATACATCGCCCTCCTAACCCACGTCAACGCCCCCCATTTTTTCTGGGCCCCTTAACGTCCCCCTCTAGGTTTCAAACGCCCCCAAGGGGGCGCTATCGTCCACTTTGAGAAAGACTGATCTAGTAGAACGAGTGGTCGCCAAAACAATTTGAATCTTATGTTTATACAGATAGGGTTGCAAATGTTTTTGAGTATTTCGTTAATAGTACAAAGTTCGTTTTTAGTCTCACCACACCAACAATTAGGTTTACCCCAGCCTATAGATATTTCACATCAAAACCCATTCAATATAAGCTTATTAACTCCAATTATAAGTAATTATGTTGCGAAAATATTACAGATTCTATGTTCTTTACGGAATATGTCATATTTTTGAAGTAAAACTTCTTTAGACGCGGCTAGGAGGTAACTGGATGACAATACAACGGAAGTCCGTTACGACAATATGGCGTCACGATTCTGTACCATCCGGTTAGATAATAATTAAACATAACCAAAATTTATATTAAATCATAATTAATTTAATTCGTTACTTCTCAGATTACTATCTGTTCGCACTTTTCTATATTTTATTTTCTTTATAATAACAAAGAGTTGGTAATAATATTTCCTGTACTATTTAAGTTCCGAATTAGCTGATAGATGGCGCTACAAATAATGAAACTTTGATCTAATTTGTGACTTACATTGAAACCAGATGGCAGCACAGTCGCGCATCCATATGTACATAATTGATTCTATTGTAGGATTTTTATTATTATTAAATTTACTTATATGACTTCTTTTTTCTAAAATTTTTGATTGATTTGTATATTTGTTAAAATACTTCAATTATTTTTGTGACTTGGGAAAAAGAAAGGGGTTTTTTTTCAACACTACTAGTGAAAAGAAAAAAAACTTTTAAACTCTATGTTTTAATATAAGAAAAGAAAAGATGCGTTTACACTATTGAGACAACGAACTGCGTAGTTTCGATGCTCATTACACACTGGCCAAAACAGGCCCATTTTTCCGGTATTTAAGGTGATGCCACATCGTTAGATCATTTGTGGCATCCCTTAGACATACACTACCAGCGCTTGTTAATAAAAGTACATCTGTGTGCCCTATAATAATAACCCTGATAATTATTTACTGCGGTTAATCTTTTTATTACTCTTAATCTTCTAATTATTTTATTGCGATGTCTAATTATTTTACAATTGTACTAATTCTTTTACTATTCCCATATTCGGTCAAACTCAACATTTATTGATAATCAAAAATATTTACACTCATTTTATTATTAATTTTTGTGTTACGAATTTCTACATTTTTCTATGGAGCTAGCTTTAGAAAAACATTGTACTTTTGTACACGGGTAACATAGATGTTATCGTAACATAAAAAGTTACTATGTCATTTTTGTGTAAAAGTGTTTGAAATTCGACCACACAATCATTTTGTTTCTATTTTTCTCTACTCAAAGTCGAAAACTAAAATCGACAACACACGATATGGCGTCATAATGTTTTAGCACAACAATAATGAGAATGTGAAGTCATTACGTGTCTATTTGAAATAGCAGCATCTCTCGTCCTTGTAGATAAACAACGAGTTATGGTTTCTTCTACGCTTTTTGTCGGTTTATGGTATTTCCTATTACGCAGTCGCAACATAGTTTAAGTAATAATCCTGAGAAATACTATCAAGGTTGGTATAAAAAAGAAAACGCTAATATAAATAGTCAACTTTATTTAGTATATCCTTATTGTGTAGGTTGGTAGAAGCACAAATTTTATCCGGGACTAATCCCACCCTACATGATAAAGTATTGGTTACTTAGAAACTAATTAAATATAAAAACACTAAATGTCGCCGCCGGGTTTCACCATCCAATAGTAATGTACATATATTTCTTTATGCTCAGTTACTTTTGTACAACTTTCAACATGAAGAAATTATTTCAATGGCCTCGATTTAAAAATCTTTTAAATTAATGATATATCGATATCGAGATTACACATTGAGTAGGGTAATAAAGCAAAATTCCAAAATAAAAAAACGTAATTCATGTAAACAGACAACACATATACAACCCAAATTTGAAAATTGGACCCACTACAATGAAATGTACAATCATCAGCAAGGTACGAGACATACAACTGATCAGTACACGGGTCCCGTTTATTCAAACAAAAATTTGAAAAAAATGGAGCCGTCACGGGACGCCTGGCAGATGTGAAACACATGTGTAACGTAGTAAGCAACACCGTATACATTAGAGGTATGCGAGCTCAGTGCGGCAAGAAAGATTGCGCATAGTCACTTGCGCATGGCAGCGCGTCGCCACGTCGCACACACTCGCCACGCCAACAATCAAGTTTACCCACGCTTATAGATGTTTCACATAAAAAAAAAAAACTTTTGGTACATGTAAATATAAATAAATCACCGATCAATTGTACAAACGCTTATCAACTACATTAAACACTTAGACGATGATATTAATGTAATTAGAATCTATACACTAAATAATCTTAGTGATACACGTATTACATACGAGAGTCATCGAAGTCTATAACAACAATCGATCTTAACCTATATCGAGTGAGTTTCAATTTTTTTTATTACACATTTCATAGCTCAGGGTCTGAAGATTATCGCTAGTCCCTTCACGAGATAGTTAAAAATCGAGGCCACGTCCAAATCGCCGTATTCCAAGCAGTAATATACAGTAACCATTCAATAACACGCACACTACAACCGCAATATACCTAAATCGATAAATATGGAGTACGGCGATTAAACTAAACTAAACTAATGATACCTACACACCATGGCCGCATGATGGAACATGTAGCTATCGTCAGGACATGCAGGCGACCACGCAACGTTTTCATATTAAAACGATTAAAAAAAAACAATACTTGCACTTTCACACTTTAAATAATAAATATTGTTTTAAGAAAATACATCGGTGGTCAAGAGATTACTGCCAAATCCCGAGGAAGCGTCGTTTTGGTTTAGCTTCACAGCCTTTCGTGATTTTCGTTTATTATTTCATTTAAAAAAAAATATATTCTACCACTACCATAGTGACTTTCTGTATACCGTACAATAAATTGACAGTCTATAATGTCAAACTTGAATATAATGTTGCCATCATTTTTCTAGTGTTGTCCCAAGTTTAATGTTTCAATTACTTATATTAATTTCGATGAAAATTAAATTTGTTAATAAAAGAAAATATTGAATTAAGATGTGTCCGTTTATTAATAATGATACTACTATCAATCATTTAGAAGACGAAAAAATGTTTAGTAAACGACTCCAAGAAAACCTCGTATTAGGAACGTTTTAGATAATCTTTAAAATTCAAGTAACTGGCAACATATAAAATGTCAGTTTATCTACGGAATTAAAAAGCAGATTATAAACTCCCGTCACAATGAAGGCGTATTTATTCAAACATATCCAATAAACATGTTTGAATTTAGAAATGAGTGTTCTTTTAAAATAAGTGTCACATAATCTTTCCCTATACAATAAGAATAATAAATAACATATATAGAGAAGAGAATTTGTGTTAATCAATTTAAAGAAATGTTATTATTGTTGAATATTTAAGTATATATAAAATAGAAATGTAAAATTAGTCCGTTTTAAGTTTGTTAAATCTCACATCCTGTTGGTACCGACAGCATAAAATTCAAGCAAATTTTATGTTTTTTTTTTGTTTATACTCACAACTTCTGTTAGAATGCTCTGGAATTTTTAATGATGTTTCTTGTTATTGTATTTTTTTTATTATGTTTTATTATATTTATTTGTTTTGTGCGATTACCAAATGACCCAACCAAAGCTACTTTCAAGCATTTGATGAGAAGCATGTCACTATACATCAATTTTTATGTATATAATATTTACATCTTAATTTTGTCAACCCCGCTGTGACAATCCTACGCTCTGTCAAACATTTTTGTGACAAAACGTATTTCGAATATTTTTACATTACTTCACAGTTTCGATTCCATAAGTCTTATATTATTTATCATTATTATGCGTATAGATATTTTGTATTATAAATAAGAAAACAAAATGTCTATCTATAATTTTTAAGTTGATTACATAGTATCACTATGAAATTCAAGTTTGAATAAAGAAACTTACAGTTTATATGTGTATAACAAAAAAAATATATATACTTTTATATATGAATTATTATTACATAATTCAAAGTTGCAAGAATCGAGATCAAAGAAAATTTGAGTGAATATGTCACAGCTAGAAATATAAGAGCTTCTAGGAAAACCGTGTCCCGGGGATAAAATAATTCATTTCGAGCTTTGAAATATTCACATGTATATTGCGATCAAACGACACAAAAAAAAACCAACTACACACATGGTAGTCATTATAAATAACTTAAAGTAAAGTTAGTAACTTAGATTAGCGCTCACTCGGTGATACCGTTACTGATGATGCTCTTGGAACCCGAGACCGATATATTCTGTATCCTGTAAAGTTGAGACATATTATAAAGAAATCTTTCATTAAATTACAGTCACATAGAGTATACACAAATTTTAAGTCAATGTGAAGTTACAAAAGATTGACCAACCACAGTAGCAACAACTCTTATAACGCTGGGTTTATATCAACCTTCCGCTGATTTTTCAAGACCCAGATCTCAAAATGTGGATCATGTTTTTAAATTTTGTTCTTTGATTTCACGACACCGTAAATTGTAAATTTCATGGTCTGGTAAATAAAAGTCTGTGCAAATGAAAAAATAATTTAAAAATAAATTTTATATTAGGATTATGGTCTTACAATATATACTTTGTTATTTTTCAATGTGTTGTAATCAGATTTCTTTAGGTTATATTTGTTTGATATCGTTTTTATTGTTCTATTTGCGTGAAACCATTATTTTTTAAATTAAGATTTACCCCTTATAACATCAACCATCTGCCAATGTCGTAAAATGCGTTCAATCGTTTTTAAGAGTAATCGAAACAAACAGCGTTTGTCTACAATTTCATCTGATCTTAAATGACTGTGAGGTTTAAGATAATAAACACGCTAGATCTAGACGAGAACTAACTTTTAAGTCCAGCTACTGGAACAAATTTGCCGTTTTGCCATAGATTTTCAACTTCGAAAAAGGGCAGGTTTGGAAAAATCCGTAGCACCATACAAAAATTTAGTTATAAATCGGTATATACTTATATATCCATTTTAGTAAAGAGTACTTATCGTGAGGATACAAAGAGAGTATAGGGTCGTGTGTGTTACTGACCCGGTCGTCGTCGGCGCGTGTGCGGGAGCGGCGGTTAGGGTCGCGGGTGCGGGTGTGGACGGCGCGTCGAGCCCCATGAGCGCGAGCGCCCGGAGCGCGGCGCGGGAGCACTGCTCGTGTGAGTGCGCGGTGGAGGCGCCGCCGCCGTGGCACAGCACCGGCGGCTCCGTCGACACCGACACCAGCGACAGGTACTCGCCGTGATTGCGCTACAGCACGACAACACACCAACACCACATGATATTACAAGAAACCAACACTACAACTTCAATATCACTCATACAACCCGCCATCAAACTACTAACGGCTTCGCCAAACAGAACACGTTAACGCGTATTAGTGTCGCGTACTAATGCCACGTTGAGTTGTACTAATCAACTTTTTAGGAAAACCTTAACCAATCATACACCCACAATATAAAATACGAATTACAGATTCGTAGCTCATGACAATGCAAACTCGAGTTCCTTCAATTTGACATTTTCTAATATATTTAATAACGCGCGGTGAAATTTATAGTAAACATGTTGCTAGCACGTAAACATGAGAATGCAGTTTCTACAACTTCAAATCCGTTAAATAGAGCGCGCGCTCTAGAAGTATACGACGCTCGTGATGTTTTCAACTTCACAAGTACAACAAAACGTGGCGTCTTTACGTGGCACTAGTATTAAGAACGCGTATATCAATGTTTTTACTAATTTGATAGCAGTTCGAATTAGTAATATTGAAATTGGAGTGATACCGGATTACAGGTTCAAAGCACAAAAAAAGTGAGTATAATAATTATTATTTATAATAAAAAAACATTTTTTAATTTAATATATTTCCTTTAATGGCAAAAAAATAATTATTGCTGATATTATATAATTAAACTATGGGATTCAAAGATATTATAACTATATAGATACGCCATAATATTTTTTTGATATATTTTTGATGGCTGCCCCGTCAATCCACCCGTATCTAAGCATAATACCTAAACGAAAGTAACTATTTGGTTTTTACCACTGATATTGAGAATATGCGTTCACAATATTACTTTACGTATGTGTGCGTAATCGTGCCATTTGTTTTGTCAAAATATCATGTAGATAACTATCTTAAGATTCTATAAGTTATAATATCATTTGTGGGATTAGTTAAGATCAACTAACTCAATGCAGGGATTCAAACCTACTTCGATCAAAGGACTGTCCAGGCCTTCTAAACACTCACAGCTATAAATGACAGTTACCTACTAAATAACATATGAAAGCACATTGGACCACAGTGACATGACATTCCGAAAAATTCTCTGAATAATATGTACGTAATAATCAAATAATTAGTAAATACACATACCTTTGGAAAATCGGAGAACTGCACCGTAAAGCCAAGTAACTGTGACAAATACATCAGCTGGTCTTTAGCACCCGGTGTGTTGCCGGTTGGAGCATTCGTTTCACTTACACCTATATAACATATAAAAATGATTATACATTATGTTACTCTTTATATTATTCAACTGGTAATCATCTGCAACTTCGTACGTGAATATTAATAATGATAAAATACAGCCTATAATATCACACAGCGATAATGTAGCATCTTCCTATTAATTCTTTGGTCACATTTGCCACGTTGGTCAAATATGATCAGCCACAGTTTCTTTCTTGATTTTGACTTGATTGACTGGGTTGTTTGTCTGAACCGGTGGTCATTTTGATGTTTATAAGCACCTACTTAGGACCTAAATTGAATAAAGTATTTTAATTTATATAATTTTTCGAAGGTTTCACTTCTACCGTGTGTAAACTGCATACATGTTTTTTAATAATTTACCCAACCCGAACATACTAATCTCTGAGCCATCATATTTTATCCTAAACCACAAAAGAGTATATAAAAAGAAACCATTATTTACAACACCATAGCTAGGATAATAACACAAAATTGAGAAAATATAGAGAGATTATAGGTTGAAATATACCATTATGTTGTGTGGGATGTGTGCGCTGATGGTAGTCCATGAGCAGTACTCCAGGCACCGGCTGTCGCGCCTCACCGCCTTCATTTTCTATATCCTGCAAGATTATTAGCATTATTTAATAATACATACATATCCAAGATAGTAGTTAGTCTTTTAGTAACAAAATATAACTGTAATGGTACTCCTTGTTGGTTAGGTTTTTATTAATAATGCAAATTCACAAACTGAACTGATGGAACAGAAAGCAGTACTGAATGAACGTCGACACAATAGGGCATATATCCCGTTTGAGACGTTGTCAAACAGTCGATTTAAGATTCATTACACTCGTGGGTGTTCGACTGCCAACAACAAAAACAAAGTGCACTACATAATACGAGATTAAGTGCTGGTGACATCTCTAAGCTCATCATCACGTCAACTGGATCACCGCGGAAGTTGAACGTTCCGGAAGAACGGTAAGTAAATTTACATTGTTGACGACAGACCTTTTGCTAGCTTGGGATACATGAATGTTGAAATCCAGGGGTGTAATACTTTACAGTCCAGGTCCTTTCGAAAGGCTCGTAGCAACCAGCATCAGTTGGTGTCATTCATAAACAGTAAGTTGGTGTAATTCACCAAAAGTCAGTTGGTGTAATTCACTAACAGATAGTTGGTGTAATTCACCAACAGTCAGTTATGTGTACGTTGTTCGCATTAACGGTTGAATATCATGATAAAAGTTCGCTGTTAGTCTTCAGAGAACTATGGCCACGTATTTATACAAACTGCAGATTTTCCATTGTCGCGACCATCAAGCGAAACTAACTGAATAGCGGGAATACCGTATATAGCAGCGAATCAATGCGGTTGCGTTGATTTATAAAAAAGCTTTACAACATGTTAAGAATTCTGGCCATCTAACTTATTCTAATTTCGATTCTGAGATTCTGAAAATATTTATTTATTCACATACACTTATTTAAAATTTACAAAATTGAGTTTAAGAATATATTTTTATAATACAATATTTTCTATTGTATATACAACATGTAAGATTTGTTTGCTTATAATTAAACCTTACCATAACATTAAAGCTGTAAATTTGAATAATAAATTCTAGAAAGTTCTTTATTTACCAGTAAAAGACTTGTCAAAACACCTTCAACCGTTTTGGAGGTTTGTGCACCTAAATATTTATTATATATATAGACTAGCGGGCACGCGGACGTTATCCCGCCCTGACAATAATACAAAAACCTTGTCAAATTATATACCTAAACCTTTCTCATGAATCTACTGGTGAAAGCCGTATGAAAATCCGTTTAATAGTTTTTGAGTTTATCGCAAACAGACAGACGTGGCAGAGGACTTTGTTTTACAATATGTAGTGATATGTTACGAAATTTAGTTAACCACGAATAGTATATTTAATAAAATTCTAGACTCACTTTTTGTTTGTTTTCACTCGAATTAAGTTTATTCGGTTCAGCGGTGGTAGTTAGAGAGTTTACGTCACTATTTGTATTCGCTGGTATTGTAGGCTGGTTTGCATTCATACTCTTTTCCATTGACAATAGAACATCTGAAATAATCAAAAATAGAAACAATCAGTTAAAATAGTAAGAATGATAATTATTTATTATTTAAATTGTCACGTGTAGCATCAAGAAGTTAAATTAAACTATAATTTGATGGAAGTTGATATAAGGTCAAGAAAGTCATAGCAAGGATTCATTTTTTTGTTTACAGATGTTTGTTTAATTATTGTCTTTTATGTGGATGAGGCTAGCGTTGTCTCTATGAACAAATCTTTTACACAAATAAGGAGTATATATATGGGCCAACTCTACATATTTTAGCTGCGTTTTCGTGTTGACTCGGTCTTGTAGTATAATTGTTTAGATTCGAGGTAATGTAACGAGACCATTTAGACGGAACGCCGGCGACGCACAAATTTCTCATATCATATCACTTCATCTTTTTTTAAATATCAATACATTAATTTAAAGTCTTCCGATGTTATAATTAAAATCACTTTAATTAAAATAGATGTCCCGTACACATATAATATGTATTTATAAGTAAATTTGTGTTCTCCGCACCTTTGTTCAGAGCGGTCATAAAGGGAGTTTTGAAGTAAAACTTCTTTACGCACGCTTTGGGACGTAAGTTGGTAAATACGTAACGAGAGCGTTACGGAAAGTGTGATGGGGTGAGCCGAACGGAAGTTGAGAAGAAGATATAAGTTAATGAAGATAGTCCATAGTTAGTAAAACCCTTAAGAAATTGAAATATTTGCAGAAAATTAATCTATACTAATATTATAAAGAGGTAAAGTTTGTATGTCACGTTGTAGGGGATAATCTCAGGAACTACTGGTCCGATTTGAAAAAATGTTTCAGTGTTATATAGCTCATTTATCTAGAAAGGTTAGGTATAGGCTACATATCATCACGCCAAGACCAATAGGAGCGGAGCACTAATGAAGAATGTTTCAAAATCGGGGTCTTTTTTTCCTCTTGAGAGCTTCCGCTGCGTGTTAACGTTAGCTCAGAGTAACTATTTCACGCGGACGAAGTCGCGGGCAGATGCTAGTATATGTATTATACATATACAAACATCATTACATAGTATAAAACAAAGTCCTCTACCACGTCTGTCTGTCTGTCTGTTCACGATAAACTTAAAAACCACTGAACGGATCTTCATGGGGTTTTCACCAGTGGATAAAGTAATTCATGAGGAACGTTTTGGTATATAATTTGTCAAGGTTTTTTTTTTATTATCAGGGCGGGACATCGTCCGCCGGGCCCGCTAGTTTATATATAAATATAGAGATCGAACTAAAGAAGTTTTACTACAGTCGCGTGGTCTAAAGCACACTCGTATTTTTTTATGCCGACACATATGTTAAAGTGGTATGAGTTATGAGGCGGTGTGCAGAGTGATACAGACTGTGTGCGGCGCGTCGCTTGGCGATCTTCTTGTTGGGCCCGAGTCCGGTGGCGGAGTGCGGCGGCGCGTCGCACTGCACGAGGAACTCGCGGCGCCGCGCCGCCCCGCGCTCCTCCACCACGCGGTACTGCGGCGAGCGGGCGCGCGCCGCGTGACGCGCCACCGCCAGCCGCGAGATCGGGTTCTCGCACCCGCCCCCGCCGGCGCCGCCGCCGCCCGCACCCGCACCGCCGCCCGTCTCCACGCTCTCCTGTACAACGTTCGAAATCAAAAATACTCTATTCGATTAAGTGAAAAGCTGTAGATACGTCATAAGCGCTTCGACAGCGCCTTGTCAAAACTTGCCCAACTAGCTTATATTTAACGACTGCCCCGTCAATCCGCCCGTATCTAAGCAACATATAACTATTTCTATTTCACCACCGATATTGAGAATATGCCATCTTTTTTTTCATATCACAGGAGGCACACGGACATGTAGTCACCTGATGTTAAGTGATCACCACCGTGCATAGACACTTGCAACGGCAGGGGAGACGCAAGTGCGTTGCCAACCTGTCTTAGGGGAGTAAGGGAAGCGGGAGGGGGAGGGGAGGTGGGACCTTCGGCGCTCTCACTGACCGAAGGAAACGCAACAATGCAAGCACTGTTACTTCACGTCGGTTTTCTGTGGGTCAGGTGGTAGTACCCCGGGCGAGCCGACCCATTCATGCTGAAACCATTAATAGCTTCAGCGTAGCTCTACCACCTACAGCATCTGACTTCCAGGTTTTATATAAGACAGTGTGGCGTTATATTATTACCTTACGTATGTGTGCCATTTGATTTGTCAAAATATCATGTGGGTAACGTATCTACAGCTTTTTACTTATAATATCATTGCTTATAAACGACAAAGCTACCACCGGTTCCGACAAACAACCCATTCATCAAGAAGAACCAACAAGAAACTCCATATGATTTATCTTGATTATTGTGATTTACGTAAAAACGAAATGGTGTAATAAATAGCGACACGATGAATCACGCCGTGCCGCGCCCCTTTAAACTTTGTTCGACCGTGCGGCATTCCGACAATAAGCAGTTACGTAATGATTAACTTTGAAAGAGCCCCTTCAACTCTGTTCATTGAACCAAAGTGTGATTTTTTTGTACGTTTATAAATATAGTTCCCATACTTTTAAAAGTTTAACAACAAACTTTAACCAAGTTTCTCTTTGTTGTTTAATAGTATTTGTTATGATATTATTATTTTATATGTTAAATGTGACCATGATTATCGATACATGAATGTATGGAAGTAGCATAATAAACAGACGTGAGTGATGATAATACTTTAACGAGGTTCCTGGGCTTCTTCTTAGCGGGATGCGTGCGGCGGCGCGGGTCCGCTGTCACGCGCGCGCGCAGCACGGCGGCCGGCCACCGTCGCCGCATCTCCTCCAGCATGTGCTCGGCCGCGCGACGCTTCGACACCTTCTTGCCGTTACCCTCGCCCTCCGTCTCCAGCTCGCCCACGCTGCACACCGTCACGAACACCTACACAAAAAAACAACATCTCTATTCTAGCCCACTGGTCTTTGTCTATTTCACGTAATGTTTAGTGCAAACACGGAATATTTGGAGTTTTTGGCGGGATCTTAGAATATCAGGTATATTTTATCTCATGTGCGTCTGAAACAGACAGTCCGTTCGCCCCCCCCCCCCCCCCCCTCAAGTTGTAAGCGTACTTATGGCGCGGTACAACTGTTGCAGTCAAACTACAGTACATTTTACATTTTATTCATAATCTTGTGTTATTTGGCTCTATATTATGTAATATTGGTGGTGTTTTAAGTAGTACAGTTTGGATATTATTCTTGATGATGATGAATTCTGACTTCCCACAAAAACTCCCTAGTGTTCCAACAAGGTGGCTGTCATCTTCTTAGTTCATTGAAATGGTCGCAGGACATTTATATTTAATATTTCATATATTAACTAGTATTTTAATATTTCATATATCCATAAATAAATACAATTTACTAAACTATTTCATAACAGAAAATTTACTTAAATGTCAACATCAACAACACTTATAAATATATACATTTTGTATATATATATTTTGTAAGTGGTAGAGCCACGGTGAAGCTATTACTGGTGTCGGCATGAATGGGTAGGCTCGCCCAGGGTAGCACCACCCTCTCACAGAAAACCGAATTACATGAAGTAATAGTGCCTGCATTGTTGTGTTTTGTTCGATTAGTGAGAGCGCTGGGAGCCCACCTCCCCTCCCCCTCCACCACTCCCCTATCCCCCAAACACAGGCTGACAACGTACTTGCGACTCCCTTGGTGTTGCAAGTGTCTATAGACGGTGGTGATTGCTTAACATCAGGTGATCCATCTGTTCACTTGTTTCCTATAATATAAAAAAAAATTATATATACATATCTCTTACCCTCATATGCGGTGGACCACGTTCTGATTTGACAGCAAATTGTACGGACAAGTTTCGCTTTAAAGCGAGCTCATGGACCAACGATACTGGCGATTTCACTTCAGAGTTTAGCAAATCAGCTTCACCTAAAATGCGAAAATCCTATAGTGATATCTATGTATGTATATATTAGCAACCAATTGGTTAAAAAAAAGACAATCGTTATAAAATGCCTACAAACTTTATTAACATTGCTTACAATTCACAATTGATCGCATCTTTTAATTATCATTTTCGAGTGGAGAAATATCCAAATCTATGACATTTACAACGGGATTATGATAACTAAAGTAAGATACGAAATGTTTGATTATTTTTCTCACACTATCTCTTTCTATTCCCCCTCCCGAGGAGCGTTGAACGTTTAACGCAACAGTGCTTTCATACCCCCTTCATGGTAGTGTTAAATGTTTAACGCAACCTTGTTGGAAGTCGCATTAGAAGTTTCACTTCAAAATTAAATTTAAAAAATTAAATTCAAAAGCAGTATTGTAATTACGTCAGGTGTAGTTAACGGACGTGTAGATGATGTGTACTGACCGGCGTCGAGATCTGAGGGCGGCGTGTCGGCGTGCGGTGTCGCGGCGGCGGGCTGCGGGGTGCGCGGGTCCGGCGGCGGGGGGCGGAGGTCACGGAGAGCGCGGGCCGCTGCGTCATGTCGCGCCGCCTGCGGGGTGGCGCCCTCGCCGAGCCACGCGCGGCCCCCCACCGCGACGCGCACGCGGTACACGAGCGCGCCGCCCGCCGCCACCAGCCGCGGCGGGTACATGCCCGGGTGGAACGCGCCGCGGTACCCGCGCCCGCCGGTAACACCGCCCCCGCCCCCACCCACGCCGCGACCGTTCGCCACCGCCGGTATCGACGTGTACACCGCCGGCTGGCACAGCTTCATCGCCAACGCGTTCAGCTCCACTGTCGGCATCACTGCACAACAAATTTCACAATACATACAGGGATACCTTTTTTAATTACAGTATAAACTCTTTAGAACGTCGTTCGTTATAACGAAAAACTTTCTATAACATAGAAATTAGTCCAATTTATCACAAAACCGTTTATTTGTTCTCTTGCCTCTGTATAACGAAAAGTCTTTATATGGGAAGAAAATTCGGATAGTATTAGCTAATATGAATATATAAATGTTAGTAATACCGGAATGCCTGTGGTGCGGATGTGTGGAGGGGTGTTGCGAGAGCGCGCGGGGCGGCGGCGGCGGATACCCAGTGCCGGAGAGCGCCGCGCTCGCCGCTGCGTGTTGCGCGCGCTTTATCGACGAACCCTAAGGGTATAGGCCATATTATCATACACATACTTATATACCAAGTGAATGGTTAACACTCGCAGTATCTAGGATATGACACTTCATGGTCACATTTAACTTAAAATAATAATATCAAAACAAATACTAATAAACAACAAAGAAAACCTACATTAAAGTTTGTTCTAAGACTTTCACAAGTATAGCTACAAACTTAGGTGCCTTGACCGGTGCCAAAAGCTGTGAGGGGCGACCCGGAGTTAATAACTTTCGATAATAAAACAGACAATAAACTCTTTTCTTTCGTTCATGCTTCGAAAAATTATCCTTTGTTACTTGGTCTTTCACTTTCACTTCAGCCGTCAGCGCTGATTGACACTGTGATTTAATATAAACGAGTAGAGGTTTGAGTATAATTTTTGTAGTTTTCTAAATGATTAGGTCAAATATTAAGCACCTATTTTTTTAAATGATTTAGAACGAGAATTGAGTACAGAGTATCCTCCATAAATATTGCTACTCTCTAAACATTCAGCCTGTATATAATAAAAATAAAAGATTCAAGAAGGATAAGTATTTACATAGAAAAAAGCGAAGACAAGAATTAAGCAATAAATAAGATATAAATGTGGGGAACTCATTCAACTTTTGTGTTTTATATCACTAAAAACATCACTATATATTCACAAATATAAATTATATTATACACTAACTGTGCCCGCGACTTCGTCCACGTGGAACCTGATGTACAAAACAATGACTAATAAAGTCATCTGAATGTTTTTAGTCCATTTGCTCATCTACTTTTCTCTCATATTCAAGTCGTGGCGCCATTAAAATTACAATAACTTTTGATAGGAGTGGACTGATTTGAATGAAACAAAAACTAAGTTACTCCTGATGATATGCTTTATAATTTTCTTATATGAGGTTTTATTGTGAATTCAGTACTTTAGCAGTGATGCGTGTTCATACAAACAGACAGACAGACATTTCTAAAAATTATTGAAATGTATTTTATTACTTATTCCTCGACACCTGCAAATTTTTTTTATACGAAAAACGAAAAAGTACGGACACATTAGATTTACCTTCCTATTATATGTATAGATAAGTGCCATTTCATCTCACCTCAGCTGTGTATTCCTCAGTATCACCTAATCTCAGTGTAACTGTGAATACTTTCTTGTGAGCTGGTCCTGTTTCTGATGTGAGGCGGTACTGGTGTTTTATCTGTAAGAAAATAAATGGCTTAGTTTAATTTTTTACTTCACAATCTATTCCTTAAGAATACGCATAAAGTGAATAATTCATAAATGATATTGTGAATTAAAAAATACATTTGAATTACACCAATTTTAATATAAATAGAACACAAGTAATTTTTTGGGAGTTTTTGGCGGGATCTTGGTCTGTCATGTAGTGGATTTCATTTTTTATTCATAATCTTGTGTTATTTGACTCTATATTGTGTAAAATTGGTGGTGTTTTATGTGATATAGTTTGTTTATTGTGCATAAGTGAAGTGAATGGAAAATAATGCCATGGACCATGATTTCTGAGATGTCACAAAAATTCCATGGAAGGTTCTAACAAGATGGCCACCGTCTTGTTAGTTCATTGAAATTACATCAAGAAACTTGTAATATTGATACTCACTTGACAATGGCAGTAATAGTCTACTAGAAGATAGGTTGCCAAAATGGAATAGAAGAACTTGAAATACTATTAACTACTCGACAATGGCATTCATTGAAATTATATCAAGAAACTTGCTTGTAATATCGATACTCACTTGACAATGGCAGTAATGGTCTACTAGAAGACTGGTTGCCGAAAATGGAATAGAAGAAGAACTTGTAATACTATTAATTACTCGACAATGGCAGTAATAATCTAAAAGATTGATTGCCAAAAATAAAGTAAAAAAAAAAGTAATTTTTTGGCACATTATATCATCACTTGTGTTATATGTCATATATTATTGATTAACAAAATCACAGATCCGCAAAGGGCATGATTACAATTAGCAGGTTAGTTATTTCAAGATAACACAAAATGTTATGTATCAAAACCTAACAGCAATTAGAATAAGGTTTAATTTAAGTGAAACAGATTCATACTTTAGTTTGTGGTACTTGCTACTTCAGTGTTATGTTTAATTTACTTCCCCTGATAAGTTAACTATAACAAGAAGAGGTTTATGCTACAATATACCATATATTATAGACATTAATTTATCATAGCATATCAACTAGATCAAGCCTCAAATCACAAACACTTATTATTTCTTCCCAGCATGCATGCATGCAGCATGTGTCACATTACAGTAACTTACTTGCAATAACATAATGGATTTATGAGATTGGAATGTCACTAGAATCACGAGAATTTGAATTATGTTAGTGTGATAACATAGCATTATCGATCTAAGTAATGAATGAACGTAATAGATGATATATGTTATCACTAATTATATAAACAGTGACTTGTAATGTATTATACCTTATTTGAATTACATTTAAGTGATATATGATCAGCATATTCCAAGCATGTAGGTGACATAACACGTAATATATGTCTTCACTAACTAAATAGCCAGTGATATATTATATGCACAATTAGGTTATTTTCGATGCACGTAACTGACATAACACTTGATATATGTTATCAATAACTAAATAACCAGTGATACGTTATATGTTTAATTAGCGTATGTTATATGTCTGTAACTGACATAGCACATAGTATATATTAACTATAGTTAAATAAGCTGTGATATAGTATATGCATAATTAGGGTATTTTCGATGCATGTAACAGACGTAACACTTGATATATGTTATCAATAGTTAAATAACCAGTGATACGTTATATTCATAATTAGGGTACTTTCCATGCACGTAATTGACGTAAACGTAAACGTAGTATATATTGAAGTAAAACTTCTTTACGCACTTTGACTTGGGGAGTAAGCTGGTGCATGTGCATTACAAAAAACGTGATCAGCAACTCAAACGGAGGTTGAGAGGGAGATATAAGTTAGTGAAGATAGAAACAGATAGATTTACGTTTCGTATTACCAATGAAAACCCATAATAATTTTTTATATTTGCAGAACATTTATATATGTATTTATACATATATACATACATATAGATGGAGCTAAAGAAATTTTACTTCAATTGTGTGGTCTAAAGCACTGTCGTTTTTTATCAACAGTTAAATAACCAGTGATACGTTATATGCCTAATTAGAATAAAATTCGGAATGCAATTCGAGTCCTAATGTGTTTAATTGAATAAGTATAATGGGGTACCTTATTGTACCTGGCCAGCTCGTTGACCAGGCACATGGGTGTCTTCTCTTTACTGTTGGCCTGGACGGCAGTCGGGCGCGCCGCCTCTCCGTCGCCCGACGCCATGTTGCCACCGCTGCTCTCACTAACGTTTGCATTCACGGTCGTGCTTGCGTTTACATTCGGTGGTGTTACATTCACATTTGCAGTTGCATTAGCACTCGCCTCTGGTACGTTTGTATTGGTGTTTGTTGTGACCGTGCTTGGTAATGTCGACATTGCTGTAACATTAATTTTATTATTGAGTATCCTTACATTCAAACAATTACAACGATGAATTTTATAATATATAAATACATTATTTACTATAATATCTACGAAAATTGTGAGTAAATAATAAACATAACAAGTAAATTAAATCTACTACTAAAACACACATACAAAATTGAAAAGAATATGAAAACATCTAATCAAAAGTAACTGACCAAAGTCAGACCCAAGCTTTGTCGCCGTCGTGAATATCGATGGTGAAGAGGATCTGCACAAACCTAGTATCATAAAAGTTAAGTGTTATTTTTTAGGTTTATATATTTAATACTAATCTTATATTAGAAAGTAATAGTGTGTTTTGTGTACTTATAAATTTGGATATAGGTATAGTATTACTTTGTCAAAATTTTTATTATTTTACTGTATATATACAACGGAAAGCATTTTTTTCTTATCAAAATAAAAAAGGTTAGTATTTGGTTACAATGTCATATCTTTTATAGTGATAAAACAAGTTTACTCTTTACAGCGACAATTATTTAGTAACAGAAGTTATTATTTTGAGGATAACATGAGCCATACAGTATATTATAATATCTTTGTTTTCCTACTTACAAAGCTGTGGTATATTTTGGAAATCAAGCGCACATACTTATACCAAACGCCCAAGTATACTTCCAAAGTAAGTTGTAATTAATCAGAAAAGATTTGTAAGCATGGTCAATATATAATCGATATTGAAACTCACGAGCGTGTTGCATGGGTGCAGGCTGCCCTGACTGATTGGACTGCATGGGTTGGTGGTGGCGAGGCTGCGGGAAGGGCCCAGGTACTACATTGTTGCCTGGTCCATAACCTCCAGCCATGTATGGGCGTCTCAGAGACTTCATTTGTTGCTGTAACATTTAATAATTGACATTTTTGACTTGAATCTTTTTATATAAAAATTATAATACAATTTTTTTTTTTTTATTAAGAAATTTAAATAAAACGATAATGGCTCAGTGGTAGTGTACGGATATCACATTGATCAAAAGAAACATAATGATAAAATCGAAACATGAGACAATAAGGCAGGCTGAAAGGTAAAGAGGTCTGTAGTGGAATCTGTTCCCAAGCACATATAAGTGTGTTCCAATAATACCACACCATCATTTAACATCAAGTGAGACTATGTTCAAAACATTAAAACCTAAAAAATAAATGTATCTTAGGAACAGCTCATCTTTTTTAAAGATTTTAGATTGAGAGAAATTAAAGCTTTTACAGACTCCTACATGGAAATATTAACCACCTAGACACAGAATAAAGGAATAAAGGACAAAGTTATAATAGTACAAATACAGTTTTATAGGGTACTAAATCACGCCTCTTGTTATAGTTTTGTTAGTGTATATTTTATTTGACTTATACCTAGGATACAGTTCTTTTTTGCTGGATAAAATGGTCACTATGTCATGTCCTTTTTTGTACTCCTGACAATTTGTATTTCAAATTTCATGATGACTGGTTGAGTAGTAATGGCATGAAGGCATAATGAACAAACAAAGAAATAAACAAACTGTGCAAGTTTTGTAATATTAATTAGGGTGATAATACTGAAAAACGTGGAACTGTTATACTCACTGGTGGTATACTGTGATGTTGTCCCGGTGGATGATGTGGCATTGCTCTAATTGGATGTGGCGGGCGCTGTGTGGGTCCATGATGCGGTGGTACCCCCATAGACCCCATACCGCCCATAGCTGGACCATGTGCGCTCATACCTCCAGCCGCTTGTGATGGGCCAAGAGGTACCCTTAACACCACAAAAAATCACATTTATTAATAGATCACATTCCACAATCTTAATAAAATTTTAGCTGTGTTTGTGGCTGAGCATGCGTTTATTAGGCAGTCATTATTAATTTATTTATCGTAATTTTATTTTTACTCAAATTTTATGACATATATATTTATATATATAAAATATTATAAAAATACATATTACAGACGGAACCACAGATTTATCAATATAGATTTTATAGTTATCTTCTCAATTATGGTACACAGCATGAAAATTACAAATGAATAAAGTCTGAAACTCTTATAATTTCAAATTCAGTTTTAAACACACGAAAAAATAAAAATAGGGTGATAAAGAAGCTGTATTATCACTCCGGGCTATTATTGTTCAATGGATTTTATGTATAAATATCAGTTAAAATAAAGGCTTCTAGCATTTATTCTTTGCCCGATATACAACATAGAGCCTTCACATCTCTTCGTTATGATATGCATAACCACCATTATACATGACAAAGTGTATCCAAGGAATGTCCTATAGATATAAACAAATTGCACAATTTTTGTATACTATTTGTACATCTCATATCTATAACCCATACTATTCATTAATTAACTGATATAAAATTATTTAATAGTCAATAGCAATGCCAGTGTTTATTAGTAATTTAATATTAATAAGAATAGTTGCTAATCTTTTTGAGTAACTGAAAATGTTTCAATATAGTACTCCTTAATAGGTATGTATAGTATGCACCACACTTTTTGACAACCTTAAATATAGATACACAGAACACAAAATTTGGTATAAATACATACTACATTATAGGATTCCCATAATAATATTTTAAATTGTTTTTGTATCAAAAACTTGAATATATCATGTGCATATTTGAACTTATGGCTATATTCAGAGCGACCAAGAAGATTGAAGAGTGTCCATGATATAGGATATCATGTCTCAGACAAAGAAATGGAGATAAAACATAAGGAGTTATAGTACAAAGAAGGACACATTTGATGTTATATTATGATGTTCAGTTTTATATATTCTGAATCAGGTATGCTCAAAATCATCAAAATGCTCATACTAATATTTTTAATTCACCTGTTAGTCGTTATTCTCAAATCAGACTTAATCAAAAGATGAGTTAGACCGATTTTACTCAAAGTACAGGCTACTCACTTCTCGACTTATCTCCAATTTATCTCTCAATTAGATGTAACCCATAAGGATAACCTTATGGTCACAAAATAGTAAACCAATATCTCTCATCTTTAATATTAAAATCATATTTATCAAATTCATATGGATTCCAGTAGAATCCTGTTTTCCCCGATGCCAGGAGGATACAGATTATCCAAATTCATATTTGAGAGCACTGTTTGTTGGTAAATTATGTGCACAGTAATAGACAAATAGCAACCTTCATTCTTGTCTATTCAATGTGTGCCAGTTTCTTTTATTTGTCAATTACAGTTTCAATAAATTACTGGTTATTTTAATCTGTGGAATACTTTTTTAATCTGGAGCTTTCCAATTATTAAAGCTAAAAATGGATCAAAGACTAAACTGCAACGAAAAAAGCATGTCCTTTTTTCAAAAATCGTAATGTTATTCCAACCAGAATAATAAATTTATGTCAAATTGTATGTACTCATTGTTTATATTACTTATAACTTTTTATTGCATATTATTATTCATGCAAGTCGTCCTCACCCTCTTACCCTACTTTATTCCACCTAAGTAGGGTCGGCACAACATATTTCTTCTTCTACCTGTCAGATGTCATCTTTGTGTTGACACCTTTTATACACATTTTTCACACAATCAATTCATAAGTTTTTCGGTCTTCCTCTATTCCTATACCCACACCCACCTTCATACTTAAAACTTTCTCCTTATGATATGCCTATACCATGCTAATATATTACTCTTACCTTCTCCATCACTGGCATCACTTTCAAACTTCCTCTGATACACTTATCCTTAATTTTATCCACATTAGTTACACCACACATGCATCTTAACATTCCCATCTCTGTCACATGTAATCATATTTCATTCATGTCTTTCGTAGCCCAGCACTTAGATCCATACATCATCATGAGATTCATGGGTCACATGCTACTTCAGATACTTTTATGTAAATATGATACATAATGTCTTTGTTTTTTGTTTGATTTCTCTGTAAATATTTTTCCAGATTATCTCTGATGCCAATTGGTTTGGCTAAACAGTTTTTTTATAATACATTTTTAAATTCTTATTGCAAATATATACCTACTCAATTGTGATATCTTATAAGAAACATTTTCATAAATTTAAGATGACACAAACCGTAAATTGATATAATATAAAACTTATTACAATAACATAAAATATAATACCAAAAACAATAAAAGTGGAGAAAGTAATAAATATTTATATGCACGTCAAATAATAACCTATACTTAATCAACTGTTTGTTTGCAAAAAACATAATCAAACATACATTTATATAACGAATCAATCAAAATAATAAATGGATAAACAAAATAGTAAGAAAACTACACATTACCTAGTCAATGTTACGTGCCTGTTCTCTCGATGAAGTTGATGGGGCGGCATCTGATGATGAGTGGGCATTGTCTGGTGACCACCCATATGCTGCGGCGGATGACCGGACATCGGCTGATGATGCATATTCGGGTGATGCATCATCTTGAACTGTTACTAACAAACTACAAATCACTCAAAACAGTAATCTCAAGCCGCAACAAGGAAGCAAACAATAGCCATCAGAGTATCTGTATGCCTCACCTAAATACGAGCAATTAAATCCTTTAAGATATGCTATTCACATACATCCGTTTACAAATCAAGCCACTGTAAATATATTTATTTTGGCAAACAGTAAAGAAAATCGTTTCGTTCAACATGCGGCCATGTTAAAAAATGTTGCCTTTTAGGCAGTGTTGCCATGGTAGAACTAACTTTTTACCAGATTCAACTAACAAAACCACCAGAAAGTCACTAACAAAATCGACACTACTCTTTCTTTAACGTTTCCATTACACAATTTTTTTATTTAGTAATTTTTCAGCACTAAAACTTTGAGTAATATTAATTATCCAATAGTTGTTTATATTAAAAGATATTGGCGAGAATTTTATGGAGAACATTTTATCATATCCTCTTTACGAGTTCATACATTGCTATTCCTAAACTACAATATATGCACAAGTTTTATAACTCTGACAATTACATTGCTGCGTACACCACGGAAGAAAGAGAAGTCTTGTTTTATTCCGTGGCGTATACAGTGAAAGCAAATATTACTGAAATAAAGTAAAAATATATTTGGAAACGTGTAAGTGGTTTAGTAATGGCCTTTTCGCTAATTGAAACTGAATTTTCTTGAACTACCAGAAAAAGTAACTAAGAGTGATATTTGTCCACTAAAGGGACACTGACGTCGCTTAGAAACCATTGCTTTTAGGGAAAACTTCTAAGTATACAGGTTGCAGCGACGGGCTGTCCGTATTGTGGATGATGAAGACATTGCTAACAACCGTGAACCGCTTCAGTTTTGAAGAGAGGTAGTTGAGGCAATGCTCACCGAGCGTGTTTTATCGTCTGTATCATGGTGAGTGTTCTAAAGAGCTGTTTAACTTCATTCCATCTTTTCCTTTCCACTACAGAACTACACGCCTTCAGTTTCACAATAGCAACCATCCCGGCAAGAACGAAGAAGTTTGAAAGCTTATTTTTGTCGTACTGTGAAGATGTGGAATAGCCTCCCAGTCAGTGTGTTTCCTTCCTCTTATGACATGGGGTCCTTCAAACGAGGCGTGAAGAAGTATTTTTGCAGGTCGGCACGATATCAATGACTGCCGTTGCTTTTTAACACTGACAGTCGCCGTTATTTATAGACTGTGCTGTACTTTCCATCAGTAATCATGCAATTATTTTGCCGAACCATTTAAAAAAAATCTCCAGCAAGTTGGAAGTACTGATTTTAGGATTACCTTACCATGAATAACATTAACTTTGAAAAACAGCAAATATAATGGATAGATCTAGGAAATAATATATGTTTCTAAAAATATTATTAATGTTAAAATATATTATGTGTTGTATATATGTATTATTACAAACTTTTATATTTGTTTATATATAAAAGTTTCGCGCACACAATGAACGCTTTGCTTATTCGATAGTAAATAATCAAATAATTAGCATATATTGCTGAAAAAATATGACTTTTTTAAGTCTTGATATATCATGTTGTTTATCTAAAAACTTTTATTTATATAAATATTTCTGAGACGAGAGATGATCCATCAATACTTGGAGTAGTTACACCGCACCTGCTCGCAAATAATAAAAGCATAATATAATAATAATGTAGCATAACTGTATATACATTGTGAAGTATATCTTAACCCATTTATTACCCACGTCATTCGAGGATTAGTCAGAAAGGATTGAAATGTCGTCAATAATCTAGAGGACTCAAAAATATGCATAGGCTATTTGAAAAGCCTTTTTTGTGTACATACCGAAAAGAAGCAGTACCATTCCATGCCTCTTTCATATTTGTTGATGAAACACCTATTATTTGTGGCGATTAAATTAACGTTAAAAGTTTTTCCGCCAAAGACGTAAGTTAAAGGCTCCGCACACCAAACATATTAATACTTTCAAAATAGCATCAGCTAAATTCCTTTTATATGTTGTAATGACTACTGTCACGTAGCTCTACTCATAGATAAGATACTATATACTGAGAGCTCTACTACTTCATAACGCTTGACGATAACGTGTTCTAACCTGAGCTTCTTTTTTAAAGATGGACGCTCTTTGGCGGTACTTTCTACTTTGCACTTCTAACGCGGGTAGTCAGAATCTATGATCAGATATTGTAGGGTTTATTGCGACCATAGACAAAATTTCGAAGCAATACTAGTTTCGGAGAATTATCTCTGGATATTTTATTATATACTAGCTAACCCGGCCACGTGTTGCTGTGGCTTAGTTGTTACATGTTAAATTAAAATTATGATACACATTATCGAACTGACTACTCTATTGACCAACAAGGTCTTAACAGCTTCACCGGACTACCAAAATTATGATAAATTATTTGGTAATGAGGCTACTTAACAACTTGATGCTGAAAAAGCGAGCTTGCGTAGAAAATAGAACACGTGTACCATAAAATAAACTGGAGTTGAAAAAGAAATTCAAATTTAAAACGTGGCGTCATCTATGAGATATCTATAACAGTCGGTCCTACAGTTTTCTGTCCACAAACTAATTTATAACGCCATCTGTTCGAGATTGATGAAACTTATAATTAATCACAATAATAAACATTGATTATCATTTAATTTATAATCAGAAAATATTGATATCATTCATCAAAATATAAACTCTCTCTGACATTGGGCCAAATTATACATAAATACCAATTTTCATGAAGATCGGTTGAGTGGTTTCGGAGTTTATCGTGGACAACTATCATCACTGGATTTCTATATTGAAATAGATTTAGCATAAAACAACATTCTAAATATATGTTATTATCGATTTGTATTCATAGTACGTGTATAGTATAGTATACAATACAGTTAGTATACAGTATAGTATGGTATTGATAGTATAGTATGGTATAGTATAGTGCTGCACTGTTTTAAATCATAATTTTTGTAACATTCTAACCGAAATAAGCGGCTTACAATGAAAGACAAGTCATTTATTTGAAATAAAAAAATGAATACACGAGCCATCTAATATTTTTAGATTTTAAAAGTTTCATTTTACAATTCAGTTTGACAAATATAAAGAAAAACAACCGACATAAAATGAAAGTAATCATCATCATTATTAATTTGAACATCAGTCAGATTTGAATAGACAGGTTCAATTTCTTGCAATGAACTACCGGGACTTTCATCAGTGTCTCTGGTTGTTTCCGCCCAAGATACACGCTTAGAACTTCTAGATGTGTCCTTTTTCTTTTCTGAAGTTGGAGTTGAATGGAAAACCGGTGACGGTGGCTCCTTTGTTGGTGTTTGGGCACATTTATCTAAATAATGTTTCCGAAGTATGTATTCTCGCATTGAATCGTGACTGGCGCGTTTTGGAGGCGGTGGTGGAGGTAATAATTTGTCATCCTCTTCGTGGAGTGCAAGATTCTTTTCTTTTCTTGCTTCCTCAATTCTATTCATCTCATCTTTATCTGCGGTCAGAGGCCATGCACCTAATTTGTTACGAACTAGATAAGGGCGTGCGTGTGCGGCGCACAGAATGCGTTTGCGCACGAAGTCGTGGAATAAAGTTAGCTCGGAGCTGAGCTCGCGACGAACTTGCTGTTTGTGGCGAGCAGCGACTTTTGGATCTCTTACTGCTAATAGAGCCTGAGAAATAATAATAACATTTAGTTCGTACTAGTTTTTGTTCGCGGATTCGCTTGCGTTAATGTAGATTATGAAAATAAAAAACACCTCATGTAACTCGGCAATAATTTAGCTTTCTGTAGGTAGAAAATGTTTGAAATCAATTGCGTATTTGAGTATATCCATTATCTTCTTTATAATAGTAGTATAAAAATAATCAGATTTTTTTTAAATATATGTGTAAATAAATATATGTGTTTTTTAAAGCATAGAGTGTCTAATAAGTAAAACTAAAAAAAAAGTTCGAAATATATTCAGTAGTTTTTTTTATTTTATTTTATTCAATAGTTTTTTAAATTGATATTAAGTTTTGTTCACATTAATGTAATATTGATCTATCCCTCTATAACAGTGCATTTTTTTGGATGCGAGGTACCTTAAGTCCTTTTCTGGACCCCTGACAACCTATATGTAAAATTTTATCATGACTGGTTGAGAATTTAAGGTGTGAATACTAAGCCGACTATAATACTTCTTTATATAATAGTAAGCCGATCACCACGAAAATCTACATACACATTGTCGGGGTTCCAGAAAAGGACATAAGGTACCTCGCAACCAAAAAAGTAGTTCCCCATAGTATGTATGTAAGCAAAACTGCGTGTAAAAGCTAAAAACAAGATAAAATACTTTTGTATTAATATTTCTTTGCTTTCGTTTAATTTGTTATATATGTCAAAAAACGTATGTGTGAGAAAAGAAAGGTTATTTATTGTCTTTGTGGCGGATGCATTTTGATACTTTATGACTTTTTTTTAGGTTATAATTCACAATGTCCCGCGCCGAAGTATCCATGGGCCAATGGATAAAGCTATTACTACTTGTACTAATGTTATACTTGTACTAATGTTATACGTGTACTAATGTTATACTTGTACTAGTGTTATACTTGTACTAATGTTACACTGGTACTAATATTATAAGTTCAAAGAAGGAAGAAACAGGCTCACCTGCTCCGCTAAGAGAGTGGTGGTAGCTTCTAAAGCGCCGGCGACGAGCCGCTCGTCGAGGTAGGGCAGTGCGCTCGCGACTGAAGAGATGCTCGTAATCGATTCGCTTCGGTTAAGCCGTTTCGATTCGCCGGGACTGCCGCACGAGCACGCGCGCCTTCGCCCAGCGCGAGGAGACCGCGACCCGCTACCCTCCTCAGCATGGTAAGCCTGTCACAGTATATCGATCTAAATTATTCAAGCAAAGATACTAAGATATTCAGTGGTTCGATTTAGAGAATACGTTCGAATCCTTGCGAATGAACCGAAGCGTTTGGTGAAGGAAAATATAGTGGTGAAACCATAGTTGTAATCACATTTACTCACCAGATTAATGTGAATGAGTACAGGAGACTTGGAGAGTACACAGTGCACAGTTCAAATTTGTTTTGGTTTTCTTGTAGGTGGGAACACAAGAATTGTTATCAAAGGAATGGGAAAGGATTGGGGAGAAAGAAGAGTATCAAAATGGCCGGCATTATGCGATTATCCAATTAAATTGACCCATCCGTAATACTCATACGTTCGCATTTCTTTATACGTATAGATTTATTTAACACAGAATTGTGGTACAGTTCAGCTCGCCTGTCTAGCCACCACCCTCGAGTTGATAATGTATCGCGAAACACCTATAAGTGTGATCCGGCAATTGCGATTGGAAGCTAGTCCGCCTCCGAGTTTAGCGTGTGTACCATGTTAGACCATATCGTTATTTAACATCAAATATCTCAAGTCAAATAAAATCTATTAAGTATTAAAAATCAATATGAAAGCTGATAGTGAATAGATGAGGAAAATTATGTTATGCCAATATTACTTAGGTTCAATAAGGGTAAGGAGGAGATGAAGGTAAACATTATAACAGTATGACTTATTGTATTAATAAGTATCAATATGTTAAAAATACTTGCATGATTCAAAGTTCTAGTCAACAAGCAGACAGCGGAGACCAAAGTACCAAACGTCAATTGCGGAGATGTTTCATAAGTTATTTTTGGTGCTCCAAAATGTAGCTCGACTAGTGGCTGCCAGCGCTCCAGGTCCAGCCCGGGGTCAGCGAGGAGCGAGAGTAAGTCTGGACTGAATGACAGCAAGCACAGTGTTGCCATGTGCAAAATCTCCAAAGTTCTGTTAAAAAATAATTTATAATTAAAAAATTATTATTAGCACTCCCGTACTACTATTGACTACATCGGGGGTGTTACTAATGACCTGACACGCCATTGGTCGAAAGTTATCGGCCGGTCGTAAATTGACTGAATGCTATAAAAGGCTAGTCTGTCGAGTCATTGGGGATATGTAGTCCAGTGAAGTTGTTAAGACCTTGCTAGGTCAATAGCGAGTCAGTTCGAGAAAAAAAATCATCGGGGATATTCTCGCTCGGTCGTCTCTCTGGAAGGTTGTATTGTGCGAGTTCTTTCCAATTTACATTGTTATTTATATTTCTCTGGGTTTTTATGATTTATTGTGTTACTTCAGTTATTTAATTGTTGATAGAATCTAATTAGAGTTAAAAATATTTTTCTGAACATTTTTACAATTATGTACATTTTGTATTCACACAATTGGTACAATAAATTGGTTATGTACACTTAATTGTTTTCTATCACAAACCTTTGCATCACGGAAGGTATATGTGTAGCGGGTTCGTCAGTCGACTGAAGCGCCTGCTCTGTGGTGCGCCGCGAACGCAACATGAATATTACACATTGATACAAACAAGCGCTTATACTTCGCTGTAATGAAAACAAATAACGTCTCCTTTAAAAATTCTACAGTGCTATACTTACATCGTTATATCTTAAAATCTTACTACAATACAGTCACTTTCGATCTTCTTTAAAATACATTATGCTGTTAATGAGTATTGATTAATAACTCTACCAAATGTTTTATACATTGTAAACTAGCCGGTGCCCCGGACTATGTTTTAATGATATTTTATTTTACTTTAACTATATGTAATCTCGATGACACTTTGAAAAATTGTACTGTAAAGAACTCGTTATAATTTCCGTAGTCGTTTCAGAGATTATCCCGGGCAAAAAACAGCCATGTTAATTGTATATTAGGGTAGACCAAAATACTCTTTGTTGTTTTTTCCTTTGTTACTATGAAAATATTGTCCAAGATGACGAAAAAACAATTCTGATAAAGTTTGAGCTCTTAATATTAATATTAAAAGATTTTTAAGTTTCCATTTAAATAAGAATAATGTCTATGTGTGTGTGTGAAATAAGTAATGTGTTTGAAAGACTTTGAATGACGACGTTCGAGGAAATAAAATCTTTATATTGGAAATAACTTACCATGATCCCAAAGAGTGAATTAATATTCTGAATCCGCCATCGAGCTTCGAACTGGACCAGCTGGACGACGAGATTCAAACTGGAGGCGCAGAGATTCAAGGCTTCGATACTGGCGGTCTGACGCGGGATCAGTATAGCGTCGATCAAGTGTTCCAAATGTACGCCGACGAACGTAATGGCGTCGTTCGCGAAGTACGAACCCTGCTTCATAACCATCATCGATATAAAGTCCAAACTGTATCCGTACACCCGCCACCATTCCTGAGGTTTCCACGAAGAACTATCATTAGGTTCGAACCTCGGCGGTAGTAATTTCAACCAAAGAAACTGATCGATATCACTCATTAATAAATCTTTACAGAACGGTCCTCGGGAGTACGCTGTCAGACATCTCAAAGCGGCCAAAGAAGTCTGATAATGACGTCGATTTTGCAAACATATTTGTAACGCACAGAGCAGTTTATTAATAAAACGGCTCGACTGGAACCACTGCGACAGTCCAGAGAATATATCGTCGTACAAATCGAGACACTGCTCCAACATAGCCAATGATATCACAATCGGTGGTATTTCTCCACTCATCTGATTCACGTTCGATTTCGATCCGTCTTTATGTTCTTCGTTGAAATTATCAAACAACTTTTGCAGCTCTAAACTGTTTATATCAGTCACAGATCTTATAATACTTTGTGCTGTTCTACTGTTCGCTTTTATCTCGTAATCCAAGCTGCTGATTGCAACCGTAGCTGTTGATAGTATAGCACAGATAGCTCTAGGATGTAGGCATTCGTAAACAATCGCTGTGTTCGTTAATAAGTTCTCGATTTGTTTCGCACTCGCTTTCCTGTTATCGAAGCAATCGTCTTTCCAATTCGCCAACATAATAACATACAGCTCAGCGAGTATAACAACAAGTCGGCCATCTTTTAAGTCGTCCAGTTCGTTCAATAACGCAGTCATGCACGGAGCAACCATTTTGGCTTTATGAGCTATGTTCAGATTAATTGGTAGAAATTTGCAGAATATTGTAAGAAAATCCTTCCAAGACGTCAACAGGCCCAACCATATAGGCACTTTGTCTCCCACCTCATTTTCCATTCTACCATTAAATGAAAATATATAATTGATCCATGTATCCAAATGTTTCTTATTAGTATCAAATAACTGTTCGAGCATATCTTTCAAGTGCGCTTCGATTTTGTCCCTCGAAGTGAATAATTCAATTCCGATTACATTGAATATCTGTGCGTATGTTTTCAAACCGGGTTGGATCTCATTAAACAGTGGACTGGTTAGGTATTCCCAAAATTTTGCATTCTCTTTCAACTTCTTGACTAATATTTGCATATTGTTCTTCCATAACGCATGAAACAAACCCATTATACACGACAGTAGTGGACTGTGAAGTAATTTTGCATCCTGTAAAATATATACACTTGTAAATGTTTCGAGTTACTACATTCAGTTACTAGATGAACTAAAAATTGACATATTAGAATAGCAGAGTAATATTTTTGATATCATGTTTTATTCAAACTTTTCCTTACTATCTTTAACCAAATTTGCTGAGCATGTTTTGATTTGGGATAATTTCTCGATTTACTATTGATATTATTAACTCTCCTTATTCTGTTATTATTATTGTCTAGGAATAAGTAATAGAATACATTTCAATTATTTTTAGAAATGTCTGTCTGTTCGTCTGTCTATCTGTCTGTCTGTTCGTCTGTCTATTTGTTTGTTTGAACCCGCATCACTGCTAAAGTACTGCGTTAAAGATAAAGAAAATATTTTTTCTAGAATTCAACAAGAAAATCATGACTATGCTAGTCTTGTTATGCTATGCTAGTGCTAGTCTTGGTTTCATTACAATCGGTTCACTCTATCAAAAGTTATTGTAATTTTAATCACGACGTGACTTAAGTATGAGAGAAAAGTGGATAAGTAAATGGAATTAATACATTCAGATGATTTTATCAATCACTGTTTTTTTAAATTTTAGGTTCCCCGCGGACGAAGTCGCGGGCACAGCTAGTATAAAGTAAACCATTTAACTTGAGACAATTTAAATGTTAATTTTGTTTGTCTTTAAATCATAATATTAGCTGTCACTATTCGATCACAATTCGATCAGTAGTCACGTATCTTATGCTCCACACCTGCGTGACGATGCTTCAACTACCTGTCTCGCTAAAACTAACCTCAAAATTAATTCCGATAAAGGCGCAGAATAACGTGCCTACACATTTGTCATTCCAATTAAACTCAAAATTAGCTAGCGTTTCCAAGTTCATTTCATGTGTGTAAAATCTGCGGGCCCAGTTATCACGCTTAATTTGTAATGCATATCTTCCCACTACTAAATTTTATGTGACCATACACAAAATTTCGTAGCGATACACGCTGGTATGGGAGTAGCATTAGGTTAAAACTTTCCTATGACTATACTGTTATACTGCGATCTCTATTTCAGTTATAAGTTTCAATTGTAACTATGTGATCACATTTCGCTCGTAGTCACACATTTTGTTAAGATGTAATTTAATTTAGAATTGTTAGGATTAAGTATATTTTGTTCATTCCATAAATACTAATTTCAAATTATACTTTTTAATATATTTTAGGTGTGCCCTACATAATTCGTCAACATATAAATTATTGTGTACAATCAAATAAAAAATTCAATAATGTCTAACATTTTACCATCAATTATAATATTGACATAGATAAAAAATGTACCTTTCTATAAAAATAACAGTATAGGTACTTATGTATGACAGATTATAATTCTTAGATGAAAGCTTAGATTTTAGACAATTTTTAATTTAATTAACTATAGATAATTGATATTATTGATCTAATTATTTTAATTAAAGTGAGTAACAGGACCGACAAGCTACCTACAACTAAAAGAGGTATTTGCGATTATATGTAGTGTTATGAATAAAATTACTATAGTTCTTTCATTTACGGTGCTGTTAAAGTAAAACAAAGATACTTACAGATTTCACACTTCCAAGATAATCTGCCATGTATCCCAAAATCCCTTCATAAGTATATACAGGAACTACCTCTTTACCTTCAGCATCTTTCTGGTTTTCATCTGGCTGTGGAGTTTCATGGTTTATCATGAAAAAAGCCTCCGTTAAGCCCGGCTGTGAGCTTACACAAGTTGCAACAAATTCCATTATAGCTACTTTCAAACCCACGGTCTCATACTCATCACGGAGTCGGTCCAGAAATAGGACACGAACTTGGTAGGCTGTCATGTCTAAAGATGCAAATAAGGACATTTGGAAGCCCTGTAAATCGGAAAAGAGAAAATATTTACACTGTTACTATTTCCTGACATTAAAATAAAATAAAATTGCAAAATTATCAAGATAAATTAAAACACTTTAAAAAAAACTACACAGTTCTTTTTGGGAAATATTATAACTAGTCAACTCTCGATAATAGAAAAATCAAGAGACCAGAGACAAGCTCCAAATTACCAAAAGTTCAAAATAACAGGAGTGTAAATAACCGAGAGGTAGGAAGTTAAAAAATCAAGTAAACAAAGCTAGTGATTTATTATTTTAAACATTTGTACAATTATTCATAAATTTTCATTTTGAAAAGAACTCCGTATTTTTTTTTTGATTGACCGACTTCATTCCGTCATTGTCCAATGAATTTTCGATTGTGGTGAGAGCTGAGAAGAAAGCGTCACTTGTGTTGTTTTTGAGGTCTTAGAAGTGTTGGGTAGTAAGAGATTCCTTTGCTTAGCTCAATGTGACATGTGCATGAGATGTATGTAAACAAATGACAGACACATACATAACTCCATAAAAATGCTTCATACTATACAGAGTATCGAAGCCCGGATTTCAAATTATTGCGTGTTAGCGAGCAAGGTACTAGTCGTTCAACTTCAAATTACCGAAAGGATCAACTGATATTGGTTATATTCAATTTATCAAGTCATTTTCACGGGAAAATAATTCAAATTATCGAGAGACCCTAATTACCGAGTGTCTTATACAATGTTTAAGTGACGATTAGCAATAACAAGTGAAAGATTATTTTCAAAATCAGTTATTTCAATGTTATAAAACTCTTCAAGTAAATCAAAACCCTAATAAACGTCGAAAATACGTTTATTTACTAAAAACATTAACCTCTCAATTTTGAAGTGCTCAACTTTGCCATTACCAGATATATAACACGCACTTATGGAGCACATAACTTGTGTGACACATTTATTATAATCACTTGCTATAGCTTATTTTTTACTATTGATGCGAACACATGACTAATGGTTTTGTTTTTAAACAAAAGAGTGAAAGTTATAGAAGGAATGTCTATTTTATGAGTTTATATTATTCATAGAATAAATGACCTATAAATACAATAAATAGTATAAAAAATATGCACTTACGTCAGCGAATTTTTTCAAAAGACGACAGCACAGTATCGGAAGGCTTTTGTTGAAGGAATGGTTGATGTAACTAGTGACTTTGGGTACGACTTTCAGAGCATCCGTCTGTTTGTTTTGTGAAAATATGAGGTACTCCATGGGAGTTACTTCGTTCGTTTTGGCTACTTGCGACTTGAGGCGAAGGGCGAACATAATGATCGCAACACATCTCTGTATTGTGGAAATGTATTGAGAACTGGTGCCTGATATCCAGTTTGTCTCGTTTTGTATTACACTCTCCAAATAGTCGTTACCTAAGAAATTATTAAATTGACAATTGATTTATTGAATTTTATTAAAAAAAACTAAAAGGTAAATAATATGATATATGCGTCGTTACATTTCAAAATAAGATAATCCAATTTTAGTCGTTCCTAATATTTTACTTTATTTTTTAAGATATTAAAATTTTGTACATGTAAAATATGAAGAGAAAACAAACAAAAACTAAAAACCTTATGAACGGCAAAATTTTAATTTCGTTCCTGGTATATAAAAACTGGAATTCTTAAAAAAATGAATCATGTTATATGAATGTTTAAAATTGGATTTAGCTCATTTTCAAATATAACGACTCATATATTTCACGATATAACGTACAGAAAAATCCTATTTATTGCTTCAGTTCTCAATGTTTTATTACATTAGTCGATATTATTATAAAATTAATTTGATGAAATACATCATGTTATTTTAAAAAAAGAACAAATTAGACATGTGTCTAATTAACAATAAATGTTGCTTGTTTTTAACTAAAGTATTGGCGATATCACAATTATAAATTAAAAATACTAGCACACGTATAATTTATTATGGTTATTCAGTTGCTAAAAGGTTTGGAAATGAAAAAATCCAACACCTTTCGGAATTCATTCAAATATTTATGAGAAATTTGTAAATTTTAGGAGTATACGTTTCTAATCCGCCGATGAGTAAGTGTTAATTACCTTGCGATATGATCTTCAACAATTCCAAAGAGTTCTCGGTATGCAATAAGCTATAGATACACATGCGTTTAACCAACGCCACGCTCTCGCCGTCTCTTAAATCTTGTAGTATAAGTGTTAGCAATTTAGCAGAATGTTCTAGCAAAAGGCGGCGGTCCTGCGTACGTGTGTACCGCCAACTGTACACGTTGGGGAACACTTCGCGTAGAATGAATATTAATCCAGGCAGAATTATCTCCTTTACGATACGATCTTCTTTAGTCGCCTGACAAAATAATTAACTTTAATTTTGTAAAACTCGATTGCAGCACCACCTTCCGGGTCCAATTGTGACGGAAACTATCGCGCAGATGATCCGCGCCCCACCTGCTATGCTCGCACGGCCAGCGGCAGCGACAACGAAATAATTTTACCGGTTTATTATTTTTATTTCGCAATATCTTTTGACTAACTCCATCAATTAACATGCTATAAAAAGTAAACTTTATCCCCGTGTAATTACCGCTTCAGTTTCGCTCTTTGTTTTCATAAAAAATTATAAATATGTATGAAAGCTATATCCAAACAAACTTGTAAAATTCATTTTACTTTTTAACATAAAAAACCATCTTTTTGGCTGTCATAGTAAACTTAGATATATGGTGTCGTGGACTTTTTTTGTAAAGCTAAAAGTAATGAATATTTTTGCAACAGATTTTATTCCTTAATTTCAAACCATTCAGGCAGCGTACACAATATAACAGAATTTTTGCCGACTTAAATAACGTTTATTGTAATTAATTAATGAAAAATATATATGAACCGAAATAGAAAGTATCCTACAGCGCTATGTAGATTATATATATATATATATATATCTGTAAGTATTTGTATATATTTGGATTTGACTTAAAACAGTTCGACTGATTTCAATAAAAAATTATACATTACTCTGTTACGTATATTCTTCTTTAATTAATGTGTTCTAAACATTTACTAAACTATTTTAGATGTTTTAAAAACATAAGACAGTTACATTCTGATTTATACTAAACTTAAGAGAAAGCATCAAAATAAGTTATAATAATTTAAAACATACCTCGTGAAATGCGCGTAACATATCAATGTACGCTTTCAAGAAATTATAAGTTCCTGTAGGCTGCTCGATAGTTACTAAGTATGTTCCTACCATTGCCGAATCAAATGAATTTCCGTTCGCGTACTCTACATGAGTTAGATTTTGATTTATTATTCGTGGTAAGAGACCAGTGTTTACCAACCTAAAAATGGAAACATAAACAAGTTATTATTGAGTTTAAGGCGGGATTCTATGTATATATGTCTGTCATGTAGTAGATTTTATATTTTATTCAGAATCTTATGTTATTTGACCCCATACTTTGTAATGTTGGTGGTATTTTACATAGCATCGTTCAGTTATTGTGCATAAGTGAAGTGGGTGGGAAATAATAACAGGGAGCATGAATTCTGAGATGCCACAAATACTCCCCGGAAATTTCTAATAAGGGGGCCACCTCTTGTTAGAACGTTGAAATTGTCAGAACAAACTCATAATATTATTAGCTAGTCGACAATGGCAGTATTAATAATCTAGGAGATTGGCTGCCAAAAATAAAATTAAAAAAACGTTATTCTTATTATGTTTGTATGAATGCGTTTTAGTCAAAAACTATACGTGGACAATAGATACGAGGAATACGATCGTGGATACAAAAATAATGGGGTTCTAAAAGTAGTCTCTCTCGAACTTTGTTGATTTGTTCGAATAAGGACGTCAGACTTCTAGAACTTTCCACCCGCCTTTATTGAGAGGTATACCTATAAGTGCGGCTTGTTGCGTCCGTATTCTATACTAGAGATCGGAGCGAGTGTAAAAAGAAACAAAATATACTTTATATATCTGATGTCATCTAGGTATACCCAATATTCTACACACAATCCATCCGCTTGTCTTCGAACTTCCTGTCTCTGTATAAAAAGTTTCTCAAATGCCAAAATCTATAATATCCAAACTAACAGAACTCCTCTCTAGGAATTGTAGAAGAAAACGTGTTTTCCTTATTATACTTATGTAGAAAAAATATAGGGAGAGCGATTTGAGAAAATTGGCTATTTTATACAAAAAAAGATGTAATATTTCCACATACCTTAAATTAATTTCCTTTGTGAAAACTGGTATCAGAGCTGTACAGACTTCCAAACATTCCACTAAAAGCGACAGAGGCGGGGTGTCCGCTCTCATGAACCTCACCAACACATCGAAAACCCCTTCACTTGGTGTTACCAACGTCTTCGGCATCTCTTTATCTTCGACCAGTGACGTCAGAATACCCTTTAAAACTTTCGCACCTTCATGTATCCTTTGCAATGACGTATTTATATTGTATCGTTGATTTCTACGATCGAGCGCAGTTTCTACTTCATGGTTGAATATAGTCCAGTAGGAATATGGTGTTCTAAAATGGATCATGGTGCCTTCTTTCCGTTCCATTATAGTAGCTTTGCTGCCTGCTTCGATGATGTAGGATTGATCTCCAAGTGGGTAGTATTCCCGACCGACAACAGCATCGTCGTTTTGCAATGATGATAAGGGCACTGCGTTTGGATTGTATATTTCTCCATACACCGGCAGATTTTTTAATTCAGCTACGAGCTAAGATAATGAATATACATACTTTGATAAATTATTATTAAGCAATTAGTATTAAGTAAAAGAAAAAAATCACAACATAATATACATATAGATTATTCATTCCCAATATCTATTACGGTAACTATTTTAATAAAAATATTTCCTTAATTAAATGTAAATTATGTATAAAACAATTCTGAAATAAATTAAAGAAAAATAAATAAATTAACTTACAATTTTCACACTGCACTTGCCGGCTTGAGCTAATCCAGCAGCTAGTGTCGATAATGGAGTAAAGTGGTATGGAAAAAATTCTAAAGCAGTATTCCATAGTGACACAACACCAAATTCTTGGTCCTTTTGATGCAATTTCCAGAATTCACAGGCCAGGTCTGGGGATTGGAGTAGGTCAGCACATAGGTCCATTATACCCGGCTGGTGGCTCAGTGTTCCATCAACATCAAATTTGTCGCAAAGGTCATTAAGGATTTGAAATATTCTGGTTCTTATAATGTGGGAACATTTTGATTTATCCTGTGAATCAATTATTAGACATGCGAATTTCAGGACTTCAAGTTAACTGGTCATCTAGTGATCTAAATTCGACTGTAATAAGTGGTACAAATTTTGTTTTTCACATGTTAATATTAAGTTAAAATTATTGTATTAAGTATTGTACAACCATAATAATAAAAAATAATATATTATTAACAAAACTAATGCTAGTTATTACCCATTGAAGAAAGAAATAATAATGAAAATCTGTTGAAAAACAGAGGAGAAAAAGGTACTGAACTGTTTTCGCCTATCTATATACAAATTAAAGATATTCATAGAGTATTAAATAGAGTATTCATACAGTCATACAATTTACTATATAAAAACTTGTAAATTCTTTAGAAAAATACTTCAAACTCATTGAAATAAAATTGTATATTATGGAGAAAACCATCAGGTTCATAAGCTGAGATGAGACTGAAGACTGACAGAGTTATATGGGCTACATTGGCGAAACAATATTAAATATGAATTTGTTACATTATCCATATGTAACATTATACAATAAGATTTCCGTCAATGTACTGGAAACGTATATATAAGGAAACTATATCCTTATTGAGTAATATGTGACTCTTTGTTGTATTGTATAAGGGAACCAACAAGTGTTATATCTTGTTTCTCGGAGACTCCTGTTAATTTACCAAATGAGCGATTGGCGATGGATATTCATATCTTGTCATCTTTCTTCAATCTCTGCTTATAGAATCTCTTAAAAACCCTATGGCATTAATATTAAGAACATAAATATTTGTTTTTTAAATTGTAAAATAATTTATGTTATAAAACGAATCAAAAAACTCACTGTAGCAATAGAGGTGTTTATTATTTGATGCAGATATTCAAAAACTTTCATCCTCAATGCTGTAGCACCATAGTGTTGGTATTGTGCTTCAAATAATTTCACATGTTCATCACTCTGCAATAAATGATTTGAAATTACCATGGAATTGTAAAATATAACAGGTAACAATAAACATAACCCGTGTTATTACAAAAAAGTTAAATACGCATTAAATACTTGGTTCAAAATGTTTCCTAATAAATACACTGCGCTTGCCCGAGGCAAGTTCGTGTTATCCTTTTTCACATGTCTAAACTAACGTAACCAAAGCGAGACAAAAGAACAAGATGGCGACCGCGGTGCATTTAATATGAGACCTTTTTAAAGCCAGGGTTCAATACGTATTTAACTTTTTTGTAATAACACCGAACAGGTTTTGTTGGGAGTTTAGGATGCTTGGGAAGCAACAAATTCAGTATTAAATTTCCTTCTAACATTATGCTGATAGTGGTTTTTGTGAAGGTGTATATGCGAGAGCAGGTACAGTAAATATTATAGTGGACATTACTTTGCACTTCTACTAACGTCTACTATAATATTTAATTATGGGTTTCGGCAAAGTGACACATTCTTTAATCAAAAACAAATCAGATACAGTTACAATAGGAAGGGATTAAGAGATTTGTGGAGTATAATACACTACACTTATGATTTTTATACCGCCTGTTAGCGATAACGTAACCATCACTTTAATCGGAGCGCCCGCGCTCACACATATTACAGAAGTAGAAGAGTTGCTGGTTATCATAATCCTCCAATCAAACTAGTTTATTTTTAAACATATTTGTATAATGTTACACAGATATCTTTACTGTACCAGAATAATGCATAGTTATAACAATAAAAAGTTTTCTTCTACTGGGCGACTGGTTACTCATTAGCTATATTTTTACAAGATACTCGGTACTTGATAGTCGTTCTAAATCAATTTAAAAAATAGGTGCTTATTTGACCTAATTATCTAGAAAATACAAAAATTATAGTCACTTCTCTACCCGTCTATGTTAAAGCACAGTGTCATTGACCATTGGGTGTATTAAAAGTGAAATGAAAGTGAACCAAACTAACTAACAAAGGATAATTTTGCGAAGTTTGAACAAACAATAGGGTTTTGTTTTTCTCGAACTGCCTACGCTACTGACCTGGCAAGGTCTTAACAGCTACACTAAGGCGAGCGCTTAAAGCACTCAGCCAATTTTATTTGACAATTAGCTCAAGGGTGCACGGCACACCTCGGCTTGGGCTGTTGCATGACTCATGTAATTCGCGACCTATCTTCACCGGTCATTCAACCTAGGTTTATTTACATTTGTACACATACTTTTGAGAGTCTTTGTTTGTACTTAGTTATTTATTAAGTTTTTAAACAATTGCTGTGTATATAATTATTGATGTAATATGATAACAGTACATGCAAAATCATACTGTGGTAGACTTTAAAACTATTGCAACTCACCTGTAATGTAAGTAGCATCCACGTAACCAGCATTGCACTGTGCTCAGGATTAATTTGTAACTTTGTCAGTTCACTTTCTACCAAATCTTTGGTCTTTTCTATCCATACAGACAAATTATTACTAAAAATTAATGATTATGAAATACATATAAATGACGATGGGGTATAATAGATATCATTTAAACTTTATATCATGAATTCATGAACAACATAGATTGACTAAAAACAGATTAGAACAGTAATTCTACTTTTGCTTTTTTTTTTTTGTAATAAAAATTGTTTCCAAGACTCACGGATTTAGATATGCCTTATTTTTCTTTCATACTTTACAGATTTGCCAACATTATGACCTGATAGTGTTTAACGATGTGGCCTAAGATAATAATATTAAGCTTAGAGGAAGACTGGATTCGAGGTGACAATGCCAGAATACACCTATAGGTGCTTGCTGACAGATTTTCCATCTGAGGGTGGAAACTAGTCAGAAGGGCATTAGAAAAAGTTCTACCAACACGCAATCTCCAACCTGTATTCATGTTGCCTTACCATTAACTTGACACATTAGTTACATTAATTTGACTAAAATACTGAATAATACATGGTTCTCTTACATTTTCATATGATCCACAATAACCATAAACAAACTAATTTCCATGTACATAATCCTGAGACAGAATTCTCTGTGTCTCTCCTCCAAAAACTCATTATAACCCTGATTCTTTCCGAAATTATGCTTTTTAAATGATAGAAACAGTTTTTTAAATTCCACATGTGTGAATGAATGATCATTGGCTATGAGCAGTAGATTTTGTAGAATTGCGAGCTGTTCTCTTAAATTACATTCTGCCCAACTCTGTCTTATCTTGTCATTAGAGAATTCATTTTGTATCTTCCTCGGAGGTGGGTCTACATTCAGTAAATTTTCGAATTGAGACAATAATGATGATTTTATATTTGCAATTCCAATATCATTGATGACTTTTGTAAATTCACGATTATATTTATGATTTGGGTCATCCTTTGATTGTATAATGTATTGTAATAATTTTAAAAGGAATAATCTCTCAGTGTAGTAGAAGTGCCAAACTCTTGGTGCAAGGAATGTTGGCCTTGTATCAATTATTGCTGTGTTCTTAAGAATGTTTTTCAAACTGCCATATGCAATATCATACAGATAGTTCCTCACTATATCCCAAATTTGAAAACAGTCTATATTCTGTAAAAATAAAGAAAAATTCTTTCAAATGCAGCTGTGAACTTAAAATAATCAGTAATTTCTTCAACTAGCTTCTACTTATATGCGTTTTGCACCTTATATATACATCATTTGACAAATGAAAATTTTAGATAAACATATAATAACTATATTTAAGGTTAGTGTAGAATATTAATAAAAACGGAATTAACATAAAATGAAATGAGGTTGGAATATTTTAACTTTTTGGCCCTTCAATAGGTTGACACACCAAGTAGGTGGAGAAACCACATACTAAAAATTAATACACAAAGAAAATAATAGTATTTGATGTTTTAAGTTACTATTTGTATAGAGCTCACATTATCATAAATATTCTAATTATATATATAGTTTACAGTACACTGATAAGTTCAATTTTGTACATTTAACCTAAACACACATTAGTAGATGAATTATTAATTCTTTTGTTTACTCTGTGCTATTTTAGTAATCTATGTGTATTTTACTGCATATATTATAACTGTAATTAACATTTTTAAAACTACATAGTTGAAAATATTATAGCAAAAAAAAAAGTTCTTACCATATAGTTCTGTAAAGTTTGAACGACACTCAATAACTTCGTGTGGTTTGGATATTTTGCCTGTAGTTTGGAATAGTCATCAGATTTATTTGGTTTGTAACAAGCCAGACCTTCACGTAAACCATCTAAAACCCTTTTGCTACCAAGTATTTTAGTTATTTCTTCTTTTGTGAGAGTTCCAGAAGTTATCCGTCTCCACAAGCGTTTCCAATAACTGTTTGGAAATTAGCATTTTTTTACAATTTTAAACCTGAACGAGTATCACGATAAGTTAGTATAGGACTTACCATACGGTGTTTGTAGACATGTTTGTTTGAATTTACGAATATATCTAGAGAGAGACCATATCAAATATACGTTATTTACACAAGTTATCTATTTACCGCCATTAGGTTTTAGGTTATATTTATAAAAATATAAATTGTATAATCTTCAACCGTAAAATCTCTAGTGAATTGCATCAATTGAACGTAATCGATTACGTACTATAATTACCGACTAACAAAATCGATGCAATAAATTTGGACGATAAGTATACGACTGGTCAATAAAATCAATAATGATTATTGATTTTCTTTAAAGACATGCAATTCAATTATGGATTTCGAGATTATAACATGATTCTAATTTTTGATACCTTCTGACGTACTAAAATATGTATTAACAGAAAAAACATACATTTTTATAAGCAATTTATCAGTGCTTTTGAAAAAAATAAAACAAAGAATGTAATGATTTATGCACATTTAACACAAGACAATTAATTATTTTTTTCACGAAACAGGTTAAAGGAACTATTTGGTCTATATTATTCCAAGCAAGAGATTCCCCTCTTTGGTAATAGTAGCTCCAATTTTTAAAATCAACAACTTACTTGGTACTGACATGGTTACGATAAGCAAAATATATTATCGCCAATTTATGAAGGCCAAGAAATAAATCTTTCACATCAGTCCAGATTTGTAAAACATCTGCTTGTTTAGAAGCTATAGAAAGAATATCAGAAACATGTAACATTTAGGCGATTTAATACATATCAATCTAACTAACAATGACCGTCGATGAATGTCGAGTAATAAAGAGTGAGATCAAAATGCTATCTAAAATATTGTACACGTGTGACTGAAGAATTAAGTGGATAAAGAATATAATAAATACCGCAAGACACTATGAAACATCGTTTATAAAGAACGATGTCATGGGGTTTCTTCATCACTATTAAATCAGGGAAAAACGTTGCAGTTTGTTATCGATACGTGTTTTAAAACACATTTATATCGTTTTCAATCCTCACGTGTGATCGATAAAGCGAGTGAGTAATGAATACAATATGTGACGAAACATTCTTCATGTAGAGAATGTATGTTCGAGTTAGGAGTTTCAAAATCGATGTTTATAAACTATACATCTCCCATCACTACCGGAGCATTGAAGTGACATTTTAAAGCCGACGTCACCATCACAGAGGTCACCATACGATTTAGAGTAGTTGTTAGTGATCGGATAATTATCAGTTTTTATTAATTTGGTTGGTACTTATTCTGCTAATTCTGAATGATAAGACATAGTGCACGTGACGATTATACGATTATTTCATGGGCGTGTAAGCTCCGTTGTTATATCTTGATTTTTGTTGGTTATAGTTTTCGTCTTTTTGAAGGCCTTCCTAAGTTTCTGGTATGGCACCGGCGGCGACAGCTGTGAAGCCAAAACCTGATGACGATCCCATTGGGATTAGAGCAGTGCTCTTAGGCCCGCCAGGATCTGGTAAAGGTACTCAGGTAAGTTGTTTCTCCTTGACCTTTAACGCTTTAGAATTAAATGCACATTAATAATTGTTATTACTGCGCTCTATAAATGTTATAACAACGAATGGTCAGTAATATATTTTTTTAAATTTTGTGTAATAAAAATTAATTCGTTTTTAGTTGATACCTATTTTTCTGATTTATTTTTGTATTGTTTACACTCAAGCAAATCGATTATTACATAAGTTATTACATTTACAGGCCCCACGTCTAAAAGAAAAATTCTGTGTATGCCATTTATCTACTGGGGATATGCTCCGTGCAGAGGTGGCATCAGGATCAGAACTCGGTAGACGACTGAAGAAAGTCATGGATGAGGGAAAACTAGTATCTGATGAGATGGTCGTAGATATGATTGACAAGAACTTGGATCAGCCTGAATGTAAAAATGGTTTTCTTCTTGATGGCTTTCCAAGGACTGTTCCACAAGCTGAGAAGGTTTGTTGGATGTTTTTAAATACTTTATTGGTTTTTTAATCTTTAACTACAATTTCATCTGATGTTCAAATGACAATGTGGTCAAAAATGATAAAAACTTTCAATCTAGTGGGACTGGCTCTCAAATGCAGCTGCTGAAACAAACTGGTAAGTGCTTTGCGAAAGACTATCAAGTTTAGGGTGGTATCGGCATGCAGGCTTAGAAAAAACCCTACTTCCGGTTTTATAAAAATATTTTCTTCAAAAGTTCTGTCTCGGTCGCAACGGTTCATATCTATGTCAATCGACACAGTATTATTAGAATACGCTATCAACTAATTAATACTAAATCATTGCTTCTTATTATTATTATTCAACAACTTGAATTATTAATATAGTTTTCATTTGAGATACTATATTTTGTGGAGCTAATTCATTGACTTTCTTCATGAAGTCTAAATAACAGTGGAATTATGGATATTAAATTTTATGATCAGATAATTATTAATTTTTTGTATAATGTGCATGATAATAGTGTTTTTCTTATATACCAAGTGTTTGAGAGTTGAATATGTAGTTTTGTAAATTTATATAAAATAAAATGTTACCGAGCAGAGCATATGACAACTTAACAGTAGGTAAAACGAAACTTTCGATGGCAAGAATTCTATATAATCTATGGTAAGAATTGCATAAATATTGCAAACATAATTGATTTTCAATTTTTTTTTCTTAATAGCTATGCTTATAATAATTTAACCTTTCTGTAAAAAGAATATCAACCCCCAACTCGAGGGATGTCAATGGAAAGTTGTACCTAGATTATTATACTATATTATTATTATTGACTAGTGCAAGACTCAAACTTCATTCAAAAAAGGTTTTGTTGTTTCATGGGAACTGCAGTAGAACCTCATTAAGTTAAAAACCAAGGGAAACACAAAATATTTAAAGTTACAGAGTTTTTAATTTATCAGGGTTTATGTTAGAGACTGATTGATGAGTTAATTATACAGTTCCTTTTTTACCTGAATGTCTCAGAAGAAGTGATAAAATAAATTGTGTTATTGAGGTTCCACTGTACCTGTTTTTTGTATTAATTGTGTCTCTTTTGTTTGTAATTTGGCCATGACTACTGGACCTTTACACCTACAACACTATTATGGATTTTTTGTTACATTTGTCTATTACTGTTGAGCCCCTATGGATAAATCATTACATAGTATAAAACAAAGTCCCCTACCCCGTCTGTCTGTCTGTTCGCGATAAACTCAAAAACTACTGAATGGATCTTCATGTGGTTTTCACCAGTGGATAAAGTAATTCATGAGGAACGTTTTGGTATATAAAATGTCATTTTTTTAAATATCAGGGCGGAACATCGTCCGCCGGGCCCGCTAGTATATAATAATATAAACTGCATAGCCCTCTATTTATCTATGAAAGTGTCATTGAAATCTGTTCAGCCGTATAAAAGATCAGCCTGGACAAACAATAGATACTCAAATTTTTGCTTTTATGTATTTTTAAAAATTGGATACCACATGCTTATGCTGTCCTGTAATATTAAGTCAAATGAGATCTATTCTGATGGTCTCACAATGTTAAAGTTTACTGTTTATTCCTACTGATATATAAAACCCAAGATGCACACTTAACATCTCACAGGTGGCACACAAAAATGAATGCATAATTTTGGATTATAAAAACAACTTTAAATCATTCGAGTAAAGTTGAATTTGCAAAATCATAAATTTATCGCATCACTATAACCATATATGTATATTAGGGAGCTGTTGCGGCCGGTTTTGAGCGCTAATTTTATTCGATACTGTGTCTTGGGTTTTTATATGTCAATGCTTATTCCATCCATATTTGTTAACCAAGCATATTAGTGTGCTTTATAGAAAGGCAGCATGTTCAAACTGAACACCTAGTTCTAATAGGCTTAATGTTGTGTAGGCCTTGTTGGAAGTAAAGGACTAATTTGATAGCATAACATTTTGATATATATATATAGAGTATGGTGCAATTATTGTCTTAATTGTTCAATTAAGGCCCTGAGAAAGCTTTTAAGAACCTGAAAATTACTATCGGTTCGGTAAACATCTCCATCATCGAGAAGAATCAGCAAGAAATACGATCTGGCTTAATTTTTTTATTGTACATATTTGAGTCATTAAATTTAAATATGAGCTAAATCAAAATTAAAATTTTGTACATGTCAAATATGAAGATCATAGTAAAAAAACGAAAAATTTTATGAACGACAAAATTTGAACTTATCGAGAGTGAATAAGAACTGGAAATCTTAAAAAAATTAAACATTTTATATGAACGATTAATATTGTGTTTAGCTGATTTTGAAATGCAACATATTTTGGTAATAATACATTATAGTGTCAAATCATTTTTAGCGAATGCACACAGAAGGGTGTTCAGATATAATTTCTGTGTTGTATTTTTAGTTGGATGATTTACTTGGTAAACGAAAGACTGCATTAGACGCTGTAATCGAATTCGGCATTGAAGACAGCTTGCTCGTACGAAGGATTACCGGTAGACTGATCCATCCTTCAAGCGGTCGGAGCTACCACGAGGATTTCCATCCGCCGAAGAAACCGATGACTGATGACGTCACCGGTGAACCTTTGATACGTCGGTCCGACGATAACGTCGACGCTCTGAAGAAGCGGTTAGCGACCTACCACACGCAGACAGTACCACTCGTCGACTACTATATGAGGAAAGGTCTCCACTGGAGGGTCGACGCTTCCAGGTCCGCCGATTTCGTCTTCAGCAAGATCGATAACATCTTTAAGAACCGAATTTTCGGTAGAGAGAGTGCCGCCCAATAATATTAAAGATAAGCGAAAGTGTACAAAATCCAATTTTACAAAGTGATTTCATTAATCGTGACTCTCTTGTTTTGCTATATTACTATTTTATTATGAAACTGTGGTTATACATTTTAGAGACATATATTTTTCTTGAATACAGTTGTCTGGTATCGTTTTGTTTGTTTCATTTTCGTATTATCATAATATATATCGTATGTTATCGCTCAAGGTGACGCGGTGTTGTGTAATTAGACTCCTATGCTTTGAACTCCAGTGATGACTTATATAATTCATTTCAAAATATTTTGTTTATAACGTCTAATCTATATAACATACTTGTTGCATAACTAACGTAACTATTTATTTTTATAGAGCGAGATGCTTGCGATATTTTAAATATAATAGACTTCTCTATTTACTATTTAATACAATTCTAATTTCTATTTACTATCCCTAACAAGCAGTATATTTTTTCTGGTTGAAAATTATCCTGTAATTTTTTGTACCCCTGACAACGTACTATGCGTATGACGATGAACGCGTCACAGTGACTCTATTTAGTTTTTAGTGTTCCAGAATCAGTCAATGTATACCCAGCTTTTGAGGGGAGTGTAACACGATATGACAGGGAAGGCCGGCGATGGATTGACTATCTCATTCATTCAGACACAGTGAAGTCATTATACTATGCGATTATAAAGAAACGTAATTAAACAATATGGCAAGAGCCTCGACCCAAGAACGTCGGTGGCATGAAACTTGAGTCTTATCGCAGTGTACTCGGATCATTTATGAGACCCTCTATATTATGTTACCTACATAAGAAAGACCGATCTCATATACACCTGTATATTCATAAAATACATAAATCTCATTTTAAAGTGGCTTTATTTAGTTCGTAGAAATTCGCAACGGATTTATATTACGTCTGGGCCATTCGCGGACAAATGCTCGAGTACAATAATATCGGAAGATCCGCCACCCAGTAAAAAGAAACTTTATAATTATAATATTACTTTATTAATATGTATTAATAATATATATACGTAATTCAGGGTTGAACGTATATGAGTGCTATTTAAATGTCTAATACTTTGTTGTACACAACCACAAAAAATATGAAATATAACAATGTTTTGTACTTAGAATTAGGTATTTTGCAGTATTTATCTGCGATTTTCAACGGTTTTTATATATTTGATGTATCTTATATACACTCCTTATAATTATCATTGTAATTAATTTGTTAAGGGACGTTTGGTTGTTCTCATTTTATTTGTCTTTACTGGCGAACTATTATTATGACAATCGACTTCTAATGTCTACAATGCATGACTTACAAACGGATTTATATTCTTTACAAATATATTAATCCCTTTAAAGGCTGTATATGGATTTGACTATAATTTTGTCAAGAGTGCACAATTCACTGTGGAGGTGGGCTATAAATCCGATTCTATATCAGCCGGCGCGGCAGGCCGTTCAACAATACTTGTTGTAATACAAGTCATGATAAATAAATAATCGAAAATCTTTAAGTGAAAATAAGATGTAATGGCGATTTCTGATGATATACTCTTGTTGTCGAGCAAATTCAAGAACATAAACAAACCACCTGTTCTCCATATCCTCGGGCCTGGTATTTGTTCAGATTTGCTGTACTCGAAAAGGTATCTAAGCCTAAAATACTAAAAGCTCGATTAAGGTTAGCCGATCAACGCATTACTATATAGAGGCTAAGAAGTAAGATTTTCAACTTACGCTGTAGGCCCCTCCATGCGAATTTGAGAACTTATCATGCTATTATTCAAATATAGTGTTTTCCTTAATCGGTCATATATGACTATAATTATCTAAATATGCGTTCGTATAAGCTACCGCTTAACTATTGAACATTGATGGATCTTAAATAACAATTTAGCATCAAATATAATACATCACCATCCATTGTGGTACACATTTACTTCATCTCGTGTCTTACTGCATGTATCAGCTGCAACAGCCCAAGCCGAGGTCAAGCTAGTTGCCCAAATAAAATCGGCGGAGTGCCTTAAGCGCTCGCTTTAGTAGTCCGGTGAAGCTG